>JAZAYU010000226.1:135000-831360 GCA_038501625.1 Corbicula japonica
AACGCTTTAATGCATTGTTGCCATCTTGACACGGAATTAAAAAAAAATAAATAACACAATTGTCAAAAAATATTTATTTTCCTGGACTGGAGGTTATAAAACTGAGTTTGAAAACCAGTCTCAAATCTCAAGCATCTGAGGTCGCCATTTCAGCCAATCAGATGCTTGAGATTTGAGACTGGTTTTCATGCTCAGTTTTATAACCTTGGTCACAGGAACGCTTCCTCATGATACCATGAATACACTTTTTATTTAAAACATTAAACGCTGAAGGCTTAAGCGTCGCTCCAAATGTTTGCATCAGAGTTCTGTAAGTTTTTTACTTCTAAAATATAACAAAGAACACTCTTACGTGTTTAACGTTGCTATTTTATATGAGAAAATAAATAAATATTATAAAATAAATAAACAACAACACATGAATCACGGACAAACCATATTCATCATAAAAATCGTAGTTTGTGATATCAAAAAATAGGATTTCGAAACAACACAAAACACGATGTACTCTATAAACCAGCAATGCTGTTTGGTAATACAACCAATGTGTTTTCCAGGAATTAAAACACATGTTGGCTCGTTAGAGAGATCTGTACTTGTTACTGTGGTGGACAGCCCGAAACCTGTACGGTTGGTAACGTCTGGTGTCACTCTTGTGCCGCCAATTTTTGTGGTCGTTACTTAATGCGAGTTACTTAAAATGAAATAGTAACAATTCCTCAGGCTCGAGAAGTTGGAGCCTAGCAGCCTGAAGTGAGCAGCCCGGTAGCCTAGCAGCCTGAAGTTGGCAGCCTAGCAGCCTGAAGTTAGTAGTCAAGTAACCTGAAGTAAGCAGCCCAGCAGCCTAAAGTTGGCAGCCTAGCAGCCCAACAGCCTAGCAGTCTGATGTTAGCAGCCTAGTAGCCTGAAGTTAGCAGCCCAGCAGCCTAGCAGCCTTAAGTTGGCAGCCTAGTAGCCCAGCAGCCTAGCAGTCTGATGTTAGCAGCCTGCAGTTATCAGCCTATTTCCCAGCAGTCTAGCAGCCTGAAGTTGGCAGCTTAGCATGCTGAAGTTAACAGCCTAAAGTTAGCAGCCTGAAGTTGGCAGTCTAGCAGCTTTAAGTTTCGTGCTTGGTGGATATGATGTTAGATTTTGAAACTATCATATAATTCAGAGATGCACTTACATGTATATTTCATGTTCTCATATTTTCAGAGGACATATGTATTGCCTTATATGGTTAATTTTCAATGTCAGTTGTCATGTCAATATCAAACAACTAGTAAATAGTAAGCTGTGTCGTGCAGCTTGTTGTTGTTTACATTGTTTACATGGTTTTTAGGTCCGGAATCTGGAGACGCCAATATTTCAAATGATACATAGCAAAAGACAAACACTCGCCGTCATAGCCATTAATCAACTTTTTACCTCTACCTAATAAATAGTGCCAACTTTGGTGGAAAATGTTATTATAGATACTGGAATAGAGATGAGCTTTTCAGTTTTTCGAATTTAAAAGAAGATATGAAGAGATTTGCCTTAAGGATGATAGGTTTTCTGTTAATAGGTGAGTAGATAGCTTTTGTCTTTTACTCATCGGTTAATCAAAGAAATACTATGACTGTCAAATATTAATATTTTGGCACACTTTCCTTTGTTATTATATAACACCATCCATTTTAATGTTATTGATTTCGAGATTTCCTCACTAAAGAAAGAAAAAAAATATTGGTCGTAAATAATTTGAAACAAAGCAAGTTCTATCTTTTGACTGAATTTCTTTAAGAAAAAAATGTCTCTTTAGAAAAATGCTTTTCAATTAACGCATGCATTAATTTCAAAATACCGCTGTATTTTCTCGTTATTTTATTACATTCCATAAGTACCATAATAATCTTCAAACCGCGTCTGGTTGTTGAACCGTGAAATATGAACGTACGAGATGACGTTTTTGTCGTTTATATTACCGGTTTCAATTCACCGACTTGTGTTTTGTTTGACAGTGGCTATATTGGTCAGAGATGAGAATGTAGCACTCGGGGGAGTCATTATACCTCGGTCTGGTCCCGCCGATCCAAGGTATCAAACTGAAGATACATCCAGTTCGTCGGCACCCTTCGTTCCAGAGTATCAGGGAGACCAAAGATCACAGTTCGGAGAGGTACTTTCGTCCGGATCCACTGATCAAAGTTTACAACGCGGTGTAGAACCGTTGTTGGGACCCTCTGACCAAGGTGGAAAAGTTCTTTCGTCGGGACCATCCGATTCAAACATACAGGGTGGGGTAAAACTTTCGTCAAGACCCTTCGATCCAAGCTTACAGGGCGGAGTAATAATGCCACCAAGTTCCATATATCCACAATATCAAGGCGGAATTATACCTCCAACTGTAGAGCAAGGGGCAATCAACCGCGGTGATGCTGGACCTGTCACGACAGGCGATGCCCGATTGCAACCTAATATCAGTTATCAAGCAGTTGATCAAGGAACGCCATCTGGTAAAACCATTATTTCACAAACTGGAACAGTCGGCCAGGGAGCAGTAACCGATAGAGCAGGTGGTGTCGCGATAGGCTTGCACGCATGGCAAAATGGTCAGTCTATCGGAACAGCTAATCAAGACCAAACATCTGCTAACACTCCTTTTGATGGAACTGTTCACCGTGAAGCAGCATCCGGTTTCACTTTTGGTTCAAATAATGCAATGTTTCTTCAACAATTATACCGCCGTCTGTGGAATATTCTGACAGGGGCCGGAGGTGAAGGACGGGCAGGCGCTGAAGGATCGACAGGCGCTGAAGGAGGGGCAAGTGCTGAAGGTGGGACAGGCGCTGAAGGCGGGGCAAGAGCTAAAGGTGGGGCAGGTGCTGAAGGAGGAGCAAGTGCTGAAGGTGGAACAGGCGCTGAAGGAGGGACAAGTGCTGAAGGTGGGACAGGCGCTGAAGGAGGGGCAAGTGCTGAAGGTGGGACAGGCGGTGAAGGAGGGACAAGTGCTGAAGGTGGAACAGGCGCTGAAGGAGGGACAAGTGCTGAAGGTGGGACAGGCGCTGAAGGAGGGGCAAGTGCTGAAGGTGGGACAGGCGGTGAAGGAGGGACAAGTGCTGAAGGTGGAACAGGCGCTGAAGGAGGGACAAGTGCTGAAGGTGGGGCAGGCGGTGAAGGATCGGCAGCTTTTGAAGGAGCAGCAGCTGGCGAAGGTACCGGTGGAGCGACATCAGAAGATGATGACGAAACAGGTGGTCAAGGTGAAGGAATAGCTAGTGGTGGTGGTGAAGGAGCAACAGCTGGTGAAACAGGAACCGCTGGTGAAGGACGGGCAGGCGGAAGATGGGTGCCAGTCAATGAAGGGGTTTCAGGAGGCCAAGTTTTTATCACAAATGATTTTGTGCGTGATATGATCAGAGCAAGACTATACCAAGAGTTATATCGTCGTATTTGGAATGCTCAGGTATCTGACAAAAGTGTAGTAGGTGCTGAAAATTTGCAGACTAGCAGTGAAGCAGGAAAAGTCGTCACGGGGACTGAAAAACTATCAAAAAGTGAAGGTACTGCAGCTGGTGAAGGAGGGGCTGGTGGTGAAGGAACGGCAACTAATGAAGGAGGGTCGGGCGGTGAAGGAGCGGCAACAGGAGAAGCAGGGGTCGGCGGTGAAGGAGTGGCAGTCGGTAAGGGAGTGGCAGGCGGAGAAGGGGCAGCATCAGGTGAAGGAGGGGCAGGTGCCGAAGGAGCGGCAACAGGAGAAGCAGTAGCCGGTGGTGAAGGAGTGGCAGCGAGTGAAGGAGGGGCAGCGAGAGAAGGAGGGGCAGGCGTTGAAGGGGCAGCAGCTGCTGAAGGAGCGGCAGGCGGCGAAGGTGCTAGTGCAGCGGCATCAGAAGATGACGACGAAACAGGAGGTCAGGGTGAAGGGGCAAGTGTAGGAGGGGCTAGCGTTGAAGGAGGGACAGGCGGTGAAGGAATGTCAGCCGGTGAAAATACGACAGCAGGTGAAGGAGGAGTAAGCGGCGAAGCGGCAGCAGCTGGTGAAGGGGCAGCAGCTGTTGAAGGACGGGCAGCAGGTGAAGGAGCGGCAGCAGGTGAAGGGAAAACATCTGGTGAAGGGGCAGCAGCTGGTGAAGGAGCGTCAGCAGGTAAAGGAGCGGCAGCTGGCGAAGGGGCAGCAGCTGTTGAAGGAGGAGCAGCAGGTAAAGGAACGGCAGCAGGCGAAGGAGCGGCAGCTAAGGAAGGAGGGGCAGGTGGAGAAGGGGCAACAGCTGTTGAAGGAGGGGTAGGCGGAGAAGGGACAGCAGCTGCTGAAGGAGGGGCAGGCGGAGAAGGGGCCAGTGGTGCAGCATCAGAGGATGATGACGAAACAGGTGGTCAAGGTGAAGGAACCGCAGGTGTATCAAAAGGTGAAGGTGCCACCGCTGGCGAAGCAGGGGCCGGCGGCGAAAGTGCAGCAGGTGGTGAAGCGGCCGGCGGTGAAGGAGCGGCGGCTGGTAAAGGGGCCGGTGGTGAATTTGCAGCAGGTGGTGAAGGAGGGGCCGGTGGTGAAGGAGCGGCAGCAGGTGAAGGAGGGCCCGGTGGTGATAAAGCGGCGGCTGGTGAAGGAGGGGCCGGTGGTGAAGGAGCGACAGCAGGTGAAGGAGGGCCCGGTGGTGAAGGAGCGGCGGCTGGTGAAGGAGTTGCCGGTGGTGAAGGAGCGACAGCAGGTGAAGGAAGGGCTGGTGCAGAAGGAGCGGTGACTAGTGAAGGAAAGGCAAGCACTCCTGGAGCGACAGCTAGTGATGGTGGACCGTTTGTTTCAAGTCGCTGTGTAGAATACCAGTTTAAAAACGGAGTTGACAGTGTGCTGTTCGAAGTGGGATTAAACTGTCAGCTGTAAGTTTCACTCCTTCGTTAAAAGACTTATGCAGCATGAAACACAATCTTTAATTTGATGGTTGAAGAGTATTCCGCATACTCTTTGAGAAGTTCGGGAACGGAATATTGTCAAAATTAAAGGATATTTTTTTAAATATTTTCTAAGCTGCTTATAAGTCAATCACGGTAACATTAAAGTTAGGAAAATTGCGGTATTAGTACTCTAGAATTACTGTAATGACTTTTAACATACCTTTTGTTTACGAAACGGACAATCTTTTAGTGTCTTGTACGTTGGTAAAACATATCTTCCTAGCTTAATATAAACAATAAACTTGATATGGGACGATAAAACTTTTTTAATATATTGCTGTCCTAAGGTGTTTTAATTGATTTATTGTAATTATACCAAATTGAAATCAAATGTATTTTAAGGAGACTTCTAAAACTTGCATTGCATACATAAGTATTTCTGATACCTATATTTGAAATGTTGTTTTATTAGGTCAGTAGATTTGGCTGCTGCAAATATATCCAGTAGACAAGGAAAGGGATCAGCAACCCCGAAGCGGTAAGTGAAGACGGGAGAGCCAAAATGGTCTTTAAGTGCCGCATTCATACTAAGGGCTTCATGCATTAGCAATAAATGTTGACAAATTTATAGGAATTAGAAGCGATGAAACAGTTTAGAGATCGCATATTTTATTTGGTCACCTAAGAAAGAGATCGCATATTTTATTTGGTCACCTAAGAAAGTATATATCATGTTGAGGCGTTCGGAGAAAGGACATAACTTATATTACAACATGACTGTATGTATGTATACAGTATATAACAACATGACTGTATGTATGTAAACAGTATATTACAACATCTCTGTATATATGTATACAGTATATCACAACATCACTGTATGTATGTATACAGTATATTACAACATCACTGTATGTATGTATACAGTATATTACAACATCTCTGTATATATGTATAAAGTATATCACACCATCTCTGTATGTATGTCTACAGTATATTACAACATGACTGTATGTATGTATACAGTATATTACAATATCTCTGTATATATGTATACAGTATATCAAAACATCACTGTATGTATGTATACAGTATATTACAACATGACTGTATGTATGTATACAGTATATTACAACATGACTGCATATATGTATACAGTATATTACAACATGACTGTATGTATGTCTACAGTATATTACAACATCACTGTATGTATGTATACAGTATATTACAACATGACTGTATGTATGTATACAGTATATTACAACATCTCTGTATATATGTATACAGTATATCACAACATCACTGTATGTAAGTATACAGTATATTACGATATGACTGTATGTATGTAAACAGTATATTACAACATCTCTGTATATATGTATACAGTATATCACAACATCACTGTATGTATGTATACAGTATATTACAACATGACTGCATATATGTATACAGTATATTACAACATGACTGTATGTATGTCTACAATATATTACTACATGACTGCGCATATGTATACAATATATTACAACATGACTGTATGTATGTCTACAGTATATTACAACATGACTGCATGTATGTATACAGTATATTACAACATGACTGCACATATGTATACAATAATTACAACATGACTGCATATATGTATACAGGATATTACAACATGACTGTATGTATGTATACAGTATATTACAACATGACTGTATGTATGTATGTATACAGTATATTACAACATGTTTTTCTCTATGTTTATAGTATTTGATAGGCTTTAACCTGTTTCTCGAAAAAACTTTTTTATGTTAGCATGTTTTTGAACATATATAACATGACCTGTTAATGTTAATTTTGTAACAAATATCATTTAAGAGAGGTGGCGAAGATGCAAACATCCAGTGGGACCACGCCTACGGAAGGTCAGTGCCCGTCCTGGGAGGTGTTCACCTTGCCAAATGGAGTCATCCACGTGAAAACATCACCTATGTGTCACATGTAAGCCATATTGATATTCTTTTGTCGTCCAACTGCTAGAAATTTTAATATTGAAAACAGTGAATAATTAATTTACGTATTATTTTTTTATTTAACAAATTTCTGAATATATTAACTGTGTTATTTATAAATGATTGTGTTGACAACCCATTTATATTTTATTTCAGTGTGATCCACCGTGAACGAACAGGACAAAATGGGTGATTAATAACTCTTCTTAGTAAAATACATGTGATTTTCACTAGACTGATAACGTTATGTAGAAATGAGACACCTAACAAAGTAATGTTATGTGTGATACATAAATGATATATAACAAATAGGATAAAATGAGACAGTCAGGAAGCAAAAGGAGAAACACAAAGTTTAAGCCCATGCCAACTTTTAAAAGGGGGCCAGCGCCGCTTCCTCCATTTTTAAATCCGCTCAACCATTTCCTTGGGAGACTATTAAATCTTATTTTCTCTACATTTGAATTCTAATTATCGACTTCCTCGAATTTTCCACTATTCTGATGAGAAGAACACATTTATAGATGAATAACATACTACATACAATACAATAAAAAAGTTTACGGCCTTCAAAAATTTTGCAAAATTGAAACAAATGGTTTACAATATTTCAAAGTTTACAAGTTATTTTTATATGTCAACCGTTTTTTCAAACCCCTTATTTTTCTGTTTGTATTTTCAGAACGACACCTCGCAGAATTTCCTACATCCGGGTGATTGGCACGGGGTGGTATCAACTGGACCATTTTCCATGAAATCCTATGAAATCCAAATATTTATAATGCTCATACCATTATTTATTCAAGACACTACTTGTGTATATCATGTTTCATGTGAAGATTGTGTTGCGTACATACGGCATGACAAAGACGCAGCACTGTACTCAGATTCCACGAATATAAAAAAAATTGACAATCAAAACTGCGTATGACATGCGTCATTTGATGAATTAATCTATAAGCGCAGTTCTCCGCTTTAAATATGTATTTAAATTATTTAAAAAATGGGATTTTTATTATATTGACAATATAGGACAAACTCATTCCGTGAAGAAAATAACAATAAGAAAACCACGACGCAATACTTTTTTTTCACGAAGTGATGAGTAAGCTGCTTTAAATCTCGCGCGATTAAGTTGTTGCTTCAAGTCCGGCTGCCACAACCACAAATCCAGTGCACCTTTGTAAAAATGATGACTATATGGGTAAAATGTGTGTCATATTAAGTGTTTTGATTTTGCTGACGTGTAAAAAAGTTGTTAATATCAACAACGAAATTGATAACGTTGTTATGTGTTAATCGTTACCATTATTTTTATTTCATATGATTTGTCATTTTATTAATCATTTTGTCATACAAGTAAATCCATATTACTGATTAAGTCGTTGTGTTCTTTTATTATATGACTCGATATTCACCTGTTGGCGAGGTGATCCAGCAATGTACAAGCCGCTCTGACTACCAATCTAGGGGTTTCGAGTTTTAAACCCAAACGAAGCTCTGAGAATGTCTGAAAAACTTCTTAGTATTTCCCAGCCACCGAGTATTGGTTCCGACTACCCGGAAGAAAATTAGTGAGTGTATCTGTGCAGTATAAAACAAACAGGGGTTCTTTTCGTAAAAAACGTAGGGTATCGAATCTTGATGCAACCTCCCTGATATCCTGTATCAAGTGCGTGCATCGGTGTTACATAAAAACAAAACAAATTGTGTCTTTTTGTAAAGAGGGATGGTATAGCACCCTCCCGGGTTCACTAATTCGTCGTTCATCGGTTTTACGTAAAAAACAAGAGGTCTTTTCATAAAGAAGTATGGTATCACAATCTCCCTTATTCCATGAATAAACTAGAATGTGTCCTCGAACACTGATGCCTGATAGTTAAGGAGGAGTTGATGCCACAAGATTTTGGAAACGTAAGAACGGGCGTACGTACGGACAAGTGCAACTCTATACCTAACTTTCTGGGGTATAAAAATCGTGCATCGGTGTTACATAAAAAGCAAGAGTGGTCTTTTCGTAAAGCGGCAGGGACCGCAACCTCCCGTATTCCCTGTATCCAAAACCATCACCCGCAATCGCATCCTGTAGGAGGGATGCAGGGCATTGAGGTTTGAAATCTGCTTTTTATGATGATTATGCGAACGTGACATGTGATACAGTGTATACTAATGACACCATGTTTTGATAATGCCGCCATGAAAATGATGTGTACCATTCTAGCAAGGATAAAATGAATGTAAATCCATAGTGTACAGGTGCTTAATTGTTTAGGCTTGTTTTCTTCGTATTTCGGTAACACGCAAACCTTAACATTTCCTTAAATGAGCCTAATATCTTGTTACCTTATTTTATCAGACACGTTTCATCAAGACTCTTTAAAATTATTACGTACGTTCTTTTTCTACAAATTAATAATACCTTTAAAGGCCCATTAAGGAATAATACGAGATTTAGCATGATTGGTATTTCTCATGTTTTCTTCAGAGTTGGAAAAAGTCATTATTTAGTCAAACTATTAGGATGAGATTTGTTTTAAGTAATCGTAAAGTAAAGAAAAAATATATTTCATGTATAGTCCGTTATCGATAACTTGACAGACACGTGACAGTCGATAAGTTAATTTTATAAAAAGCAAATAATTTTTTTTAGATTCATTAGATTTTTTTTATTTATGTGTTTTATGAAAAAAAAAACAGTATTCACAAACAAATTATTATGTTTGTTATGCAAATGTCGTTAACATAATCATCATCTTTCTTTACACCTATAAACAAAATAAACAAATAAATATGAATGTATGGATAATCTAGTAAGTCTTTATGTAGAGCTTCCAAGTAGTCCTAATTTTCGTAAAATAACGATCTGGTAAAACAAAGCAACATTCCATGTTCATCCAAAAACAAAGAATTATACGTGTCACATTCGGTGTTCTCTCATCAGTTCTATTCATACCGTTATGTAACTTATGTTAGTATGTTGTATAACCGGTGAGCTAGTTAAATAAAGATAGTTTATAATTAACAACACTGGACATGTTGTTAATAACAATTGTTGGAGGCTAAATAAAGTGGGAATGCTCTTAAAATCAACAAGACTTGACACTTTTGGTTCAGTTGGTGTTACTAGAAGCAGTGTTTATTGTCGTCGTGCAGGCTGGGTCGGGCTAGAGGGTGTTGGTCCTGGTCTTCTGGCGCAGGCTGTAACATTCGAAAACAGATTTGTTTTAGTTAATATGTTTGAAGTATAAATGATTATATTTTAAGCTGTTTCTCTCTAAATGTTGAAACTTTCAGACAACAGTATGTAAAATGAAATATAATCTAACGAAGCTGTATAATTTATGAACATTGAAATGTTCGTCGATGTTTGTCCGAAGTAAGGAACCTTATGACAGCGATCATTACATATTCATATTATCACATATACTCAACAAAAAAAGAAATCTGACACTGTAACTTTGAATAAGTATGAGGTGCATATTCAAAATCTATATATTTTTGCACCATCCAAAAGAAAATAACCACTGAATCACTTGTTTCATGCACCAAAAATATCAAAATGCATAAAAAAGTTCAAAACATGCACACTTTTTATTACATACCACAATTCAATTAGCTTTAAATCTGATTCCAGGAAAATACACCAAATATAAAGTGTCAGGTTTCTATTTTTGTTGAGTATACAATGTTTTGTTAAAACGAAATTGAGAATTTATTAAAGAGTTATTAGTAAGCACTTACGTAACAAGACGAAATTAAAAATAAATCTTGGGTCTTCAAACGTTAAACCGGTTTTCGAGTTCAGTTCGCGTGCGGCGTCTCCCCACGGGAACTGGTTGGGTGGATCGTGGGTGGAGTCGAGGGTGATGTAATACGTGTCCCGGCATGCATAGGGAGAGGTCACATAGTCCGTGCATGACATGAAGAAAACATAATCACCCGGACGATCGGAGAAAAACAAAACACGTTCCGTTTTACCATCTTGTAGCTCTAAAATATAGTTATGATAATAATTTTAATTACTATAACGAAACCTTAGTTTCAAACGTTTTTCTGTTTTGTTTTGTGGAGAAACAATCCGGTCTTATCGATTATCTGCAATAAGAGTGCACAAGAAGTGCCCATAGCGATCCCCACGATTTGTTTATAAATAGCTATACCAAATAGTAAAAAAAAATCTATAATATGTTCAATTTAGAACTTTTTAGTCCATAACGTATAAGAATCAGAAATAAAACATTTACTTTAAGGGAAAACTTTAACAAACTGTTCTAGGTTAATGGTCTACTTAATATCAGATTAGATGCGAGGACGTGTTTTGTACAGGTAAAACTTGCCTCTTTCAAACATTGCTAAATCCGTATTTCCGACCACGTGTCCCAATTTGAATCTCTTTATTTCTTGACACTGCCTGGAATATATGAATCTGAAACAAAGATGGAGATGACAGAAATGTCTTTAAATTTAGAGGTTATACAAGACGTGTACGAATAACACAAAGGATAATTGCGATAGTTATTATCGATATTAAAGACTTTCTTTCCTTGCTGATAAAAAACTTTAAAATGCAATATCATATACCCTATGAATTTAAAGCATTCTGATTGGTCGAGAGCTCCGTACTCGCGAGTCCGAAAAAAGTGATAACTACCCCGGGAATTAATAACTACCTTTGCTATCATCATCATCATCATCATCATCAGAATGCTTTAAATTCATAGGGTATATGATATAACAAGTAAATACTAATGTTGAGGTCGATATGTAGTTTTGAAACAAACTGTCATACTAGACTAGATTCTGAAAGTCCAAAAGGGCTCAAAAATGAGTTGAGGTAGGGCCGACAAGATATACTTTTTATTTTGGTACCAAATTAAAGCCTATTATATGCCAAACAATCTGGACTGGCCTGCAAAGAAAATTTTATTGCGAATCGTCGGAAAATAAGGGGAGATAACTCATGCCAAATCATACAAAAAATCAACAAAAAACTGACAAACTCAATGATATGGCATATAATATAAAGACTTTTTTCTGTCTTCATTGAAACTTGGTCAAATAAGTTGTAGGATGCAATTTAAAGTCCAAGGTGAACAACTTTTGTATATAATTTGTGAAAAACAAGAGTTATTCCCCTTTATTTTATTGAAATATAATGTAAATCGCTTATGTCCCATTTTTTTGCTAGAAAATGATATTTCTGGTGATTTTTTAACTTACAGAAAGGAATTATAGCACAAATTCTCTGAAAAAGCTTGTTTAACACCAATAACCATCCAGGTCATATTATTAAATAATAATTATATACATTTAATTTCATACTTGAGATCAAGACATTTATTACAAGCCAGACAAACACGACGTATTTCGCACTCAACGGTGGCAGAAAACCTCTACAAAACTCTCATGGCAATAATACTTATTTGGTATTCGCCAAACTTGGTTTAAATGATTTCGACAGTAATATATTTAATAACCTGTCAGATTACTTCAGTCAGACTAGAGTTATTGCCCTTTAATTAATAATTTTGACCAAATTAGTAATTAAAGGGCAATAACTCTAGAGTGACTGAAGCAAACTGACATTTTAACTCCTCCACATTTTAACTTAAAAAAAAGTTTGTGCTATCTTCAACAAACTTGCTTAGAAAGTTTAAGGTAAACATATCCAGTTCAATAACTGGCAAATAGCTTTGAACACACTAGAAAGTGTCCTCTTATGGGTGTTTTTAACCAAATTAGGACTGTCCAAGGCCCCAGTTTTTCAGAATGCTGCGGGCATAATATGTCTGCTTAAATCTAAACAAGATATTGTAGATCGCAGCAATTGCGTTAGAGTCATTGATATTTCATTGAATTTTTAAATCAAATGAGCAATGGATGCTTTCTTAATTAAAATGACAATCTTCATCAAATTTAGTAAGAACATATATGTACATAATATTTTAGACAAGTTTGATAGCCAGTCAGATTGCTCTTGTCACTCTTGAGTTATGCCCTTCAACTGGAAATATTTGACAAGTTACATCCATACCTAACAAGACCTATATTTAGTATCACTAAACTTGTAGGACTGTTTAAGGGGACAATAAGAGCTCAGCTAAGTATGGTTACAAGCAAGATTACATCAGTAAAGACACTGAGGAGTTATGGGCCTTTAATTGCCAAACAAACAAATTAACAATTTCTGCTCCCTGACGGTTTTGTAGCAGTTTGACAATCTTGTTCTTTATTAGTTGTACAAGGAAACAAGTTTTTTTATTAATCATTCTAGTAAATCATTCGTACTTGTTGAGTTAAACAATATGTGTGTTAAACACATTTATGTTTCTACTTTCTAAGTGCAATCAATGCAGACGAAATTAAAAAAAATCTAAATCAAAGACAAATACAAGCAAATGAGAAGTGATAATATGACGACATCAAACTAAAATTTTTAAATAACATTTGGTTGAAATATTATTTTTGAGATTACCAAACTAATATTTTTATAGTGTTCTATTGACTGCTTCCGCTTTAGAGCTCATTTGAAATAGCACAAGGGAGTCTTTAATACATATTTGTTATGTCTATTGATAAATATGCTTGTGGCTTATGCTACACTTAAACTATAGTCAGACATACTCGCACTTGTCCTTTACAACATTTTCAAGCTTCTGAACGTCAGTGCTATTCTAAGAGTAAGGTTTGTGTCCATCTACGGGTAGTGCTTCCAATAAATAATGATGGTTCCATTTGGACAGAAGTCTTGAGAGTATTACAATAGGTGAAAAACAAAAAAACCTTCAAATCTATGGTTTGTTATGTTTAACTATTAAAGCTTAATCTTGATAATTCTATTTTTTCTTGAAACAATGAAGCCATTTTCATTCTCATGGAACTGGTTTTAATAATACTAAGCTTGAAACATGGTTGATGAACCTAATGGAGACTATGTGTTTCGTGGTTCTGTTACCAGTTATTGTCTCAACAGTCGCTTTGCTTCAAATATGGCCTTAGTTTTCGTGAAAGGGAAGTTTCAGTCTTAGAAAAAAATGTTTAACCCCTTCTGAGCCTGAATAGAAACGTTGAAGTAGCAAGTTGGTTTTAAAACTTTCTTTGAAATTGACTGAAAGGCAATCTGAAGCCATGCATAGTAGTACATGTACTCCCTTCTTTGGGTAGGACTGCATCTAGAATAGCATAGTAGACCAAACAGAAAAGTATTCATAAACCAAACATTGGCCAGGGACCAAAAACCTAGGAATAGGGATATGAAAATAATAGGTGCTATGGTTATACTATCAGCTTGTAGTTGATAACAGTATTTTAAACTTATTTCAGCTCCTGTCAAATTGTTGCAGTCCATTCTGGATACTAGCACTACCCTTGTAATGGAGTGAGGGCATGGGTCTGAAAGATATTATCCTTTAAATAATACAAGTAACCTACTCATTGCTATAGCTAACTCTTAACAATAGGGTTGAGGATCCTAGTAAAGGAAAGCATTGTCATCAGAACAAAGGGTCCAGATTCCTTCGTAGGGTTACCTTATTCTAATTCTTGGATCCTGCATCCTTTTTATGCCCCCAATCTGAAAGAGGAGGGGCCTTATAGGATGCCCTTGTCTATCCGTCCCTCCGTACTTACGAAACCTGTGTCGCACATAACTCAAAAGGTATGAGAGCCACAATCATGAAACTTAACAGGTATGTTGACCATCATGTGTAGTGGTGCACCTGGGTTTTGTTTTGGGACACGCCTGTTAAGACCAGAGTTATGGTACCTTATGCATTTTAATATAATTCATTCAGCATGTAATCTTGAGTCGCATGTAATTCTAAAAGTATAAGCATTGCAGTTGTGAAACTTTACAGGCATGTTGACCATCATGTGTAGTTTTGCACCTGGGGTTTCGTTTTTTGGCCACGCCTGTTAAGACCAGAGTTATGGCCTATGTTTTGTTTTGACCTATCTTAAAAAGCGGTTGCTATAACATAGAACTGGGTAGTAACCCTTCTAAAACATCTGGATAGTGTTACCATACGTCTCATGGCAAATTATCTGGCGTCAAGAAGGTGCTTACACTATTCTGTGGTGTAGGAAGCAAGACCGTGTCATTATAATGACTCTGCTAGCCATTACAAGAGTCCCTCGTTCTATATTTGCGTTCTCCATTTTACATAAGCAGTCCTATTTCTCTAAGCTCGAACAATATATACTTGTATATTTTGACATATACAGGAAAACTACTTTACTTACTGTCCTTAAAAGACTTACGATATTTGGTATTTTACTCTTTCTTTTACTAGTTTATGCTAGAAATTTCAAAATGTGCCATTCTCTTTCAAAAAAATATGTAAAAATGAAAACATTTAAAGGCAATACAATATTATGTTTTTCTTACAACCAACAAGATTATACTTTAACTTGTTTCTATACTGAATATTTCAAGACCCTTCTGTTTACGCATGATGAGGTGAGAACAGTGTATAGACTTTTATAAGGTTATGCCTAGCTTCTTAAATGTTGCGGCACATTTCAATATGAAGAAAATTACCCAGCATTATTCTAAGATTAGTGCAACACTCAATATGGGAACTTATCATTTGTCAATGCAGCCATATGTAATGAAGTTGGAAACAGTTTCATGAAGGAAAAGAAGTTAAGTTTGCAAGATTTCATTGTACTTCATTATTTAAAAATACATACCCGCAATGTTCCTATAATTTAGTAAAAGTTAACTAAACATCTAAGACAAAACATCTGAAAAATCTTCCTTAAACACATGTTTCAAAATAACAGTAATATTTATCTAATGTTTTATTACTTCACTTTTTTTCAAGAAATTAGTTACCATCTGTATTCAGTTAATAAACTGGCTAATTTACCGTTATGCTGTTATATGTCATTATGTGACTGTACAAGAAATACAACAGGCACTCTGATTTGCTTAACTTGTTAGGATGTTAAAATCATATTAGAATACAAATGTGTTGATGCTGTTATTTAGGAAGTGCCTTTTTATGAGTATGGGGGATTACTTCCAAAAAGTAGAAGACATTAAAACGGGTAAAGTAACAATAAACACTAAACACAGATCTATTGAAGACATCTGAACTTCGACAAAAGTGTCACCAAATTATCATATTATTATATTTTCTTGAATTAACTCCCTTTATTTGGTGTTTTACAAAGCATTTCCTTTCCGGTTTGCTTCTTTAATTGAAGCAGATCATACTCTATATACATAGTAAATAACAAAATAAACTAACATAAAATGTGTTGATTATCCATTTAAGGTTTTATTAAAAGAATACTTGCTATAATGGTGTGGGTGGGGTAATTGTATACACAATTTTAAGGTTTTATCATTAATTACGCATATTCGTCATCATAAATTTCTTCTAAAACATCTAAATTAATGTTTTGAAGTGTTTTGTGAAATATTTGTATATAGATTTAAAACTGAAATGAACAAATACTTTTCTTAACTCATAAAATAGGGAAAATCATAAATAGTTGTGTTTTCTTTGTATATTTTACCAACAAAAATGTCTTAAAATAGGTATTAGTCCAATATTAAGCACTAATAATATATCTTAAATAAATAATGGTTGCTAGATCATATAAAAACTAATGTTGATACTAAAATATGGACTGAAATCAATGCAACTCGTCATTATATCTAAATATTTTAAAGTTAACTTATAATTCTATATCAGAGTTATCTCCCTTATTTTTTCATGGTTTGCAAAAAAATAATTTTTGCAGGCCACCTAATTTCATTGAGACATACCATAAACTTCGATAAAATCGAGAAATAAAAAGTATATCTTGTCGGCCCTACCTCGACAAAATTTTCAGCTTCAGAATCTAGACTAATACATAGCTTGAAGCAAACCCTAAACCTCACGTCTATGGTTACCTGAAGAGAAGAGACACGTAAAGGGTGCCGTCCTCTATGGAGTAGATGGCCTCGAGCTGGCGCACATGTTGGAACAGCTTCTTCTCGGATTCTTCCAGAATGTACAGCTTCTTGAACCGCCTACCGAGTACCTAGGATGACATGGATAGCGATGTGTTCTAACTTTGTGTTAATTGTTATAAATATTAATACGTATACCTAAAAACAAAGTCGGATGCAACGCGTCCAGGAAGGGGGTCTTTTGGAGCAGGCTTAATATAGTTACATGGTAATTTCAAATTTGCTGGTCAAAATCCCCATGAAAATTAAATATTTTTAAATTTAATTTCATATTTAATTTTCATTTGGCTGCCATAAAGGGAAATCGAGAAATCCCACCGAACCTGGTCTGGATCCGTATCTGTAAAACCCATAAAATTGAATAACCTTATTCAAATACTTGTACTACACTGGAAGTTTGGGGTTGGGAAATTAACGACATAGTACAACTAAATCTGTCTACCAGTACTACACCGGTACGTCTGCTCTTCGACGCACTCAGCTGATATACTATACGAGATAACAAATTTCATAATCGGGCGTTAACCCGTCTCAGCTGTCCTGAAATTGTACTTTATGCGCATTTCTAGAAATTAAATTAAAAATATGGAATTTGTTTTAGGAAGCGAACGTTCAAATTGACTGGATTTCAAAATCTATTTTGGGTTGTTTTTGAACACTGCAAATATGCCCAATAAACACTCAAATCACAGAAAAAGAATTTAACCCTTTCCTCCATATATACGCATTTTTACGCATGTGCGACCAGTGTAGATCCAGATCAGCCGGTACATCCGTGCCGTCTGATCAGGATCTGCACTGGTCGCATTTTGGTCAGAAATAACCTAATGAATCAAAAAGCGAACAGTTTAGATCCTGATCGGACGGCACGGATGTGCCGGCTGATCTGGATCTAAACTGTTCGCCCTAGCAATAAAGGTGTATCCATACAGGAAATGGTTAAAGAATGCGTCTCTCCTGTAGGAAAGTGATCCCAGTATGCTTTTGCACATTTTGCCTTGGATTTCAATGTAGTGAAACTCACACTTTACCTTGGATTTCAATGTAGTGAGACTCACAGTTTACCTTGGAATTCAATGTAGTGAGACTCACACTACCTGGATTTCAATGTAGTGAGACTCACACTTTACCTTGGATTTCAGTGTAGTACGACTCACACTTTACCTTGGATTTCAATGTAGTGAGGCTCACACTTTACCTTGGATTTCAATGTAGTGAGACTCACACTTTACCTTGGATTTCAGTGTAGTAAGACTCACACTTTACTTTGGATTTCAATGTAGTGAGACTCACACTTTACCTTGGATTTCAGTGTAGTGAGACTCACACTTTACCTTGGATTTCAATGTAGTGAGACTCACTCTTTACCTTGGATTTCAGTGTAGTAAGACTCATGGGTCTCGGGAACCGCTGATATTTGATGTCTTTAGCGAATATGTCTAGAAGTGTGAGACTCTTAACCTTGGATTTCAGTGTAGTTAGACTCACAGTTTACTTTGGATTTCAATGTAGTGAGACTCACACTTTACCTTGGATTTCAGTGTAGTGAGACTCACACTTTACCTTGGATTTCAGTGTAGTAAGACTCACACTTTACTTTGGATTTCAATGTAGTGAGACTCACACTTTACCTTGGATTTCAGTGTAGTGAGACTCACACTTTACCTTGGATTTCAGTGTAGTACGACTCACACTTTACCTTGGATTTCAATGTAGTGAGACTCACACTTTACCTTGCATTTCAGTGTAGTAAGACTCACACTTTACTTTGGATTTCAATGTGGTGAGACTCACACTTTACCTTGGATTTCAGTGTAATGAGACTCACACTTTACCTTGGATTTCAATGTAGTGAGACTCACTCTTTACCTTGGATTTCAGTGTAGTAAGACTCATGGGTCTCGGGAACCGCTGATATTTGATGTCTTTAGCGAATATGTCTAGAGGCGCTACGTCGTCTGGTTGGTGTTCCGTTGGCGTAGGCGCCGTGTTCGTGACAGGAACATCAGTCTCGTAGTCCGCCCAGCTTTCCGTCACTTGCGCCGGCTCAGGCCAGTCGTCCGTCACATGAGCGGGCTGCATGGTGGCGAAAACATCTTTAAGCAGAAATAATTGGCATTACGTTTTTTTCATTAGTTACTCTCTTAAACTTGGCAAAATATAATTGTATATTTATTAATTTAAAGATTCTAAGAAAAATAAAAAGCAAAACTTAATCTTCTTCTCATTGATATTAAAATCAGGAATATTAAATCATTGAAAAATTTAAAAAATGTCATGTCTTATATGTGTTAGTCTGGAAAACTTGTCAAGGTTTCAATTATTGGTTATTTAATTATTTCAATTTAATACTTAAGTTTACTGTGAACAAATATTACAATAATGTGCGATTCTAAATCTTCTGTATTTTTCTTTACAGTTCTATAAAATGTATTTTCATTTTCTCGTTTACAAAATCATTTAGGACAGTCGCCAATCGATGTCATTTATATAGTATTTCAAATACTGCCCATGAAAAGGCTCGATCAAACCGAGCCATGTTTTTTTTTATTTGTCTTGTTCCGCGACTTTCACAGTTATCTCTTTTTATCTATTGCAATATTGCAGTAGCGGCGTTTGCGCCATGTGGCGACAGAAAAAAGTCTCCCCGTTCATTCAATCAGTGCTGTTATCAATAAAGTTACGCACGTGTTAATAATATCTCTAAAATTTATAACTTTTTAAATGTTTCGACCAGTTTTAAGATGGGTGGTTTCAATATCCAAGCCGATAGAGATCTGGATATCGTCCGTTCACCCTAAGGATATACATGTACTTCCTATTTTGTTTCTGATTTCTTGTGAAAATCCTATTCTGTTCAGTTTCGCCCGTTGTTTTCTCGTTTAGGAAAACCAATTCTTTTATCTGGGAACCATACGCTGCTGAACATGAAATGGTACAGGTGTTAATCTGAAAATACCGCATCGAAGGTTCCATGTTCGCCTTCGGATGTACACAGTCGCTTGGGATAGATCAAAATTGAACTATTTAGTGGTGTAAATATGAGTTGTGCTCAATCCGGTGGCTAGGCGGCGTGGACAGTAATATGCATTTCCATTACTGTCCGTGAACATGCTCAATCAAACGGAGCCCGAAATAGTTCAAATCTATCGTGTTCGGTGGTTATAGAGCTCTCTTTTCATCTGTTTGAGATAGATTTTTATATTACAACAGTCGTTGTCTGCTTTGAAACGTTTGGGAAAGTGAAAGTAAAAGGACACAAAGAACTAGCCAAACATATTTCCCGTGGCGGACCCATACCTTCATTGTCAGGAGATTCCTTTATGACAACACTTGAAGGTCGTTCACTGATTGCCGTCGTCCTTGGTGCTGTAGCACGGGTACTCGTTCTCTCGCGCGGAACAGTAGTAGCTGGTCGCGTAGTTCGCTGTGTTGGTGTCGTCTCCAAGAAAGATAACTTTGTACGGATCTCATGAGAAGGAATGTGTGACGAAGTCGGCTTGTACTGTGTTTGCGGTGGCACCATGTGTGCGTCTGGCAAAGCTTGGTCATTGTACGTTTCCGGTAAGTTTGACGTAGCTAAGTTTCTATGTGCTTCCATTGTTGTCATGTGTGCGTCTGGCATAGCTTGGTTATTGGATGTTTCCGGTAGTGTCTCGTGTGCGTTTGACGTTGCTAAGTTACCATGTGTTTCCATTGGCGACATGTGTGCGTCTGGCATAGCTTGATTATCGGATGTTTCCGGAGGTGTCTCGTGTGCGTTTGACGTTACTAAGTTACCACGTGTTTCCACTGGTGTCATGTGTGCGTCTGGCATAGCTTGGTTATCGGATGTTTCCGGCGGTGTCACGTGCGTGTTAGAAGTTGCTATGTTACCATGTTCTTCCATTGCGGTAATGTGTGCGTCTGGCATAGCTTGGTTATCGGATGTTTCCGGCGGTGTCACGTGTGTATTAGACGTTGCTAAGTCACCATGTTCTTCTATTGGAGTCATGTGTGCGTCTGAATCTGGCTTCTTGTTTATATCATGTGTTGTCAGCTGTTCGTCCGACGCTGTTGTGTCGACATGAGTTTCAGGTGGCGCTGCTGCATTTGCAGCAATATTGTTGTCGGGTACATGTACTAAAATCATTAATGTGAAGTTTGTAAATATCTTATTGGGTGAGAAACGATCAATTGAAGTGAACGTTACAATAAATTTTCTTTGGAATACAAGCTCAGATTTAAGAGCTTCTAAATTCTTATCCGAGATCAACAAGACTGTGTTTTTTCTCCCGGAAGGGTTTAAGTCTAGTCTGACTTTTCTGATCGGTGATAAGCAAGAGTCTGGGTTCGTTCTCCCGGCGAGGCTTTTGAGAAAATCTGGCATTTCTGATCCGTGATGAACAAGACTCTGGGTTCGTTCTGCCGGTGAGGCTTTTAAGTAAATCTGGCTTTTCAGATCCGTGATAATCGAGACTCTGGGTCGTTCTCTCTGTAAGGCTTTTAAGCATATCTGCCTTTTCAGATCCGTGATAACGAGACTATGAGTTCGTTCTCCCGGCGAGGCTTTTAAGAAAATCCGACTTTTCAGATTCATGATTAACAAGACTGCTTCGTTCTTCCGGCGAGGCCTTCGCCAAGATACTTGATAAACGAGACTTAGTTCGTTCTCTCGGCGAAGCTTTTAAGTATATTTGGCTTTTCAGATCCGTGAGACACGAGACTCTGGGTTCGTTCACCCGGCGAGGCTTTTAAAATATCCACCTTTTCATTTTTCTGATAAACGAGACTGGCTTCGTTCTACCGGCGAGGTTTTTATGTATATTTATCTTTTTAGATCCGTGACAAACAAAACTGAGTGCGTACTCTCGGCGAAGCTTTTAAGTATATTTGGCTTTTCATATCCGTGGTGAACGAGACTGGGTTCGTTCTTTCGGCGAAGCTTTTAAGTATATCTGGCTTTTCAGATCCGTAATTAACGAGACTCTGGGTTCGTTCACACGGCGAGGCTTTTCAGGAAATCTGGCTTTTGAGATCCGTTATAAACAAGACTGGCTTAGTTTTACCGGCGAGGCTTTTATGCATATTTCAACTTTTCATATCCGTGATAAACGGGGCTCTGGATTCGTTCTCTCGGCGAAGCTTTAAAGTATTTTTGGCTTTTCAGGCCGTGATTAACGAGACTGGGTGTTCTCCCGGTGAGGATTTTAAGTAAATCTGGCTTTTCAGATCCGTGATAAACGAGACTCTGGGTTCGTTCTCTCGGAGGAGCTTTCAAGTATATTTGACTTTTCAGGTCCGTGATTAACTGGACTCTGAGTTCGTTCTCTCGGCGGAGCTTTTAAATAGGTTTGGCTTTTCAGATCCGTGATAAACGAGACTCTGGGTTCGTTCTCCCGGTGAGGCTTTTAGGCAAATCTGGCATTTCAGATCCGTGATAAACGAGACTCTGGGTTCGTTCTCCCGGTGAGGCTTTTAAGCAAATCTGCCTTTTCAGATCCATGGTAACGAGACTCTGGGTTCGTTTTCCCGGCGATTCTTTTAGGTTAATCTGTCTTTTCAGATCCGCATTAACGAGACTCTGGGTTCGTTTTCCCGGCGATTCTTTTAAGTAAATCTGCCTTTTCAGATCGGTGGTAACGAGACTCTGGGTCGTTCTCTCGGTGAGGCTTTTAAGTATATTTAGCTTTTCAGATCCGTGGTAAACGAGACTCTGGGTTCTTTCTCCCGGCGAAGCTTTAAAGTATATTTGGCTTTTCAGATCCGTGGTAAAAGAGACTTGCTTCGTTATACCGCCTAGGCTTTATGTATATTTGGCCTTTCAATTCCGCGATAAACGAGACTGGGTTCGTTCTCTGGCAAAGCTTTCAAGTATATTTGGCTTTTATGATCCTAGGTAAATGAGACTAAGGCCTCGTTCTTACGGCGTGGTTTAATGTAAATCTGGCTTCTCAGGTCCGTGATTAACGAGACTCTGGGTTCGTTCTTCCGGCGAGGCTTTTAAGTAAATCTGGCTTTTCATATCTGTGATAAACGAGACCCTGGGTTCGTTCTCTCGGTTTTCAAATTCCAAAATCTGGATTCTATCTTTATTAATTGTATTGTTTTTATCTGTTCGAAAATAACGTTCATGTACTGATCTCTTGCAGCACAGCCAAAACAAAGCAAAGAAGTAACATGTCACAAATACCTCGCATGTCAACTTACCGGATTTTTTCATAGGAATGCAAAACGATTTTTTGATTTGAAAAGCCAGCGACTTCTTGGTTATCGACCCTTTAGTCATTTTTATCTCGTGAGGGATTTGGAGTGAAACAGTACGGGATGGTCGCTATTCCTCAAAATCAGTTCAAAAATAAGTTTATTGAAAAAAAAAAAAATACCAAGAAAGATTATCATGGGAAATCTGAATGAATTTCCCAAAACGTATATGTTAAAATAATGAACTAACCTTCTAGCTGGTTGCTGTCCTCTGGATGTTCTGAGTGTTCTGAAATCCCTTTAACGTGTACTTTCTCTGCATTTTGTTCATCGATATTAGTTTCTGGGAGGTGTACGTCTTTAATGGCATGAATATTTGTTTCTATGTTATTTGACATGACATCTTCATTTTGCATAGATCCGTGTACGCTTTCACTGTTGACGTTAACAGCTTCGTGCACGTTATCATTGTTATGGTCAGTTACTTTTGCAGATTCTACATTTGGGTTACCCATATCAGTATGAGATATAAGTTCACTTTCACTGGGTAAATTACTGTTCGCTTGCAATTCTTTAACCGAATTTGGTAATTTTTCTTCCGTTTTCACATTGTGCTCTGAATGTTGAATTGTGGATTCGTGCATTTCAACGTTATCAGCGCTCGGTCGTCTGTCGGCAGAATCAATTTCTGCTACTGATTGTTGTATCTTGTGATTGTGTATGTGGTTGGGTTCTTCTATCACTGTTTTTGTATTGTGAGTATTATCTAATCTTTCTTTAGAATTAAAATTGTTCCCAATGGCATTCTGAACGGAAGCGTGTTCTAATTTCACGGGAATGTTATTTTCACTGTGGTCAGTATTGTGTATTTCGTTTTCTGAAACAATTTCAACGTGATCGTTGTGACCTTTGCTCTGAAAAGTATCCGCGTTGTTTATGTCAGTTTTTGCTTTGTTTTCATGCTCCACATTCAAATGATTCTGTATACTGTTTGGCTGTTTAATTTCCTCTGCTGGCATGTTCTTGGTATCACTGGGTATCCCGGCAATCCTTGAATTAATGTGTGTTCCGGCACCACTCATATGCTCTTGCTTGAAAGAGTCAGAATTATGTTTACCGGATGACTTTTTAGCTTCTGCACCGTTTCCTACAACATCACCAGTAGCATGTAACTGTTTCTGAGCAGTGCCTGACTTTTGATTTGCATTTACATCTGATTCGGTTAGAGATTTAGATACCCAAGTCGCTGCATCCGATCGTATTCCAGTTAAATGTCGGCTTTCTGTCAGAGAACCAACACAGATCACACAAAATATTCCCCAAATAATCAACATTTTTTAATGAAAATAATACACAAAATCCGAAACGAAAACAAAAATGTCACGATGGTTTTGCATTGATGAGATATTTACGTCAATTTTCAAATTTTCTGTGGATTTCCTTATTTCAAATGTGTATATAAATCGCCTAAGGGGTAGGTTGTCAACTTTAACCGATGCATAAATGAAAAACATTTGATTTTTTATTATATTGATGCGAGTGTATTTCAATCACACCTTAATGATATCATTAATTGTTATTTAAATGTACGTAAGCACAGAAACACAAATTACTATGATAAGAGTAGGGGAGACCGGGGCTAGTACGGCCCCACTTTTAAAAACATGCAATTTATTAATGAATTCATAATGTAATCAGGCCTGCCAAAACTTCTTCATTAAAATCCGGAGATTTTGTCTGAATATTTCAATGATGATGACGACGACGATGATGATGATGATCTTGTTGTTATTTTAATGTCTTGTTGCTGCTGTTCACTATGACTGGGACTGACCAAAAATGATGATGATTTTATAAATAAACTTTGACGATTTGGTTAGGAATGGTTAAACTCTTGTTTTAATTAAAATAACTTTTGTCTATTTTTATCATTCTTTTTTAAACTTTCTGTTAACCCTGTTAAGACCTATTTTGACAATATTAGAATGAACATGCAATGAAAATAGATAAAGGCAAGTGTAGCATCGAAGCCCTTGTTTAGCTTATACTGGGTTAAAATATAGCTAATATTTTAATCCAGGTTTATGACACGCGGTTATTGTACAGTGGTGCCAGAGGCACTGAGGTAGCATGTCACTGAACACGACCTCGTTATCTCGTTATTTCGTAATAAACAGGAAATGTGCGACTGCAGTAGAATAACTATTCCTTTCATTGCACAACTTTTAAATTAGGTTAAATTAATCTTTTTTTTTTTTTAAATTTCATAGAAATCCGGAGATTTTGACTTTAAATTTGGAGATCCGGAGAAGTTACTTAAAATCCTGAGATTTCGGATAAAATCCGGAGATTTGGCAGGCCTGTGTAATTCTCTACAATTTTTTTATAAATAGTTATGTTAGCTATAAAAGTCAATCTATAGGGGCGGTATTTCATACATTCACCTTATCAATGCGATGAATGCGGCTTTTATTTCATGTGCGACCAGTGTAGATCCAGTTCAGCCTATACATCATTTCAGTCATATCGGAATTTTAGATTCATGGGGTTGTTTTGACAGTAGATCGTGATCCGAATGCAACGAAATTTGTACAATGGTTGAAAATTGAAATTAGCCGTATTTGATACTATGAACAGAATAAGAAACTTCTGATTGTCAAGATTAAAATACATATAAGAAATCATTGTTAAAATACTTTCTAAATCTTCTAGTGATGTGGCTGATTGAGCTGATGTTGTAATGTCGGCAACTAAAAGCAATATGTTTATCTTTATTGCGTTCAATCGTAGTCGTTGTAAACGAGGTCTCGAGAAAATTGATAGTAATTTTAGATTTTGGAGATAGTGCAAGATACAAGATCAAGTTCTAGAATTGTCTAGTCTCAATAATTCGACTCCAAGAATAGACCCATTTTACAACTGACTTTTTATAGATGTCTCTGTCCTTTATGCTGAGTTCCCACTGCCGATCCGATCAACTCGATCAAGCCCGATCAAGCAATCGGGTAATGGTCTGGCTCGGTCGGTACGAGTGATCGGGAGTGGTCGGGAAGGGATAGCTTGGTCGGCATCACTCGGGCTTCCTACCCGAACTTTTTGACATGCCAAAAATATTCGAGTGGCGATCGAGTAGCCAAGCGGTCGAGAAGCGCTCGGGAAGCGATCGTGTATTGGTCGAGTAGAAGATCGAGTAGGAATCGTGTAGCGATCTAGTTTGGTCGAATTGACATCTTTTACCCGATCTGTACCCGATCACATCGACTTCTACTCGAGTATTATCCGATCGCAACCTGATCAAATCGACCTCTTTTCAAACTGGTGTCCAGATTAACTAGACTGCTACTCGATCGAGAAGCGCTCGGGAAGCGATCGTATATTGGTCGAGTAGATAGATGATCGAGTTATTCAAAAAGTTTCGGTACACGTCCTTCTACGACCCGAGTACGACCATGTCGATCTGGTCGGGTGAAGATCTGGCAGTAATCGAGCACAGGTCCAGTTGGTCGAGCTGAGGCCTTGTAAAGGTCGGGATGATCGAGCGGAAATCGGTAAGATGGTCGGGTTGACCGTCGTGAAGGAGTCGTGAAAAATCGTGTGGGGGTCTTGTGTGATCGACTTGTGGTCGTGAAGAAGTCGTGTATACGCCTTTAGTCGAGCTTGGTCGGGCTCAATCGGGAGAATTAGGGGATCGGGATGATCGAGTTGATCGGATCGGCAGTGGGAACTCAGCATTACGAAGGGTGGACATCGTATATAACTCTATAGAAAAGCCCTTGTTGCGCACAATTAGTTGGTCTACAAAATCGTCATGGCGTGTGTTTTTTTTAATGTGATGTCCTGAAGTTTTTTAACATCCTTGTTAATCCTGTAGCACCTCTGATCAGATTAGATTATCATTTAATGGAAAATAGATTAACTAGACCGATAGCGCGATAGCCAAAGCAAAATATTTTTGTTCGATTAAAAACTTATTGTTCGTCCTGTGTAATTTACACACCGCGTACCAAGCGCAGCTACTATCAACATGGCGGCCTTCGTATCAAGACAGGCAACAAAATTAACAAATGCCTACACCCGTTAGTATTTTATTGTCATCTATTTCTCACAAGGCATGATATTCGAATTGTTGACAAGTGGTAGACTATTCCTTAACTGTTGTCGTGTTTGTTATGTACAATTTTCAAGGTCATAATCAGTCCAGTGTGAAAATTGGTGGGTGGGGTATGGTCAGCCACTCTTTGTAACACAGAACCACGTTTACTACATAGTTTAACTACAGTCAACCTGTGTAAAGCATCCACCCAAGGGAGTGACGATAAGTGGCTGCTTAACAGAGGTTGCTGTTATAGACAAGTAAAAATTAGAACATAAATTATCAGGTCTAGGAAACAGCTGTTTTTATGGACTGTCTGTAAATTTACAGAATGTCAGTTTATTTATAGATGCATGCGTCTGTAAATTTATGGACAAGGATTGATACAAAAGTTAACATATTTTAGAAATTCACAAATCTAAAGCATATTTGTTAATGCTGATAGAAAAGAGCATAGCAAAGGACATAAACAGAAATGGTTGAAGTTTGTTCACACTGTTATTTCCTCTCCAACATAGTCATCAATGACCTAACAACATTTCACATAATCATTTGAACATAATAATGATCTCTGTAAAAAAGTTATGTTCAATTTACAATAAAAAATAGTTAAATACTAATTTATTTGTAGATTTTCATTCATTTTTTTATTCCAGTGTGGTGTATAACCAAGATTCTAATTTTTGACACATTTTGGAACCACCCTCGTCCATAAATTTACAGATGTATTTATCTATAAATAAACTGACAGTCAGTAAATTTACAGACAGTCCATAAAAACAGCAGTTTCCTAGACCTGATTATGTCAGTTTAGGACATATTCAAACTGGCTATCTAAGGCAGGTGGTTGCTATTCACAGGTAGCTGCTAAGGCAGGTTTAACTGTACATTATTTGTAAATCCAGGATTTTAAAAACTGTCTAATCAAACATGGCGTCAAAAATATATTGTACAATAATATAGTCATTTAGTCAATGAAGGAATATGGAAAAGGAAAGGTATTGTAAACGAATGTCAATTATTGAGGCTAAATAAAGAAAAAAGTCCGAGATAACACTGGTGGCCATCGAGTACCGGTTATGGTATTGAGTGAACAGTTGGATGCTTATCTTGACCTGCAGTACCAAGCCTAGTCAAAACTAGGTTATGTAATTTTAAAGGATGGTCAGGGTCAGATGCAAGATTTCGAGAAAAGGGGTTTGTTTGGGACAATCTTTGATAGCCCAACTTTCTGGTCAAACTCCCCATTAAAAAAAATAAAAAATTGCTGCCCTAAAAAGGTGTTCCAGCAACTCAACTGAACCCCATCTGGATCTGCCCCTGGATGGTTTTCTTTCATAAATTGTTTTCTTGCAAAGATCAAGTGAAAAATAAAAGTTAAAATGATTTTCTTTGGTGAAGTATTGTGAGAAAATTAAGAAACTTAAGTAACTATAAATATTATTATTTCAAAGTTTCAGAATGCTCAACATAAGTCTCATTGTATGTGTGTAAATTTGATCAATTTTTGGTAAAGTGGAAAACATGGTATTCTATTTGAAAATGCTTTATTTGTTTAAAAAACTTTTTCAGATAACAAATTTGTTTAATTTTTTTCAAGTGGAGTTTACTATTTCAGTTGTTTAAATTTTTTTGTGTGTATAGACCTATTAGGATAGACAGCTCCATAACATTAAAAACAAAGATACAGCCTTTTTCAGTGTGCATGTTAATATTCTCAAGATGCAATGAAATAGATGACCACTTTAGAAACATTAAAAATCTCTAAATGGTACCTTCAATAACTTGTTTTAGCCAATACAAACATCCTTTATTTTTAGGTGTAGCTAACTACGGACAAAAGAAGTGGCCAGTTTTCAAAAAGTATGCAGTTGTAGAATTGGCACCGCCAACACCTGCAGAAATCCCCAAGGCAATTGCCCAAGCTGGAGCTTTAATCTCTAAAGCTCAAAGTGGAGCTTGGAGAAATGTCACTGTATTTGTAAGTAATAGAGTATACATAATTGGTATTTATCTTAAACCCATTACATTGTCCTTCACATCTGTGCAGTCTGATTAGGATCTACACTGAAGCTTCTTGCTGAGAAAAAACCTTACTAATAATGAATCCATAAGTGATTAGTATGGATATTAATGCGCAGACTGATTTGGATCTACACTGGTTGTGCACGGGATATAATAGTGGTAAGTTTTAATCTAGTTAACTGCAATACAAAGTATATTATAGGGTATGCCACCCTAAAAGTGTCTGACAGTCTTCAAAAAAAAGTATTCATTTAATTAATCATCAGTGAAACCCAAAAATAGATTGCATTAAAATGATTCATGTAATTCCTAAACAGCTCCTGTAAAGATATGGATAAGTGAATGACTTCTTGAACAAATTTTTGGTCTGATTAAAATCACCTGCTGAAAACAGCTTCACTGTGATCGACAATCTGATTGGTTTTTAGAGACTCCTTGTCAGATCAACATGATTGCAGTTCTCAGAAGATGATTTTTAACCGATTGGACTGAACTTCTCTTTGGTGGTGAAACTTAAAAATGTATATTTACTATTTCAGCAAGCCACCTGTAACTTTGTTGTGACGGTTGAAGTGCTGTGCTGGTTCTTTGTCGGCGAGATTATTGGCAAGCGATCATGGGTCGGCTATCCAATAGAGGGAGCTGTCTTCAAACCTATCACTTTCCAATATGACGACTATGTTAGTTAATTTAGTAGACAATAGAAAACATTTTGACAGTAATTAAATAGAAGTTACCTCATTTTTATCTATCTTTGAGGTCTTAAAATGCTTTGGTAATGTTTGTGTGCATTCAACATCTCCATCAAGAGTGTATCAACACTGAACACAAACACTGTTTTGTATTATATAAAAAAATGAATAAATATTTATAAAAATGAATAATTGTTATTGCTATCTGGACTCCTTACATCACATTGCTCTTTTTCTTAGCTCATTACTTCAAGAATAGCGGAACTATCCTACTCAACACAGTATCAAGGTCCGTTAAACAATATGCACTTCAAACTACTTAAGGTATCACCTTGAAACTTAGAATATATATTCACTTTCAAAATCTACATTAATGGAGGCTGTCAAGCAGTCATACTTTTTCCAACTTTTTAGTCTTGTTCCTACTTTTTCCTACATTTTTACAAAAATTGCCTACTATTCATACTTTTCTTTGTCTGTTAGGCTAAAACAAATTTTTTTAATTTAAAAAAAAGAACTTCGCTTGACTATTCAAAGAATATGACAAGCTATTCTACTAAATTGTTGTCTGGTTAAAGTTCGTGTGCAACCTACTTATATCTTACAAAGTACTATAGCTTCAGCATGGAAACTTGACACACTTTTTCACTTGTATCGTGTATATGCCAAGAACCATAACACTAACGTCCAATTTTGACCAAATTATGACCCCTTTTCAAAGTAGAATTTAAGGTTGAAGTTTGCATTCAAGCTGGATTACAAAACAATATATTCATTATATAATATCTTCACTGATAAAAAATGTGATTTTGCTTTGCTTAGAACTTATAACTTTCAGATTACTATGCACGCTTAAAATTATGTCCTTTTTCTAACTTGGAATGTAAAGGTTAAAGTTTGTGTGCCTTCAAGAACATGCTCATAACTTTTATATTACTAATTATACAGCTGAAATTTTGTACACATTTTCACCAATCACCATCATAATCTTGGGTTGATGTACCAAGACCCATAACTCTACCTTGCTTTTTGATTTAATTATTACCCATATTAATTTTTTTTACTTGGACATTATGGTTAAAGTTGCAAGCAATCTCTCAACCTTTGTACTATCATTACGACAGCTTTGTTACTTTATATATTTGTTTACCATGATTAACGTGGCTGATTTGTCAAGTACCATACTTCTAGTTTGCTTGGAGTTGAGGGTTAAGGTTTATGGGTATTTGAGAGGGTACCTGGCCCAGTCCAAAAAAAACTTCTTTAAAATTTTTCATTTTATTTCTAAACCTAAACCAACATTTTTTTGTTTTTGGGAGATGGGAATCCACCCCCACCTTACCCTTTTTTTATATGCCCGTTTGAAAAACGGGACGTATTGTGGGAACACCTGCGGCGGGCGGCGTCCACAAGGTTTCCGCTCTCTGTCAAAGAGTTTTCATCAGGTCTTTATCAAACTTGGTGAATATGTTGGTGGGCATAATATCTCGACCAAGTTCTATAACCAGCCAAATCCCCCCAGGCACTCCTGAATTATGGCCCTTTAATTGTCCAAAATTACTGTTTCCGCTCTCTAAGTCAAAGAGTTTTCGTCCGGTCTTTATCAAACTTGGTGAATATGTTGGAAGGCATAATATCTGGACCAAGTTCTATATCCAGCCGAATCCCCCCATGCACTCCTGATTTATGGCCCTTGAATTGTCCAAAACAAGGGTTTACACTCTTTAAGTCAAAGAGTTTTCATCAGGTCTTTATCAAACTTGGTGAATATGTTGGTGGGCATAATATCTCGACCAAGTTCTATAACCAGCCATATCCCCCCAGGCACTCCTGAATTATGGCCCTTGAATTGTCCAAAATTACTGTTTCTGCTCTCTAAGTCAGAGTTTTCATCCGGTCTTTATCAACTTGGTGAATTTGTTGGTGGGCATAATATCTCGACCAAGTTCTATAACCTGCCAAATGCCCCCAGGCACTCCTGAATTATGGCCCTTGAATTGTCCAAAAACTGAATTATCGGTATCTGCTCTCCACGTCGAATAATTTTCATCGGATCGTTACGCAACTTTGATGATCAGCATTTTGACGGGCGTATTTTGTGTCAGTTTGGCACTCTTGTTGTAATTATTTTTCTTTTTAAAAACTTACCAAAAATGATTTTGGTGGTGGATGTTGGAAAGTATATGAGGTACCCCAACCTTCCAATTTTTATATTGTTATGCTGTATTTATGTATAAGACTAGAGCAAAAAATATACAACAAATGACACCTTTAACTGGTGGAGGATAGAGGGGCTGTGGGATCTGGTGTGTGTTGGTGGGATACCCCCTCCAAAAAATGGTTTCAGGATGATTTCTCATGAAAGGCTTAACATATTTAAACAGTTTCTGGTACATTGTTTTAGATGAAGGTTAAGATCAACTTTGATGCTGGTGGTGTAACATGTTTCTAGTGTTACATTATGCAATTGATTCTAAGCAATCCCAGTTCCAGTATCAAGCACACATGTGTGGGTATTTAATCACCTTCAGTGACAATTGTAGTTTTTCAAGTTACGCCACTTTTTTCACTTAATTTTTGTGTTAACCAAAATATGAACTTTGCACATAAATATGAAACTATTCGAGATATAAACATAAACTTCAAATATATATCCATCATCAAAATTTACATCATTATCAACAAGATCCATACTTTGCTACCAATAATATTTTTCAAGTTATGCACCCTGTTTACCAAAAAGACGCAATTGGCCCATAACTTAGAACCTACTTGTGATTTTACTTTGAATCTTGGAATATACATTCACCATCAGTATCTAACACCATTATCAACAAGATCCATAACTCGACCAGATTTTTTTGCACTTAGATTTTGCATTAACCTAAATATGCACTGGGTTCATAACTTTGAAATTACACGAGATATCTACTTGAAACTAGGAATATACAGTACCAGTCATAAACCACCATGACTATAACTCAGCTGCACTTATTATTATTTTAAAGTTAGCCCCCTCCCTTTCACTAAGATTTTGTGTTAAATTATTTTTGCAAAATCTATTTCAAAATATTTCCACTTTTATCAAGACCTACACTTTTTTTGAAGTTTGCCACTGCTTTACTGGGACAACATCTTCAACATGGACTGTCAAGTTCAAACATCAAGTGACACGATCCTTCTGTTCACTAATTGTCATTAAAAACGAACAACAGCATGGCATTTACAGGTTTTTTTCTTCAAATCTTTTCTTTGTCATGTTTTCATAAAATCAACACATTATAAATATGTTTTATGCTCCTGTATAGGTAAAGTACACTTTCCTTAAAAATACAGATAGATTAATTTTGTACTGCTGAAATCATTTAAAGATACTTTACAAAGCCTGCTATTGAGTTTATGCCTAAATGAGGTCATAGGTAATGCAATACATGAACTGCAATACAGGGCCCAAGATCATAAAACTAAGTTTTGAGATCAGTCTTAAATCTCAAGGATCTGATTGGCTGAAATGGCGACTGGTCAGATGCTTGAGATCTGAGACTGATCTCCAGATTTAGTTTTATGGGCACTGTGCCCAAGATCATAAAACTAAATCTGGAGATCAGTCTCAAATCTCAAGGATCTGATTGGCTGAAATGGCGACCAGTCGCCATTTCAGCCAATCAGATCTTTGAGATTTGAGACTGATCTCAAAACTTAGTTTTATGATCTTGGGCCCTGGCTGTTTTCATGCTAATGTTAACTCTTTACTCCATATGTTACACATGTTTCCTCACACATGCCAACAGGTTAGATCCAGACCTTCCGGCTGATTAGGATCTAAACTATTCCTTTCTTGGTCAGAAATAATCTAATGAATCAAAAAGTGAAAATTAAAGATATGACAGCTGAATTGGATCTACAATGTATGTCCTGAATAACGGCTATATCCCGTGGAGTAAATGGTTAATGTTTATTTCATTATTACTGCCACTGTTAAAACAATACTATAGAGAGTTTAGCCTTTCTTGAATGCCAGTCCTGTCTTATATTGTGGCAGGATTTTAATGAAGATACTATAACTGTTCAGAAAATCTCATCGTAGACCCAGTCTTTTCTTTTCTCTTTCCTTTTTCTTGACAATGTCTATGTTTCTGTCTTTCCAGTTACTTTTTCTTAGTTTTATAGGTCTGTTTCCAACATATTTACCTGAAAAGAAAAATATATATTGGCATGGGTGAAAGTTTTCAGGCATATGCCTGAAATTCAGGTTTCTGTGTGTCTATAAATGAAAGATTTCTTTATTTTCCCTATATAAATTGACAAATTTTCAAGATTTCAGGTTTTTCATAATTCCTAACTTTCACCCTTGTATCAGGCAACTTCTTTGGCAGTAGCTTAAAGATTGAATCAGCACAGAAAAACATTATTTTAACTATATAATCTTACGTTAAGCAATCCTATGCCCAAGGTTATAAAACTGAGCATGGAAACCAGTCTCAAATCTCAAACATCTGATTGGCTGAAATGGCTACCAATCACTATTTCAGCCAATCAGATGCTTGAGATTTGAGACTGGTTTCCAATCTCAGCTTTATAACCTTCAGCCCTAATGTTTTCATAACCATGAGGAATGCAATAAAATATCAGTTCAGGGCTGAAGGTTATAATGCTGAGATTGGAAACCAGTCTCAAATCTCAAGCATCTGATTGGCTGAAATGGCAACTGGTCGCCATTTCAGCCAATCAGATGCTTGAGATTTGAGACTGGTTTCCATGCTCAGTTTTATAACCTTGGGCACAGCTGTGCCAAATATAACTCAAACTACTTCAAGTTTGAAATGGTGCTTAGTTTCAACCAAATTGCCGAGGTCAGTGACTGGTTTTCATTCCCAGTTTTATACGTGTAACCTCTGTTCTGGGCTTATACGCCCTGACAGTCATCAATGCTTTTTTTAAGTTAAATGATATTTCAACCTTAGTTTTGGAAGAATGGAATCATTAATGAACTGACCATTCATTTCTCTCATTGCTCGTACATAGTCTGTGGGATCTTTGAAGCTGACAAAACCATAGCCCTTCGTCTTGTTGGAGCGTTTGTCTCGCACTACTTTAGCTTTTACAAAAGACGAATATTTGCTGAAAGCCCTGGCCAGTACTTCATCGGACACCTCGTTACCAAGGTCACCACAAAACAATCGGAAATCATCTGAAATAACACTATGTTTTATTAGTGAGGTAAACTAAAAAATCTGTTTCTCCATCTTACATATCACTTTGCAGGGATTCGTTCTTGTGGAATCCCTGCATAAATATTAATTGCTTTGAATGACAATAGTGTTGCATTAACATTCATACACTTATGGAGTGTCAGGCAAATGTAAACGCTAAACAAGGGAAATAGATAAAATCTACACAAGTGAAATAGACTCAACAATCTTTCATTTTTACCACATTTACAAACAACTGATAGATCATTATCACTCTGATTAATGATCCAAAACCAGAAGTTGTGCTTTTTAGACCTTGTTGTGCACAAAAACTGTGTCAATAAGGTCCTTTAGCTTTAATTATAATGATTTTAAATACCTTTGAAATTTGCAGGCATTAAATTATAGCAAATAGATTGAAATAATGAAGACATATTACCTGGATCCCATTCCCCTAATGATGGATCCTCCCAGGTGGTGCCAGCTGCCATGCGCACAAATTTTTTCTTCTTCTCTTTTTTCTCCTTCTTGGGCAAAAACTGTGTATCTATCTCCATATCAGCCACATGTAAGTCATCTTCCGGCCCTTGTTGGGTGCCTATCGGGGTTGGCATTGTGACAGTGTAATTGGCTAATGGATCTTGAGAGGTTGCTGAAGTTTCCGATGTACCTGTAAGTCCAGTAAAGCATTTATTTTCATGTATTGGTAAAAGACGTGTACTGTACAACCCTTCATTGAGACCGCCCCTTATTTAGACCACCTCGACAATAATACCACTATTCCAATGTCTACTAGTATACTCTTTCACTATTTTTCTTCACTATTTTCCTCCCCAAAATAAAGAACATCCCACTATTTAGACCTCTTTCCAAGTCCCAAGGTGGTATTAATGGCAAAGCTTCCCTGTTTTTTTTCTAAGAATAAAGAACAAACTTTTAAGCTTAATGTATTTAAATGCTTCAAAATCGATATTACTATTACTATACAAGCTTTAGTTGTCAAAACAGGAAAAAATATATCCTCGAGTAACCAGTTTTGACACCCTTAAGCATAAGAGCCAAATTATTTTTTTTATTTACCATTCAGATAAAAGTTTTACTGTTTTCTAACTGAAGTCATCTCTTCTTTATTGAAATAAAATTTTAAAAAAATGTCAATAAATGGCTTATAAAATTAAAAAGACAACTTTCCGATGTACACCCTTGGGGGGCCTGTATTTGTTGACAGTGCCCAGTTTTGACGCCTTTGGTTAGATGATGCATCAAATAATTCTCTCAAGTGTATGCAGTATAATTTCCTTATTTTTATGTTTTGCACCCTCTCTTTGTAAATTCTGAGTCAAAAGAAATAAAATAAAGTGTGTATTTTATGATTGTCAAAGATCTGTTTTAGCCAGCTGATAAAAACCAGATACATGTATTTTTTACTAAAGGTCTGACATGGTGTCAATGGGCTCTCAAATGAGTGTCACCTGATACCAATGTAATTATTCAAATTAATAAACATTTTGTCTTCTAATTGTCTACATGCAATAAAATATTTTCAGCATAATTGTTTGCTCTTTAGATTCACAGCACTTTTAAAATAAAGCTTCATAGACACTACAAATTATCAAGCAAAGAACAATAAATATATAAAAATAAAATAAGAATATATATATTTGGAACAGTGTTTACTGATCTTAAAACACATACACATACTGCAATTGATACTTTACCAGCTCTGCAAGTGTATGAGAGCTTGAGTTGTGCATACAGTTTTTACTTTTCTTGCTTACATAATACAATTTTGGATTTATCAATTGAGGTAAAAAAGTGCATCAAGAATTTCTAATAAAAATGGAGGTTAACAATTAAAACCTTGTAAAAACTTCATGGAATCAATATCTATACACATTTGTGATAGAAAATAATACGAACACCATTTGTAAGCAGTTTGGTAGAAAATTACATCATTAGATATTATATTCAATGAAATAGAGATGAAAACAATTAAGGCGTCAAAATAGGGCAGCGTCAAAATAGGTCCTCCGACGATAACAATTTTAGGGTAAAATTGCATTAGTTCCAACACTAATAAATATAGTTTTACTTTTAGCTCAATAGAGGGTAGGGTAGGATACATTCAGAATAACCACTTTAACAGCATCTCTCATTAATTATCACTATAATTATCAAACAAAATGTCTATGTGCTTATATCCCATGGGCATCCAGTGTAATTCCAGATGAAATTGTATTCTGTTTGCTGCATTCACGCTGTCTGATCGGAATCTATACATTCTCTTCTGGGTGAGATCAATAAATACCTGTTAACTTGTCCACATGAAATGAAGGTGACAGATCAGTCACCATTTCAGCCAATCATATATTTGAGATTTGAGACTGGTCTCCAGATTTAGTTTTATGATCATGTGCCAAGAACACAAATGACACTACAGTGTTACAACTATCTGACACATATTATTTTTAAAATGTACAACATTGATCAAGCAGCAAGCATTCATATAAGTTTACCTGACTGTCCTGATGTGGCTGCTGCACCATCTTCATGTTTCTTCTTCTTCTTTTTCTTCTTTTCTGTTTCTTTCTTCGGTACAGTAATCACTGGTGCTGAGGAATATATCACTTTTGGCTTTTCTTCTTCATCTGTTTTGTCTGCTCTCTGTTCTCCTTCTTCATGAGATTCACCACTACTCACACCATACATCCCTGGTCCTGATGGGCCGCCCATTGGACGAGGTCCTGGCCCCATGTTATATCCTGGCCTCATTCCCATAGGTGGAGGGCCTCTCATTGGCCCAGGTCCTCCCATCCCCATATGTCCTGGCCCTGGTCCCATAGGTCCCCTTGGCCCACCATGTCCTGGGCCCATGTGTGGACCTTGATAATAAGGGCCATGTGGGCCATGCATTGGCCCTGGTCCCCCTGGACCCATTGGCCCCATGCCTTGGTATGGAGGTCTGCCATGTTGTGGTGGTGGAGGTGGTGGACGCATTCTTGGTGGACCCATTGATGGGGGTCTAGAAGGGGGCGGAGGTGGGGCTCTATGACGAAGCTGGTGTGGTACAAAAGAAGTCAGGGCAGGGGGAGGGGGAGGAGGAGGTGCCAACATAGAAGAAATGTCTGGATCAAGAGCTAGCTTCTTTTCCGGAGGTTCGTTTCTTCCAACTGCAAGGACAAAACAGTAAGTTATTGTTAGAAATTTATGACAAACACACACAAACAAGATGATAACTTATTTGACCAAACATTTACAGAAATTGCATCTTTTCATTTAAAGAAATAGCATCTTTTATTTATTATAAAAGAATGATTCATCTTTAAATACAAAACTGAAAGACATAAAAATAAGCTAATCACATACTTTATCCACAATCTGCATGAAAACAGACAGTAACATTTACCAGCAAATCCCATAACCTGTCCAAAAATGCTTGGAGGTCCAGATTTACTTTTCCCCCTTAACACAACAATGAATTTGCAGTATTATATTACCTATACTGTATTTGTCGCCTTCATCCACATAGTCCTCTTCTTCCTCCTCGTCATGGTGACCGTGTCTTCGACTAGACTCTGCACTAGCCCTTAAAGCTTTTAACTGACTAGCAACCTGAAGTATGTTTGAGAACAAACATGACTGATACATCTATTTTAATGCTATGCATGCTATAAGTGTCGAGTCACTGTTGACCCTGATTAGACAACATAATGTTTAGTAACTACACTGGTGTGATTTTGCTTTGCTTTGAACTTATTTTTAGTTATCAAAATGAAAATATACCTGAATCTGTTAACATTTTTATATTAAAATAAATAAATTACTCACAATTTAAATAAAACTACTGATAAAATTTTTAATTTTGGGGGTATACATGAGTGATGTTCCCACATTTGTGCATAAAAATATTGTACCGAATATAGTCATAATGTTTTTGTTACAATCTGGGCTTATTTAAATTACTGTATAAATAAAAATACTGCAGGAGCCAAATAACTTAACAGTTTTACTTTTTTAAGTAAGTTACCTCTCTTTGTTTTTTCTCTCTTTCCTCAGCTGACATGCCAGACTGAGCCCGGAGCATCTTGAGCTGGGCTGACACCTGGTTGTATGTGTTTGATCCAATTACCACACGAGGCAGGTCACTTGCTGATGGTTCTGATAGGATCTCCTGTTCAAACCTAGAAAAAACAAAACATAGCTGAGTTCAGGTCTTATGCATAATAAATATTGATTATTAATAATTAACTTGTCACATTTGTGTAATGAACTGTTTTTTCGTGTTTTTTTTGTTTACTGAGAAGTCCATTCCCTGGGCTTTTGGAGGTTTTGTAGAAATGTAATAACTGCATAGGGAACAGTGGAGATCCAGATCAGACTGTGGATAATTAAATAGTAAAATTTGGTGTTTCTAGTGAGTAATAATTGGAAAAATGGGGTTGTGAAAGCTATAATTTTTATGTTTTTTTTAAATGAAGTTAAATGACACAAATTACCAGTATGATGCAAATATTCATAATGTTGTCAATACCAGTTGAACAGGTTTAAGTTATAAAACAGTGAATGACATAATTATATCGTAATCAGAGGCAGTATAACCATATGACTATTTACAGAAGAATTCACTGAATAGCCCTACATCATGATTATAAAGTGCAATGGTTAATTGTGGCATTCTTAACTTGCATTGTACGCTGATAAATGATCATAAAATTACACGGTACATTGACTTTTAAATGCCACGATAATTAATTTTATTGTAGTTGCGAGTCACATCCTAAATTTGGACTTCAATGAATACGCTGGAAGATACAGGATATAAAATTCTTGGGATAAAAATGATTGCCCGGAACTGTTTTGAATGTGTGTTTCACATGATGATTCGTATTTTTGTGAAAGAACATGACGCTGTATTCTGTTGTTCGTATTTTGCATTATTCAGTGTTCTTTTTACCTGACAGTGCAAACAGGCCGCATCCGTTTAAAATCACAACAAATACAATATACAACAACTAACAATTTACTCAGTTATTCTTCAATTAAATGTCAATTATCAAAACAAAAGATTCTTATTTTGCCAGGTGTCAGAATACATTCTTCAGTGATAATTAGACTGGCATGCACATGCGTTTCGACTGGTTTTTATTTCTCAAATGGATGCTTAAAGTTTTAACAAAACATTTTTTATTATGTACACATAAATGGCGTGACCTGAAAGATTATAGGCGTTTTAATTTACTACGACTGCCTATTTCAATGGTTGTGATTTTCTATTTGAAGTCCTCGGGAGGTATGCTTTCGAGTAATGCGGCATACGGGTCGTATTTTAGCTGTAATTTACGGATGTACGCTATCTAACAGTACACAACTGTTGTAAAATCCATTTAAAACTGGCAGGTGAATGCCTTTATCCCAACACCACGATAATCCATACCAGTAATGTTTAAGTTGACTACCAGGATACAGTTTCACTGATGTAGCGAATCTAAATTTAATAACATTTGTCAAATAATACTTCGTTTCGTATGCAGGGCTTTTTTTCCTTATATAGCAGGGGCCGTTTATGGGCGCCATCCCCTCAGAAAATTTCTTTAAAATCATGCAGTTTTCCCTAAAAAGTAACTTTACATCAGTTTTTTTCATTCCCCTTTAGAGAAAAAATCCAACTTTTTCTCCCAAAATTATAGGGCATAGGCCCCTTCCCCAGAGATTGAAAAAAAAGCCCTTAGTTTCTAACAAATATTGATGAAAATTGTGCAGATTTTAGAAGAACAAGCAAATTCATTGAATTTATATCCCCCGCCGAGTACTGGTTATTACTAACACAACAGCTGAAGACATAGGGCTTTATTTAAATATTTATCATGGATGGCAAAAACAGTGAAAAAAAAACAAACTTCAGATGGTGAAAAGGGTTGGGCAGCTCACCAGAATATAAAAATGAGACGAAAAGTCTTCAAGTTGTTAAAATGATGAACGCAGTAGTAAAAATATAGCGCAGTATTTGATTGAAATCCATGCAGAAGTTGCATAGAAGTAGCACGGAAACGAATACTACTCTATATGCATAGTGCATAACTTATCAAAGGGCCATAACTCTGTGTTTATCGGTCACACCAGAACAAGACAACAATATGGGCATCTTGTCTTGGTATTGATGGTTTCCATAGTTTCCTGCTAAGAAATAGGAAGGAAAAAAATACTGCTCTACATGCAAAATGCATAACTTATCAAAGGGCCATAACTCTGTGTTAAAAGGTCTGACTGAAACAAGATGACAATATGCACATCTCCTGCTTGTATTAAAGGTTTCCAGAAACTTCATTGAAATCCATCTAGTAGTTGCAGAGAAATAGCGTCAAAACAAATACTGCTGTATATGCATAATGCATAAGTTATCAAAGGGCCATAACTCTGTGTTAAACTGTCTGACAGGAACAAGACGACAATATTCATATCTCCTCTTGGTATTGATGGTTTCAAGAAAGTTTCATTGAATTCCATTCAGTTGTTGCAGAGAAATAGCCCGGAAACAAAAAACTGATCTATGTGCATAAGGCATAAGTTATCAAAGGGCCATAACTCTGTGTTAAACTGGAACAAGACCACAATATGTGCATCTCTTCTTGGTATTGATGGTTCTCAGAAAGATTAATTGAAATCCATCTGGTAGTTGCAGAGAAATAGCAGAAACAAATACTGCTCTATATGCATAATGCATTAGTTATCAAAGGGCCATTACTCTGTGTTAAATAGTCTGACGGGAACAAGACTATGATATGCGCATTTCCTTTTGGTATAGATGGTTTCCAGAAAGTTTCATTGAAATCCATCCAATAGTTGCAAAGAAAAAGCACGGAAACGAATACTGCTCTCTATGCATAATGAATAAGTTATCAAAGGGCCATAACTCTGTTTTAAACAGTCTGACCAAATCAAGACGACGATATGCGCATCTCCTCTTGGTATCGATGGTTTCCAGAAAGTTTCATTGAATTCCATTCAGTAGTTGCAGAGAAATAGCCCGGAAACGAATACTGCTCTATATGCATAATGCATAAGGTATCAAAGGGCCATAACTCTGTGTTCAACAGTCTGATATGCACATCTCCTCTTAGTATTGATGGTTCTCAGAAAGATTCATTGAAATCCATCCGGTAGTTGCAGAGAAATAGCGCGGAAACGAATACTGCTTTATATGGATAATGCATAGGTTATCAAAGGGCCATAACTCTGTGTTAAATGGTCTGACCGGAACAAGACAACGATATGCGCATCTCCTCTTGGTACTGATGGTTCCCACAAAGTTTTGTTGAAATCCATCCAATGGTTGCGGAGAAATAGCGCGGAAACGAAATTCGGACGGACAGCGTGACAGTGTGACAGCGTGACACCAAAACAATACCCCCTCCCGATTTCATCGGCGGGGGATAAAAAGATAAAACATATCTAGAAACCTGGCTTCTGTTTACTGTTTGGTAAAAAGTTATCACTTTACATGGGGGAAAGTGATTTTCGTTGGGGAAATTTTTTCCTGGGGAAGACGCCGCCTGTATGTGTCAGTTTGTTAAGGAAAAAAACCCTGACTGCTCAGGACATATAGACAGCATTTTCGGTTATGACTGTCCATTGCAGATGATATTTATTGGACTATATTATAAGCTGATCTTGTCCAGCTTTGCTTTCACTGGTTCGGCGAGGTGAGGTACGGTATGCGGGACCCTAAAAACCAGTTACCTTACTGATTATTCAAGTATTGGAGTCTCTTTAGTTCTAAATGTAGATAACAGAAATATTACAGTAGATCAAAAATCAACATCACGATCAAGTGTGTTAGAAACCAGGGCCAGTCATATGGCTAAAAAAGACTGTGGTAGGTGTGGAATACTGAAACACAAAAATTTAAGAGAAACATGTAAACCATTGTAAAATAGATATTCAGCTACAGAAATATTACCTATCCATTTCTGCCTCCATCTCTATCAATCTTTGGTGGCTTATTTGAGACATTTTGACTGTATTTGCTTTTTTGTAAATAGTCGTCCTTCTCTCTCACCAAACGCTTTGAAATCGTCCATATGAGGATGGTTTAAAATACACTTCCCGAACAGCGACGTTGATTATTAGACCCACCCTTAACCCTAACCCTAACGTAGACAATAAAGGCAAAGGCAAATATTGATGGACATTTTAGGTATATATATTTATGCATTTTATAGGGATATACATATTATAAAGTATAGCCATATTTGATTAAAATAATTTATTATAATAATTTATAATCTGATAAGCTTTATGTAAAGAACAAGTGCAGGCTGATATTTGAGTTATTTGTTTGGACTCACCGTCGCACAAATGATTCCTGTACGCATCACGCTCGCATTATATCCCCGCGGCTTAGCGGAGGAGCATATAGGAATGGTCTTCGTGCGTCCGTCCGTTTTTCCGTCCGTCCGCACGTGCGTGTGTGCTTGCAGATTTCGTGTGAGCTCCATAACTTCTAAAAAATTGGATTAGGAATTTCATGAAGCTAACAAATGTTCAAACCATCAATTAAGATGATGTGCAGAACCCATGTTCTAACATGGTCATCTCAAGGTCAATGTAACCAGTGGTGTTGAAAGGTTTTAACCGTGTATTTTGTGCCCGCTCTATAACATATAAACTCCTGAAAGGAATTTCATGAAACTTTGGACAACTGTTTACCACATACAGACAATGTGCAGAACTTATGTTCCAACCTAGTCGGCACAAGGTCAAGGTCATAAGTTGTGTTTATGTTTGAACCATGTATTTAGTGTCCTCTCGATAACTTCTAAATCCCTGGAAGGGATTATTGAAACTTCGGTCAAATGTTCATCCCATCAAACTAATAAGCAGAACCGATGTTCAAACATGGTCGACTCAAGGTCAAGGTCGTCAGTGGTGTTTAAAGGTTTGAGCAATTTATTACGTTTCTGCTCCATAACTTCTAAACCCATGAAAGGAATTTCATGAAACTACTGTGGACATCCTGGCCTTATTCAAGGCAAGGCTGCATAGCCATTCTTTCTAACCCAGAGTGCTACTAATGATCATCAACCTTCATCCTCATCCTTCACCCCCATCAGATCATTTGTTCCTCATCCACATCATTCAATTATCCATTATTATCAATTATCAATTACCCTGAGTAAACCAAATGAAAGACAAACCTTTTCAGCTTCATGTAAGCTTCTTCGTGCATTTCAGCTTTTAAGTAGTTTTCGGGTAAATTACAGGAACCAACCCAAACTACCATGAAAACTTAAACTCAGTAATTAAAATCTAATGCTACTCCCAAAACATCAGACTGCACACTCCACGTAATACTCTGTTAAGAGAGATTGGAGTATACGGCAGATTCAGATACGGTCAAGTATTAAGCCCACTAAGAAGATGTGCAGAACTCATGTTCCAACCTGGACAGCTCACGGTCAAGGCCACCTGACTGTGGTGCTCAGAGGTTAGAACCATGGATTTCGTGTCCGCTCCATAACTTGAAGGAATTTCATAAAACTAGGATCAAATGTTCACATCATCAAGTCAATATGCAGAACCCTTGTTCCTACCTGGCTGGCTCTCTTAACCATGTATTTCATGTCTGCTCCATAACTTCTAAACCACTTGAAGGAATTTCATGAAATTAAAGTTGGTCAAATTTTCATCTCATTGAGACAATGTGCAAAACCTTTGTTTCAGTTAAGCTTGTTCAATCTGAATGTAACAAATGTAGGTAAAAGGTATCAACAAAATTGAGCAGCAAGCAAAGCAAGGTATGGTATAATATAGATACACTCAGATTATTTTCTGACATGGATTGTCCATGGTGAGTCCAGTGCGAAAAATTTGTTCTTACTAAATTTGAACAAATGTTAACTTTACATTCCCTTTAAATACTTGTTAACATTTCCTAATACGACGGGGAACGAATATGCTGTTTTGCAGACTGGCTTGTTTTGTTTAAAAATGTTCACACACCATCCGAATTTTAATTTAAACTTGGACGAGTTTGGATCTTAAATTCTGAAGCGAGAATTGCGAGTACTTTGTTTGATATATTGATAAAGATATTGATTGAACACCTAACGAAATGTATGGCTTTCTTTTTACCAAATCGATCTTACTACATGCCTATCTGCTCCTTTGTTGCATTACCAAAAGTTTCATAATTATAAAAAGTAATCATAATATCCCAATTTACAATTTACAACTTTCAATAAATCTTTCAGCTAGGGGTTCGTTATGGCCTAGGACTCTTTGACTTGAATTTTCAAAAAGCCTCATTTTGTCTCCTACAAGTTTAGTTAAATTGCAATTTTTTTCTTAAATTATGGGCATTTTGGCTATTAACCTTTAAAAATCCCCTAAAATGATAAAAATGACCCTTCAGATTCAGCAGCTAGTGGAACCCCTTTTATTTAGTCGTTGTACAATTTATAATTTATTATTCAAATCAATAATGACACTTTATTAAGCACGCTAGGTTTTTACGCTATTTCTCTTATTATTTAATTTCATATTTAAGTAGAGAGTAAATTGGCTAGTTAGCCAGCATTCTAGATCCCATCTTACTGCAGTAATTTTGCTTTTCTTTGTTCACTTCACCCGGTTATGACTGATTAAACTTTTTTTGTTATTTTGTGTAGATCTTAAGTTTTACTCCAACCGGACCTGGCAGAAACAGAAATATGCATTTTCATGATTGCCCTTGTCCACGTTCATATAAAGAAAGCACGATTTATTTTCAAAGCCGTCGAATTTTATTTATTTCACTGTAAATTCATTTTAACGTTGAAGAAACTGGTCAGAAATCACAGAAGCTATACTGTAAAGCCTATTGTCTAGATCTGCGGACTGTCAAACAAAGACTTATATATTATGATTTTAGATACAGCCAATTTTTTTGTAATATTGCTCTAATTTAGGCTGTGCTTGATAGAGAGAATTTTGATTGATGGCAAACGAGTGTATAATTGATTAGACGGGAACAGTAATCTTCTAATAACAATGGATCTGACCGAAATGATATTAATAATTTGTTCTCATGTGAAGTCAAATACCCTAAAATGGACAAGTCAGGGGTTCATTATATGGAATCAGTTTGATTGTAGATCAGTCAAATGTGTCTTGAGACCAGTCGAAAATTTGAAGCATTTGATTGGTTAAAATTGCTGACAGTTTCCAAACTGATCATTTACAACTAGGATTTCTTTTGTGATTCCTTTATCCCTGTCATCATGTTCTTGCTGATCTGACTCCATGGGCTTTGTTCTCGGTAAGGTCATTAAGTACCCACCCTTTTGCTCTAAAATGCTATTAGCTTCTTATGTTTTATGTTTGTATGCTTTGCATACAGAATTGGTGAATTGATGGGCGGGTATATTATTATCTCAGTGTGTATGCAGACCATAAATTTCGTAGACGATCTGTATTTTGTGTCTTAAATTTTTGCAAATGACTCTCCTCATTTATATCCATGTTAATATAAGTATTCAGTTTTTAATAACTATTAGAGAAAAGAAATTAGAAAACATCGTATATTAACTCCGTAGATAGATTAATAACAGATAAAATAATCATCCTTTTTATAAAGGACCCTGAAATACTTTAAATGGACTATTAATCGCAGTTTGTATCATTATTATATTAGAAACTGTTATTTTATGCTTAAAACACTCAATATAGAAGCGATCGCGTACTGATAGCGTCCGCGCACTGGTCGGTATGATAAAATCTGTATCGAAATATTGGGAAATGTCAGAACAAATAATTTAGTAGGCATTTTCGAGCCAGATTTAAATAAAGTACCTAACAACTGTTATAACTTGTAAGCAGTTTAAAACCACTTTAAAAATTTGCAACAAGGTATTTCACAGCCAGTTTGTTATGGAGATTTAATTTATGAACTTACGAAAATCAAAATAGCTGTTATTAATTTCTCCACTTTATTCGTAAAATTCAGAAAAACGGTTACCAACATTATATTCTACGTACATCGCTCTGCATATCTGGTGATTAATCCATCTACAGTTGATCGTTATGCTTTGGCAGGGATTTATGAATCTTGTAAAAGAATCTAGAAGGTCGATCTGTTTCTTTTATTCCTGTCACTGTGTTTTTGCTGATTGGACTCCAGGGACTTTGGTCTCGGTAAGTTCGTTGAGTACTCGCCCTTATGCTTCTTATGTTATATGTGCTTTTGCATGCAACATTGTCGAGTTGATGGTGGGTTGGAGGGTTATTCAACAAGCCAACTTATGCTTGTTCATTTGAGAACCTGTTGGGGCAAGTGTGAGGTTGGTGAACCCTTAAACCCGGTTTAAAATCCCAGTTGCAAATTGTTTTACCACTAACCGTTCCAAGGCGATAACCTCTCGGGTTCTCACTTTCGTTAATGGTTTGTGGCGTCTGTTTTGAAACTGATCTATGAAACCATGCTCTCTTCTCCTCTCTATTTTTTGGCTGTATGGGGAGGTTGGTCTACTGGATGTGTCCATTCCTGATATGCATATTTAACTGTTTTGTAAATAAAATCAAACCAGAATTTCTATTTAACATGTATTAGAATTGATGGAAAAGATAGTGGATCTAAGTACAGTTTGCAATTACCGATACTAAACGATATATATAGGTTGAGATTACATTGAGAAACGATAGTGGATGTAGTGAGTTAACGAAAGAAGGTGGTAAATGCGGAATTATATTCTTCAGAATTCTATTTACCTAGCTGGGGCTTGCATTCAACCCCTTTCTTGCTCTTGCTAAACGAAAAAGGTGGTCGGATGTTCTGTAATCGTTTGGCATCTTAAAAGATACTACAATAGTAAACATTTTAAAATCAAAAGAACTATATTGATTCTCTTGCGTTGATATATCATTACACTTGATGAAATAACAAATTTAAAGCTTCCAGTCAGCCTCGCAGACATAACTCATGCCTCCTGGAGTACGGGCGAACTCGTTCTCGGCGTACCACTTGTACGGACCGGGACGGTACCTCACCCCGATTGCTGCATATGGTTTGTAGACGTTCACTGCGTAGGCATTGGGCTGTCCAGGTCCCCAGTACTTGAACTGTTCTGCATTAGGATCCATGAGGGTTTCAACGACAGTCCCACTCGGGTCCGTTTTCTGCCACACCCAGTACTGACCATTGAAAAATCCCCCAATCCAGTAGCCGTCATAAACTGAAACAGCAGCAAAGTTTTGATTTGATATATACACCAAAGACATGTTATCCTACACTGTGTATTTAATGTGCATTTAGGAGTGAAATGTGGGGTTCTAGACAAAATTTCGTGTATTGGTGCATGAGGCTGTTGGGGAAAACTTTGGAAGTATTATCTAGCCTTCCTTTGTTATAGGTTTGGGAAAAACATGTGCTACTGTGACTGGCAAAATATGCATCTTACTCACAAACTGTGTTTTATGTCGGTATCTATATAAAGAAAATATGCATCTTACTCACAAACTGTGTTTTATGTCGGTATCTATATAAAGAAAAATACTATCTCTGATAAAACTTTAAATTAAAGATTATTATTTATTATTATAGAAAATAAAATAGACTATCTCGTACTTGTCGGTTGTTGATGTATTCTCTCAACCACGTGGGTGTTCTCTAAACTTGCATCGATGTTGAGTAGGTATCCGCCTAATTGATAACACGCACGAAAGGCTTCGTGCACGCTTCCTACGGGTTTATTTCCAATGTAATAGCACGCCCAGTTATACTCCTCAAATAACGATGGACATCTGGCGTCACATGCTAACATCATTAAGTAGGATATTACAATGACGCTTTGTAGAAGCATTTTGGATCTCATGACGCTAATAAGACGTTTTCCGGACCTCTTGAACTCACTAAGAAAGAGGTATAAAGGGAGTTAAGGCAGTTAATTATAATCTACATAATTATGTCAGTAAGAAAAATTAAAGTTAAATCCAAAAAAGATATTTATGTTTTATTCATTCAGCGTCAATGAACCTTCTTCAGGAATATTAGCGATATACACCATACGTAAGAAATGACGGGATAGTACTTAATAACTAATTTATTCCTGGTGATATAGCTATACATCAATATAAACCATGCAACTTATATTGAAAAAGTATTAATATACCAGGATATGGAAAGAAACGATTATCCAAAATAGATTCTTTTCTTTAAAACCAAAAACAGAATATATCAAAATGCAAAAAGAATATGTCAAAATCCCCGAATGCATATTTTCTGCAATTCTTCAAATTGTCAACATTAAAATTTGAAACATAAACTGACCGTATATAAAACAAATCCTTGTGCTCCTTGCTATACTAGTATGTTGCTTGCTGTTATTGTTTTCAAACAGATGGCGTCTTTTGTGGATGTCATTTGTAACAAATGGCGAATGTTTTTCCCCTCTGGCTTGTTTAAACTTCTTTTTATATAAATAGCTTTTCTCGAACTGTTGACAGCGACGCTGCTTATAAAAAGTCATAATTATTTTTAAATATTTTTCCAGAAACAAAACAGGATTTATTAGCATTTGTATTTGTTGGGACTTAAACAAACACTTAATGGTGCATTGGTTTGCATATTTTGCATATTAATGTTCAAGTACTGGCAATAAGGGCCGCTTGAAAAAAACAACAACATTGCATTGGTTCCTTTGAGCTCTAAACCCATTTTATCTCTACTGACCTTTCCAAGGCAGCCACCACTTGGGTTCTCATTTTTTTCGCGTTTTTATAAAACTTGCTCCTTTTTCTCTCTACTTGATTGTGTAAAAGGCTTTGTTTTCTGAATGTGTTTTTTTCCTGACAGCTTATTTTACCATTTTACTTTAAAAAACAGAATAGTTTAACACATGTCAATTAATAACTAGCTCTTTCATGCGTATTAATGTGTCGCAGATGGTGGAGTACTCGGTGCCAAACGTTTCAACCGCACACCTTGTTCGCTGTTTTACATAAAACTAATGCGAATTGCATGATTGTTGTATCATTATTTAACATTTTTTCCACTAAAGTGTTATTATTTATTAAACAATACTACTGTTTGCTTGACGTTGCGCTCAGTCCGGTTTAAGGCTGTGTGGGCAGAAATGTCTTTTTTATTACATTACTGCCAATGAACAGGATCAGTTATATTTTGATATTTTTCGTGTATGGTGGCTTTTGTAATTATATTCCATTGACAAAATGATGAAAATACGAGTGTATACAGTATTAGTTTCTCCAATTCATTTGTAAAAATTTATATGTTAATTCATACAAGAACTATCTCTAATCAAGATAAACGAAGTTGAAAAATATTTTCTGTTATCTATAATGGAATAAAAAAGATATCGCGATGAAACAGGTACAGGGAAGTGAGGGCAAACTGTTTAAAAGTATGGATCGCACAATCGTGACGAAAATGACCGAAATCTGTTGAACATGTTTCCCTTTAATGTGATAATTCTCAGCATTGCATGCTATTAATAAAATTTTATTGAAACTTCAAGTTTAGAAACCCAGTTTTCCAACGCAACCTCTATACATACCAAAATCTTTTACTCGAAACAGTGAATAGAGGTTGAGGATTAACAATGAACATGTAGCTAAACGAGAATTGCATTTACTTCGTTGCAATCTTTTGATTTCAGTCACTCTCTTACACTATCGGCTCATTACATTCACCTCTGTTATAGTCTGGGACTACTTTCAACTACTTTTACTTTAACTGAAAAAAAAGTTAACCAATTACATTTGAATTTGCTTGGTTTTCTTTGGTTTGAATGAAAGATAGTGAAGATATCTGTCATTTGTTTATCCACAAGCTTTCATATTCATAATTATGACTGTGTAAAAGGCTGTCGAGTTATGTCAAAAATCTCGACATTGAGCCTTTCGCAGTTCGCAGAGATGTAAAGTGAGTGTAAGGAACGACAACTCTGCGAAGGAGATTAGATTTCAGTATGGCGTTGCTTTCTACATGTAGTCCTCGTGACAAACTAGTAACCGAAAACATGCTGAAAAAACCCCAATAATACGTATAAAATTTAGAAAAGCGGATACTTATTCTATTTCTGTCATAGCAATTTCGAAGGGTGTTTTTTATTAATAACGGAAATTCCCCTTATCAGTTATACGGTGTTTATTTGCAGCGCGGCGAAGTCGTTTGCGGTAATAGACTAAGCTTCAATGATGTCTTCGTGAAACCTTTAATCTGGCAACAAACTTATGAATTTTATAGATAAGTTTGTTGGTTCTTGTAAAAGATATTGGTTTGTATAGAAATTGTCTTAAGTCATAAACGTTACACTTCATATTATAAAAATACTTTGGGGATTTTATTGTACAGTATCAGGTAGACAGGAAACGTGTAAAGTACTCATGGAAATAAAAGATAAGAGCAGAAATTATATACCGGTACTTGTATTTAACGTAATTAAAACGTGTATCCGCTTAGGCTTGATCTCGATACCTTTCGTGTTTGTGTATTTGCATGCGTGTTAACACTTTGTAAAAGTTTCGAGGTGAAATGACAATGACTCAATGGTTATCAAGATTCCATAAGAATGACAAACAATCAGCGCGTTTGCCTGATACCTATACCAGCCCATGTTGTTCATGAAAGCCTTTTTGAATAACTCATTGACTGTGTTTTTAGAAAGCGGCGTCATTTGAAACTGTGAATCAAAGCTGCCGATAAATGACGAATGGCGCTAGGAACATTGGTCCAAGAATAGGAGCACCAGACGGTAACCAGGCAACCCGTTAAGTCGTATACATGTTGGAGACAAACTCAAGTCAGTTACCATATATGACCTATTAAGAATAAGACAGCGTATTTGAAAAGGAACGCGAACAGCAATGTAATGTCTGACAAGATATTGCTGTCAAATATTAATTTTTTCGCGCTCTATCGGTAGTAATGTGTCAAACCATACAGACGACTGTTGTGATCATACATAGATTTTACATTGGATGCCTCTCTGGTAAAAAAAGCAATTACCAAATAATTTATTTTATTTTTCCTTCTGCATGATTTAAAAACCCTGCTTTTTTTACAATGAATCACTTGTCAAAACCCTTATTTAAAATCTAGATAAGACAGATGACGTTTAAAATACTACTTAAAGGAAATCCTTTAACGCTAGAAGAACTCGTCTGCAGTTAATACATAATAAACTCGTCTGCAGTTATAGCGTCGCCTACCTTTTTTGCACGACGGCGGCAAAAATTTGAGAGTTTATGAAGGTTCTAAACATTCTTTAAAACTTTCAGAGAAGCTTGATCCTGTCAGTGTGCGCAGATGCTGTTGTGTCACTAACGAAACCGACTTTCTATCCATTAGCTTGACAGTCACATTAGCTAGTTTTTTGTTGTGTGCATCAGCATGTAACTTGTCGCTTTGGTAGATGTGTTGGGGTTATTTCACCTAAGCAACCTATACATGTGTGTTCATACGAGAACCTGAAGGGACGAGTATGAGGTCGATAACCCAATAACATGCTTTAAAAACCAAATAGTTAAATGCTTTGACACTGATCTTTTCAAGGCGGTAAAACGAGTAACCCCTCGGATTTTAATGTTGTTGTTTTTTGTGTGTTGTCCTTTTCATTATCATCTAATTGTAAACGCTTAATTCTTTTATTTGTGCAGTGAATATGTCTGAATCAGATCAACATATTTCACATAAACCGTCTTGTTACCTATAACATACTTATCCAAGAAGACGCATTTTCACTGCATCGTTACCGGAACAGATGAAAAACATTTCGTTCAGCGCAAAGACAGGCTACAGACTACAATTTCTAAAACAAGTAGTTCAACAACGATCTCAATCTCCGGGCAGTGATAAGACTGACAAATTCAAGATAATTTACTTTTCTACCAAAGCCCACGTTCTGATTTGAATGATTTTAGCGTGAGTGTAATTATTATTATCGCGTTAGAACAGGGGAATAGTTGTCTAACGAATTAACTCACAAATTCCTACTATTCCAAATGTCACGCGATAGTAAATATGATATGGGAGTCACAGTAAAAACAGGTCAACATAATTATATTGGTCGACTTACTTCTTCAAAGGGTCACTTTTCATATTCTGAACTAAATACATGTAATATTTGTTGATGTTACTTTCAGACTATCAAGGTTGTTACATATTTTAAATCTTGTTTCTGTATCAAGGTTAAACGTTTTAAACGAAGCAAAAGCAGGTAATATATATATACTTAAAACGACGTTTCGCAGTATTTCATTATTGGTACATACTTTAATCCAACATAACAATTTAAAATCACTACTGCGACAAGCTTTCTTCCACCATTGTTTTATAGAGATTCTATTAACAAAATGGAGGAAGATAATAAGCAATATCAAGTTCTCCACTTTATTTGTAGAAACATCCTTAAGCTCAAAAATAATATTTAAGGAGGTCAGCTTGCTTGGTGATGAACAAACAGTTCATCGTTTTACTTTTAGATGCACGGCGCTGGCAGAAGTTTATGATGAGTTCAGGAAAATCATAAGCATAGATTGTTTCTATCTGTTATTCCTGTCCACATATTCTTGTTTTCACTCCAAGTGCTCTTGTCTCAGTAAGGTTATCAAATACAAACTTAATTTGGCTTGACAGTACCATTAGCTATTGTATTTGTTGTGTGTGTTTGTGTAGTTTTGCACGCAACATTGTTGTTGTGTGCTGGTAGGAGTTTTTTTAACGAAGCAACCGTACATGCCTGTTCATATGAGAATTCAAAGAGCAAGTGTCCGGTTGGCGCACCATAAAACCCTCTTTAAATTCCTAGGTTCAAATTGCTTTGAGTTTATGAAGGTTTATGGGGAAATCTCTTTTTAAAAGAACCTACAAGCTCGATTTGTTCCTTTTATCCCTGTCATCGTGTTCTTGCTAATTTGACTCCAGGTGCTCTTGTCTCGGTAAGATCATTGAGTACCTTTGGCTTTGCAATGTTCTGAGCTTCTTATGTTTTACATGTTTGTGTGCTTTTGCATGCAACATTGTTGAGCTGATGGATGCGTTGGAGTTATTTCACAAAGACAACTTGTACTTGTTTTGTGATATGGGAACCTGTTGGGGCAAGTTTGGGGTTGGTTAACCCTAGAACCTGGTTTAAACCCCAAGTGGCAATTCGTTTTGCCACTGACCGTTCCAAGGCGATAACCCCAAAGGTTGTCTTTTTCGTTAACTGTTTGTGGCGTCTTATTTGAATTGACATACGTATAACAAACATGCTCTCTCTTCCTCTCTCTTCCTCCCTTCTTTATCGCTGCGTAAGAACGATGTGTTTTGTGAGTGTGGCGATTCCTGATATGCATATTTCACGTTTTTGGCCACTGACCGTCCAAGCTGTAACTCGTTGAGTTCTCATTTTTAATTATTGTTTGTGGTGTCTTTTTGCTTAATTCATATTTCTATCTATAATAACGGATAAAAAGCCTTTTATTTTGCCATTATACTGTCTTTTTTACTTGTAAAGCCTCAGAAAAGTTTTAACCATATAAACTCATGTTGACAACAAAATCTTTATTTAAATGTTGATACTATGTATTAAACTACTATACTTTATACATATTATCTTGTAACTCATCTTAATCAAAGGACAATTAAAATTTACAAAAAAGATATTTGGATATATTTTCTTTTATTAATAGCGAGCTTGAAGTTAAACATCAGATTTCCAGTCCGCCTCACAAACATAGCTCATCCCTCCGGGCATACGGACAAATTCGTTTTCGGCATACCACTTGTACGGATTCAGTCGGTGCCTCACCATTATCGCTGCATAGGGTTTATAGACGTTCAAACCGTAGGCATTTGGTTGTCCTTGTCCCCAGTACTTGTACTGTTCTGCATTAGGATTCATTAAAGTATTGACCACGGTCCCTGTCTGATCAGTCTTCTGCCAGAACCAAAGCCGACCGTTGAAAAATCCACCCATCCAGTAGCCGTCAAAAACTGAAACATTTAGCAAGTTCTGTTCAGGTAAAATTTAAAAAACGGTTAGCCAAAACAATAACCATATATTAAAGATTTTGCAAGAATTATACTGGCGGACCCTGACCGTTGGCATTTTAAAACCATGCTCAATTCTGTAAACATTTTTTTTTCTGCAAATTAACATTACAAAAGTATGACAGTTGAAAAGGTGTAAACATTTTAGACTAACTATATGTCATTTGTTCGAGATTAAGATGAGAAAACCCGATCAAAGCGAACTGTTTTGGGTGGTAATAAAAAACTGCTGAGTTACCAACGCATAAAGTTTTCGCCAATTTCCCCATCCGAACCGAGCATAAGTGATAGGTACCTGTACTTGCATAGCAATATATGATACCGTTTTTTAGTTCTTCTCCGAACTCACTTTTAAAAGTAGAAAAATAGTTTATTTCTCTTTATTTTATGATAATTTAGCGTGTGTCTGGTTTTGAACGAAATGTGTAAAAAGAAATTTTCCAACACTGATGAAAACATTGAAAATACTAATATGACGTCGAGATAGGACAATGTCAATATATCAATAAAATGTCAACTCTTACTTTTGGGTTGTTGTCCTATTCTCTCCACTGCATGATTGTGCTCTAGACTGGCGTCAATGTTCAGCAGGTACCCGCCTAGATTGTAGCACGTGCGAAATGCTTCATGCACGCTGTTTACAGCGTTGTTGCCAAAGTAATAGCATGCCCAGTTATACTCCTCAAAGAAAGTGGGGCATTTGGAGTCACATTGTAGTACTAACAAGGCTAATGCCAAGACGAATGTAAAGTGCGCTTTAACTCTCATGGTAACCTGTAATATGAGAGTTTCTTGTAAAGCATAATTGTATTCTGGATTACATTGTATTGATTGAACACATATTTAACTACAGTTGTATTTCTAATTAAATCACTGACGAACTGCACGCAGGTAACGGTTTTAAGTTTTAAATGGCAAACTATTTGTCTTGAATTGGTAGTTCATGTTAATGATTGATAAGATGCAAACAAACACAGGGATAATGGCTTAACAGATAAATCCTTACGTTTCCTGTTTAGACATTTATAATAAAAAATGTGAAATTGCATATCAGAAAAGGCCACATCCAGACGACACAGCCACCCTACACAGCCAAACGGGAGAGAGTAAAAGAGAAATTATCGTTTTTATAATGCAGAAATTTACGAAAATGAGAAACGAAATTCTTTTTTTAATATAACTTTTTGCCATTTGCGTTACTTTTGGGTTTTATTTCCTTAAATTTACAGTTATTTGTTTGCGTACAATATTGCTGACCTAACACCAATAGCAGCTTCTGTAACCGTTTAATTGTTAAATTCTTTTCTCATCATTAATTCATGTGAGGTTTGTTGAAACGATTTAAAATGATAAAGATTATATAGTGTTTACAAGACTGACCTATTGCCAAAATATTTTGGTTAAGTATTGATATTTCATACGATTGCTTTATAGAAAACAAACAAACATAAAACGGTTGATTAAAATTGCATCGTTTTAAAACTACGTATTGTTGTTATATAAAGTTTAACAGTACTTATTTTACTTTTAACTCTTTATATTTATTATGAGCATAAGTTTTATATTATTAACTTTCAAATGTACATACTTATCATCATTCGATATAATTACGTATTTAATATGTTGTATAATAAAATCCGTTATTTATTAAAATATAATTTTATAAGCAATTAAGGAATGTGTTCGGAATAAACATTTATGAAACAAGGAAAATTGTTTGTATTTACCTCTCACAAATCTCACTTGGTTGTGTGTGAAGAGGAAAGGAGTGAAATTATATGGTTCCTCCAGATGGCGCCCGCTGTAACTGACACCTATGACCAGCGTTCTACAGCAGAGCATAGCCCCTAGCGTTTTGAAAACGTGTCACACTAGGTTTTATACGTTATAATTAATGCAATAATAGCAAAACAAATATATAATTGTGCAGTTTCATGAAGCATATAATTGTTATCATTAATATCGTCGGAGACAAGATTTTGAAGTCGTCAGTGACGGGAGCATCTCGCCTATCGGGACGTGTGGGGTACCATCAGTGCTTTCTAGTTGTGCTAAATATTGCTATCTGCCAAATGTTGTATAAGAATAATTGAAATATGTGCAGTTAAAAGATATAAAATACAGCATATGATTGTCTCTCGTATATTAGTCTACAGTTTAAGCACTGTTTGAACGAAATAATGCTCTAAAAAGTATAAGAATGTCATTTTGGTGCTCCGTAGTTAAGGTACTCAATATTTAAATAAATTCATTATACTGAAATTAATTAAATTTAGAATTAAGACAATTTTATTTAAACATTGTGATTCATGTTAAATTTGAAATTCGGTTTCATAAATAAATAAAATTTAGGCTCGAATACAGCCAGAAAGTGTTCGCCATATTAATATGTGTTTTACAATAATAGTTTTTTTTAACACAAAATATTATTTGTTTAATCGTTTTTGAAAGCATACAAATAAAAGTTTATTTTCGTCTTTAATTTCGCATTATTATGCCTTTTTCGTTATTACGGCCTTTTACGCGTTATTACGCCTTTTTCGCGTTACATTACGCCTTCCACATTTAAATTAATAACGGTGAACCTTTTAGGCGTTCGTACTAATCCGATAATGGACCAATGATAAGAAGAGCAGATAATTGACAAAACCATTTAGTCACAGCCATACAGCCCCCATCATGTGATAACGTGCAAAATGCCATGGCGAGCAAGCAATTTACTTAACACGCACTTTTCGTACCATACTGTTTAGCCTAAGAATGTTTTCAATGATTGATTTAGAATTTAGAAGTACTTTGCCTCGTTCAAGCAGCCATGTGGACATTTAACAGTACAGAAAGCAATTAATTAATTACATTTGATCAAATATTCATAGACCTTGAACTGCCAATAGGTCATTTTCCTCACCTTTGGTAATTCGAAAGTATGTTTTTCTAAAAGCCGTTTTTTGCAATTTGTTTGCGCTCTTGCGAGTGAGTGGGTGTGTTTTTAATTTGGGAAAGATTAATGTTTTTATGAAATAGCCAACAAACAGAGGAAGAGAGAGCATGGGTATAAAAATGCTTAATTTTAAATGAGACATCACAAACACTTAACGAAAAGGAGAAGCTGAGCCTTTACCGCAAAAACTGACCATTCGGTTTCAAGATTAATTTCCAAACTGTTCAAACTAAAATAAACGACCCTTCTTCTGTTAAAATAATTAACTAGACACCCCATCCAGAAATTATTCCAGCAAAACAGTTATCGATTTCAAAATAGACACCACAAACAATTAACTAAAATGGGAACTCGATTGGTTATCCCATGACCTTATTCCTACATAACTCGTTGTTCATCATTTCGGGATACAATTTGTCTAGTTTGGTATTCATAAATTGTTTGGACTGTGATCGGTATCACAAATTTAGGAAAACCTTTTGCAAGTTTTATCGCCGATACCAAGATGTAATTCAAAAATACAGATGCAGTTTAAAATCACTATTGCAACAAGGTATTTCACAGCCAGTTTTTTAAATGGAGATTGCATTAAGAAACTTAAGAAAATAAAGGGCAATATCAATGCTTCCTCGTTATTCGTAAAACTCATCTGTAAATTCAAAATGAAAGGTAACCAACATGATATTGTACAGCGCTTTGCATGCCTGGTAATTAACCCATCTACAGTTGCACGACGGTGGCAGGGGTTTATGATGGTTTATAGGGATATCTTGAATAGGACCTAGAAGCTCAATCTGCTTCTTTTATCCCTGTCATCGTGTTCTTTCTGATTTGAATGCAGGGGCCGAGACTAGAGCCATTAGGTTATTGAGTACCCGGCATTTTGCTTTAAAGTAATATTAGTATCCTTATGTTTTATATGTTTGTGTGCTTGCACCATTGGCTAGTCGATGGGTAAGTTGGAGTAATTTCACCAAGACTAATTGAACTTATTTGTTCTTATGAGAGACATTTTTGCGACAAGTATGAGGTTGATGCAACCTAGAGCCTGGTTTGGTGTCTTCTGAATGTCGCAATTCATGATAGCATATTTCAATTAAGAAAATAAACATATAAAAATTTTAAATCCTAACATTTATAATTACTAATTAAGCTAATATACAGTAAGCTTAATGTTTAATTGTTTTGTTTTGAACATAACTAGAAATTTCAGCTCTCTTAACTCTCAAAAGCAGTATTACAATAAATGTTTTGCCGCTTTCGTCTAAACACGAAAATTAAAATTAATAATTATAATTAACGCATTATATAATATTGTATAAAATGAATGATTGGAAAAAAATATTAATAAAAAATATTGTTTTGCTTCTATGGTTCTATGATTTTTTAGGTTTAAGACTAATCGGAATTTCGCGGAGAAAAAGATGTTATAAAATTTTGTTACAATTTAGTAACAATACCTTTTGCGGACTCGGTCCTATAATATTTTCAAAGTCACATAAGAAGTCATAACTAAATGTCATGTACAGAACATACGGGTGCCAATTTCAATTGATTTTTCGGTCTTAATCGTAAGTATGCATTTCAAGCTTAAAATAAAAATGTGATTTTCTCAGTACTCATGCTAAAACGATGAAACAATGCATTTTGTCTCGTGTATTATGCTATAATTATATTTGATTATTTGCAATAGCTAATATCCCCTCTGTAATCTTGATAATTTGGATATTTACAAAATTCGGAAAATTTTTGACAGTGTGATTAAGCATTTTTCCAAAAGAATAAGTAAAAATTTGCATTATTGTTCATTATTAAGGAACACAATTACTGGTTATAATTGCCGGCATTTCAACTGATAAATATTTTTCATATTGATATTATTTTTGTGTTGCACGGTTAGGGGAAAATGTGTAAACGCGATTAATGTATGTTTGATATTACGGTGTTTTCCGTTTTGGTTTTTGTATTCGACATTACGATGCACTCCGCATTCTAGTTTATGCTTGATATAACACGGCGGTATAATCCGTTTTGTTTAATTCGACATTATGGTGCACTCCGCATTCTGGTGCGTGTTTGATATTACGGTGTTATCGGTTTTGTTTTTGTATTCGACATCTCAAAAGATTCCGTAGTTTTAGTGTTTTTTACATCACTGGACACTCCAAATTGTTTTTGTGTTCGACATCAAATAATGCAATGTTTTATAAGTTCTTGTTGCAACTCTATTCTTACAACTTAGAATGTCTTAAAAGTCAACATCGATGAATATGTGTTGAAAAAAATATCAAAATTTAATATTTGAAATAACACTCCCGCAACACCTCTGTGAAAGTGATTGTTCTGGGTTCGAGGAAGATGCGTCAGCTAACGCAGTACAAAAGCACCCTTAGTTTTACCTATATACAACGAAGAATTCCGGTTACAGGACATTCCGTATCTTTGTGTTCGCAATCACTTTACATCACAGTTCTTCTTGTCTTCGAAATCACATTTCAATAGGTGAACCTCTAGTATTTCGAGTTGCAGTTCTATTCCGGCAACAAAGAGTGTCTTTAAGATCAGCACAAAAATCCCCTCCAGCAAGACAATAAAAGTAAAAGTTAAAAGTGTTATTCATATATAAAAACATACGTGAAATGACCAACCAAAACAAGCCATCAAAACACAATCCAGCACCACTCGTGTGAAAATGCATTTCGTATAACGTTGGTATGTACGCAAAGCAATGCAATGTAATAAATCGCTGATGGAGTTACCGATACACAATGGAGGATTCCTGTTACAATTGTAAGAACAGTGAATGTCGCAAATCTTCTGTTTCCTTGACTGTCATTTGTAGCCGATCCCATTTGTCGCATTCGGTATAATCGAAAGACAATCAAAGCATTGCAAATAATTATCTTAAATAATGGAATAGCACATAATTTCACTATTTTGAGGTATGTATTTATCGTCATCATTTTTGACGCTGATTCGTTAGTCAGAGTATAACTGTCTTGCCTGTCATCATACTCTGGGTTAAAGTATACGTTAAGTATAAGAGAGCGTTGAGCATGATGTTTCCACTAAAATTTTCAGGAAAGTTTGCAAAACGACGAGCGTTAATTTCATCTGGATTTATTATGGTTGTGCTGGTTCTTCTTCAGTTGATCTGGGTTTTCTCAATACAGTATGACTGGGTTAAAGTATAATTTTATATTGTCTTTTTCTACTGAACACCAGGATAACATTATTATAGCCTTTAACAACACCTCGAGGTACCTTGATGATTTGTTGAATATAGATAATAACTATTTTCCATCTCTGGTTAATAAAATTTATCCTAATGAACTACAACTTAATAGAGCAAAAACTTCAGACAAACAAGCAAATTTTCGTGATCTTAATCTTTCTATTCAAAATGGATACGTCACTACTTAAATATTATTATAAAAGAGATGATTTTATTTTTAATATAGAAAACTTTCAGTTTTAAGACAGCGATGTTCCTCATGCATTATCTTACGGAGTTTATAACTCACAGCTTTTCGCTTTTCTAGAACTTGCAGTGATGTTAATGATTTCAATGAACGTTAAATTTGCATTACAGAACAACTTTTCAAACAAGGTTATCGGTATCACAAATTAAGGAAACCCTTTTTACAAGTTTAATCGCCGATACCCAGATTTAATTCAAAATAAAGGTGTACACTAGTCAAAAGTTCTAAGTGCACACTTGATAAATGTTGATTTTTCAAATTATTTGATTAAATATTTCAAAATAGTGTAAATTACAATGAAGAAGTATCAATATTCTATTAAAGCACACCAAAAAATTTAAGTCTGCTTAACCAGATTAAAAAATAATAACATTTTAGCTCACTTGTACTCAGAGAGCAATTCTCAAGTTAATTATCATTGCATCGGCTATCATTTGTGATCGTTTTCTCATCTCTGTATCAATTAAAGTTCATGTACATTTAAAGAAAATACTGTAGTTTGCAATTCCATTGCACTGAAAAAGCTTCCTGTAGCTTTGTAATGGTCTGCTGGGCACGATGAGACCACGCTCTCTTCTCTATTTTATCCATAACGTTTTAACAGAATTTTCAGGAGAAAATTCCTTTTTTTCACAATTCTTTGTGCAAAAAGCTTTTGCATTGTCTAGCAGTTTGGGATGATGCAATTTTCTATGATAGATGTGTAACAGCTTTTCCGAACGAAAAAATGTATTCATTTCGATAAAATTGACCAGTTTTCGGACACGCTTTTTGACCAAATAAACGTCATTTTCGAATAATTCGATTTTAAAGTTTATTGAATTTCTATAAATTTTAGTTTTAAATTGTTATTTATTGGACTCTTATCCAACAGATGTTACACTAATATTTTCGAGTTTACGTTTATTTACGTAAATATTTAATGACGCTATTGAGTAACGTCAGCGTTCAACGTAAGCAGCGTAATTAATCTAGAACATAATACCGTTTGATTTTCTTCTTAAATTAATAAAATATGCAAAAATGAGGTATTTCTTTTGCATTTACGAAAACCGTCAAGATTTTTTACAACCAATTTGAAGTTGTGCCAGTGAAACGAATTTTGACGGGAATGTCGTTGTCTGCTGACGTCAACCGTTCAATGGTTAAAATTTGTTGGTGTGTTTTTCGTGTTTGTCTGGAGTCGGTAAACATGAGAAAAACAAAAACGATTGTAAAAAAATTAATTTCGATTGCCTCACGGGGATTACGCATAAATAGCGTATGCCGACGTGGATGACGTAATACAAAAAACATATGCACGGTTTTCAAAAAATATTATTGTTTGACCATAATTAACATTATATCAAACTTTCATTCAATTAGAATAAGTTTACTTTAAGATATTCAAAAAAGAAAAGTGTGCACTTAGAACTTTTGACGAGTGTAGTTTAAAATTACTATTGCAACAAGGTATTTCACAGCACGTTATTATTGAGATTTAATTAATAAAACTTTAGAAAATAAAAGGCAATAATAATTTCTCCCGGTTATTCAAACCATCTGTATATTCAAAAGAAAGGTTACCAAAATGATATTCTACAGCGCTCTGCAGGCCTGGTGATTAACCAGCACGACAATGGCAGGGGTTTAAGTTTATGAAGGTTTATGGGGAAATCTTTTTTTAAAGAACATAGAAGCTCGATTTGTTTCGTTTATCCCTGTCATCGTGTTCTTTCTGGTTTGACTCAGAGGGCTATGGTCTCGGTAAGATCATTGAGTACCCGCCGCTTGGGATTTTCAGTGCTATTAGCTTCTTATTTTTTATATGTTTGTTTGCTTTTGGATGCAACATTGTTGAGCTGATAGATTGGTTGGAGTTATTTAACCAAGACATCTTATACTTGTTGTGTGTAATGAGAACCTGTTGAGGCAAGTGTGAGGTTGGTGTAACCTAGACCCTGGTTTATCCAACCCCGTGGCATATTGTTTACCCCCCCCCCCCCCCGTGGCATTTTGTTTACCCCCCACCCCCCCTCTGTGGCTTATTGTTTGCCACTGACCGTTCCAATGCGGAAACCCTTTGTGTTTTCACTTTCGTTAATTTTTTTGGCTTCCTTTTTATCCTTTTTACCTTGATCATTGCAAAACCATGCTCCCTTCGCCTCTCTAGTTTTTTTACTGTGTGTGCCATTCCTGGTATGCTTATTGCTTATTTCATTTTTTTTCATTTGTCATTTTAGCAAAACCAATTTATACGAAGTATGAACTTAAACCCTTGGGCATAACTGAAGACATTAGAATATACTTACACATTTTAACTGTTTTCAAATTGTTGTTTTATCCGCAATCAATATTCTGGGGCTATACAATCTACATGTATCTACAATTTTGCACATAATTATTATTTTACTGGTTTGTAGTGTTCACAATTATACTTTTTACTAAATAACATCATTAGTATTACAAACATAATGATACATTTCTTAAAGCCTATAAAATAATCAATGCCTACTTAATACTAGCAATCAAACGTTATTGTTGGCAGGTTCTCTTTGGATCTAAAGACGATTAAACGTTCTTTGTATTATATGTATTCTTTTGTTTACAATCCGGCGACTTTTTGTCACTGAAATGTGTTCTTGACCTCGTTGAGAATGGGAGGTAAAGGGAAGATTGTATTTGTTTGGTCTTCTATAAGCTTGTTTTCAAGTTGCTGTCTGTTAGTTATTTAATGTACAGTCATATTCCTTATTCAGGACGCGTATTCTCGTCTTAGGGCCGTTATTACCTTGTATTCTTGTTTGTTAATTCATTATGCTTACCTGTTTGATTGCACGACGGTGGCAGGGGTTTAATATTTTATGAAGGTTTACGGGGAAATCTTTTCTTATAAGAACCTAGAAGCTCGATTCGTTTCTTTTATCCCTGTCATCGTGTTCTTGCTGATTTTACTCCAGGAGCTCTGGTCTCAGTAAGATCATTGAGTACCTACCCTTTGGCTTTGCAATGCTATGAGCTTCTTATGTTTCATATGCTTGTGTGCTTTTGCATGCAACATTGTTGAGCCGATTGGTGGGTTGGAGTGATTTCACCAAGACAACTTGTACTTGTTTTGTGATACGAGAACCTTTTGGGGCAAGTTTGAGGTTGGTGCACCCTAGAAACCCCCAGTGGCAATTTTGTTTTGCCACTGACCGTTCCAAGGCGGTATCCCCTAAGGTTCTCTTCTTCGTTAATTGTTTGTGGCGTCCTATTTAAATTGACATACTTATATAAAACACTCTCTCTCTCACTCTCTCTCTCTCTCTCTCTCTCTCTCTCTCTCTCTCTCTCTCTCTCTCTCTCTCTCTCTCTCTCTCTCTCTCTCTCTCTTCCTCTCTTCTTTTTCGCTGCGTGGGGATGCCGTGTTTTTTTAGTGTGGCGATGCCTGATATGCATATATTACTTTTGTATTTCTTCTTTGATTAACGGCTGTGAATTTTAAAGCCAGCAATGGATAGGTGACTATCAAGATTTGACATACCAACCACATTATGGTCACTTCATAGGCTTTAATCCGAGAGAAGGAATATTTCAATTTATTGCGGTAAAAAGAAGGAAAGAAATACCAAGAAATAGTGGAAAAACTGGTCGATATTCACGATAACGGCGCTTGATTGTATACGTCTTCCTAATGGTGGTCTGATCAAAACCAATTTCACACGAGAAATTGATGGGTCACTTGTTGGTCAGCATGCCAACATAAAATAATACAAAAAATGGGGTCGCAGACATTTCAAAATGACAGATGACATCGTGCATTAGTGTAAAGCTGCAAATGGTTTCCAATTATACGGATTCTTTAGTGAAATCAAATATGAGTTGTCTGATTAAGAATAGAGGTCAGCTTGTGTAGTTTTTTCTTGTCAGAATTTGAGGCTGACTTTAAAACACACAGTACAACATGGTGTATGTGACATATCTTTTCACCTACCAAATTATATAATTATAATTATTAAGAATAGAGAAATATATTTTGTTACGTATGTGAAATCTGACCATTCTGTTCTTGACATTGTTCAATCACCCCAAGGATATATTTCATGCTTTTTAAATTTGCCTTTGGCGTTGTCTGCGATATGCAGGATTTATATTCTCTGATCGCCTTTAAAAATTATATTCTAATTAGTTCCGCCCATTGTTTTCTCGTAAAGGGCAAACCCATTCTTTTATCTGGGGACCGTACGCCGCTAAAATGGAATGGTATTAATCCGAAAATACCACATTGAAGGTTCCATGTTCACTGCCATATGCATAGCATCATTTGGGATGGATCAAAAGTGTACTGTTTATTAGTGTAAAACTGAGTTGCGCTCAACCAGGGGCTAGGTGGCGAGGGCAGTAAAATGCATTTCATTACTGCCCATTAACAGGCTAAATCAAACAGAGTATGTAATATTTTCATATTTATCGTGTTCTGTGGCTTTCAAAGTTCCCTTCTCATCTATTTATCAAGTTTAAACATAATGAGAGAGTAATGTGTCAAACACTTGAAGCATTAATTTCCCACTGACCGTTCCAAGGTGGAAATCATTCGGGTTCTCGTTGTTTTAATTGTCTGTTGTATCTGTTTGAAATGCACAAAACACCATATTATAAACACTTACTTGCGTCCTCTATACTTACTTTCTGTGTGCGGAGGCTGTGCATTCTGAATGTTGCTATTCCTCATATTTTAAAATATTTAGATGTTCGTTCTGGTCAACACTGTATTTCGGTACATAAAAGACGTCAGACTGTATTTCTCAAAACACATCATTTACCTATGAATTAATTATTAATTATATTTGCCAATTTTTTCGGCCAACTGTAAAATCGACATCTAAGTAATATCGAAAATGCATTTTTGTTTAGATGTTTGTATTATGTTGTTGATATATCGTCTGTCAGTTATTTATTTTATTTTCCAAACTCTACAATCGTTAGTCATCCTAAACGTATTTATCCTGATTTATTATTTTTTGGCGAAGATTTTCTTTTCGAGACGGAAGATTTTTATGAATTGGTGTTAGCGTGCACCATAGAACCTGGTTTTAACACCCAAGTCACAAAAATTGTTTTGTCACTGGTAACCTAAACGATTTTCTTTTCCTTAATGGGTTGTGGTGTCCTATTTAAATTAATCTTCTTATAAACACATGCTCCCGTTGCCTCTCTACTTTTTGATTGCGTGGGGAGGCTGTTATTTCTGGGTGGGGCTTTTTATGATTTGCATATAGCACATTTTTATACCCTCACGTGACTTGTTCTATTCTGTTTAGCTCCGTTTATTGTCTCACTAAAAGCAGTTAAAATTTTTATTTTTGGACTTATTACTGCTGTTTATGAAAATTTATGGTACTAATCTGATAATTCCACGATCACGTTAACATGTTATACATTACGTGTGTAGCTATTAAGTGCACTCAATTAGGGAATAGGCATTTTGGCAGTGGTACGCATTTCAATTTCCGATCACGAACAGACTAAATACCAATCGATCCTGCGGTAGATTCATATATATCTTGTTCTGTGCTTTTAGAAGTTCTAATTTCATCATCATTTTTTTCAGCGGTTTTTACCCGATCCTGTGTGCACGGACTCTCTAAACCCAATCTTAAATATCGATATGTAATAGCTGCTATCAAAGACTCGCTAGTAGTCTTGGAGAGTCTCATCAAAATGCTACAGGATCAATATTACACAGTAGAAGCTTACGTATTGGGAAATATCGATATTATAGCTGACAGTCAATGATTCCAGTTTGCTGCCCAGTATTAACTATTGCTTCAATTGAAACATAGATTTCGTCTTTGAACGGAAAAGATTTTCGAATGGTCCGTTTTTACTGATTGCTACATGGTATCCAAACTTATCGATTGTAAATCCAGCTATAGGTCGTGCCAATATGAGTGAGTGAATAATTATGACAATGTAGCCAGGCAAAGCAACGGGATAATCTCGGATCAATACGTTCTGCCGTGGAAGCCAACGTTGTTTTCTTGGATTTCTTTCCATCTATTATCTGATAAGGATATTCGATGCATGGTAAGTTTCTCTTTAAAACATATAAATTCAAAACCGCAATTGTATTGCATCATTGTTAGGTGTCTAAAAACTTTATTCAGTAGCAATAGACTAAATGCTTTCCAAATCAAATGGAAGAAATTGTGTTCTCTATCACGTCTTTGTTCTGGGTATTTTAGTTACTTGAAAATACTGTTTCCAAATTATAAAATGCAATTTCCGAAATTCTCATCCAGATTTTCATCCAATTTAATTATATAGTGGATGGAAATGCACTTTTGGTAGCTGCGAAAAAGACATATAGGAAACTATTAAAGGTTCAGTTGAACCAAGCGTGTTAATGTGCATTAATTAAATACACATTACAACAGACGCCACAAGCAAAAATATGTGCATTCTACAAAAGGCAAGGAAAACTTTAAAAAGACTGCGCAACTGCTAGGCCTAATACAAACATCAATTTGATATAATTTTCAAATCTGTACAATGACAAATGATGCTTACAACTGGTATTAATATTAATAGTTCTGAGTAAGAGAGTTTACCTAATGATGACGCTTTCTGCATGTTCTGTCTGAAAAAAAAGATTTGGAACGCAGCAGCGATTGAATTTACCAGATTTTCTATATTAAAATATTTTTTGAAAACTGATATTATAGGATCACTTGTAAATATTTGTTTAATTGCAGTGATAATATGATTTTATCGGTGGTCGAGGGGAAAGTTTTCTCTATTGTCTGAAATCGATCGCTGCAATTAACAGTTTGGTTCCATACGATTTACACTGTCTTGGGAATAGCTCGGTAACGACATTATCACGAAAGCTTTCGAGGGTATGTAAAGTGAATACGTAGAAACGTTCACGAATTATATAAGGCAACACAAATATCGCTTGCGCCTTTTTAACTTTCGTAAAAGTCCGTAAATTTAACAAGTTTTTCAGAATATTAATATAAACATGAAAGTCGGCTTAAAATGAGTTTTCGTCAATTTCCCACACAATGATTCCACATGTGAGTGTCGACTTTGTATTATCTCCGAAAACATGACATATGCAAATATAAAGTAATATAATAATAGTGGTATGCTTAAAAACAAAAGTTCAAAACGAGTTTAAAAAGGAAAAGATGAGTTTATATAGAATAATGCATAAACAATATCTTGCCATTTATATGTATAGGTTAATAAATGGGCAAGCAGTGCCACTTGTCGATAATGGCCCTGTCATATGAATAATGGACCGAGGGGTATGAGTCTGTAAATGCGATGATTTGAGTGTGTTTCATTCTTATACCTCTGCTACCAGCTTCTTTTACATCAGGCTTTTAGGCTGGCTATGTGAATATTCTGGATACAAATGAATGGAAAAGAAAAAGGAAAGAAGTGATTTAAACTGGGAATATTTTACGGGTATGTACAATTTATTCTTATTTTAATGATGAAAAGTCATTTAACCAATGATAACAATTGAAAACCTAAAAACAAAATCGCAGGGTCATTATCGATAATGGCCCTGCCTCTCAGAAGTTAATGCCCTGCGACCTCGAATAACGCTTCCGGTCGTAACGTAAATTTGTTACTATTTATAGTAAAACATGTAATAAATGTTATTATTAAATAACTATTTATTATCAGCCTTGTATTACTACGTCAAGATGCCAATTCCTACGTCATATGATGTGAGAGTGTGTCATTGTTATACCTGCTGGGAGCTTCGTAAAACATCAGGCTTTATGTGAATTATGGAGAAAATGAATGGAAAAAAGTGTAAACGTGATTTTAAATCGGGATATTTCACGGATATATACAATTTAATCTTATTTAATCAAGAAATATGACGAAACCATTAATAACAACTATTAAAATAACAGCACATTTTATCAGTTTGTTTGGAAATGCTATATTTTGTAACTAATATTGGTCAGGATTGTTGTACAAAAATGTCAGACTTTCTACTGTGATTCCTGTGAGTTCTCAATACCAGAAAACTTTATTTTCCCCGACATAATCTTAATGTCAAAAGCACCTCAAGAAATATTAGCGAGTTCAAACAAAATGGCTAGCTGAAATATTTATCACTTTTTCGGACCTGTTCGGCAATCAAATTGCTTCAAATGCGGGCTTTATATATCTATAACACTTTTCGGCCCGGGCCGACAAAGTGTTTATGATAATGGCTCTGCAATAAAGCAGGCCGTCGTGTTAATGAACGTGGCAGATGCTTTTTTATAGGGCTAATAACGTATAGTTATTTAATAAAATCAGTTAAATAATACATATTAAGGGATCCCTTGTCAAAATTATATTCTGTTTAGTTCCGCCAACTGTTTGCTCGTTTAGGGTAAACCCATTCTTTTATCTGGGGACCATACGCCGCTAAACACGGAATGGTATTAATCAGAAAATACCGCATTGCAGCTATGTTCACCGCCGTATGCATACCATTGTTTGGGATGGATCGAAATCGTACTGTTAATTGGTGTAAATATTAAGTTGCGCTCAACCCGGGGTTAGACGGCGTGGGCAGAAATATACATTTCCATTAATGCCCATGTACAGGCTCAATCAAACCGAGCCTGCAATATTTGTCTTGATCGGTGACTTTCAAAGTTCCATTTTCATCTGTTGGAATGCAACAGAACACGAAGAAAAATGAAATTAATGCAGGTTTGGTTTGTCTTAGCCTCTTCATGATTAGTAATGGAAAGACGCCTAGATCCGAGTTGAGAGCAACTCAATATCAGTAAAATTAAACACTACCTATTCTACATCAAAACGGCAGTGTGCAAATGAAGGTGGTCGTGAAACCTCTAATGATTAACAACATTGGCTGAACAGAGGCGTATCGCTCCCTGATAAAATAATGAGACGTGACGTGAATTGGCGAACTAACCAGAATAAAATATCTACAGGGATCTGAGAATGTCATAAAAGAAAGGTCTTTTGTATTTGCTGCTTAAGTCCGGACTTTCTTATCACGTCAAACTGAGTACAAATATGTCGTCTGATCAGGATCAACACTTGCCATACACGCGATATAAAACATACATTTTGAGTAAATCGTTTAATTTATTACCATTTCTATTCATGCAAAATTAAGAATTGATAAAAAGGCATATACATACAATATGGTTGCTTAATTCACACCCAGGATTTACACTTCCGGGTACGGATTGTACAACTGAGATACAAGTATTTGGCATTAAGTTTAGAAAGTTTTCCTTCATTGACAATAGATGACATAAGGCGCTTGAAACAGGCCGCAATTTTGGGGGGATAAAATGACTATATGTTCTGGCCGATTGTAGATGAAGGTTTTTGCAACACTGACAAAGGGCAAGGAACAAGGTTACTTTTTACAATAAATGTTGATATCAAGATAGACAAATCTTCATACATGGTACAATTTTCTTATCAAAAGTAAAATGAATTAAAATTTACCGATTGGAAGATAGTTCTTTTAACAATATCCAAAGACATAAAGGTAATTTTAGAAGTTCTGTTAACATACATAAGCTTCGTAAGACCTTCCAAGGGCGTTAAGTTTGCTTCATTAGGCAAATATTGCTTTGACCTGACTTTAAATTTTATGTCTGGAGCAATAAAACAATCGCAAGAAAGCTACGTAATCTAATCGAAGTGGGATATTTCTCGTTCAAATAAAAGTTTTTCACCTCGGAACTTAATCGCGAATACTGTTTTTCAAACTGTGATCAACTACAAAAGCTAAAAAGTTTTAGGAACAATCCTAAGTTTTTTATCACAACCATAAAACTTCGTCTTTAAATGACTGTAGAGCGTAATAATAAACAACTATCAGTCACTGTTTTCGTTCGCCAATAAAATCAGACAAAACCGTGATTTATGAAATGACCTGAAATAACTGTCTGTGTTTAATCAACATTTCCGCCTATCAATAAAGATAATGACTGTGTTCTAAGAACCTCAAGCACTTGAACACAACTGTAAAGATATTCGTATAAAATAATGTGACATGTGACAAATGCCAAAGGGAGAACATTTTTAAGCATGTATAACTTCTAACCACCATCAGTGTTGTAATCTAAATCATGAATATGCTTTTTGATGATCGAATCAACAATATGATGGTATGAAGTATATAAATCGAAAGTGTAAAAGTGATTTAAATGGTCAACCAATGTCACTCTTATATTTTGAACATTCATTTTAAACACATGCAGATACTGGTTAATATGCCGTCAGTCTAAAGCCAGGCGTTACAATACAACATTTCGTTTTACCGACGCCTTTGAATACCAATGGTGCAATATCGATGTATTGTTCTGGCAGATTTATTATTGCGCGGGGAGCTTTTTAAATGGCACTTTGTAGACGTTCTCTATCACAAGCTATATCCATTATCTGATTTTTGCTTCCATTTTTGCTGATATTGTCCTTAATCTGTCATCATGACATTTTACAGAAGAACCGGATTTAGACTTTGATTATTTCTTGTGCTATTTTCGTAATTCAGATTACTTCTAAGGCATACCCAGTGACCAGGACTTCACCTTTATTCTAAAGTCAGTTGCGTGTTAAGAAAAGGTAACACCTGAGCTTTTCACTTATTATTAGTCTAAATTTTGTACTGTAGACGTTTGCTTTCCTTTGCCCCAGCACTTCCACCAATGAGACTCTGTTGGTGAACGTAACCCTGCTGATGGAACCGTGCATAACCCGATGTCGAAGGAGACATTGAAGTCTGACCTGAAAGTCGATGCTGTCAGTTTTTGGATCTCCCCTCTTGATTGTTTCAAACGTTTTTAAGCTATAAGTTAGTTGTATACGCCTCACCATTCTAACTGCGCTTCACACTGATTAGATGTCTGCATCATTTTCAGCAAGTCTGAATCTGTATCAAAGAGTGTGCTGATTCCCTGTTATTGGTATTCAAAGTTAGTCCGAATTCGCATCTATGTCTTGAAGCGTTAAAAGAATCTAATTTGTCTCAATTTATATGCCTTACTATTTCGTCTAAACTTAGGATCATCTAATGTACATTAAAGCATTGATTATTTATCTTGCTCAGTTTGATGTCGTGCTTTTCTCCAAGGATCCCATTGTTGTTTTTCAAACCGGTACCGTCACTTATTTTCTCCTCGATATCAGATATTTCAAAATGTCGTCTTTCATTTTTATATGGAAAAATGCAAGTTGGCTGTGTGAAGTGTAGCCTATAATTGATTTAACTAGGATCACCGTTGTATTTTAAATTTTATTTATCGCAGTTATTTTAAGACCATTTACGGATCACTAGACTCGTAACAGGATCGTCCTTGATTCTTTTCAGTGCAATGTGCGCAATACCGCTTCATGGGACTGCGGGGTCTATAATAAATTAGTTATTGTTGGATGAGCATGGAATCGAACTCGTAATGCCTGGATTCAGAGGCGCAAATCAAACGACTGACATAGGTTATACAACCTACCGAATAATTACTCGAGTCAATTCCGCAATCACGCTGTCATAAGTTAAGGCCGAATACGGACGCGGAACGGACACGGAGGTATGGAATATACCCAACGATATCTTTGGTGAGTGAAAAATCGCGGACACGGACGCGGGCACGGGCACGGACACGGATCACGCATCATGGAACCATGGAATACCGGCCTAACACATTTTATCCGTTTGATAAGTACTACGTCATGAACAGATATTATGGCAACTAGTTCTCGGCAGTTTTTCAGCTATTGTCAATAAAAGGCAGCTAAAAAGAATAAATGATTTAGCAGCCATATCTCGTAGCACATTCTGTAACTAATTATGTACACGTTAATAAGGTAGTAGACTATGTAGTTAAACATTCACACTTATCTCTAGCATGTTAAAATATTCCGTCAATTTAACACTTGCTTGCAGCATTTCAATAGAGAACTGATAATAAAGACCAAATTCTGTCTGTAAATACCTGCTGCAAATTGAACTCGTGAAATAAGTATAGTACTTATTATGGTACTGAGTATTTACTCAGTATATTATTCATATATTCTCATATTGTTCATCATTTTCGTACAATTGTGTTTAAATTTCTAGCAGTTTTTTTTAGAAATTTGGTCATATATTTCGTTTATATCTATTAGATCTGCAGTTTGCTAAATGAACGATATTATTACAGCCAGGAAGAATTAACTTGTTATTATGCAAACGAAATCAAGGGAATTTTGACAAACGATAATTCATGACGAAATCCAAACATATTGCACCATCTTAAGTTTTATGCCTAAATAATCGCGAATAATCGTCCAAAATGAAACTGATAGATCAATAAGATAATTCTTCCTTAATAGCATCTCAGTCTCCGTAACCAGTCAATTATTCTGATTAGAAGTGGTGCCCGTATCGACAAAGCGGACAGCTTTACACAGCGGTTTTTGCCTCGGATATTGATGGCTTCCTGAATTATCACACCATGTACTCAAGAGATTTTCGCTGCTCTCAAGTACACAGTAGACAGGTATTGGCAAGCAACATATTTGATAGTACATTCTGTCAATTTCTTTGAAGATCGTCAAAGTTTACCATTTCGGATATCAATCCATGGGGACCGAGTCAACACGTTTCATATTACATTCTGCCAATGTCTTGGAAAATCGTCATAGTTTACCATTCCGGATTGTCCATCATGTGGACCTTGGCAGCACGTTTGATAGTACATTCTGACAATATCTTTGAAATGATAGTGCCTCTAGCTGGGAGCGAACCCGCACCGTCACGGCGACAGCGCCTAGCCATGCAATTCCTGCCAAGCAACCAATTGAGCTAACCGGGACAACCCCAATAAAGGTTGATCGGATAGCCCTGATATACGTAACAGTCACTGCATGACATCGGTAACGGGTTATTTTACTGATAACAGTACTGACTATATGTACGGGGAGACTTTTTACGGCCGCCACACTACACAAATAGCGCTACTTTGAATTTCAAATGATAGTGCCTCTAGCTGGGAGCGAACCCGCACCGTCACGGCGACAGCGCCTAGCCCTGCATTTCCTGCGACGCAACCAATTGAGCTAACCGGGACAACCCAAAAAAGGTTGATCGGATAGCCCTGATATACGTAACAATCACTGCATGACATCGGTAACGGGTTATTTTACTGATAACAGTACTGACTATATGTACGGGGAGACTTTTTACGGCCGCCACACTGCACAAATAGCGCTACTGAAGATCGTCATAGTTTACCATTCCAAATTGTTCCATCATGTGGACCTAGTCAGCACGTTTGATAGTACATTCTGTCAATATCTTTAAAGATCGTCATAGTTTACCATTCCGGATTGTCCATCATGTGGACCTAGTCAGCACGTTTGATAGTACATTCTGACAATATCTTTAAAGATCGTCAAAGTTTACCATTTCGGATGATCAATCCATGGGGACCGAGTCAACACGTTTCATATTACATTCTGCCAATGTCTTGGAAGATCGTAATAGTTTATCATTTTATCATTTCGGATTGTCCTCCCATGGGGACCGAGTTTTAAACAACATAAAACAGAAATAAAATAACGAATTGCACACCCACAATTATATGTACGATCTATTAACCGATTTCCTAGCTGAATAAAATAATGTTCGTTACTTGCTTAACTAAGGTGTCAGTTATATAAAACGGTACTTCATTGTACGTCATGAATTCTGAAATATAACTGCACCATCTAAATTGCACCATCTAAAGTTTTGTTGTTTTTTTTTAATATAACCGCCATATAAGAAAGATAAGTTTTGCAACATGAAAATAATTGCAATTTTTATTCGAGTTAATATTTAAAATAGATGAAAAAGAACACTGAAAGCCAACGAACACGAAAATATCGCTGGTTCGATTTAATGAAATGGAATGGTTTATGTACATTAATGGAAATGCGTATTACTGCCCACGCCGTCTAGCCCTGGGTTAAGCGCAATTCAATATTTACACAATTAAACTTAATTTTTTTTATCCCAAACGACAGTGTGAAGATCTAGCAAGATTGTAGTTAAAATATTGTAAAACTTAAAATGTTCTCATTACAAAACATAGTATTTACCGTTGCTAAGTGTACCGTTATAAAAGTTCTGACTCAGCATTCAGCTTCATGTCATAAATGTATTTCCAATCCCATTCCTTAGCTTCGTTCTTGAGTCTGCTAAACCCCATAGTCTCGAATCTATAAATAAAGGCGAAATATGCATATCCGGAATCGCCACATTCAGAAGACACAGCCTCCCTCCACAGCCAAAAACCAAAGAGGAGAAAGTTACAGTCTTATTAAAATGTTCATTTTCAAATTAGAGATCACAAACAACGAACGAAAATGAGAGTTTTATTTGGACAAACAATCATGTTGTAACTAAAATGGGGAACTAAACAATGAATTTTTTTGGGTTTGAACTTTTAAGCAATTGTCTAAAACCTATAGGGATATATTGGAAAAAAGTAGCTTTTTAAAACTGTGTAGTTTTCGTAGCTTTTTGACACCGAATCTGATGTCCACGTTCAAACCTTTGCACTGAGTACGATCTGTAAGTGATCTTCAATCACATATGACACGCCATGAGAAAACGTGGCTTATTTACTTTGCGAAAGATGGAAATCTTAATCATATTGTGGATTTACAGGGTATGAACAAGATCTTAACTGTTTTCTAGATGTATTAAGCATGTTTCTCTGACTCAACGGCGATCATTTTAGACCATCATCAGAAAAAGCGGATACGTAGGCCAATTTGGGTTAACACTTGTCACGTGGGTCATTAAGTTTCATTTGTCATAGTTTATTTTTTAAGCTGACTTGGCTTCATTTAGTCTGATTATGATGGCTTATTGATCATGCACAATCTCTCAAATATCCTTATACCGGCTTTAATAGAATGGTATTTGTGTCAAAATATAACAAAAAGTTGATTCAAAGGCACAAAATATTATCGGCATTTAAAGAAGATAAACATATCAGCTGAAACACTGAGCTGTAACATTAATTAGTGCGATACCTCTCGCATAAAAACCATAAATTAATTATAAAGATTTCCTGCTTTCAATCGATTTTCATCCAATACGCTGCTAACATACTCCCCACGGATGAGGAATTGTTTAAACATCATTTTATTTATTAGATAGTGGGCAAACATTTTGATTACAATTGATCAAATTTTGTACAATTACGTTAACTTAATCAAAAGCGCTGATTTAATTATTTTCCCTGTATGCAAACTTTATTTTGAAAAACAATTGATTGAAGGGGTTTTGCTTCTGAAGGAAATAGTGAACAAAAATGAGTTGTCTTGTATATTTTCAGGCATTCCCTGATATTGCCGTTAGAGGAACCACAGAGAACAAAGTCGATTTGTACCGGAAACTGTAAAAAAAATCACAGCAATGCAACTTTATTTGTTCATATTGAAAGAGAATTGATTTTATGACAAGTTTCCATAGAATGGATTAGATATGATGGCAGACAAAAAGGCTGTAAACTGATCCATACAACAAGAATAAGAACTTAGCGGAAAATTCTAAGATTTTGATTAATTACCCAAGAGGCAGAAGAAGATCTTACCAAAGATGGAGGGCTATAATTCAAAAGGAACCCGCCGAGATATGATAGATTCAATGCTGACTTATGTCAACAAAGATTTATTAATATGTAAAATATTCTACTTCTTTTTCTTTGCTGCCTTTGGGTCCTTGTACCCCCTCCTGGCTATATACTTCAAACAACTGGGCATGAACGCGACACAGAGCGGTATACTCATAGGTTTCCGGCCGTTTATTGAATTTTTAAGCGCACCGTTCTGGGGTGGCATTGCCGACAAGTTACGAAAGTGGTATCAATTTACCATATTTTCATTACTTTGCTGGATAGTGTTTACCCTAGCTATGGCTTTTGTGAAACCTCCTCATCAGGCTTGTTTCGGAAATGGCAACATGTCTGACACTGATATAATCAATTTCGAAAAAGATCTTATCAAACCTGCTTACAGCACAGTTTACTACCATCGCCAAGATGTCAAGGACGCGTTCTTTGCTTTGTTGTTAATTATAGTAATAGGAGAGTTCTTTAGCGCACCGGCTATAACATTTGCGGACACGGTTACACTTGTTTATCTTGGAGAAGACACGGATAACTATGGAAAACAAAGAATGTTTGGATCATTGGGCTGGGGTCTCTCAATGTTCTTCGTTGGCATGGCTCTTGATCACTCAACGACATTTCCAGAACACCCTTGCGAATTCCAGCACACTAAGGAGAAAAACTACATTGTCTGTTTTGCTGTGTTTTCTGTGTTTATGACTTGTGCTCTAATTACGGCGACTCAGTTTAGATTTCCTGGTCAGGACGCCGGTGGGGAGCTGTCCTGGCCAAATGTTCTTTTAACTGTTAAAGATAAGGTCGCTGAAACAATAACTGGTAAACGGAAAATAGACCGCGAGAGGCTCGTTGAAGAAGACGATGAGTTTAAGTATGGTCAGCCAAAAGAATCGCTGCAACCATCAGAAACTTCTGATGCTAAGGACGCCAAATTAAACGCAAATGGAAAACCTTTGCAAATTTCCCTAGAGACAAAGTCAGACATGGTTACCGACGTAATTAACAGCCCTGGAGCAGCTGTTCCACCTCCTGATCAAGATGAACCTTTTCTAGGAAGATGGGTTACCGTTCTTAAAATGCTAGGGTCCATGAAGTATATATCTGTGTTGTTTGTGGTATGGTTCATGGGATTCGGCATCGGGCTGATTTTTACGTTTCTCTTCTGGCATCTACAAGATCTTGGTGGCAGCCCCACCTTGTTTGGTGTTGCCTCGGTGATCAACCATATCTCGGAGCTCCTGGCATACTTTCTATGTTCTAGGTTTATTCTGGCACACGGTAAGCTATCTTTATTATTGCTAACGTTTAAAGAATAGAGTTCGTAAAGCGCTTCTGAGTACTTTAGACAATTATACTTGCCTATAGTGAAATTGAAGCTGCGTTAGTATATGAGACAATTATATATGCCTATAGTGAGATTAAAGCTGCGTTAGTATATGAGACAATTATACTTGCTTGTAGTGAAATTGAAGCTGACTATATGAGACAATTATACATGCCTATAGTGAAATTGAAGCTGCGTGTTCAGATAAATGGGACAATTCAGTGATTGGTTAGATAATTATTTACCGATGAATCCAAGTAATACAGATGTTTACAAAACAAACGAAATTTGATAAATGGATATACTGTAAGCCTAGAAACGATTTGTCTGCCTTTAAAGTATCAATATTCGCAGTATACTCAATCCGCGAATATTAATAGTTGCGAAATCGTTGTTTAGCGGCATCCATTTACCCAATGTTCTATAATTTGGGGCACGTCACGGGAAAAGGTACCTTTCGGTCATTTTTAGTGATATTTAAGTTTTTACTACATTTAGAAAGAACTTACAACTATAAATCAATTTCGTATAACTAAAATGTGATTTCGTTACACATTTTGACAATAAAATGGTATTTTTAACGCGTAATGTATAATAATTAATGTCGTCTGCTCTTCTTTATGACGTCATTTCAACGATTGACGTCAACTGTCCGAAGGTACCTTTTCCCGTGACGCGCCCCATTTAATATTTATAGGCCTTTTGACATATTTAAATGTAAAAAATGGAAACACAGTATGAAACAAAGAACACATCAACGTTCAAAAAAAACTTTTTTGTTAATGATACATACAGTTGTTTCTTTGAGAATTATAGCTTTATTAAATATTATTAAAAATATTCACTAACAGAAATAAACTCCAGTTTGTGATTCAAACATATATTAATATATTGGTCTAAGATACTGAGTAGTCACCAGAACACTAGACTATTCACGAATCATTTATTGTTATGAAACAGTGGGTTGCAGATTCTTTGAAGACCAAACGCAAACAGTTAAATTATCGTTAAAACAGAAAATGTAATGCGGTTTTCAATGGAACGTCTTTATTTAACTAACGTCCCAGCTTATATGTTTGATTTCATATTCTAACAGGAAGCATGGCAAACTACAATTCCAATAATTGCGCTCACTTTTTCCATCGATTATTACAAATTGGTTTCTAAGCTATTTGTTCTTGTACTGCTGTTATTTCATTGAAAGGAAAAACCTGATTGGCCTATGATGAATGTATTCTTGCAAGAAAATGTTTGTGCATTCCATACAAATATGACAAATAGGATAAAATGAAGTTTGTATATTCAAGTGTAAAAGACGACAGTCCGCAAAAACTATTATACGTTCCGAAATATAATGTGTTACATAACACCTCACTAATCATACATGGCATGCATTTGTCAATAAACGTACCCATGTTAAATTGAAATTTGATCACAGAGTTTAATTTAGTCTAAAATGAACAACAGTTCTTCTATGGGTATTGAGAGATATCCATTTAAATGATATTCTCGAAAAACACTGTATAAATATCTGACATGTTTTGCAAGTCATTGCCATTTTTGCTATTAAAAATATTAGCGTCATAATAAAATACCAACGTTTTCTAAAGCATCAACTCATGTATCTAATTTTGCTGATTTTAACATTTGAAAACAAAATCTGCTAAAATATTAAAATCGATGTCAAAACTGATATATTCAGTATCAGCTGAAGATGAAACTTGGTTATTCATATCGATGTTAAATAACTTAGAAGATAATGATCAGCCCTGTTTAACACCAGTATTAACTTCAAACCTACCTAGTCGAACTCTTGGACTAATATAATGATTCAATGATCCTTCTGTCGAGGACATTTTCTTAGACATACCAATGACGACTTGTTCAATTAAGGGCTCAAATGACTTTCGGAAGTCGACGAAGGCATAAACTAGTGCCAAAAACAATGATGGTAATACGCTTTGTCTAAGCCATCTTCAAACAATAAGAAAATTGGATTCGGTCCATTTTACAATTCTCTTATCGAAACATTTTCATACACAGTGAATGGAAAGAGACATATGTCGTTATGTGAGCTAGGATTCTACGGTATCCAGGACTTTGGTATTTGCATCAGTGTGACACTTATGGTATAAATCATTGAAAGTACTTTAGTATTTCATTTTCCAGATAATACCAGTTTAATTGATATAACGATGACATTTGAATAAGGGGTCATTCAGTTCTAGAACTTAGTCATAAACACAGTGTAACATTTTGTCTTATAACCATTATCGATTAAACTTTTTTTAAAATTGGCACTCGGTATTTTGCTCAAGGATTGTTATTGATCGGGTATAATAAAAGTGTGTTTTACTAACATAAGGCACAACGTATATTTGTGGACGATATACTTTAAACTTAAAACGCATGTTTGATTTTGTAATGAATCAACTTACTTAACATTTAAATCTTTTAATTTACTGCAGGTCACATTAAGATATTTTACGCAGGACTTGTGGGCAACATTGTTCGATTTCTGTATATATCTTGGCTGAAAAATCCTTGGTGGGTGCTACCGTTCGAATGTGTTCAAGGTAAGTGTACTGTAGTGTAATTGTTACATCAAAATTGAACAATTTAATTAAGTTATATTTTTATAATGTGTATGTTGTGTTAACAGGTATTTGTATTTTAAACAAACCTAGCTTTTATTGAAAGATTGAAGATTTAATGGAACTTATATATTCCACAAATTAGTTCTGCACTAAATACAACTTTAATTACAATTGTTTGCGAGCAAAAATCAGCCTTCGTTTGAATTTAAAGAAATTATAAATACATTTTCATAAAATAAAGTAACTTTAAATATGGGTATGCTTTTCAAAAGTAACGTGTGTATACGTATGTGTTGAAATTTTCACATATAGTAAAAATATCTTTCAAAAAAAGGAGAATGTCCATACATCTATTAACAGAGTATTGTGAAAACTTTAATGTCCAATACTTTATGTGATAAAGAATAACATAAAATCCAAATCGCCAATGATTTTTGTAGTACAATGAAGAAAGCCTCTCTTAGATAGTTTGGTTAAACATAAATAATGAGGCCTTAAAAGAAACGATATTATTCCGATTTATAATCAATGTAATTATTTTAAAATCAGTTTTATTTCAATACGTTGTAGGCTTGACTCACGCAGCTGTATGGGCTTCAACATGTTCCTACGTGATGGATGTCATCCCCGCTGGTCTCCGGTCTTCTGCGCAGGGTATTCTACAAGGGATACATCATGGGCTTGGTCGTGGCTGCGGGGCAGTATTTGGTGGTATCATGGTATATAGCTTCGGTAAGTATTTTAAAATGGGGGTTGGATGTGACTCAATTCTCGTGTTGGTAGGATATGTTTTATCTGCACAAATGAACCCAACCACCTCACTCATACTTTTGGAACCTTGTTAACGACTTGCTGGCATTGTTTATATATGATGTTTATGTCCGTATATTTAACTATAACATATTCCTAAAGAAAGCGTGCACTTTTGTTGTCTGTGATTTTTCATTAACTGCTTTTCTTAATGCCTAAATATCTGATATCAAAGAAGCGATTAGGGCTGATGGTTATGAAACTGAGATTGGATACCAGTCTCAATCTTCTCAAGCATCTTAGGTGAAGGTTATAAAGTTGAGATTGGAAACCAGTCTCAAATCTCAAGCATCTGATTGGCTGAAATGGCGACTGGTCGCCATTTCAGCCAATCAGACGCTTGAGATTTGAGACTGGTTTCCATGCTCAGTTTTATAACCTTCGGCACTGATTAGCTGAAATGGCGACGCTTGAGATTTGAGACTGGTTTCCGTGCTCAGTTTTATAACCTTAGGCATAGATCATTTAAATTCAATAATAAAACTATCTATGGTCTTTCTCAGTTTTGCTATACTAAATATTAAGGAATAAAGAAAAGTAGTTAATGAAAAATCACCGAAAACAAATGGCACACTTTCTTTTGGAATATAGTAAATTTATGTCTATTTAAAGTTTTATAAACAAATCGTTGTTAATTGACATACTTTGCATAGAATTGTTTTCATAAATAAGTTTCAATAGGTGCAAACGTCAGTTGATTCCTGGAACTAGTAGTATTCCGCCTACTGCTGGATGTTTTATTCATTCTTTATATCTGTTGATATTAATGTTAAGGAATTATTCCGTATAAGGTATGTATTGATTTTCTCAGTGGTCTTGACAAGCGAAATTAATTAGCACTGCGCACCGCACATTGATATCTTTACCGTAATGAGTGAGATTTCGACGAAAACTACATTATTTATCTAAACGAAAATCTCTGAGAATTATAATACGGACTTGATGAAAAGAGAACTGTGAGAGTCAACTAACGCAATCAAAAGTCTATTTCAGACTTTGTTTGAATGACGTTGGAATATTAACTGACACATATTGAATACGCATTCAAGCCCACGGAGTGAATGTCCAAATACCTTAATAAATTTTCCAAATAATGACATTGATAAACAAACGAAAGAAATGTGTTGAAATTCCGACGAGACTAACATACACTAAACAAATCTTCAAACTACTTTTCTCAGTGCGGACTAAGAATATATTCTTCAAACTAAAACATAATGAGATTCACGAAATTCACTTCTTTTAAAGAAAATACCATGAAATTCTCTACATGCTTTTGAGAACAATTGACATTTATATAAGGTAGGGGTTAAAACTAAAGTTGCAAACACTTCTGTAGCGTGTATGTTTTCTGCTAATGAAGATTCATGTCTCCTCATTTTAAAATGGATTCTAAAGTAATTTTTAAAATTGTTATGCATTTCTGCAACAATGCGATTGCTAAGCTATTAGACAGAAGCCGTTTAAGTAGTTTAACCGGTTTCGGTATACCCTTGTTTCAAAAGCTAAGGTAAATTTTATGACATTTGATTTTACCCCATCCCCACCCCCATCTCGAATAAAAGCCCTTGGTTTATGAAAACATGTAGGGAATTTAATGGTAATTTCATTTACAGAAGTAGAAATTATGTATCTTATTATGTTTCAAATCTGAAGAACATTATAATTCAATGCGGAAAAAATATTTTTGTTACGATCGGGGTGTAGTAAGAAAACTGGTTCAGTGTATATAAAAAGTGAAATATGCATGCTAGGAATCGCCACACCCAGAAAACACAGCCGCAACCCGCAGCCAAAATGTAAAGAGGAAAAAAGATGATTTATAAGAAAGCCAATCTCAAATAAAACATCAAAAACAATTAACGGTCGGTGGCAAAACAATTTATTCGCCAATAGGGCTTTAAACCAGGTTATAGGGTGCACAACAAACAAACAAGTATTAGTTGTCTTGGTGAAATAACTCCAACCCACCCATAAACTCGACAATTGTGTATGCAAAAGCACACAAACGTATAAAACATGCGTTATTTAGGTATACGCCGAAGATTTATGGCTATAACATAAGTTGATTATCAGACAACGGTATTCTCTAAGAGAAAAAGGTGGGTGGAGAATTTTTTTCTTATACGAATTTCACATGGATATGCCTTATATATTATGTCTGTAATATAATAAGTGGGTGTTAAGCAAAATCTCATCAATCTGAGGTTATTTATGATCCTCAGGATATAGCTTATATATTAATTTTCCGTCTTCCATTACTCTATCAATTAATTTTCTGCTTGCAGGTCTTTTCTATTATTGCTATGATATGAATTTATGTTATAATCATCTTCTGAAACTTAATCTGTTATTTTATAATATCGATGTTTTAAATTATACTTCAAGATACGTACTACTAGATACATTTTGTAATATTGACATTTTCCCCCATTAATTTAGTAATGTCAATATCTCTCCCACTGCATTGCAGCTAAATAAAGCCAAAATTGACAAAAATAAAGCATCATTTTTACAAATGGATATTTAAAAAAAACAACATTCTTACAACCTAAAATCTGTGATTATGATTTAAAAAATGTTAAATTTCCGTGTCCCGAATGCATTGTCATTTTTCGAAACGATCTATGAAGATCAAAAAAGAATCATGAATTCTTTAGAGAACTTTTGTTCAGATTACTTATAAAACGTTGCAGAAATCCTTAATTCAATTTTGTCTGCGCTTGCATCAAGGAAGATGAATTTAATAAACGAAATTAGAACAGCTTATAAGTCTATTTGTTATGTATTACACAATGTTGGGTTAGACTGGTAGACAAACAAATTACCACTGACCGCGCCAAAGCGGTACTCTAACCTTTGTGTTTATTTTTGGTATTGCAAATGGCTTTTAACGTAATACATGTAGTTTACTTTTCTTTCCTACTGATCTATGAAGAGGATTTTCTTGATCTTAAACAATTCGAAATTTAAATAGTATAGCATTATTTAATCATTGATATCAAATTAATAGAAAAAAGGAGGTCAGTAAAAGACTGGAAAAATAAACATTTAAATAAATATTTCTATTGTAGGAACGGAGAACACTTTCCGAGCCTATGGGATCACCTGTATTTTTGTCCTTGCCGGGTTTGCGGGAGTCAACTGGTATTTAAATAAACAAGGAATATCTATGGATGTTCCGCACCACTCTTTTGGGGAAGATCAGCATATGGCCTTTGATCCGCACGGGGTTCCTTCCGGTCTTGCACGCGACCTTTCGAGTAGTAAACTGAAACAGCAAGAAGGTGTGTGACTAAAAGTTAATTTTGTAAATTCTCATATTTCAAAAACTTTATTATGCTTAATGTATCATTTTTCGGAACCTACTAAATATTTGTATTTTGTTTAATGTTTATTAATAAAAAGCAAACGATATACTTATAGTGTACAATAAATCAAATAAATAGTTTGTAACTTTACCAAGTGATTTTTTTCGCAAAAAAAAAATAAAATTATTAACACGAGAAGCTAGTATAAGATACTTCAAATAGATTGGTTAGAATCCCCATGCATTACAAAAAAAATTGAAAGGTTTGCAATTAACATGAATATGAACATGTGTTGTTATGTGCTTGGATTTTTTCCTTAAGATTATTTTTTAAGAATAACTTATATTATTATTTATAGAAGTGAATGTAGATTGCTAAGTAATGGAACTTTTATCTCTCATTTTATCAGAGCAAACAATAAGCTATGGGGCCACTTTAGGAACCAGTTTAAGAAATGGCAACGACACTACTCCAGGTAAGCCTTTCAGCTACTTGACGTCACAAGACAGAAGATCATAAAACTAAGATTTGAGATCAGTCTCAAATCTCAAGGATCTGATTGGCTGAAATGGCGACTGGTCGCCTTTTAGCTTTTAAGAATTGTTTCTATTGTTGTTTCTGTCGTTGTCTGCTGGTATCTGATGCTTGTATAACTATGTAATGACCACGTAGATTGGTAACTGGAAAAGTTTATTAACAAGCTGCAAAAACAAAGGATGTAGTACGGTCACCTTATGAAAAAAATACGTCAAACCTAGACAAAATTGCAACAGAAATGAAATTTACACCACTAATTACATTAAATATAAACTGCATCATATCAAAAATTGGACAAAATCGGACCACCGGAAATCCATAATTTCGTATGTTGAAAATAGGATAAGTTGAAAACAAAAAAAATCATTAATATCTGGCTATTTGCAATACTCGACTCTTTTTCTATACATTCTCTATACAACTCCTATAAAATATTATTTGTAAATGAACATCAAGTCTCTTGAAAATTAAATCTTTTCAGTCATTTGAATAAATCAACAATTCTTAATGTTGAATTACCCCACCCACTCGAAATTGCTTGTTCACAAACAGTCGATTTTTATATGTTGTAAAACTTTTATAGACACATGAATGGTCGAATAACTACTTAAGGCTTTGTAGCAATTGACTTTAGAGAGTTTTTGTAAAAATGTATTTTTACGAATGTTATATGGCCAGAAGTTTTACCTAAACTTAAACATGATTGCAAACGTTATTGTTTTTTTAAACCTTAAACGAATTATTGTATCTTTTACATATACACTAGTTTTTGAAAACTAGCAATACTAATAATAAATTATCCATATTCCAGTGGTCTAGTCATCATCAGGCTCACCTGTTTCCACTTTCATGCTGTTAAAGAAGCTAACGCCTCTACAGTCAGTGCACATCATGGAACAATCTAAACCATGTTTCCGGCATGTGCAACGATTTGTTTTGCAATCTGTTTTACATTTGCATCTTATTATTGTTAGCAGGTTAGCTGGAGCCGGTTCTTTGTCGGGTTTCAGTGGTAACATTTTACCATTAAATACCTTCCATCCCCATTCCTCAGGATTATGGCTAGTGTTTCCACTCCATACCTGAACTTGGTGGTACACACGAAGGCTATGGTATTTTGCTGCTTCTGTTGTTGGTGGAAGATTCTCAGGAGAAACATATTTGTCGCTCGATGCCACTTTTTGGAAGAATTTACTCAGCCGCAAATTATTTAGCGAGTCTTCAGCTTTACCATTGTATAATACCACTAATGCTTTTTCTCTAGCAACAATTACATCTTCTTTCGTGGCTTCTGGATCATTAAATACAGAAGAACATTCGCGGAATGTTTTATTTGTTTCAAATTTCTTTAAAACCAAACCTTTATCAATTCCATATACCCTTGAAGTAGTGTCGCAACCAAGTATGGCATGAAGAAATAAAATGTGGGAACAAATGTCAGCACCAAGATGATGTTGAATGGTCTTGATGTCCCAGATTTTATGAGTCTTAACATTCTTTTTCGGCCTTGGTTTCATAAATATTCTGTGACTGTCTGACTTGGCATGGTGAAGTGAAAGCACAAGGAGATCAGTGTCATCACCTACAACAACTGTGGTCATACCATCTGCACAAGACAGCAGTTTCTATAATTAACACATCTGCGTCACCTTCAGCATGTTTTGTAGTTACGCCATTTGTTTGTAGGTAAGTGCTAAGCATGTAAATAAAACGTTGCTTATTGTCATTGTTAGCGAGAAATACCTCCTTTTTCATGGTAACAACCATCGTGCTATCAAAGTTGACCTTACTTCCAACAGTTCCTTTGTTCCTTCTTAAGTGAGCGGTGTCCTTAGTAGTAGGCATATCTGGATATCCATCAAATACTACAATGGCTGATTGTTTGTAGTTTTGTTCGATAAAATTTAAATATTGCTTACATTGCGTTGTAATTTGTACCACGCGTCCCAGGAATTCTTTGAAGAAGTGAACCCCCATCAATTACATATTTCACGTTGTCCCCGGTCTCAACACTTGGTGCTTCCATATTGCCTCTGCCAATTGAAGTTTGTTGGCTTGCCTCATTAGTCCATCACTATCAAAAAGAGAAGGTGGATGAGTGCAGAGCTCGTATGAAAAAAGGCTTTCTAATAACTCGGGTGACACCGATTCTCGAGCCGCTGAAATAAGGCGCTGAAAAAGCAATTGAGGGTCAACCTTTACACTGTCATCTTCGACTGATAGTCTTGAATCGTTAGTTAGTGTCACTGCCTGATCTTTTTTCTTGAAAGAAAAATCATACACACGTGTGTTGGTCATTGTCTGAATTACTCTCTTGCAAACTGTCAATGCATCATCGACATTTACATTCTCGCCAGCTGTTACACCGGTAGCAATATTCCAAAGTCCACTATTGTCCACAAATGGATTTCTGGACGAAAAAAAGTCAAATAATTTCTTCATATCGGACTTGTCTCTTTCTTTTCTTGCTGTACTTAAATCTTTGTGCTGTTCACTTGACAAGAATGATATACCCGTAAACTGTTGCATTGCCTGACAGACACCTGCACAGGCTGGTGTGGATAAAAGCCACAGAGCTCTCTGTACTTCTGTCATCCCTCTTCCTCTAGTAAGACCACCTGAAGTTTTTAAACTTCGCATTAATATTTGTTCAATAACAAGGTCAGTCGACAAGCCTGCCCAACACCTGTCACTTCTACGCACCACATGCATACCCTCACTGAACTGTTTATAAACTTGAGGAAATTCCTTCTCAAGACGAGACATATTATGTAAATACAGATAGACTGACTTTGTGTACAAGTTGTGGCCAGTAGCAGCAAAGAATGGCAGCATATCTGACAAAGTAGACAAGTGCAGACTCCAGTTACCGGCCCGTTCAGCTTTTATAAAACGACGCAACAGAGCAACCATTTCTAAATACTGCAGCCATAACTTTGATGTTCTGAGCTCGCCAACAGAATTCTTAAATTCAGCAATTTTCCAATTGAAACCAGTCCAAATATCTAACTTTGCAATATCTTCAATTTCTTGTTGTCCTAGTAGGTGAGTCAACAGCATTTCTGCCTGAAGCAGCTCATTTGTCAGAACAACAACAGGAGTATCTACAGAACTTGCATCGTCCATCAAATCATCACATAACTCTGATTCGTTTGCAGAATACACTGGGTATTGTAAATTGTACATCTTTCCAAGCATCAATGCATGCAAAACTGGCTCAAAAAGAAGATGACCTCTAATAGCTCTTGACAAAGCTTTTCCAGTCAGCATATAACTTACCGCATTCTCTGCCTATATGACCTCCAATGCTTCTTGCAATCCCGAACAATCCATTAGATGACCTATGCTAATCAAGAAACTCATTTCAATATGCAGACCACCGAGGCGCAAAACCATCTGTTTTAAATCACTGTTTCAGTCTTCATGCTGTTGTATCTCTACAGCTTTCCACCAAAGAGGCTGATCTAAAGTTAATACAGGTGTTGCATCATAACGTTTAGCTTCCTTCACAACAAAGTTCATGGTCGAATATATACAACTTTCGTCACTGGGTTTCATCGCGACCATGGGCATAAAGACCACAGCCGACAAACCAGGATGTGGCCCATGCTGAATGATTTGCATAAACCCATTCCAAGATGGTGTAAGAGGTTTTAATAACCAAGACATTTGCCACAAAAGGTCAATATTTGCTGATGGGTCTTCCGAAATAAATTGAGGGAGTGGGGTGAACCGTAATGGTATTTCAAAATTGTCTTTGGGTTTAAAATATTTTACATCTATTCTACCCACTTCTGCAACATCTTCGGCTGTTACAGTTATGCGAGGGACTGGTTTTAGATTACATGTACCAAGCGTTATCGTAGCAATTATGCCCATCCCGTGAAGTCAAGCCCATCTATGGTTCTAATATTGTGGTCAACATAATCTGCAACATACTGTTAACACATTTCGCTTGAGAACCCGCTTATCTCTGTGCCTTGGTGTACTGCCGCGCTTTTTTCATACTTCTGAACTTCTGTGTATGAAACCGAAAATCTGTATTCATGCAAAGAGTCAATTAGAAACCGAGAACCAAACTGTCTATGCATCTGAACGCCTAACCCTAATTGTAAAGATGAAAGTATTGACCTTGGTCTCACATTTTGCATAACTGCTTAGCCTATGGACGCAACCTTTTTGTCTTTGTCCTTAACGGTTATTAAAATACTAAGAAAAGATTTCAAGGATTCAGGAATAAATTCTATTTTTTTTTCTAATGAAGCTAATTCTTCGAAATCAGGATAAATACTTTTTTCAAGGTCAATGGATTTGATATCGCTTTTTATTAATCGAGCCGCTGTTTGAATGATTCTGCGCTTTTCGACTTCAGGATCTGTCTGTTTGGGCATGCTGTAAAATTTATGAAGAAGAGAAGAGGCAGTTTCACGAAATGTGACAATGTTCGGCTTACCATTTATACTTGAAATTATAATTTGATCGCCAAAATGTTCAATAAGCCGTCGTTTCATATGCTGACAGCTATATGGTGTATAATCTGTACAGTCGAGAAATTCTCCCATCTTAGAAATTAAGTCATGTATAGATATTAAGTCATCCTCATTTTCACATAGAAATTCTGCAACACGATCAAATGAGATATCAGTGGCTGACAAAGTTGGCCTACCTACTTTCTTAGACCTCTTAGGTTGAGAATCAGCTTCACCTATCTCGATATCAAACATACTTGGTACAGATTTAAATGTTCTAAAATTGACACTGCAATCTTGGTGATACATTGCATCTGCCGCATCAAGGTCATTTACTGACTGAATTCTACCCAGAACTTGATCAGCCCAAGAATCATGTCGTTTCAAACAAGTTTGATGAATAGTGTCCTGAAATTGTAATGCTCTTACAGGAAACACTTGGTAAAGGTCAGCTTTTAATGCAGTGCCGTAAAGTAAACAATCGGTCCCGAAAGAGAAAGAACACCCTGAACGCAAGTTACGCTGTTGTAAATTGTTGGTTTCTTCGCTTTCTCTTTTCCTTTTAAACACTGAAATGTTTTTAGGACTTGTGTAGTCTACTCTACACTTTTTGTGCACGGACTGGCCTTCTTGTACACTTAAAGGATGATCCCCACGTTCGGTGCATGCTTTCAGAATACCATTACAACCTTTGGCTGTCAATCTTACTGTTTCACAGCCATTGTCTAGGCTTTCGTTACAAATAAGACAGGCGTTCATCTTGATATTCACTAACGAATATCTTATCTAAACATGTGATACATGTGACATGTATAATTGCGAATGACATACATAGTAACCGAGGAATATAGTATCATATAATAGCACAGTAAGTTCTTCAAATATATGTTGATAATGGAAATATATAAAACAGGACTTCTTGATGTTTAAAATTTAAGAAATCGGTACAGAAGTTAGATTAGTTTCAAATGTTACTTATAAAAAGTAAATGTTTACATGAACATATTATATTTTCTGATCAATTGTATCATCAAGTCTCTCGGTTACCATGACTGAAAGCACTCAGAATTACGACAAATTTATTATTTATAGCTTTTTATGCTTCGACCAATAGAAAACGGTATAGTGAATATGCTATTTTCAGGTCAAAAATAGAAATTTTCAACTGTACATGTGACAAGTGTTGATGTTTTCGGATACAACTATTCCGGATATTAGAAAAACGATGCAATCGATTAATAATGGTCCGATTTTGTCCAATTTTGTTTTAAAATGTATGTTTTTACTATTCTTACATAAAACACATCAAAACTTTTCTGTTGCAATTTTGTTTACCCCTTTCCATAGGCCTACCGTACTAATGTCTTGAAAACAATTCATAAACACATTGAGATTTGCTGTTCAAGAGTTTATCAGCTGATGATGAAAGTTAATTACAAATTTAATTAGATATTTAGTTTCAAATTGTTCTGCTTTCATTTACTTCTATATAAATGTATTGCTTCAAAATTTCTTGATTTCAAGTGTTCAAGAATTATAAGATTTCAATGTGTTTTCTGACAAAATTGTTCAGATATTCACACTATTTTGTATCAATAAATCAACATGGAAAGTTAATACGTTGAAAATATAATTAAATCCTGTATACAATTTCCCCACCAACATAAAGCTTTGGTATTTTATTTATTACATTTTCTTCAATAACATATCATAGTTCACGATATATAGATACAAGACTAAAAACCAGCCTCCTCTTCTAAACTTAATTGGATTTTGAAGGAAATTTGCAAATAAACTGCATACAGATTCTCATTTTAACCCCGGGATATATTTTGGCAAATTAGGTAAAAAAATGACACCATTTACAGAATGTAGACTTTTAACTACAAAAAAAAACACAGTGAGTTAGATTTTCGCTTATTTGCGGCCTTCTTAGTTGCCATTTTGGATTTCGTAGGACGCATTCACTCTCTTACACTATCGGCTCATTACATTCACCTCTGTTATAGGCTGGGACTACTTTCAACTACTTTTTATAACTAAAAGAAATAGTTCACCAATTACATTTACGATAGTTTGGGTTTCTTCTGTTTTAATGAAAGATAGTGAAGATTTCTGTCATTTGTTTTACCTCAAAATTTCACATTCATAATTATGACTGTATAAATTAGGGCTGTCGAGTTTGGTCAAAAATCTTGACATTGAGCCTTTAAGAGATGTAAAGTGAGTGTAAGGAACGACAACTCTGCGAAGGAGATTGGGACGCATTTAGTAGCCAAAGTCACGCTACCATACCGTTGCAGACAACGGAACACTTACTTTTGACAACAACACTTAAGATAACATAAGTTTTATAGTCGACCGGACAAAGTACTATGTCAGCGGACAAATAACTATGTTAGTTGAAATATGGATGATGCATTATTGCAGATTTGTCAACGTATTCAGTCTGAGCTTTCCATTTAAGATATTTGTCATGCTGTGGTGTTCTCAAATAAATCGAACACGCACAAGTTTTGTAAGGCATTGAATACAGTGATAATGATAGTGAACTTGTTTGATCGAAGGGAGTGTCGGATATAGTTTCTGATTTATTGATTGTTTTAAAAATATAAAAGAAGGAGTATTTATGAACAATAGTGAAGATGGCGGTGGTCGTACAGATGTTGTTGATTGCAAAAACATTCAGTTGTTCAAAATTATTACCATTTCCATACTTTTTTATAAAAAGCATTTTTGTCTTAACAGTTGTTTTTATTATCATTCTTTCCGTAACGAGTTCACATAAAATTAGTTTAATACTAAATCTAATTAATTAATTATATTATTGATACTAGCATATAATATTAAAATTCACAAAAAAACTACTTACAAAAAAATCTTTCAGAACCACCAAAGAAAGTTAAGCAGGATACGGATGACTTCAATCCGCGTGCGGAGGAGTACGATCAGAAGGACAACAGGTACTCCGGTGGTGAGTTCAAGTCTGAGCGGCCCTGGGCCGAGGCCGAGCAGTCATACAGCCATTACTCCCAGAACCGCCGGGAGGTCAGCTCCCATGGGAGGTATAAAACAGCATATGCCGTAAATGATGAAAATATGGCTGATTTAGGCAACTCCGCCCAAAAGGATGTAAAAGATGGCCGGAATGACAACATAGCACGCACCACTGAACAGGCAGAACAATTTACGTCTTCACAGCGCGAGAGAACTGGAGATTCTCCACGTCGTCATAGCATTGGGCACAGTGAAGGGAGAGAGAAGGAACGCAAAGAACGCCGCCGGCGTCAGAGCGGAGATATTGAAGGCATGAGAGAGAGGGAAGATGTCACTGGATACAGAGAACCCAAAGAAACGAGAAGACATGGCGAAGAGCCTAAAACTCATAGGAGACACCAGAAAAACAGACGTTCTACCGAAAGCAACCAATTTGAAGATGTAATTATAATTATAATCTCTTTACGTTTAGAACTTAGAGTTCAAAAGTGTATGAACATTCTTAAAACAATCGGGCGATGGATCAATGTCATTTACCAGCTCTCGCGATCTCGCTTATTTAACTTCTGAAACGATGCAAAAGGTAAAAACAAGTGTTGCAGTTTTACATTAAGTGAAACTTCTCTAGTGAGACCTCTCTGGTAATGGTCTTCATATATGGGTCGAAGATTAACTTGTGTAAAACTGTCACAATGGAGATTTAAGTGATGGTCTCATTACCAAGGTGGTCCTATTAAGTGGTTTTCTGTAACAACATTTAATTTCTATTTAAATATTTACCTTCAAAATTGTTTCTAATATAATGTTTGACATTATTTCATTTCAGTTTGATCCCAATCCTAGAGAAAGGGTAGTTTTTGAGCAACTTCCTGATATTGCATCAAGGACGCAGCCCAAGCCACGTGACTACGCACCTGCAGATGATCAATATCGGCAATATTGATATTATGGATAAATAGTGCTAGATAATTAGGTTTCAATTATATATAAATATTTGTATTCAATACGATTTTTCATGAAAAATTCACATTCTTGGCCGTTAGATGATATATATGGATACGTTGAGGTGTCTATAGCTTAGAATTGTAAATTACATACTAAGTTGTTTTCGTAATAGCTTGTGGTAGATTGTATCATGTAGAAACTCTAGCATCAAACACTGTGTGCAGTCATCACTAGTAAAACATAACTAGGATCAACATGTTGCACCTGCCTTGCATCACTGGTTTACTACTTTGGAGTATCTTGAATAAAGAAGTGTCAAACAAACTCTAAAGTCCGTTATTGTCTACCTTTTAGTTTAAACTTACTTATTTTACATCGATTGTGAAACAATTTATTCCAACTTGTATTAATCAGGCTCGGTGACTGCTTCCTTGGATGCCAACTAGTACTCGCGCCGAAGAAATTGTTAAGAAATTGTTGTGGAAAACTATTTTGCAATAAAGCAAAATAATCAAAATTTGTTTTATAAGACACCATCAACGAGAAAAAAAATTCTTTTCGAACATTTAGAGAGACCAAAATAATGTGTACAAGCTTAAAAAAATAATTAGATTACCGGAGAATAAAGAGTTTGGATATCAAATATCTGAAAAATAAACACATGTATATTTTGGTATCAAATACGTGACAATATGTTGTTATCTGACCTACGGTCGCCGTAATTCGGCACTACCTTTGTGGCGGACGATAAGTTTAAACTGTGAAAACATCAACTTTCCATATCAGCATCTGGTAAATGCCTTCACTTGGATAATGTAGTCATAGACGATCAGTCCTAAAGGTGAACATAAAGGTTGAGTACCCTTACAAATGTCGGGTAAATGTTTGCAGCCTAAATTAAACATTATGAAAATACAGAGTTACTTCATTTGCACGACTGTCAATCTAAGTATATATAGTTTACCAAACATAGCTAAACGGTTTCCAATGTGAATATAATAAGGCATTAACAATGATGTTTGGTTAACTTAATTGGTGCTTAGCATACATTTGTACTTTGAGTAGTGCATTCAATATTCCCGGTAATTTATCCGTATTTTGCATAAAAACCGTTTCAATTCCACGGTGAAATTGCATTTGTATACGTCCGGCCTGGCGTGTTTTCCCCATTTTACTTCAACTCCTTTTAACTGCTGACAATGTCGACGGATAAAATTAAATGATGACCTGTTCGCAGGAAGACAGTATTACATGTATTTTGATGACGATGCTGTTTACAAAAATCATAATGATCACCTTCTTTATAATAACTGCAGTAAACCTTCGGGAAAATGAGAACTGAAAATATAGGAATGATTTTTTTAATGAAAACTCTATGCGAAATTCAGCGCTTATTAATATGTTTCACATGATTTCTTTGATAGATGCAACGTTACTGTAGGGAGAAGTAAGCACTGCGAGAAGTTTTCCAAACTCCGACGCAGTGATTTCCCTTTGACACTGTACGCTCAGTCGATCACGAATGAAGATCAATATAGCTTGAAAATCAAGAGCTTGCAATTATGATTCGTTTTCGTGTCTAACATAGCGAGTAATCTTTATTCAATGATTTTGAGAAATAAGGCCAAGAAAGCATGCGCCTAATGCCATGCAACACTTAATTTCCAATGCAATTATTTATAGAACTTGGAGTTAAACTTATCTAAAATAATTCTAGAATATCATACACTACCGAAAGTTATTTGCTTTCCTCCATAAAATTATCATTCAGCTGGGTACTCAGAATTCAATGGTAAATCTTCAAAAAGGAAAGCAGGATATGCAAATTGTTTTGTTTGATTTCTGCCTAGTCCTTTATAATGCGAGCCAAAACTAGTTTACGGATAGTCCAAAGTTTAAGCATGGCACGAGATATAAAAACAGATAACTTACCAATAATTAAGAAACACAACAGAAGACTTTATTTGGCAAACTATTTAGATTTCATAACTGATATCGGGTAATTAAATTTCATATATAGAAAACAATATAAAGTGTGTTAAACTTGAGCAATGGTATATGAGAACTGAAAAGATCGATTAATCACCTCTAAACTATATTGTTTTGACAAAAATAGACAAAATACCTCTAGCATTGGCGACGTTAATTAGGTTAATTTACATATAGGCTGTTTAACTGCGCATGTCTGTTCTAATCAGCATTTTTTATAACGACGGAGTAAGAGTCTAAGTTCCATACTGTAATCCCAAACGAGTTGCCACCTTATCATACACCTTATTGTGTGGTATTACTTGTAGCTCACAATTAGTCATATTTAAAAATAATTTATAATACTTTAATATGTCAGCTATATTTATATACTTTTAATCGTTGATTGTCTTCAATATAGGTCATCGGAAATAAGATAAAGGAAAGCTAAATTCGGCACAACAGACTGATAAGAATCTGTGTCCAAGGTTTTAAAACTGAGCATGGAAACCAGTCTCAAATCTCAAGCATCTGATTGGCTGAAATGGCGACCAGTCGCCATTTCAGCCAATCAGATGCTTGAGATTTGAGACTGGTTTCCAATCTCAGCTTTATAACCTTCAGCCCTGCACTGTCCGCTTTTTCGTAAGAATTAACCGTTTAAATCAAAAAGCTATATAACGGTGTAGGTCCTGTAGATCCAGGATCTACACTGTTCGCCCATGCCATATACGTAGACGTATACTTGGAGGAAAGGATTAAACGTGCTACGAAGAGAAACAGGTTCGCCTTAAGAACGCCCGTTCATGACAGGAAAAAGTTATAACAGGTGAAATCAGAAAAGTAAAGATCTCTATCAGTGTCAGCTTGATTCAACGAATCTCTTTCTCGACAGCAAACGAAACCTTTCATTGTTTTTATCAATTTTCTTATATACTTTGTTTTAACTGCAAATCCAAGTGCATAAAACAATGAAACGATGTTTTCTTTTCTGATCCATTTTATCATTTAATTAATGTTAACAGTATAAACAACGACGCTTTTTTAAATTTAAATATTGCCTTTTTTAAAAAAAATGCAATCCTCATATCACAAAACTCGTAACTAGTTGTTTAGGAAAGGAAAAGCCAGAGGTTTTTTTTCTGTAATCCAATAATTGATAAAATATATACAGTATACTACTCTCTTCAATGCTGATCTCTTTGCTTTTGTCATCTAGGTTGACACATTTGGCATTATGATATAAATATGAAAAAGTGGAATTTTTGTGTTAGAAAGCTGACTTAACGCTTAGGTCATCAAAGATAATAGAAACAAACACTATAAATGCCCGTAATGATGGTATTTTATTTCACAATATTCTGAAATTTTACCAGTTATTTAATTGAAGTTGCAAAAGAAGTATGAAAATATAATTTTCACAAACATTTTAGACCTGAGATAGAAAAAATAATTAAACTGAGTTAAGACAGATCTAAGTTTAACTGAGTTGTTGATTTGGACGATATATTTGATCAAAAATAATTAAAAAAAACTCAAATATTTAATTTGAGCTGAATACACCCGTGATTTTTAACGGGTAAACCGACCATGTCAGTTCTGTTGAGTTGTTTTCGAAGAGGGAAACGAAAGCAGCCCGAGTGGGTATATGAAGAGATCGAGAAACGGCAAAGACAGGCGGGCATAGAGCAGTTCATGGCCAGAAGGGGAGTAGACTGGAAACCCCGAAATATTTCGGAAAACTGCAGGTAACATTATCTGACTCCGAAGTTATAAAATTGAGGTTGGAAACCGGTCTCAAATCTCAAGCATCTAATCAGCCTATCAGATGCTTGAGATTTGAGACTGGTTTCCATTCCCAGTGTTATAATCTTGAGGCCTGGGGTAAGTTTCAACCAGTCGGTTTCTAAAGATTTTATACTGGACTCCAGTCTTATTAATTATTAAAATCCTTTGGCCAAAAATAATGACTACTTTGATTGTCTGCGACGAAAACATGACAACAGCTTTGATAAATATTCCAAAAGTCGGGAAAACAATTCTATTTCCGGATATACCCTGTTTTAAAGTGTTATTAGTCGGCGAGAAAAGAAAATGGCATTTATCACCAGATTGTCCAGATGTAAGTACTGATTCTTAGAAATTAAGATGTTGATACCTTTTAATTACATCAAAGAAGCAGGAGAATACAAAGAAGAAGTTATTCTTAAATTTAAACATTGCTTAAATTGATTAAAAGCTTTTCGAAAAAGTATATCAAATATTTGATTTTAAAAATCAGCCTGATTAGTTCAATGATTTCGTCTTTGTCAGCCACACCTAGCGTTTAAACCTTACTCTTATAAAACGCTCAATGGCTGCCTTCTACCATTTCTACTCTAAAACCCATACCCACTAAACAGATCGGCATGGTAGAATCGATGGCCTTTAATTATTTGTTTTTAAACACAATTACAAACAAATATTCTTTATTAAATTAAAATATGAAAATCGTTTTAAGAAATGTTTTCTTGTTTTTGCAGGAACGATTTGTCGTCGCAAATATCAAGAAAGAACAATAAGAATATAACGACAATTCAGAAACTGCATAAACCGCCATGGTTACCTTCATAGGTTGTGAGGCAACTACAACTAGATGAAACATCCACAAGTGTGTTTGCTTCGAAGTTAGGTCCGGCACGTACCGCATTCCGTTCCGTACTCCGTACTCTAGCTGCTGCGATCATGAGACGACGCTACACGGGCTGGACATTTTCGAAGTCTGCAGGTCTTAATCAATCAAATGAACCTGCTATATTTTCTTATTTGTCGTGTTCGATGGCTTTCAAAGTTCCCTTTTCATCTGTTGAATGTTTGATGGGGATTTTCAAGACGTTGAAAACAAATGAAATCACTTACGAGGCAATGAGAGAAGTGTTCAAACAGATTGTGAAAACAGACAAAATACATCAAGAAATTCAATGCGTATTTCAGATCATCAATAAATAGATATGTTTTTGATTCATCCATCCCAGGCGGCTTTATTAAGCAGACTGACCACAAGCGAAAGCGCTACGCTTGTATGATAATCCATCGACAAACAATACATTACCGTGGGAGAACACATGCTTAGGGGTTTATTCGTAATTGCCATTGTTAAATCAAAATGGTTTACCTCCAGTTCCACAACTAAACAATAAATACTAACTTGAATCTTCAACTTTATAACTTTAATTGTCAAGCCAATGTCTTTAACTTGAATTGTTGACATACTTACTTGAATTTTCAACTTAATAATTTGCATTTTCATCTTAATAATTTGAAGTTTTCACATACTAACAAGGATTTTCAACTCAATAGCTTGATTTTCTCTATACATTACGTTGAAGGTTTTCAAGATACTAACTTGAATTTCCACCATATTAATACGAATTTTAACTAAATAACTTACATTTTCAACTGTTTAACCACATACATCTTTGATTTTTAAGATACTAATTTCATTTGTTAAGTACTATAATGTAGAAAGTTCAAGTTATTTAATGGCATTTTAATGGCATTAGTATTTTTGAAACGACACTGCCGGTATGTACCCAAAATAGGAAATAAATCTATACTTGTCGCTTACCTCAGTACTCGTCTTGGGACTTTTACCTTATGCGATCACAGATAAAGACTTGACAACTTCATAAACCAAATTGAAGACAACCGATTACGTTTGAATTTAAAAAAAACACGGTCAGTTTAAAAAATATACAGACATTTTGAAAACAAAAATAAATCTGCATTAAGAAATATAATGACAGAAAAGCTCTTAACATAAAAACTAATTTTAAATGATAGTATATATTCTCTCAACTAAATTCAACAGTATAATGACACTTTATTAAAGCATGATGTTAACTCTGCGATCTTCTATGAAATTTAAGCATGCTTGAATATACTGTGTAAAAGATTCCACTCTCTTACACTATATTCTCATTTCATTCACCTCTGTTATAGGCTGGGACTACTTTCAACTACTTTAAATTTAACTCTTAAGAAAACTTTCACCAATTACATTTACAATAGCTTAGGTTTTTTTCGGTTTTAATAAAAGATAGTGAAGCTTTCTGTCATTTGTTTTACCTCAAGCGTTCAAATTCATAATTATGTCTGTATTAAATAAGGCTGTCGAGTTTGGTAAAAAAATCTTGACATTGAGCCTTTAGCAGAGGTGTAAAGTGAGTGTAAGGAACAACAACTCTGTGAAGTGTAAAGTGAGTGTAAGGAACGACAACTCTGCGACGGAGATTGAAAGATACATGTAACAATCTGCACATGGTTATAGCATTTAAAGTAACGCATTAAAATGAGCATAATACAACATATCAATTTTTCATAACACAAACAAAACTTTAAAAAAAATTAGCTGCTTTAAATTTAAACGATTAAATTTCTGTGGAATAAAATCCTGGCATATCATACTTCACTGATATAATGTAGAATGTGTTGTTGTTATCGTTCATGAGTCAGGTAAATATCCATATTATAAACGTCACAAAACAATTGTCGCGATAAAACAAGTTATTAGCTCTGTTCTGTTGTTTCTGATAACAGAGGGAATAAAATTAGATTCTAAAGAATAACAATAACCTTGCATTATCAAGTTAGCATTGTTTATTCTCCCATAGATTCAATTATTTTGGGTGTAACTGTCCTGTCATCTCTGGTAACATATTATTTGCACTTGTCTCCAGCAATAGTTAAATGATGATTCTGGTTTTGCTTGTGGATTTTTAGGCTGGGGAGGCTGAGGTTCACAGGGGTTTTCTTTTGTTATTTTTGTTGTTCAATAATATCTGGTGTTTCTGACATTGAAAAATCTCGGAGAATTTTTGGAGGCGGAGGTTCATTTGTCTTAAGCCTGTTTCGACAATACTCAACACTTTCGAGTGTTTTTACCGTGTATGAACGATCATTTAACTGAAGTATGGTGCTCTTTATCAGATAAAATCCGTCCAAAAATTACCGAGAAATAAGCAAAAAACCCTACCTGAAGCGAGTGATTTTGTGTATGCAAGATATTCTAAAAAGACTCCTGATTAGCCACCTTCCATATAGGGATACCAGGCTCCAAGGTTATAAAACTGAGCATGGAAACCAGTCTCAAATCTCAAGCATCTGATTGGCTGAAATGGCGACTGGTCGCCACTTCAGCCAATCAGATGCTTGAGATTTGAGACTGGTTTCTATGCTCAGTTTTATAACCTTCAGCCCATGTCTTGTAAACAATTGTTTCATTTGCTTTATGACAACAGAACTGGTTGTATTTGACGATTTGGCTTTGGCATACTCTAAGTAATGACTATAGTAGTCAAGTAATCTTGACCTTGTAGTGTCAATACATCAGTGGCAATATTTTGCCATGGACGGTCTAGCAATTCCTGTGATATTAAGGGTACTTTGGAATTAGAACGTCGATGTTCAAGACAAACAGCACATTCTGTTATGTCTGCGGCGATTCTTTGCCAGAACATTGTGTCACGCGCTATACGTAAAAAACATGTATGTACCAAAATGACCCGAGTGAATAATTTCTAGCATCTCTGGTCTTAACTTTGCAGGTATGAGTAAACGATGACCTTTAATGATAATGTCATCATTAATAATCTCTAAATTCCAACAATCTCATAACTGGGAAGGACAATCTTTGCGATTTTCTGGCCATCCTGTATGAATTACATTTTTCTAAAGCTGTTAATCTTCTTGTGTATGAGACCTAGGGTCTAATCCCCATAAATGTTCACTCACTCTGTGTAATGACAGTATAATGAGAAAGATAGATGTAAGTCATTGTGTGGAAAGTACAGAGCCCCTAAGGTGACAATTAGCATACTTTTTTTTTCATTTTCCGTACTTTTTTAAGGATATTATTTAAATAGTATTTCGTTTAAAATAAATAATAATTAGTTTAAACGAAATAATATCCTTAAAAAAGTATGGAAAATGAAAAAAGTATGCTAAATGTCCCATTAGGGGCTCCGTAGGAAAGCCATGTATATAGGGGTACTCGAAGAATTAGACAACCACGTAATATGGCAGAAAACTGCATTCGATTAACTTGTTGAGCAGCGAATTGAGAAGATACATTTATTTTCCCTTTGAGTCTTTTCTTTTGTCATAAACATTTGTGCGACTTTCATTCAGAGGGTCGCTGATTCTGTTCAGTAAGATGTATGAACTCGTACAAACATTCTACTTTACTCATTATATTCCGTTTATGATAATGAATAATCGATGATTTTTCTAACAAATGTATATATTTGTACAAGTGTGTTCTGGTCGCTTAAATATCTCACTTCGTAACTGAAAATTTTTTAAAAGGACTCAACTTATTGTCAGTATTATGATACTCGTGAGTGACAGGGCACGACAAATCCTGAAATTACTTGGTAGCCCACTGGGCAACCAGGATTTTTGCTTGGTAGCCCGGACTTTTCGGTTGCGTATTTATTACCTTAGATATATGCACATTACAACAATGATGGGATAGTTTGGATTACTAGTCAATACTAAAACACCTCTCAGATTATTTACTTTTATTTATTTACCTTATTACAATACATAAATCCTTATTTATTTACCTTATTACAATACATAAATCCCAGGTCATTCTCTGCATCACTTCCGGGATCATGTTTCACCCAGGGATATGAAGTAACTGACTTGAAATGTTCGAACCCTTGATTCTTGTCATATTCTTTGTCAGAGAATTTGGGTCGTTTGGGCGTTGATGTGATTTTATCATCTAGTTTTCTCTTCACTGATTTGGGAGTTGACAGCTGGCTGTGATTTGATGATGGGGTTTGAGTCGAAGGCTCACTCTCTTTTTCTAAATAGAAATAATTTCATTATATCTCTTTTCTTTTATTAACCCTTTATTAATCAGCAACCAGTTAAGTTTCTAGCATGATCATATCAAATATTTAAATTCATTCCTGCCTTTGGATAAAAAAAGAAAAGAAATACATAATATTTTAATTTAAGAGTTTCATCACTCTGTCTGCCCCTGAAACTCCATAACAACAAACATCAGATTTTTAATATATCTAGCCTATTCTGTTAACTTTAATAAAACAGTTAAACACGATGCTTGAATATGATCTAATTTAAATCTATTGATTAAAATTGGGAACAGAAACTCAACTGGCCTATGGAGAAATACTTCTTTAAAAGTAATTTTTATCATATCTTATTTAATGTAAAAATCCCAAAGTTTTTATTTTCTCGCCGACCATTGCTTTTCTCACCTACGTAATAATTAACCCAATCATCCTCAATCAACTGATATACTTACCAATTACACCTTTGATCTGTCGTAAATAAGGTAGCCGAAACTGTGAAAGTTGCAATCAACAGGTTGTTTAATTGACCGGAATATGATCTAATCAAAACACATTAAAGTAACGCATAATCTCGCCATATCCTCGCGCTCGGTTAAATACGTAGATATCATACAACAGTGCAAGACTGACAGCGGGAGGTCAAAGGTGACGAAATCATAATTACCCGCGCGTGTTGTTTTACTGTGGAGTGTCATAGCGTTTCCTGTTTATTGGAATGACGATTTGCCGGGCAACCAATATGGGAATTTTAAGATGGCCCGCCGGGCACTCGCTGGAATTTTTTGGTAGTCCGCAGGGTCGAATGCGGTAGCCCGCTGGAACCGGGCAATGGATTTGTCGTGCCCTGCGGCGTCGTGAGCATTTTAAATGATGTCTTGTGTTACATTTGTGCGAAGTTTCGTTGAACTGCATTTTGCCTTAGGAGAGATTTTAATAGTTTTCTTTTTTTCATCGATGAAAGTGAAAATTCATATTAACATTTAGTATCAATTCGGATACAGTCAAACTATTGACACCAGTGCTCAAGTAAAGAAAGGTGGTATTGCTTCGCTACAGGTACATGGTGTTAAACACGGTACAACTGTCAGTACGTACTTTTTGTCGAACCGTCGAACCGGCGTACGAAACGTATCCTTGATGGGGCATTTTCACAACTCCTGACTAAGTATCACTAACACGGCAGGTTAGTATAAGTATGTTGTAGTGTCCTGTTAAATAAATAATACAGAGGGCGAGACCGGCGGATGTAACATTCGAGCATCCCTTTATCTTTGTACTGGTTTTCGGTAAAGTTTGCGAAGTTAATAAGGAAACGAGTTCAAACATGACATCAACCCGCAACTTAGAAGTTCAAGATTAGTGGAATCCCAAACTAATGCAAAGCAGATGGGAAAACAAAAAACACGTAAGAACAATTAATGATATCGTCACAAATGCGTACATTGAAAATGTACTTCACATCTTACAAGAAACCAACTGTTTGATACGAGCACAGAGAATCTAAATGACATGGAGTCAGTTCTAACATAATGTTAGCGCAGCGGTTTTGATGAAATGATTTTAATCAGATTTCGACCAGTGTAGACCCAAATCCGTCTGCGTTTACAATGTTCGCCATTCAAGAAGAGAAGTATTCTTAATGCAGCTAAAAGAATTTGAACGTATTAGTTGATCTGGATCTACACGTATCGCAAAGCGTCGAATTCCTCTTACGATAATAATCACGGGAAAATGTGCTGTACTACAGGCACGTTAGATATATTCATATTTTACAATTAATTTTATTACATGTCTCGTAATTTCTGCTGTTTTTATAACCGTTTATAAGTTGGCGCCCAGTAAAAACCCACTGTACTCTACTACCAGATATGCAGACATACAATATGAAAAGTATCACATACAATATGAAAAGTATCAACTTTCAAACAATAGATTTTTACTTTTCTTTTTCAGTGTATTTTAGAAGTACAATAAAAGCAGTATACAAGAACCACTGGCGCTTGACCAGCCGCCCCACCCCTGCCAACCCTTACTAATACGACCTTTTTATGTAAAAATCGTGTCAAGTCACTAATATTATTCCATTCTATCAAAATAGGCGAAAATACACCGTCAAAATCGTATTCTAAAAAAAATTATTTCTAAGTATATAATTGAATAATGTTCAGGAACGACGCCAGACCACACCCCCGTTCGAGAGGCTTTTTTCCTACAATACGGCGGGTTCCAGCCTGACAGCTGTTTGGTTCAACGCAAAAGTGTCTGATCTAACAGTAAATGTCAGAAAGTCTCACCAAAATCTCGAAATACGCGTAATATTCAACAGAAAACAGCCTCCGAAATGCAGGTTATTTTTTTCATAGATTCTTCACCCCAGTGCGACTTCCGGAAATCCCCGACGCTTCTGTTCGGAGCGTTCTGTTTGGTAGAACTATTGACGTAGTCCGGGAAATACTTTGCACACAAATCGTTCGACCAATCAGAACGTTTCTAACAAAAGCGTCGGGGATTTCCGGAAGTCGTACAGCGGAGAAGAATCTATGAAAAAATGACCTGCATTTCGGAGGCTGTTTTCTGTTGAATATTTCGCGTATTTCGAGCTTTTGGTGAGACTTTTTGACATTTACTGATGCGTTGAACCAAACAGCTGTCAGGCTGGAACCCGCCGTATTGTAGGAAAAACAGTCTCTCGAACGGGGGTGTGGTCTGGAGCCGTTCCTGACCATTATTCAATTATAAACTTAGAAATAAATTTTTTTTAGAATACGATTTTGACGGTGTATTTTCGGATATTTTGATAGAATGGAATAATATTAGTGACTTGACACCATTTTTACAAAAAAGGGCATATTAGTAAGGGTTGGCATGGGGTGGGGCGGCTGGTCAAGCGCCAGTGACAAGAACAAAAAATAAATGACAATAGAATGCCTGTTGGGTTTTTGAACATTAATTGATTCACAAGTAAGTTAAGTAGTACGGAAGTGAAGTGAATGAGAATTATGATGATTTTTGTAAAATCTATTTTTGTTACTTACCAAGTGAACATGTTGGGAATTAAAGATCGGGATTTCAGTGTCACAGAATTGATAATATTATTTAGAAATAAAACAACATTCAGACTGACAATTAAATAATTATTGAAGTTGTTTAGGTCTGGTAATCAAATAGTACAGGTTGTTTTCATGGTTTTCATTATGTCAGTAAAATGACTTAACGTTTTTGTTAAGTATTTACATGTAGTTAAAAATGGACATTAATAAACCAGAATGTGAAGTGTAACATGTACAAATGTACATACAATATGTAAAATCTATGATCTTGTTTAAATATAAATTTCAATGAGCTGTCGACACCAAATTTGATATACGAAGCAATTAGTAATACAAACTCCCGTTATCCCCCGCTGCGAAGCGGTAGGATATAGTAATGGTCTTCGTCCGTCCGTTTTCGGCCTTCCATCCGTCCATCCGTCTGCATGTGTGCGTGCACATATCGTGTCCAGTCCATAACTTCGCAATGCCAGAAAGGTATTTCATGTAACTTTGGTCATGTGATCTCCTCATTAAGACGATGTTCAGAGCCCGTGTTCCAACCTGGCCGGCTCAAGGTCAATGACACCAGTGGTGTTTAAAGATTTGAACCATTTACTTTGTGTCCCAACCCCTGGAAGGAATTTCGTGAAACTAATATCTTGTGTTCAACCTGTCAAGACGATAAGCAGAACTGATGTTTCAACCAGGCTGGCTCAAGTTCAAGGTCACTTTGAAACTTTGGTCAAATTTTCAACACACCAGGACGATTGCACAACCTATGTTCCAACCTGGCCGGCCGAAGGTCAAAGTCACCAGCAGTGTTCCAATGTTTGAACCATACACTTAGTGTCCGCCCCATAACTCCTTAACCCCTAGAAAGAATTTTATGAACTTTTGGCCAAATGTATACCTTATAGAGACAATGTTGAAACCTATGTTTCAACTATGCTGGCTCAAGGTAAAGGTCATTAGTTGTGGTAAAAGGTTTGAGTCATGTAATGCGTCTCCGCTTCATAACATATAAACTTCCGGAAGGATATTTATGAAACATGGACCAAATGTTTACCTCACTGAGATGATGAGCAGAACCTATGTTTCAAATGTGCTGGTTCAAGGCCAATGTCACAAATTGAGGTCAAATGTTTGAGCCAAGTATTTCCTGTCCGCTCCATAACTCTTAAACCCCTTGAAGGGATTTCTTGAAAGTTTAGTCAAATGTTTATCTCATTGACACAATGTACAGAGCATATGTTTCAAGATCAGGAAACGTAGGTGGTCAGCTTTGACTCATATGATACCAATAGATCAAAACAAGTTTTTCTATTTAATGCTGTTTCTATTTGAATTCCCGTATTGTATCAGAACAATTTTCTCGCTTCACCAGCGGTAACGGTTATGCGCGATCCACCCCCCCACACCGTTTGAACATTATTGCAAGCCTGAACTGGAAACACCGCTGCCTGCGGGTATGGCCGAGATTCATTCATTTAAAATAAAGACCTGAGCTAACGAGTTTAATCACGGAGATCTCATTAAGCGATTTCAAATTGCGCCCATTTCGACGCCCAAGACATCAGTCATTTGAACATCAGACTGAGGCTTCGGTGCCATTCCCATTCCGCTAAAGAAGCACGTGTGGAACGCCATGTCCTTTAAAGAAAGCACCGACTGGCCTGTCGTCACTACGTTAGGAACTGACCTGTCTCAGCAAGGAAAGCGTGTGTGCTTTGGTGGCAGTAGGAGTCTTAGACCTAATCATTAACAAAGAATTTATATTGGTTTAGTGTGCTAGTCATTAGTCTCCGTACTAACACGCGAAGTTATTTTAAGAACGGAAGTGTGGAATTGGAATGGCAAATTGCATATACATGTAGTAATATTAATAACATACTGTTTGCTTTCGTCAAAATTTTTCAAACCTGGCCGTTACCTTCATTTTAAATTAGCTTCGGGGTAGACACAATTAATATGCCCAAGCTCGTATTATTATCATTTTTTCATTAAATACAATGCTTTAGTTAAATAATATTTTATTGCATGTTCATCTGTAATAGATTCTGATAAATACAAATATAATAATAAATAAACAGCAAAAAGGGCCACAAGTTATTACAACCAAAGACCTATATATATAAATTGTGTAATATATAGGTCTTTGTTACAACGTTAGAAAACGGCTCTTCCCCAATCCCCAAAAGACACCGGAAACGTTGTTCACCGTGTTAATGGCGAGCATAAAAGACGAACAAAGCTTTTTCTGGTCAAGCCTTTTCTCTACCGACAATTACGTCATACGCACCTTGTCCTTTCCGGTTAATACATTAAAGTAAGAAATGATGGCAGCGATTCTGGAATAAGTTCTTAATTTATCCTTTATTCTTTGAAATCAGGATAAATACTTTTAAGATCAATGGATATGATATCGGTTCTTGATAATCTAGCTGCTGTTGAACTGATTTTGCACTTTTCGACTTCAAGGTCTGTCTGTTTTAGCATACTGTAAGGTTGATAAAGACGAGTCCTCTCGACTGGTTCGCGAAACGTAACAATGCTTGGCTTTACCATGTAAACATGAGAGTATTGTTCCATAAGCCGTCGTTTCAGGCTACATGTATATGGAGTATTATCTGAACAGACTAGAAATTAGCTCATCCTAGAAATATAGTCATTTATAGATATCAGACCAACAAGAAATTGTGAAACACGATCAAATGCGATATCAGTGGCTGGCAAAACTGGCCTTACTACTTTTTTAAGCCTCTGTGGATGAGAATCACGTTCATCCATCTGGATATCGTACACACTTGGTATAGATTTAAATGTTCTAAAATTAAAGCTGCAATCTCGGCAGTACATTGCATCTGCACGAAGGACATCTACTGACCGAATTCTACTAAGAACTCTGTCAGCCCAAGCATCTTGGCGTTTTAAACTAATTAGATTGAAGTTGTCCTGAAATTAAAATGTTCTTTAAGGCAGCACTTTGTTGAGGTGGCGGGGGGGGGGACAATTGTCATGACAAAAACTAGCTAAAATTTCAAAATGAATTAAAAAATACTCAGCTAGATTTGAGTGAAACAATTAATTTATTTTCGGATGTGTTAACGTTGGCACTTCGAGTTCAGTCAAATTAATGCTCTAATTACCAAGCACAAACAAAAGCAAAAAAAAAAACAACAACAAAAAAAACAACAACAACAAACGATCGTATCACAACTCTGAAATTCATGGAAAATACACATCAAAACTTTTCTGTTGCAATTTTTGCCGACCCCTTTGAATAGGCCTACCCTTCTATATTGGAAAATTAAGAACGCGGCGTAACGATTTTCATCCTCTTAGGAAATGCAATCATGGGAACCCAACTACATGTAAATTAGATATTTAATAAGTTATTATTAAGATCGCAGCTATTATATTACAAGTAATGGAGACTGGAACATATTCTGAAATCGCTACACATGGGGCAGTAAGTGAAAACATATAACTTAGTTTAAATAATTTTAATAGCATTGGCTAGAAATCAAAATTTATTTAAAAAACAAACTTTATAAATAATTTTTAATTGCATTGGCTAGAAATCAAAATTTATTTTTAAATAACAAAATTAATTTCTCGTATTAAAATGTAAACAATATCAGCAGTAGAAAGTTTATCGACAAGATCTATCACTACACCATCAACTACAAATACTACTATAAATTCCGTAACAAAAAGTTACATCTATATATCTTTCATTTCAGCCGTTTGGTGGAACTTACCGTGGTGAGTATGTTTTAGGTACTTTCTATTATATTATTTACTGTTCACTGTCATGTCTTTTGCTAACAATAGAATTTTCTTGAAACAGTAGCTAACGTTAGCGTAATGTTAAGTCAAACTGTTTATCGTATATATGGTTGTTGTGTAGAATGCACTTACTAAATAGTAAACAATTTTAGAGCCTGACCAGACCGCAAGGGTGCGCAGGCTGCTCTGGAATTTATGTTCGTTGGAAATGTGATTTCAGTGGCGATTAGAAGGCTTAAGATTATGTTCCCTGGCTCGGGATCACCTGCCCCTCTCAATTATTTCTTCAAGCCCGGCTATGGTCAAGGGAGCTATTCAGTTGTTCCCCTCTCCATCTGAGTTATGGGTTCGAGTCCATCCAAGGTTGAGGAAGCCATTTAGCTGCCCTACGTCTTAGTTATGGTTTCTAGTCCATCTAAGGTTTTGAGGAAGTCAGTCTGCTGGTTTAAAAAACTTAAGTCTAAAGTTTTAGAGAGAAACAAAATGAAGTCGGTTAACAAAAATCTTTACTCACAACTTCTTAGTGACTATTTGGTCATTATAGATTTTCAAGAACTACACGTACTAAGCAGTTCAGGCAAATCAGAAATGACGATTATTTTGTCATATTTTATCTGTATCAGAAATGATTTTCAATATAACAGAAATAAAGTTTTGGAATTTAAACTAAAAAAATATGTCTTTATTAAAATGTATTCTTATTAATCTATTAAATTACAGCGATGTTTAAATTATTGATTTAAAATAGCAGAATAGCAAAAACACCGATTCAGTTTTTCAACAAATGTGATTTGCAATGTATTCATTGTAAACTATTGCAGCAACTGCGTATGCTATTGTATAAAACACGTATCCCGGAATATAGAAATCATTTGTCATTAAACTGTTATTTATGGCCCGGTTTTATGTCCCCACGTACGAAGTGGGAGGCATATAGAATTGCACTCGTCTGTACGTACGCAAGTCCGTCCGTCCGTACGCCATCCAAATCTTGAGGCAGCAACTCTCTATTAACTATTATGCGGATTTCGTTCAAACTTGCAAAGATGATCAAGCTGGATGTATAGTTGAACGTAAAGAAAAGGTTTTTTTCTTGCGACTATTTTTTTTTCAAAAATTATGGCTCTTTGTTAATTTCAGTAATAAAATTTTGTGGCATCAACTGCTCATTATCTATCTGGCAGTATTCTTTCAAACTTGCACTGATGATCAAGCAGGAAGTGTGGTCGTAAAGAAAAGATTTTTCATGCGACATTTTTACCAGACTTATGGCTCTTTATTAATTTCAGTAATACAATTGTATGGCATCTTCTCCACATTTTCTATTTGGCTGAATTATTCCAAACTTGCACAGATGATTAGACATGATGTGTTGATTGTTGTAAAGGAATTTGTCTTGCTACCACTTTTCACCACAATTATGGCCCGTTTGTTTATGTTAGTCATACAATTTTGTGGCACTTACTCCTTATTAACTAGCCAACAATGTTTTTGCATCGGTTTCCTGAGGACACTGTCTAGTTTAAATTATTACACCTATGTGGAGAAAATTTGTAGATGGTTATAGGAATTCCCGTATCATATTTTATATTGTATTCGTTACCATTCGTTAGAAAGGCGGATAAAGTAGAACAAAGTAGAGCAAACTCGAACGCATAGACATTAACAAACCACTAAAGCGATTTATATGCGACGTGCATTTGCAGCTCAAAAACGAATACCTTCTAGCCGTATATATTTTGGTTTCCTAAGTATATAAGTGTTGTTTTATTGATTGTCGTGGTTTGCAAGTTATGTAAGAACAACGTCATTATGGTATCATTGTTATCTTCACTAAATGTATTTTGTTATTTTTTCTTTAAAAAAGCATATAAATCACCTTTGGGCGCATAAAATATAAGCTTGATACTGAGAAGGGACAAACAAAACTTCTAATTGTTAAAATATAATTTCAGGTGGCAGCATTTTATCGGATGATATGGTGGTGTTGATTCTAATAGCGGTGACAGTCTTAGGAATGATTACAGCAATAATTCTATGTGTTTATGTAAAACCCAGTGCAGCAGCAGCAACAGCAGCAGCAACAACAACTTGTGGTTCTGTCGGCGTTTAGTCATAGTCAGTATTCGGTCGTGTTACTAAAAGCGGTTATCAGGTTAAGATATATTCCGTTAATTACTTATCTGACAAGTTCCCCTTTAGTGCGGAGTAGAGGTCGCTTAACTCAAGTAACTCAAGTTACTATGCAGAGGCGCCCCCGTTGAAACAGTTGAAATTTTGTTTTGCAATTTTTATTGAAATGTTCAAGTTCTTAACCTTAAAAGTTATCTGCATTTTGGAGTAGCGATTTCCGAGTCAGCATCGACATGTTTATACCATCTTAAAAGTTTCGTAACGTTTGGAAAACCAGCACTTGACAGGTTTAAACTGGTAGTGAAATATTTTATTGCTAGCAAAATTCAGTTTCACGTTTTCTTTCAAATACCACAATTCTTCCAAATATATAAAACTGGTATTCCCCTTTTAACCCTATAGTATATTGGCTTTTCTTTCCATTAGCAATACATGTATTTATCGTCTTTCCCAACTCCAGTTGAATTGAATTACATCTTAAAATACATTATTTAAGTAGGTTTTTTTTTTCTAAAAAAATCGATTTGTTAATTTAGCAGAGAATGCTATTGTTGGATAAAGATCATATGTTATAGTCGTCCCCTTTGAAGTAGATCCTTGTGTTTTAATAGTATGAACAGATAATTGTCCATAAATAATTTTTCTAACTCGTAAATTTCTTGTTTTCCAGATACCTTAAAAGATGTTATGTTGCTTAATCCTCACGAGTAACTATCAGACATATTTAAGAAATGATGAATTCAACATGAAGACGAGACAATGAAATCCCAAATACTGCTGAAACAGACAGGCAAATGAATTACGCTATGGAAAACCAAAACAATTGCTACTATTTCAGGATCGGTATCCTACATTGAAAACGCCAATTAATAAAGATAATTTTAATTAGTTATTGAAATCCCTTTGAATGACTCATCATAAAACTCAATTGTTTTACGACCATTTTTCAAAAACAACAAATGTTTTCAGCATCGTAACAGGAAAAACGTTTGCTTTTAGAATATGTCATTGCAGCAAACTCAATTGTTTTACGACCATTTTTCAAAAACAACAAATGTTTTCAGCATCGTAACAGGAAAAACGTTTGCTTTTAGAATATGTCATTGCAGCAAAACCCGTTGATGCTTAATGCGGAAGAATTTGACCCTAAAGAAAATCAACTATCTTAGGGTCTCATAAATCTAACGTGACTGGAAGGAAAAAGGACAAAGACTTGTAGATAATTTACTTCAATGAGTTCTTGAAACCAACTGCAGACATACGTGAAATTATGATGAATGGTATTCAGATTTGAATTTAAACCAAACCCAAACATGACATTTGTGACTTATGGTCACTTCTTCAAAATAGTCCACGTTCGGCTGTAATTCAGATGAGAATCCCATCTGAAATGTCGAGAAAATATGTGTGTGTCAACACATACAGGCACCACTTCAATTGAAATCCAAGGGAAAAAAAGAAACCAGTGTTGGCTCCTACAAAAAGTCTGAATCTGCACATTTCAGGACTGATCACTTTATTAATTAATCTCGAGGTAAAGTTTGATTTCAGTAACATCAGCTTGTGTAACCTGTTATGTCATTTGTAATAATCACATTCTTAATCACATACTATGTACGGTTCATAGACAATTTACATACCCGTATATCCTATATATGTATGGTAATTAAAGTATTGTGAAGAGAAGCAACCGCTATTGTAGTCAAGACTAAGGCTTGTATAAACTACAGGACTCATCAATGGAACTCAAACCTTAAATGCAATGTTTTGTTTAACTATATTTTTTAATTATGTCATGATATTCAAATGTATGTAGTATCATCTGAGATAATAAACTAGTCAATGAGAAAACTTTTGAAGGATTAAATTTTATTGCTGAGTAACTACTTTCCTTTGTTTGTTAGGAGGAAGGATAGTAAATTCACTTTGTTGTATTAAATTATTCTTTTGTTTTGTATATTTTACATTGATTTATGCATGCTGTGTGTTACATTATGTTTCAATTTTCTACGTTGTACATAAATTGGATTTAACCCTTTACTCCATAGTTACACCTTTATTGCCTTTATTGTTTCGCTTTTAGATTTATTAAGTTATTTCTTACCAATATGTACCCAGTGTGGATCTGGATCTGACTGCATGAATGTGCCAGCTGATCTTGATCTACACTGGTCACACATGCGTTAAAATGTGTATACATGGAGTAAAGGGATAGTATATGTTTGTTATATAGTGTTTTAATGTTCTATGTTGTACATATAAGTACATAATTTGGATTTAAGGGATTATAGATTGATCAAGCTACCTTGAGTTCTAAAATACTGTTTTAGTGCATTTTGATTGGTTGGAAATAGACTAACCAAGTAAACCTAAAGTGGGAGATACCGTTTTAGCTTAGCATTATAAAAGCAAAATTCTTTAAAAATTTATCATTAAGGTCTACAATGTTTTAATGTTACATCTCATCCTTAATCCTTTACTCCATATATATGGATTTTATTGCATGATCAAACAGTGTAGATCCAGATCATTCTCACATCTGGTCAGGATTTACACTGTTCACTTCTTGGTCAGAAATAACCTTATGAATCTGAAACGGAACAGATTTATCACATATGTGCTGGCTGATCAGGATCTACATTGTTTGCCCATGCTATAAAAATCGTATCAATGGAATAAAGGGTTAAGAGTTACATGTAACTTCAAAATTCTAAAACTTAAGTTAATAAAGGAATTTATGGAATTGTTTCTAAATTATTGTTGAACTTTCATTTAATTTAAAAGCAGAAAAAATCGTTTATTTTGGAATTTAATTAAAAAGATTTATTTAATAACAGAATTTTGGGACTTTGGCTTTAAGTATATAGATATTACTAAAAAAGACAACTTTTAAACAAGGACTTTGTCTTTTGTTTCTATGTTATAGATTTGGTTTTTTAATTCCTTTGTAATTTCTTTGGTTTTAAATCTCTGAATATATATTTAATATATATGACAACTTCCGTTTGATTAGTCCTGTCTGGTAGATCAGTGAGCTATCATTTGGTCAGCTGTACTTTGTTGAGCATGTTTAAAGGTCTTTATTTAATTTCACATTTATTTTCTAGTCCAAAATCTTTCTAGTCCAGAATCAGTCAATTTAAGTTTTTAAAATGTAAAATCTTTGTATTATTTCACAAATTGTACTTATTTTCATGATTAAGATTTACTTCCTTTCACATTACATTTCATCAAAAACACTGTATTGTTTCTTTTCAATGTAGATTAGGTACAGTTTTTAAAGTGATCATAATACTTGCACTGCATACAGCTACCTGGCTGGGCTAACTGGTACTTTATATGAAGCCAGTGATGTTATCCTGACAGTAAGTTTAAGATTAAATGACCTTACTTTAAATTAATTTAAAATATATAACTTTGCTTAACTATAATATACATGTACAATATTATGCAAACACTGAAACATCCAAATTAGTATCTTTACCATGTTTACCACAAACAAAAATAAGAAGTCCATACCACACCAGCAATCTGATAAGTGTCTACACTGTTTGCTATTTTGTTAAAAAATTTGTTTAGAAATTTTCTGTAAAAACACTCCTATAAATGATAAATGGACTGGCTCAAGTTGATATCAGATGAACCCTTTGCTTCATATATTCATATTTTATCATGTGTGGCCAGTGTAGATCAAGTTCAGCTGGGACATCTTTGCCATCTGATATGGATCTACACTGGTCAGGTCACATCGATCAAAAATAACCTCATGAATCTAACAGGTCACTGATAGGCTGGCTGATATTTGCCCATCGACTGAAGGTATAATTACGGAGAAAAGGTTGTGTCAATTACATGAAATGAGAGAGTAAAGGATAAACACTGTGTGCAGCTGATTCCTTGCATAACTGATATAGTTCCAATTTATTTCTTTCAGAAATAACTATTACAAACAAGTAAAAATAAGAATTATGTTTTACTACCAATATTTCTAAATAAGACTTTTTTTAACGATGGATAAAACAAAAAATCTGGGATGTGACATAACTCATGCATCATTATTATTTAGTGGATATTATAAAATATGTAGTAACATTTAGAGATGATTCAAATATTTTCCTATTTAACATAACATTTTTCATATAACCACAAGATAAACATTTTTATATAACAAATATAATATCAACAGGGGATAGAAGAAAATGATGTCACTAATAAAACATAAACCAAAATTCAGACCACATGGCAGAATGGATTATCCCTTTTCTGTATTGTTACACCTTTATTGCTAGGGTGAACAGTTTAGATCCAGATCAGTCGGCACATTCTTGCCGTCTGATCAGGATCTAAACTGTTCGCTTTTTGATTCATTAGGTTATTTCTGACCAAAATGCGACCAGTGCAGATACTGATCAGATGTCACGGATGTGCCGGCTGATCTGGATCTACACTGGTCGCACATGCGTAAAAATGCGTATATATCAAGAAAAGGGTTATAGTGCTATTATTCCATTATGTGCAGTTAGGTGTTTATTAATAAGCATTTACAAAATTAAATTGGTCTCGCAACAACAACAACAACAATCTTTTATTTCTGATTGTTGTTGTTGTTGTTGTACAGACTAACAATGCACACAAAAATCAGTCTAACACGTGCAAGTGATTTAATTTGTAAATGGCCATAAATAAACAGTAACTGACTTAGAGGTTGAAATAATAATAATAATAAAATTAATTCACATACTGAGTAAATCATTCAGTGATGTGTAAGAACTGATTTATAGAAAATAATTTCCCAACAATTTGAAAGATACTGCAATTCCATTAGACAAAATATAATTTCAAACGCTAATATATGTTAGTTTTGCACAGGACCCTCAATATGCCCCATTTGGACCTCAGCCAATTATCACCATGGGTTCAAATTGTGTCAACTCTGGCATATTTTTTTATTTTATCAGGAATCGAGACATGACTCTCTTGTACAAAGAGTGCATTTTTCTTCTTACTCAGTGAATTATATATTATATTATAGTGTCATTTGTTTTATCTGTTGTAGTTTTAAGACCAGCCTTATTGCAAAATGGAGACGGACCAAAAATGACTGCTCTTCGGCAAAACATTTGACTAGAAAACAATCAAATGGTCTGTTTGTCAACTAAAATTGGATTCTAAATAATAATACCCAGTACTTTAAAAAAAAGGTGGGGTTACAATATTTCATCTAAAAGTATAATTATAAAACTTAAGGGGGTTGGGCCATAACGGGTGCATTCTCCCCCTCCTAATTTCATTAGATTAAGTTAAACTGAAGACTTTTAAGAAAATTGTAAAAAAGTCAAAATCTGTTTTCAGCAGCTTAAACATAAAGCTAAGCTAACGAATCTGTAAAAATCTCCAATTAATTGAGAAGAACAGCATGTAGTTAAGATGACTGAATATTATATCTAAAAAAGTACATAAGTAGCATTTCTCTTTAACCATTTACTCCATAGTAGTCCAGCCGTTTTCGGTAAATATATGGAGGAATTGTTCAAATTCGGTTAAAAGCACCAAATTTTGCACAAAGTTAGCTTTTGATGTAACATTTGAAATGTGATAGAAACCCATTTGATTTCTTTCCAATATGGCCGCTTTTTTCAAGATGGCCGCCAAAATTCAGGAAAATGCTGCTATTTGAAGGATTTTCATCGTATAGTCACAATTTTGGAGTCTAAACATATATTTTCAAGGATGTCCTAAACATTAAAAGCAAATGTAAGTACATCAGACACATATTTAAGGAGCAAATGGCCTTTTTGTTACAGAAATATTTCAAGATGGCCGCCAAAATCAGGAAAATGCTGCTATTTGAAGGATTTTCATCGTATACATCGTACAGTCAGAATTGTGGAGTACAAACCTATATTTTCAAGGATGTTCTAAACATTAAAAGCAAATGTAAGCACATCAGACAAATATTTAAGGAGCAAATGGCCTTTTTGTTGCAGAAATTTTTTCAAGATGGCTGCCAAAAATCTGGATAATGCTGCTATTTGAAGGATTTTGATCGTATAGTCACAATTTTTGAGTCTAAACCTATATTGTTAAGGATGTTCTAAACATTAAATATTAAAAGCAAATGTAAGCACATCAGACAAATATTTAAGGAGCAAATGGTCTTTTTGTTACAGAAATATTTCAAGATGGCCGCCAAAAATCTGGAAAATGCTGCTATTTGAAACATTTTCATCGTATAGTAACAATTTTTGAGTCTAAACCTATATTTTCAAGGATGTTCCAAACATTAAAATAGATGAAAAGGGAACTTTGAAAGCCGACGAACACGACAAATATGAAAATATTGCAGGCTCGGTTTGATTGAGCCTGTTCATGGGCAGTAATGGAAATGCATATTACTGCCCACGCCGCCTAGCCCCGGGTTGAGCGCAACTCAATATTAACACCAAAAAAACAGTACAATTATGATCCATACCAAATGATGGAATGCATATGGCGGTGAACATGGAACCTTCAATGCAGCATTTTCAGATTAATACCATTCCATGTTCAGCGGCGTATGGTCCCCAGATAAAAGAATGGGTTTGCCCTAAAAGAGAATTTAAGCACACCAGACAAATATTTAAGGAGCTAATGGCCTTTTTGCTACAGAAATTGCCTACAAAAATATTAAACCGGCTGTAATAATATTTGTTCTGTTATTTAACGCAAAGTAAAGAATGTAATTGAATGTAAGTACAGTGTTTTATTAACTTAATATGAAGAGTTTTATATTAACTTAATCCCAAAAAGGTCTTTTCCTTGTAACCATCAATTGCTAGTACAGTACTGAAATGACTAATTTAGGAACACAGTCTTATCACACACTGTCACAATCCCCCCCCCCACCCCCTGCATTTGCACAGAGCCGTACATGCTAGTTGTGCTTTCACACACTTGCATCTTCCTCTGCAGCCATTCCCAGGTCCTTTCATCCAACCCCATTCAACAGGTGAAGGTAACACCGGATTGGGGAGAAATGACATGACCAGCTTGATAGGATGCTCTTCTAACATGCTGGTAGAGAGCAGCAGAAGGTGGTATGAGATCAATAGACCTGCCCTTCCTGGTATAGAGACCTTTTCTCGCTTCAATAGCTGATGTGGCAGTGCTTGTTTTGTCATAAAGCATAACAACAAATTGCTCAAGGTTTGCCATGTGCTGGTCAAGTCGCGAATCTCCTAACTAAATAAAAATAATACATTAACGCCATTATATAGCACGAGTGAATGTACATGTACATTATTTCTGCCTTTGTATAAGGTAAATTATAACTTATTTTCGTATTAAATATTGCCTAAAGGGCACTTTATACAAAATGTTTTAAGAATTTAATTTCAATAACATTTTGCGTGTGCGTTATGTCTTCCAATTCATGCAAGTGAACTGTGGATCAGCTTTGGGGTTGGGGACAACTTCAATTATATCCCTGTACACACTATTGCTGGTTCTCTAGGTCCAAAGTGTCGAGCTCTGCCTATGCCTTCAGCAGGTGTGACAACACATCCTCCTTTGCTGGTAAAGGGAAGCAATCTTCTTGGAAGAGGTGGCAAATATGTGAAAGTGTAACTGAGGTGTTTGCAGACCTTTGGGATGTACCACTACAGGAGAGAATAGACCAGCACATGGCAAACCTTGAGTGATTTGTTGTTCTGCTTTATGACAAAACAAGCACTGCCACATCAGCTCATGAAGCGAGAAAAGATCTCTTCACCAGGAAGGGCAGGTCTTTTGATCTCATACCAACAACTTCTGCTGCTCCCTACCAGCATGTGAGAAGAGCATCTTATCAAGCGGGTCATGTTTGGGGCCAGTCACTTCTCCCCAATCCCGTGTAACCTTCACCTGTTGAATGGGATTGGATGAAAGGACCTGGGAATGCATGGGAACCCTATTGGTGAGATCTGCTTCAAGCATCAGTTTCCTGTATGGAATTCCTGAAATGTGGATGTGTGAAAGGTTGCAGAGGAAGATGCAAGTGTGTAAAAGCACAACTAGCATGTACGGCTCTGTGCAAATGCGGTGGGGGGGGGGGGGGGGGGGGGGGGAGAATTGTGTGTGATTAGACTGTGTACTTAAATTAGTCATTTCAGTACTGTACAAGCAATTGATGGTTACAAGGATAAGACCTTTTTGGGATTAAGGTAATATAAAACACTTCATATTGAGTTAATAAAACACTGTACTTATGTTTGACATTCAAATACATTCTTTACTTTGCATTAAATTACAGAACAAATATTATTACAGCCGGTTTGATATTTTTGTAGGCAATTTCTGTAACAAAAAGGCCATTTGCTCTTTAAATATTTGTCTGATGTGCTTACATTTGCTTTAAATGTTTAGAACATCCTTGACAATATAGGTTTAGACTCAAAAATTGTGACTATATGATGAAAATCCTTCAAATAGCAGCATTTTCCAGTTTTTTGGCGGCCATCTTGAAAAATTTCTGTAACCAAAAGGCTATTTGCTCCTTAAATATTTGCCTGATGTGCTTACAGTTGCTTTTAATGTTTAGAACATCCTTGAAAATATAGGTTTAGACTCCAAAATTGTGACTATATGATGAAAATCCTTCAAATAGCGGCATTTTTCAGATTTTTGGAGGCAATCTTGAAGAATTTCTGTAACAAAAAGGCCATTGCTCCTTAAATATTTGTCTGATGTGCTAACATTTGCTTTTAATGTTTAGAACATCCATGAAAATATAGGTTTAGACTCCAAAATTGTGACTATCCGATGAAAATCCTTCAAATAGCAGCATTTTCCAGATTTTTGGCGGCCATCTTGAAAAAAGCGGCCATTTTGGAAAGATATCAAATGGGTCTCTATCACATTTCAGAAGGTACATCTCAAGCTAACTTTGTGCAACGTTTGGTGCTTTTAACCAAATTTGAACGATTTTTACTGAAAACGGCTGGACTATAGGTAATTATATTATCAGTTCTCAGTCAGAAATATTCTACCAACTCAAATGCGAACAGTTTAGATCCTGATCAGATGGCATGCATGTTTTCTGGTCAGGATCTTGATTTTTTGTCGAGGGAATAAAAGCCATATATTTGACAATTTTTTTTAGATCCAGATCAGCCAAAACATCCACTACATCATGATCTAAACTTATTTCTGACTGAGAAGTGAACAGTGCATATCCAAAACATACTTGCTGATCTGGTACTACACTTACACTGAATGCCCATGTGGAGTAATCGGTTAAATTATAATAGTATGGAGAACGGTCAATGACTCCTGCTATGATACAAAAAAACAACTACTACCGGTATTTGCAGACACTTTAAGAATGCTATTAATAAAAGATGTTCAAGTCTGAAATTCTTGCACAAAATTAGCATGCTTTTGAATCTGCTCACATATCACCGGGCTTGAGTTTGTTTCAAACTGTTGGCGCCACCTAGAGTTGGAATTTATTAAATCATTTGCCATAGTGACATCTGTACTGTCTGAGGGGTGTAAATCTGCAATAAACGTCATGGATGGTGTACTGTCTAAAGGATGTATGGCAGTTTCGGGGCCAGCGTCATGTTGGTCAGAGAGATGTTGCTTGCTGGCAGATTTGGATGACTTTTTACTCAAGGTAAGGTCCACTGAAGATGGCTCTGTGTGACCTCTCATGTGTGTTTTTCGCAGCACATTTTGCTTGAATCCTTGACCACATATATCACATTTGTATGGAGCTTCACCTGTACATGAAATTGTATCATAAGTAGTAGTTAAAATGTTCAAAAAAACACAATTTAAACAAATTTTGAGAAATGTATGAACAGAAAACAAAAACTTTTAGTATTAGAGTGTGTGAATATAATTCATAAATCTGTGTTAATGTTTTATCATAAACACAGATAACAGCCATATCCAATAGAATAAAGAGTTAATTCACATGTGGCGCAAGTACTGGTTTCAACCTAGGTAGTGATTCATAAAAGGTGAATGGACTTGTTTCATAAATCACAATCTATGCAAAATAGATAATTTCAAACTCATTAATTTTCATGGTATACACAATTTTGTGGATATTGTGGAAAAATTGATTTAGGAGTTAAACAACAGACAAAATACAGAACTATACAGTATCTGTATGAAATACTTTGGTACATTCCTTATAGATCCCGATAAAATGGCTTAAAATTATTACACAGATTTGAGCTCAGAGCTAAAGATTATAAAACTGAGATATGAAACCAGTCTCTAATCTCAAGCATCTGACATTCAGCCAATCAGATCCTTGAGATTTGAGACTGGTTTCTATTCTCAGTTTTATAATCTTGGGACCAGTTGAGATGCCATGTGATAATGATAACCAAGTTACCTGTATGTTGTCTAAGGTGTGTTCTAAGGTTCCACTTTGAGGTGAAAGCCCTGCAACAGTAGGAACACACATAGGGTTTCTCATGACTGTGTGTTCTAAGATGTCTCTGGAGTGTGTTCCTAGATGCGAGTTGTGCACCGCATTCCTTACATTTAAATGGTTTCTCACCTGTTAGGTAAACAACACAGATTAAATTAACTGATATGGAAGACAAACAATTGCAAATAAATCTGCATATTTTACAGAGTAGAATATTCTTTTAAAAAAACCTGATTTAACCTTTGACTCCATATACTTTAAATAAGTTTTTATGCCCCCACAAAGTGGGAGGCATATAGAGTTGCACTCGTCCGTCCGTACGTCCGTCCCCAAATCTTGTGGCATCAACTCCTCCTAAACTATAAAACGGATTTCTTTCAAACTTGCACAGATGATCAAGCAGGATGTGTAGATGATCGTAAAGAAAGGATTTTTTCCTGTGACTATTTTTACCAGAGTTATGGCCCTTTGTTAATTTCAGTAGTTAAATCTTGTGGCGTCAACTCCTCCTAAACTATAAGGCGGATTTCTTTCAAACTTGCACAGATGATCAAGCAGGATGTGTAGATGATCGTGAAGAAAGGATTTTTTCCTGCGACCATTTTAACCAGAGTTATGGCCCTTTGTTAATTTCAGTAGTTAAATCTTGTGGCGTCAACTCCTCCTAAACTATAAGGCGGATTTCTTTCAAACTTGCACAAATGATCAAGCAGGATGTGTAGATGATCGTGAAGAAAGGATTTTTTCCTGCGATCATTTTTACCAGAGTTATGGCCCTTTGTTAATTTCAGTAATTAAATCTTGTGGCGTCATTTTCTCCTAAACTACAAGGTGGATTTCTTGCAAACTTGCATAGATGATGAAGCAAGATGTGTAGATGGTTGTGAAGAAAGGATTTTTTCGTGCGACCATTTTTACCAGAGTTATGGCCCATTTTTTTTTCAGTTATAATATCTTGTGGCATTAACTCCACATTTACTTTTGGACAGATTTCTTTATAACTTGCACACATTATCAAGCTGGATGGGTAGATGATCATAGAGAAAAGATTTTTTCCTGCTGCCATTTTTACCACAGTTATGGCCCTTTGTTTATTTCACTTACAAAATTATGTGGCATCAACTCCACATTTTCTATTTAGCTGATTTCTTTCAAACTTGCACAGATGATTAGACATGATGTGAAGATTGTTGTAAAGGACATTGTCTTGCAACAATTTTCACCAGAGTTATGGTCCTTCGTTTATGTTAGTTATTAAATTTTGTGGCACTTACTCCTCATTTACTAATCATGATCACCACATCTTGTTAATACCTGGTACAAAATTTTGTAACAAATTTTGTTGCAGCAGTTGGGGCATCAGTGTCCTGAGGACACAGTCTAGTTTTGTATTGTGTGTGGGACTAGTGTAGATCCAGAGCATCTTGCACATCAGTGCTGTCTGATCTTGATCTACACTGGTAGAAATAGTAAGAAATAACCTAATCATCTTAAATGAAAAGTGTAGATCTTAACCAGAAGGCATGGATGCACCAGCTGATCAGTGCCCAAGATCATAAAACTAAATCTTGAGATCAGTCTCAAATCTCAAGCATCTTATTGGCTGAAATGGCGACTAGTCGCCATTTCAGCCAATCAGATCCTTGAGATTTGAGACTGATCTCAAAACTTAGTTTTATGATCTTGGGCCCTGGATCTACATTGTTCACCTATGTAATAAAAGTCCTATCTATGAAGTAAAGGCTTAAAGGTCATCTACAGTCGTCATTGCACTGTCATCAAATTGATAGACAAAAAAAGAAAGTTATCAAAATCTCTAAGGTCAAAATGCAGTTCAATTAAACTTTGCTTGAATAAATATTATCAATGTACCTTTTTTACATATATTAAGAAAAGTTAGAAATGAAATGAAAATCTAAAATACTTTTTGCAATCAAATACAAAAACTAAACATCAAAAAATATCAATTTAAAAGCCTACATCAGTAATATGATACATGTACTGACAATAGTATGTATGGACTAAATTTATTTTACTTGTTTTGCCATATAACAGTTTTCTTTTAGAGATAAGAAATGATGATCAATTTTATAACCAAATTAAGAAAGTCAAATTCTGGGATTGAATTAGATTATCAGAAAAGGGAGTTTTTCTAATTTTAGGGAGAATTTAACCAGGATTTTGGCTTCTGTACGAAACATAAAGAAAAACTTCTCCATTGGGCAGACAAAAAATTTCTGAACATTTTGGAGACCGTTTCTACCAAGTCACCCTCTAAGCCAATCCTTGAATGTATTTTGAAATTCGAAAATGTTGCAAATTGCTTGTTTTGGCAAACTTTCAACACATTTAAATTAGTGATATTCATATTGGGCACATGTGCCAATCAACAATTCATTGTCAGATCTTGCTTTGGTCTACAAAAGGTTTCAAAATGAAAACTGGGAAAGGAAGAAAAATGGGAAAAGAAAACTGGCAATAAAAACTGGGAAATATAAAAATTGACAATGAAAACTGGGAAAGACGTACCAGTATGAGTCCTCATGTGACCTTTCAACAGGAAGGCAGTTGTTGTAGCAAAACCACACACGTCACATACAAATGTACGTTCACCAGTATGAACAAACACATGTTTCTCCATGGATCCTCGCGCCACAAAGCCTTTCTTACAGTATGGACAGTAATGTTTGAACTCTTTGCGACAATATCTGCAAATTAATAAGACAGGTTTTCAAGGCAACTCTTACTGTAACATAGACATGCATGGAGAAATAAATAAAATGTGCTACATAGCACAGGTGGAGACAAAGGAGAAAACTGGTCAAGTGGTTCGAGCATCAATCCTGATCTGAAGGCTGACCAAAGTTTGAGTCTTTAAAGAATCCACAAAAATGGTGTAAGTAAACAATGCACTAGTTTGGCACCCAGGATCTGGAATAAGTTACCAAACGCCCAGGTGTATGGTGTGATTCATGCCATATACCTTTAATCATCAAAACAGATGATTAAAATACCTGTACACAGTGACTGATTGTTATACACATTCAATACAAATAAATAACGTTTTTGAAACTTTATAATTGAAAAATGTGCTTATTCAAATGATTTCTGTTGAGGAATCATTACCAGAACAACAAATTATAATGATTATTCAAAATAAATGGAACTGGTTGTTGACTTTTGTGAAAAGAAAGAAGTAACTTTAGAGTTAGAGTCATGAATGACATGAACAACTTAAACTGTAAATCCAAACTGTCTTTAAAGTATTTATACAAGCATGTCTTCTAAAAGTACCTATAATTCAAAAAGCTGTAGATCAATTCAAGATGTCCCGAAACTTGCCAGACTGAAGGACCTGTCTGGTAAAATTTATTCCGGTCCTTCGTGATTTCTTATGTTATCAGACCGAGTGTCCGACAAAAATTTGAACAATTTATACTTGCTATTTTCGTTAAAAAAATGTTTCGGTACGACAGATTTTCACATCTTGTCTGACCAAATGTCTGATAATTTTTTTCAACTTTCGGGAAGTCTGCAATTAAAATATATCATATGTTAATATATGTCACTGAAGCAGTAAAGAATATATAAAATAACATGTATTTTTTAAAGTGACATGAGTATAAGTTGGAGTTGAATCACAATTAATTATATTCTTCTCACCTTAAATGCTCTCGCAATTTAGACTTGGTATAAAATGCTCTACCACAAAGTTCACACTGTTCAGACCGGGAATCAGCATGCGTGTACATGTGCTGGCGGAGGCTGTTCCTGGTGTGACTCTCATAGTCGCACTGGTCACACTTGAATGGTTTGAATTTCAGGTGGGTTTGTCTGTGTAGTCTTATACCTTCTCTAAAAATATGACAGATAAATAAACAAAGATGAGTGTACAAAGTTCCTTTCTCTTGGCCTTTTGATTCCCATAGTATAAAATGCTGTAAAGTTATACATGCACTGGATGTTATAACAATAAAATAATTAAAACATACAGGTAATAAGTGTGCTTAAAATAAAGTGTAAAAAAAACAAAACTTTACTTCATAAACACACATGTTATGGAATGTGCCACCAGTGAAAATCCGGATCAGCTTGCACAAGTGTGCCATCTAATCTGGATCTGCACTGGGGGGTGCAGTTGCATCTTGGTCAGAAATAACATAATCTATCTAAAAGTGAATAGTCTAGATCGTGATCAGATGGCACAGATGTATTGGCTGATCTGGATCTACACTGTTTGCTTATGCAATAAGAGTGTATCTATTAAGTAAAGGGTTAATGTAATGTCAATAAATTACTTTAAAATAGCTGATAATACATGTACATGTATAAGAAATCTGGATTGAAGGTTATAAAGCTAGATTGGAAACCAGTCTCAAATCTCAAGCATCTGATTGGCTGAAATGGCGACCAGTCGCCATTTCAGCCAATCAGATGCTTGAGATTTGAGACTGGTTTCCATGCTCAGTTTTATAACCTTGAGCACAGAACTTTCTGTGTAAAGATAGTATATCTTAGGCCATTTTTTGTTGTAATTAATATACTCATAATACTGTACTCTGAGGAACTGGCTTACAAACTGACTGAAATATTGCCTTGCAAGGAATTAAAAAGCAAAGAAAAACAATCTATTCCATACTTTGTTCGGAGGTCTTTTCCACACAAATCACAGTGGTAGACTTCATGTTGATGTTGTTGCTGATGCTGGGATAACTCCTCCGCATTCTTGAATAATGCCCAGTTACATGGCTTACAGGCAAAAGGATACAGCTGCTTATGTTTATTATATAAGTGAATATTCAGTTTCTTTTGACTGAAGTAAGTTTGTTTACAATGTGGGCATGCAACTCTTAAATATTTGCTTCTTGGCCTTTTTCCCAGCTGTTCTGAGTCAAGGTTAGCTTCAGTCTGTCCCTCATTTTCTGAATCTTCCTCAGCACCTAGAACTGTATCCACTTTTTGTTCATCCTTGCACAAACTGATTTTCTTTTTGTATTTACTTCTAGTAAGTTTCTTTTTACGATGACATAATTTGCTAGAGAATTTGTTACCTGTCAAGTCATTATCATCCTTAGTCTCTGCAAAGAAATATTCACTGGTTATATCAAAATCCAGGTTATCATCTGTTGATTCATCATAATTATTATCCTTAATTTCTTGCTTAACTTCCATTACATCCTGTTTCTCTTCTACCATATCTTCTACCACATCTGCAGAATCCACTTCTTGTTTAAAATCATTATTCACATTGTTACGTTCAACTAGTTCTAATTTAATATCTTCTATATCTGCAGTTTTTTCTTGCCGAGTCCTTTTAGATCTTTTACTTTTGAAGGAAACTATTTCCTGACTTCTTTTTCTGTACTTTCTCTTTAGAATTCTGATGTCAGTAAGTTTCTCTTCACTATTGTTACGATGATTTTCAGTCTGTGTTTCTTTGGAAACCACAATTGAATTTACTGGCAGACAGCCTTCAGTACCTTCTCTATCTCCTTGGAATGTAAAAATTCCTGATTCTGTCTGAGTTTCAGTGTCAGTTGTAGCATTCCTAGGAAATGCTGTTCCAGAAACACAGTCAAACAAATAAGAACCCAATAAAAACTCTTTCAGTAAGTGTTCATGGAGGAGACAAATAGTTTTCAATTTTACATGGCATCCACCACATCTATATCCATCACCAGACAAGTGTACATTTTTCACCAATCTCTCATCATACTTGCAAATATGGGAATCATTCTGTCTGTTTACATCAGCGCCAGTTTCTTCCATAGCTGAATACTGTCTCTTTAACTTTTCAATATTTTAAGGCCCACAAACCTCTGAAAATATATAAAAAAAGTAGTCATGTCAGTGTTTTTACCCAGCAAGGTTCTAACACAGGAGGATTACAAACAATGTCAACTGAACATTGTGTGACAAGTGTCCCCAATTTCTTGTCCAGGACTGAGGCTTCATTTATAATTGGAATCTTAATTGACCAAGAAACCATAGAGGGCTTAAAAACTGAATGAAACAAATGGGACTACATTACACCCTACTACTTCATTTTTTATGCTAATGTTTTCCTTTGCCGCTTTACCAACATGTTATCCATTCAAAGCTTATGTCTAAAAATAACCCAACAAATACTCAAAATGTCAGTAGTTGTCCTTTCAATATTATGTAACATTTGAAAATGAATAAAAAAAATTCGGAGAGGGTGGGGAGAGGAGGGTAGGACCTCAAGTTCTGCTGTATACATTTATTCCTCACTTCATTTATAGCTTTTGCCACAGTAACAATTTTTTTAATGGGCATAGCCTACAATGTATGTCTGTAAATTATTATTTTTTCAAGGAGGGTGCAAGTTAGGGCAGGGTAGGACCACATATGTTGCTATACTCTCATTTTTTTCTACATTGTATTTTTAAGGTTATAGAAGTTTTTCCCCTTGTAGTCTGTCCTTTAAGAGCATACTCGGTAAAATACTGAAACCATGAATGCAATTTCAAACCATTTATAATCTCACATGATTACTTTTAAAAGAAATGTCAAAACTGTTTGGAAGGATTACCCTTATGTTTTTTGTGCAGGCATTACTTTGTGCAGTTGCATTATTCTAACAAAATTAGATAGAAATTAGAACTTATCTTCTATATTCCTTTCCTTGCGATAAATTATAAAAATTAATGTATTTTTGTGAATATTGCTCCAACCTCTTACCCATTATTTGAAATTTTAGTTTCAGTTCCCCAATTTTTTACCTGGGGGATCTGGAGGGGTGTCCAGTGGTTTTGTTTGAACCCCTTTATTGGGCAACATATTATTTAATATTGTTCATGATTTTGGCCAGGCAGTCTGAAATCATCATGTAACTACTCTAAGATTGCCTCAAACAGACCCTTTTCTGGAAGTCTTTAATCTGACCCTGGTCACAAAATTTGACAGAGCATGTATAGAAAGAAAAAATATGACTTGATGATGTAACATTATTAATGATCCTGTAAAAAGGTTTCATTCAACCGATACAGTTGAAATGAATATGGAAATTTTATTTTAACATCAACATAAAAATTCCTGAATAAAAAGATTTTTATCAATATAAAACTGTTGAAACTGTGATGCACTATGAAATTTTGATTTCTTCTTCATTTTATTGTGACTTTTGAATTTAGGATTTAAGAATAACTTGATATAAAATGAAGTTCTGTTTCAAATTGAAAAAGTTATTTAACAATATAACAAAAAAAATCCGAATGAGCAGGCTGGATTTGTTTGTGTAAGAGACTTATAATTCTCTAAAATGATGAAAGAGAGATATTGAGATAGATTCTAACACATGGATTACCATACCTCTAGACAGCCCTCTTAGGACTGGCTAAGGATCTGGCAACAGGACCTCTAATCTGCCAGCCCTGAGGTTTAGTTACTAGACCTTTAGCCAAAAATAAATAAATATAAATAAATGATAATAATAAGTAACAAAAATACTAAAGAATGAGAAATCTGTATTAATTTAAAACATGTAATCAACTGCTGTCACATGGTTAGAAATAACTTTGGTTATCACTTATCCAATAGTATTTCAGCCATATACTACAGTGTAACCGAACTTGACATCTAGGACATCTTTTTTTTCCCATAGAAAATGAATCATATTTGTAACAGGAGAAAAGTTTCACCACAGTGGGTTATTTACATTGGGCTCCAAATGTAAGAGGCGAAAAGTTTGTGGCTCGAGCCCAGGGTCTCTCACTTACTGTGCATGCACTCTAACATTGAGCTACCGAGCCACCATGTCACCAACAAGCTTTTCACCTTTCACATAACCAGGGCTGAAGGTTATAAATCTGAGATTGGAAACCAGTCTCAAATCTCAAGCATCTGATTGGCTGAAATGGCGACTGGTCGCCATTTCAGCCAATCAGATGCTTGAGATTTGAGACTGGTTTCCATGCTCAGTTTTATAAACTTGGACACTGGTTTTATAAAAATTTATTAACTTTTTTGCCAATGATAGGTGGATTTCAACCGAGGAAATGCAAAGATGTCAATAGATATTTGATTTGGTAAGATTATTGAAACCAAAACGGAAAGTTTCATTGTTTCGTCTTCACCATAATCATGACAAATTAGGGAAAAAAAGTATAGAATAGTAAATTCAGATTATTGAGTGTGGATAAACTGATAACAGTTCCAGTCTATCAAAACAAATCAGAAACAATATTTTTACAGTGTTTACACTGAAATATTGATTATGGTTATAGAAAGGGTATCTCATAAAATTGGGAGAAAAACAGGGTCAATCCCCAAAGCACCTACAGGTGGGACTGGCCACAGATGGGAACTTACATTCGATTGATTTACTCTACCCATCACCGTGTTGGAAATAAGATTTACAGATAGTGTGTTTGTTTGCGGCAGTCTAAGAATAGTTACTTGATAATTTCCAACTTTCTGACAAATTCTTATAAAAATCCTTTGCCCCAAAACGGGAGTCGGGAGTCTAGCAAACCCACTGATCTCCTTCCAGGGGCATAGGCAAGTTTTGAACATTGGGGCGGCAGAATTTTTGTAACATAATTTAAAAAGTTAAAGTTCGAATGATAAAGATAGAGAAGCACGTATATAATGGTTAATTATGTTTGTTTGATTTGAAACAATTTTATGTTAATTTTCTTAAAGACATTTTAAAGCATTTCAAAAACATATAAATAGCCTCATTGTCATCAATGCCCCAGCTTGGATTTCAAAAGGACAGAGAAATAAATCTCAAAAACAGGGCAGTTATTTTGCGCAACAAGCTCAAATCTATGCATTTTTATGCAAATCTTTGAGAAAGAGCAGTGCATTGTCATCAATGCCCCAGCTTGGATTTCAAAAGGACAGAGAAATAAATCTCAAAAACAGGGCAGTTATTTTGCGCAACAAGCTCAAATCTATGCATTTTTATGCAAATCTTTGAGAAAGAGCAGTGTATTTAACAATATGTTCGAGTCCCTTTGAATAAGTGATTATGAAAAAAAGATAAAATGTAATGTTCATAACTAATGAAGACATTGGTTTTGACACTCCTAAAGAGCGCTTAGGAAATGTGAAATTCTGAAGTTGATTAGAAACATCCTTATCTGATCACATCTACTTATGAACTGAGAATGATTTTTAAACATATATGACCTATGAAGAACTTGTTATTGGACAACAAAAAAAATAGGTAACATGTCACCAATTACTTTTAATTGACATTTGACAAATACAATGAAAATCATTAGTGATAATAGTTTTAATACCCTGGCACTGTGCGTGCAATAATAAAGGGCAATTAAAACATCATGTGGTAATTCTTGTTGTTAATCTCTGTCGTGTGAAGCTAATTAAGTGTTTTGTTGACTGTCATAAAAATAGTGGAGCGGCGAGGCTAAATTATAACGGCGGCTGGTCTAAATATTGGGCTGTGGATGCCGCCCCTGCCGCCCCATTGACTACGCCTATGGCTTCTGCTTGCGCTCCTCCATCAAGAGGGAAATTATGTAGCTGAAACTCTGGCCACTGTAAAATTTTAAAAGCCAGCAATACCGATCGCAACTCTTGTGATGGTGTTAGTTGAAGCTACTCAAGTTGAAATTAATTTGCAAATTTATGAAAAATTGAAATTCACGAGTTTCCTTTTTTTAAATATAATTTTATACCCTAGAACATGCATATAAACTTAGATAATTCATGCACATGGTAGTCGATCAAAGTTTAACATGCCACTGTCGTGCCTGACACTGTAATCGTGTAGAAACAGGAGCCTTAGATCAGGCATCTTTCCGTCTTGTTTACATCGCCTCCATTTTGACCAACTTAACGAACATTTTATAAAAGCAATGTTCTGATTGGTTTAAAGTAAGTTAGCACATCCAATCAAAAACATGTTTACATTGTAAACATTATCACTGAGTGCACAGGTAAATCTTTTCATTATCATGATTAATTGCCCGTCATAATTTGTCTTTCTGTCTGTCTGTCGACATTACTTTTGCGAACAATAACTTAACAACTTTGGTGGCTACATTCACAAAATCTTGTGTAACAATAAGCGAGGATAGGATAATCCCATTTGATTTTAACCTTTCATTTGTAGGTCACTTTATAGTTCAAAGGTTAAGGTGAAGGTCATGGAATCAAGCACTAGAAATTTCTTGACTGCATGATAAGTCAACCATTACATTGCCCCTTAACATTCAGCAAAACTTGTTCATAGGAAGCCCTTGATGCAAAGATGATGCCTTTTAATTTTGGGGTCAGAGGTCAAGGTCACATAATCAAATAGTGCAAAAGCTTGTCTGAACAATAACTTATCAACATTTGAGCCATCAGTCACTACAACTTATGTGATGAAATGCAATTGATGTGAGGGTGATCACAGTTGATTTCAGAGTCATAAGGTCAAAGCCTCAAAGGTCAAGGTTACAGAATCAAATAGTGCAAACAAAGCATTCTCTAATGATCGGAGGGGCATTACAGGGTATCAACAACAATTTGTTTTAAACACATTTTCTTAAAAACAAAATAAACGTGATGGTTCTACATACAAGTTACGTGACAAGATAGGCAATTACAGGGGTCCGTTCTAATACCCCAAACCACCCCAAACTACCCCAAACCACCACAAACCACCCCAAATCACCGCCATTATAAGGTTGTGATAATTAAATAAGTTCATATGAAATAGGACCCTGCGAGCTCTAGTATAAAAATCAGTGTTACACTTGTTGCTTCTGAATGACTTGAAATACTTTAACCATAATTTAATAATACTAAATGAAAATAATTACTTAATTTTGGGGGGGGGGGGGTTGTAAAACTTCAGCAACAAGCCATGCATTTTACCTGTCTTTAAGCTGATTGTAACACTTTAAAATAAATGTAGTTGATTTCAAGTGGTTTGGGGTAAACACTGCAGATGTTGTTTGGGGTATTTCACACTTGCTGTATGCCGTCATTCTGTCGGACTTATTTATGGTCAGTCATGTCATTTCCTGAAACTTTGATGTCTATTCTGCTCAGTATAGCAGAATAGTTATTATTCGTCACATATTATCATAATGACATTATTTACAACCACAAATAACAGCAGCCTTATATTTGAAGTTGTTTGGGGTGGTTTGGGGTATTAGAACAGACCTCAATTACAGGCATTTCAAATAGATATTAGATGATTATAGAAACAACAAACCTTTCTGAGAATATATTATCAAAACAGTTGTTGTTCTTGCTTTGAATTTGAAAGAGTAACAACAAAAGGGTTTTTTATTTCTTCCCATTTCCGTGTCAAAGGGACATGCTGGCCAAAAAAGGAAGCAAACAATCACTGAACCAACAATCCTTTTCATAATATCAAATTTTATATGATCCAAGGATTCATATCTTTACAGAATAGTATCTATACAAATTGAAACCAATGAAACACATAATCTTTTTATTGTTTATCTTGTTGCCATCTTGAGAACTGCTTTTGGGCACTAAACATTTGGTACATCATCATGGCTACCCTTACATGACAGTGAAATTTGGTGAGTGGCTTAACTATATGTATTTGAATTGAAATTGAACATGTAATAGTGAACAGCACTGGAAATACTGGAAATAGGAACATGAATAATCATATCCTGATGAGATGGCACAGATGTGCCAACTGATCTGTATCTCGACTGATCACCCATAGGATAACATCCATATCCTTTCCGCGCCCGACCCTGTTTTCTGGACGGACGTCCGTAACATATTTAAACGTGACAAAATTTTGACTTCCCAAAACCCGACCCTGTTTTACTGGCCCGGAGGACGCTCGAAACGTATTTAAACGTGTGCTTTTTTCACGATTTTAAAACCCATAACGTAAAGCTGCGTAAAAATTTTTTAATGCCCGTTGATAAGTGTATGTTTGAATAAAGCATATACGCTTTTGTCCGTTACTGGTATTCTACCTTTTAATGAAATTCGAAATTTTAAGCATGGTAAGAAACCCGATAAATAACTGTAAAAGACGTTATCTAATGTTACGGTCTTTCTTCTGTAAAAAAAGGTGGAAACTGCATATCATGAATAGTGCGTTAAAATCCCGAATTTCAACACTCTTTTACATAATGGGTGAAAAATTCGGTTTATCGCAGACTGTTACATAAAATTCCGTAAATTAATTAATCTAATTAACAGTCATTAATTTTTATGCCATTGCAAAAAATGTCATTTTTAAGTTATCACTAGGTAGATATAGGTATTTTTTTAAATGATGAATAACTGTTTTGGAGCCACTTGTTTATTTTGACAATGAAAGATGAAGAAACAGCAACACATGTAATTAGATTTTTTTTCTTAAAATTGAACTTTTTAAAATTACTAATTTTCTTATCAGATTATCTAAGTCACATGTATTTAATTTCTTACTAAATTATATTTGAGAGAAAATATGCAATGCGTTCAAAGGACTAATAGTGTTAAAATACTGATTGATAATTCCGTGTTCTTCTAAATAGCCACCAAAGTAAGGACTTTTTTAAAAATGAAAAAAATAAATCGACGGGTTTCTGACGAAAAAACAGGGTCGGGTTTTGAAAAGCGATTTTTTGACACGTTTAAATACGTTTCGGGCGTCCTCCCGTAAAACAGGGTCGGGTTTTGGGAAGTCAAAATTTTGTCACGTTTAAATACGTTATGGTCGTGGAAAGGATATCCATGGAGTAAATTGTTAGATAAAACCATTTAAATTTTTTCTTTTTCAGGTTTTGCAGTTTGCCAAGCCTTTCTGATACCAGCATTTTATCTATATGAAGAAAAAGGCATAGGGTGAGGCTTAGAGATTTGATTAACATTATAAATTGATGCTATAAAATGGGAAATGTCCATACCATTCATGAATCTCAAACAACAAGGGCCCAAGATTATAAAACTAAATTTGAAGATCAGTCTCAAATCTCAAGCATCTGATTGGCTGAAATAGCGACCAGTCTCAAATCTTAGTTTTATGATCTTGGGACCTAATAGTAGCTTGGTGGTAAAAATCGAGGTACAGACAATGGCTTGTACATTGAATCCAATGTAGCTGCAAGCAGAACAAATATTTAAGATGCAGAATCCAGGAATGAATCCAGTGCAGTTATCAGCAGAACAGATAGTAAAGATGCAGAATTCTGAACTGAATCCAATGTTGCTGTCAGCAGAACATTTTATAGAGAGGCAGAGCAACTAAAAAAATGGCAGAATCCTGTAATGAATCTCACGTAGCTGTCAGCAGAACAACTAATCAAATGACAGAACCTAATAATGAATCCAGCAATGAATCTAATGTAGCTGTCAGCAGAACAACTAATAAAATGACAGAACATAATAATGAATCCAGCAATGAATCTAATGTTACAGTAGCTGTCAGCAGAACAACTAATAAAATGACAGAACATAATAATGAATCCAGCAGTGAATCTAATGTAGCTGTCAGCAGAACAACTAAGAAAATGACAGAACATTATAATGAATCCAGCAGTGAATCTATTGTAGCTGTCAGCAGAACAACTAAGAAAATGACAGAACATTGTAATGAATCCAGCAATGAATCTAATGTAGCTGTCAGCAGAACAACTAATAAAATGACAGAACCTAACAATGAATCCAGCAATGAATTTAATTTAGCTGTCAGCAGAACAACTAATAAAAATGCAGAACCTAATAATGAATCCAGCAATGAATCAAATTTAGCTGTCAGCAGAACAACCAATAAAGGGGTAGAATCCAGCAATGAGTCTAATGTAACTGTCAGCAGAACATTTAGTGAAGAGGCAGAATCCAAAGCCGAAGCCAATGTATCATGCAGCAGAACAAATAGTAAAACTAAAGAATCCCTGACTGAGTGCAGCGAAGCATTTAATGCAGCTTTAAAAGATGTAGAATTCAGTGTAGCTGCATCCAGTGCAAAGAGTCAACAAGTTTCTTCAAGTTTTTATCAAATAGAGCTAAATGTTAGCCAATGTAATGAATTTAAATCTCCAGATGAAAGTGAATCATTGAAAAATGATGAACAAAAGTTTTATAGTGACCCAGTTACTTCTTCAAAAGTTCAAGATTCAGACTTTGGTGTTATGCAGAAAGGAAAATCAAGAATGCAAGAAGTTAAAAATGATGCATGTAACAACATAAGTGATGAAATAAAACAGCAGAAGTTACTTGATCAGTTGATCACCAAATTAAACATGAAAGAGTCAGATTGGGCAGATGCATTGTCAAAAATAATGACAATTATAAGGGATCAGAATGATAGGCGAAGGAAAACTGAATATATATCTATCCTTTTAAATGGAGATGTTTCACAGAAGCTCAAACTGTACCTTGAAACAAGGGAATCAATATCTGTCTGTGATTTTATTTCCAGAGAAGCTGGTAACAGCAACCAGTGCTGGCCTACTGTTAAACGTCTTTTGATAATTCTTTGGTTGGCATGTGATGGAAGTGTGAACTTTTGTCAGCATTTTATTGCTTCGGATACATACCAATTGCTACTGAAGGATTTGAAATTATGTGGAAGCTCTGTGAACTTGGACAGTGATATGATAATCTTTACTGTGAAAGCTATACTTGGCATGTTGCATAATGTTTGCCGGCATTTTCCGAATTGTAGATGGAAGCTAAGAGAAGATGGACTTGTGTCTTTGCTGAATCCATTTCTTAAGAGCAAGATTCCTATGATTCAAGTGAAATCTTTAATGATATTGTCCTACATACTTAGTGAAGCTGAAAATGAACTAATTAACTCTGAGGATGCAAACTTTGTTTTCATATTTGAAGTTTTAAATGATGCGTTGCAAATTCCTACACACATGTCGAGCAGATATGGAATGAGTGTCTCAGAGTTGTTGAAGGGATTAAATAACCTGGCACTTAATGATGAGAATAAGATTAGAATAGTTCAGAATGGAGGACTGGCCCTGTTTCAGCAGGTGCTGGAGACATGTACCACTTGCATTGCAGAGATTACTGGTGATAAAATGTTTAAGATTAGCAATCGAGGCCCAGAGCATGGTGAACAACGAGAAGAGATCAAACTGACCATGACCTTGTTGTGGAGCTTGGCATTTCACCATTACAACAAAATGAAGATGAGGGAAATGCCTGGAATTATGACAAGTAGGTCACAAAATAAGTTTGTTTAGACTTTTCTAAGCATTCTGAATAAAACAACATACAGCTTTTTCCACCTCCTTCATATGTTGATATATCATAGAATATATCAATGGGCGGAGTTAAGATGGATATATGAATACAATGCATATTGCCAGGGGCATAGGTCCAAGTGATATATTAATACATGAATCTATGCATCTAAACTATGCTCAGTGATATATCTAAAGATATATTATTGACAGATATTGACTATTTCACAAATTTTATACAAGTGTTGTACAAAATCCTCTACCATACTAAGTTAGTACCTCAAATATCCTAACAAATCTAAAAGACAACAGTGTAGATACTGACCAGTGCCCAAGATTATAAAACTGAGCATGGAAACCAGTCTCAAATCTCAAGCATCTGATTGGCTGAAATGGCAACCAGTCGCCATTTCAGCCAATCAGATGCTTGAAATTTGAGACTGGTTTCCAATCTCAGCTTTATAACCTTCAGACCAGTTGGCACAGATGGAATAAAAGGTTATGAGGTTACACACTCAGTAGCCACATAGATTTGTGCACACCACCAACTGCACTAACTTTGTGCTGCAATGCCCAAGAAGGTTCCTAAACGTTACAATGCTGCTATACTATTACTATGATATACATTGTTTATCATGTGACACTTCACATTTATTTCAAGGTTATTTGGGTTGCAGTCAAAACTGTTGTTCCAAGCTGAAAGGGAATAAAAGACACATTTTTCTTTGACATGACTTACAATGCTTACTTGAAGTTGAAGATGTACTTGTTTTAACCAGAAGTGGAAGAACTACAGCAGTGTGGAGATGAGGAGATATGCCACGCAGCAAGAGGTACATTCTGGGAGCTGCAGCATGTGGGAAAGTCATCTATAGGAACCAGAGGATCTTCATCATCAGGATCAGGTATAAGATTAACTGAACCCCTTACTTACGAGATATGGCTGATATCTTATGTGTGACTAGTGTAGATCCTAATTTACCTGCATATCCATGGAGTCTGATCAGGAGCTACACAGTGTTACAAAGGTAACAAGCAAGAATGTCATAACTACTTTAACCCTTTCCTCCATATACATGTATATGCATTTTTATGCATCTGTGCCGTCTGATAACCTAATGACCTAATAAATCAAAAAGCAAACAGTTTAGATCCTGATCAGACGGCACAGATGTGCTGGCTGATCTGGATCTAAACTGTTCACCCATGCAATAAAGGTTTGTCTATGGAGGAAAGGGTTTAAGCAAAGAAGGAGTTACAGTATGACAGTTTTGAATGCAACCCTAAGTGTGATTTTAGATGTATTAGGTTGTAGGGGCCAAAAAGCAATGATCAAGATCAGAATACACATGCAGTCTGATCTGGATCTACACTGGTTGCACATGGAACTATAAAAGTCATATCCATGTAGTAAATGGTACAAATGCTTTTGGTAAAAGTGAAAAACAGATGGCTTTGACTCGGGTGAGCCTATGATGATGACCAGGGCCCAAGATCATAAAACTAAGTTTTAAAATCAGTCTCAAATCTCAAGGATCTGATTGGCTGAAATGGTGACTGGTTGCCATTTCAGCCAATCAGATGCTTGAGATTTGAGACTGATCTCCAGATTTAGTTTTATGATCTTGGGCACAGCCTTTGTCCATCATCTGTCTCAATCTTGTTACCACAACAAGGCATATTAATTATCATCCTATATGATGAAGTAAGATTAATTATGCACATTTTTGGAGGATGTGTATAGGTGAATGTACTAGTACTTGATAGGGTAAGGCTAGAGGGAGATGTATCATACATTGGGCCATCCTTAAACATCAGGCTGTTCAACTTATAAAATATGGCAAAATCATGCTGACTTAGTGTCTATAGAATAATTAGCAAAACAAAAGAGTCACTGACTGAAAAGTTAAATGTGTAAAAAAATAATTTTAAATTATTCCCAAAATACTGAATAGGAAAACTGAAAACATGGAATGCATAACCATTAAATTCACAATAATTATGTGTTTTTGTTAGGTTTTCATGGTTTTGCCTAGCAAAGCCTGAAAGTTTTACAAAATAGTACATTTGTACACTCATAAACAGTCTCAGCCAAGATGGCTGTCTTTATATATATTTTAAAGATGCACTTTCAGTAAGGGTCATTAACTGGAAGAAAAATATCAAAGATTTTATCAAGAGTTTACAGAATTACATTTTTTGCAGATATGTTTTGTAAACAGTTTCTTAAGTTCAGTCACCTGTGTTATACAGTACATCACATTAATAGTACTCTTAGATTTTACTGCTTAAGCACTTTTCTAGACTGAAAATAAAATTTTGATTTTGGAAACTTATTTAATTTTCTTAACTATTATTAAACTTAATATAATTTATTGTGTCACCTGTAAAGCTTTCACAATTCCACACTGGGCATGGCTTTCATGCCTAAGACGGATCTTTGACGTAGACAGTTTTTAATGGCAAAATGAGCGTCTCTGTAATAAGTTTACAGTTTGTACTTTTTTAGATGATGATACAATGACAAAGCATTTAATGCAAAGTACCCCCTCAATATTGTAGCTTTTGTTAGTATTACTAGAAAATGAACAAACTATGCAGATTTTTCAGAGAATTGCCCACAGTTTTGCAAGGTAGGTGCAAATTGTTGTGAAATCGATGAAAAAGTATGTACAGTACTACCAGGCCTATGCAAATTCCTATAAGAGAAAGTCTAACGGGGCAAGTTATAATTTGACAAATAATATAATGTGAAATTTATTGCACATCATCAAAGCCATTTAGTTGATTTTTACCCTATTGACAATATCCATTTAATAAATATTATTAGCGCTCTTTTCTTTGACCTCTCTTTTCTTTCACCATGGGCCAGTCTATACATAGATTATGTGAAAGCTCTGCAAAATGTATTGACTGAATAACAGAATTTATAGATCCTGATTACTGTGGTATCATTCTATGCTAGGCCAAATGCATGAATTTTAGCCCCAGCAAAATTACCTCATGTTCTAACATGCCTTCATAGAAAAATACATATTGCACAAATTTATGCCCATGTGATATATATCAATTGTGGCTTTTGAACAAAAATTCTTCTCAGCGAAATTAAATGATACCATAGGTCACAGTAGGTTGTGTAGATGCAACCTGTGCCCAAGATCATAAAACTAAATATGGAGATCAGTCTCAAATCTCGAGCATCTGATTGGCTGAAATGGCGACCAGTCGCCATTTCAGCCAATCAGATCCTTGAGATTTGAGACTGATCTCAAAACTTAGTTTTGTGATCTTGGGCCCTGGGTCTGTAATGCTTAGAATTTGAAGGGTTAAATATTATTCTCAGAAGACATGGTGTGAGTGGCATGTAGAGATTCATTGTGGGAGAAAAAACAAAGATCAGGGCTGAAGGTTATAAAACTGAGATTGGAAACCAGTGTCAAATCTCAAGGATCTGATTGGCTGAAATGGCATCTGGTCGCCATTTCATCCAATCAAATGCTTGAGATTTGAGACTGGTTTCCATGCTCTGTTTTATAACCTTGGGCACAGTATCATCCAAAGATGAGATCACTCAGTTTTTAGCACTGACAATTGATACGGTTCACATAGTTTTGGTCATGTTGATCTGTACATACTGAAATCCAGTGTGATTAACCTCTTATTCATTTTAGGGTTGATTTGTTTTTAACTTTAAAGGATCAGCCATGTTGGGGTGAATGCCCATAAAGCAGGAATTTGCGGCAACATCAAGTGGCCATTTGTTATTCCACTTCTGAACGCATATAGAAAGTGAAAATTTTGAGAGTCATACTCCTCCTTCATTTTATGATAGATGTATTTGCAATGTTCACAGATGATTAGCCATGATGTTAATATGTAGAGCCAGTGTCCTCACTGATTATCAGGAAGATTTCATAGCAAAAATAACAGATAATTATTAATTCAAGCCTTTTGTGTGAGGGTTTCATCAGTCAGTACTTTGAAGTATTTTCTGGTGGCACCTTTTCATTCATGTTTTAGCAAGTATACCGGTAGCACCTGTTTGGGAATGTCACTGAGTGTTTCATAACCCTTTCCTCCAAATATATGCATTTTTAAACACGTGTGACCAGTGTAGATCCAGATCAGCCGGCACATCCATGCCACCTGATCAGGATCTGCACTGGTTGCATTTTGGTCAGAAATAACCTAACAAATCATAAAGTAAACAGTGCAGGTCCTGATCCGATGGCATGAATGTGCCGGCTGATCTGGATCTACATTGTTAGCCCATGCAATAAAGGTGTGCCTATGGAGGAAAGGGTTAATCCACAAAGTGCACAAAATACTAAACAAAAATAACTTTGTATAACTGACAAATACATGTTACACTTCAAACTATAACTCTGTTACTTGAATGAAACGCTGAATCAGTTTTAAGGCAAACATTGCAAACTGAAAGTTAAACAGGTTATTTAAGGAACATCAGACTTTGTGCAAGTTTGTTTGGTGCTATTTACTCCAATCATGGTCTACTCAATTCTTATAAACAATAAGAGTTAGAAGGACAAATTGTATGAATACTGTTGTTGTTGTTGTTGTTGCTGCTGCTTATATGAAAATGGGGATTATTCATCATGTTCATACACAAAATTCTCCATAATACCTTAAAAGTAAATTCCTATTTGCTTTAGATATACAATTACAAGCTTGTGTTTAGACTCAAACAACTTATTTTATGTTTCTAAACCAAAACCTATACAAAATCATAGTCTCACTGAAAACTGTAAACCCTTTAGAGTAAGATTCATACTTGAGTTTGGTTAAATTTCCTTTTAGATAATGAATTTAGTGCTAAAGATCATAAAACTGAGTTTGGGGACCAGTCTAAAATCTCAAGGGTCTAATTGACTGAAATGGAGACAAGTCTTCATTTAAGCCAATCTTTTTTTTTGATCATTCAAATTTGAGTCTGGTCTCCATTCTCAGTATAATAAGATTGGAACTAGATGTTTGTTGACTTCAGATTGTGTGACATGTCAGCCACATATTATGATCAGTTACCAGTGGGACTCTCAGTCGGTCATGTTGAAGGTGAAGGACAGGTTACAGCATGCAGGGTACAAGGTCTGGATGGACGTAGAGCACATGAGTAAGTTATAACTTGGATTAGTAGGCAAAATTCTAAGATATTTGATCTCTTTTCACGTTGTCACACGCTGCCATCCTGAACTAGTACTCTGATCTTTACATACACAGTTACCATACAGTGTTATAAGCTGTTGCAATTTTTGATGAAAAAGCAAGCAATATTCAGTTTGTCATGGCATTAGCCTGGCTGTGGTTAAGTTTTATGGTAAGCTTATATCATAGAAACAATGAAATTTATTGAATTGAAATTAGGAATATTTATTCCTCATATCAAAATGAACCAAAGATCAAGCGTATGTGTTTGAGTCTATTTAACCTCATCCCTGCTAAGCATATAAACCAAGCTTATTTTTTTTCTTCTTTTCTCTTCAAAGTTATGGCCCATTTTTGCAGAACTTTTGCATTGAAACCCTTTTCTGTACCAAGGTATTATACAATTTTGATCATATCTTACTAAATGGGTGTAAATTTTTAGTGAGTTGAATTAAACACAAGGTTACAGTTAATGTCAAGAGTTTAAATTAACCTTTTACAATTAATACATAATACATCATACATAATTAATACACAATATGGGTTTTATCGCACAGTGAAGATGCAGTATGAACATTGTTGACATTTGATCAGCTGTTCCTCTGATCGGGTTCTAAACTGTTTGCTTCTTTAAATGCTGTGCTGTCAACATCACAAGACAAAACATTGTGCACAGTCCAATAGCTTATGCACAAGATTAATTTAGTTTAAGCAAATCTTCAGACCAAATGTTTTCCAATGCAAAATGGAAACAGTGTTAAGAAAGACTTTTATCATTGACTCTTCATTGTGAAGTGCAAGACGAGTGTACAAATTGTAATATAATGTTGACTTTAATAATGCACTCCTAGAGTGCAGTGCAATGTCTGCTAAGACAACTAATAATCATCGTTTTGACACCCATGACCGATCCATTCCGTTACTCTTCATCCATCGATGAATGTAGTAAAACGGAATATAGTCAAGCGTGGGTATCCGACGATGCTAATAATCTGCTGACCATGGAAAAAAACAGCAAAGGTGAAAGAAAACTTTTGACTTGGTGATAAAGTCAAATATGCAAACTGATATTATTTTCTACACCTGTTGTTTATTATAAAAAAAAGGAGTGTACCATAGGAGTGGATCATATTTATGTTATATGATCCAAGATTATGTAGCCTGTCCAGATAAAATTATTATTAACCCTTTCCTCCATATATACGCATTTTCAAGCATGTGCTACATCTGTGCTGTCTGAGCAGGATCTGTGCCCAAGCTTATAAAACTGAGCATGGAAACCAGTCTCAAATCTCAAGCATCTGATTGGCTGAAATGGCGACCAGTCACCATTTCAGCCAATCAGATGCTTGAGATTTGAGACTGGTTTCCAAACTCAGCTTTATAACCTTGGGCACTGCACTGGTCACATTTGGTTCAGAAATAACCTAACAAAACAAAAAATTACAGCGCAGATCCTTATCAGACGGTACGGATGTGCCGCATGATCTGGATCTACACTGTTCACCCACGCAATAAAGGTGTATCTATGGAGGAAAGGGTTAATGTAACCTGTGCCCAAGATCACAAAACCTCAAGCATCTGATTGGCTGAAATGGCGACCAGTCGCCATTTCAGCCTATCAGATCCTTGAGATTTGAGACTGATCTCAAAACTTAGTTTTTTGATCTTGGGCCCTGAACTGTCTTATGCACTATATTTACTCCTTACTGTTATGGTCAGAAATAAACACACTTTGATTAAAAATAAAAATAGTTATTGCAAAACATCGAGAAGTGCTCTTGGTTCAGAATTTAAATCCCAGGGACTGACAAGGCAATTAATGACAGGATCTTAAAAAAACTATTGACTATTGGGCATTGACATCTGGATTTATCTTACTGATTTATTAGTATCTTTATGTTAACCCTTAAACTCCATAGACATATCTTATATGAAATTGGTGAACTGTGCCCAAGGTTATAAAACTGAGCATGGAAACCAGTCTCAAATCTCAAGCATCTGATTGGCTGAAATGGCGACCAGTCGCCATTTCAGCCAATCAGATGCTTGAGATTTAAGACTGGTTTCCAAGCTCAGCTTTATAACCTTGAGGCCAGTATAGAGCCTGCTATACAATTATGTGCAAACAGTGGAGGTCATATCCATGCCAGCTGATCAGGATTCACACTGTTTACACAGTTTGCTTTTTGATTCATTTGACTAGTGTAGATTCTGGTTCGGTGCCTCATATGTGCCAGCTGATCTAAATCTCCACCGTTTGCATATGAAGTAAAGGGTTATAATTAAGGGATATTTACTACAGCATTTATAATATTACAGTAAAACAATGTATCATACCAGTAATAACAAAAAGATGCTTGAATTTTGAGAAAATATCTTCAGTTTTAGTTTTATGAACATGGGCACAGGTTTATTATTAAATTTCAGTTACTGTTACGTTTGGTACTGTCAGTATAAAATAATGACATCTTACAATATTGTGAAACTGTGTCATCTTATTGAAAATCTGTTCATTTAAGGTAAAATATAGAAAACCCTTGTTAATAGAGCAGAGGCCACTTTGTTAATCAAAATGTTTGTTGAAATTTCTGAGGAATTTGAAAATGGGACATTTTATAAACTTAGATTATATGTAATTGGTAATAATTATGTTTTCAGTTAGGCAGTTTACAATGCAGTTAAATAGCGTCAAAGGATTACCTCATTAGGACAATATATTTTTATAAGGTAATATCATTTATCCACAGATTCTGAAGTGTTTCTTAATACTAAGGCAAGCAAGAAGGTCTTCTTTGGTCTCTCTTTATTGAGATTTGAGACTGGTTTCCATGCTCAGTTTTATAACCTTGGGCACTGTTTGACAACTAATGCTATTGTTTCAGCTGGGTCCACATTAGAAGCCATGGCATTGGCAGTAGAGAGAGCTGCTGTGGTATTGATCTGTATGTCACAGAAGTATAAAGAAAGTCCAAACTGTAGAACAGGTTTGTTTGTTGCCCTTTCCTTACTTAAAAGATTTCCATAGGCTGTAATGGCATTTTTTTACAAAAATCCTGAAATTTTTTTTATAGTACATGAAAATAATGGGAAAAAGATAGTCCAAACTGTAGAGCATGTTTGTTTGTTGCCCTTTTATTACTGAAGATTTTGGCTGTAATGGAATATTTTACAAAAAAAGTTTTAAATAAAACATGTAGTACATGTATGAAGAAAAAGAAAAAAAAGAAAAAAAAGACAGTCCAAACTGTAGAACAGGGTTTTTTTTCTGAGAAGATTTCCACAGGCTTTAATGGCATTTTTTACAAAAGTTCTGAAACTTTTTTTAATAGTACATTTATGACGAATGGGAAAATTTCTTTATTTTCTTTTTTTTTTCTCCACAGATCAGCACTGTAAGTCCAAAAAATACCTACTTTTTGTGTCGCCTGCGGTAGCAGGTAGACACATAGGGATCCTATTGTCCGTCGGCGTCGGCGTCGTCCGGTAGTCCCCAAGCTTTAACCTTAAACTTAATGTGGCCTATAACTTTGAAAGTACTTGTCCTATTCACTTCATACTTGGAATATATCATCAGCATTAACACAGCAATCCATGACAACAAGAACGATAACTCCTCTTCACTATTTTATGAGTTATGCCCCTTTCAAATGCAACTTTAACATGAAACTTAATGTGGCCTTTAACTTTGAAAGTACTTGTCCTATTCCCTTCATACTTGGAATATATCATCAGCATGAACACAGCAATCCATGACAACAAGAACGATAACTCCTCTGTCACTATTTTATGAGTTATGCCCCTTTCAAATGCAACTTTAACATGAAACTTAATGTGGCCTTTAACTTAGAAAGTACTTGTCCTATTCCCTTCATACTTGGAATATGTCATCAGCATGAACACAGCGATCCGTGACAACAAGAACGATAACTCCTCTGTCACTAATTTATGAGTTATGCCCCTTTCAAATATAATTTTAACATGAAACTTAATGTGGCCTATAACTTTGAAAGTACTTGTCCTATTCGCTTCATACTTGGAATATATCATCAGCATGAACACAGCGATCCGTGACAACAAGAATGATAACTCTTCTGTCACTATTTTATGAGTTATGCCCCTTTCAAATGAAACTTTAACATGAAACTTAATGTAGCCTATAACTTTGAAAGTACTTGTCCTTTTCACTTCATACTTGGAATATATCATCAGCATGAACAATGCCATCTTTGACGACAAGAATGATAACTCCAGTTTTTATATTTTTTGAGTTATGCCCCTTTCAATGCAACTTTAACCTTAAACTTAATTTGCCTATAACTTTGTAAGTACTTGTCCTATTCACTTCATAGTTGGAATATATCATCAGCATGAACAATGCCATCTGTGACGACAAGAATGATAACTCCAGTTTCAATATTTTTTTAGTTATGCCCCTTTCAAATGCAACTTAAACACGAAACTTAATGTTGCCTATAAAATGGAAAGTACTTGTTTAATTCACTTAATACTTTGAATAACTCATCTGCATTTACAAACCAATTTTTGAAGATGATAGCTCAGGTTTCAGTTATTCCCCTTTTAAATGCAATTTAGATGACACATGTGTTCAGTGGTGTAGTATTGAAATCAACTTAAATAAAATATTTTATTATATATGATTAAACATAGGCCCACATTTCAACTTTTTCCATGCAGGCGACACATGTGTTCCGCGGAACACAACATTCTAGTTTTAATTACCAGCCCCATCCAACATTCAGTTTCTTTAAATTTTCTTACTTGGTTGCATGACTAGTGAAAATATTTTATCTTCTGAAGAAAAACAAAACACACAAAAAACTTATATATTGTTATCAAAGTTTTCTCAAAATAGATAAAAGGGAAGTTTAAAAGCCACAGAAAATGAAAATGCTCAGTGTGATTGATTCTGTTCATGGGCAGTAATGAAAATGCATATTTTTGCGAATGCTAAAAGAGCTTGGTAAAATAAAGTGGGAATATCTTTAAATGAACCTGACACTAAATGTCAAGGTAACTGTGAGATACAGTTTAAAGTAGTATTATGTTCATAAAGAACAGAAAAATCTAAGCCACCTTTATTCAAGAAAGGAGATCAGTCCTTGATGTGTAGGTGATCCCTATTGTCAAAAGGTCAATGTCATGGTGATTTTCATGGTCTCTTTCTCAATTTACAAAAAACACTGAAAAACTAATAATTCAGGTTATGAGTATTCTTACCTGTCACTCCATCTGTCTGACCATGTTCCTTTTTACTATTTTGTCTGCACACTATTATTTTAAATTTGGAGTCATGAGTCTATTTTTATTGAAAAACAGGGAACACATTCAGCAGGCAGGCAATCAGTTTACCAGAATTTTATGGACTAAATTTTTTTTTTGAGTTCGCTTACCAGCCAAATTCTGCAGGTAGTGCTGGATTCATGGCCTACTGCTTATATTTTTTTTACCAAAATAGCGACGTCACCCCTTTAACTTGGAAAGCTTTTATTCAGTCTTTACCAAACTTGGTCATAATTTTATGGCCATATTATCTTTAACAAGTTTAATGATAAGACAGAATGCTCCGATTACTCTGGAGTTGTGACCCCTTATAACTTTTATTTGACATAACAAGCACTTCCTGGCAAAGCATATATCCAACCGAAGCTAGATGTGGTCAGTATACTTTTGGTATAATATCTCAGAGAAGTTAAATAACCAGCTTGATTACTGCAGTTGCACCAGAGATATGACCCGTTTATTGCTGATAGCTGGCAAGAAGTTAACATTATTTACTCTTAATGTGGAAAGTTGTGTAGTATTCACTGAAATAGCTCTGAACGGTTATGGGCATACTATCATTGCTAAGTTTCTTGAAAGTGACATTTTTTGTAAAAAGCAAAATGACAGAAAATAAAAACAACCTCAAAGCTGTAAAGTAATTCTACAGGGTATTGAACTTTTTTGAAATTCTTGAACATTCTACAGCTGAAAATGTCAAAACAATGGACACTAGTACATAAAAAATAAAGCCACCTGGGTGATGTAAGTAAGTTTTTGCACAGTTTAAACATTATATTGCAAGCGTCAATGTTTTTAAAATGTTGGAAATTTGTCCTTATCTGTAAAATATTGTACAAATTTTGATGAGCATAATGGCAGTTTTTGTGTTGCCCTTTTGAAGAAAAGGCGATACATATGGATTGCGTTGTCTGTCTGTATGTCCACCCGTCGGTCCGTTAACGCCAACGGTTAGCTGTAACTTTGCCATTTCTCAATATTTTTTCATCAAACTTTCAAATTATATTACTTTTGACAACCCAGGCATGGTGTTGCTTTATTCTTAGGTCAAGGTCACATTTGATGGAGTTATGCCCCTTTTTGTGCTTGGAGTTTGACATGGAAACTTAATGTTGGCCATAACTTTGCCATTTCTTAATATTTCTTTATGAACCTTTCAAATTATATTACTTATGACGGTCATTTTCATGTCAAATTCTTAAGGTCGTCACATTTGATGGAGTTGCCAAGGGCTTTTTGTACTTGGATTTTGACACAAAAACTTAACATTGGATATAACTTTGGCATTTCTTTATATTTCTTCATCAAACTTTCAAATGTTATTGCTTATGACATCCCAATCATGGTGATGCCAAATTCTTAAGGTCAAGGTCACATTTGATGGAGTTATGCCCCTTTTGTACTGGGATTTAAACGCAACGACAGTCAATTACTTTTTACCATTGGTTCTTGTGAACCAAACGGTGTTGCACTTTAATTTCTTTATTTATTATTGAGTGTTCTTACTTTAATAGAAGCACAAATATGTAACAATAGTATATGTTTTATGATTTTGAATTCTGTTTTTCCTAAAAAATACAAAAACAATGAAACTGCACCCTAAACTCCTTACCCATGCTTGCCCAAACTAATGTTTATTAGAATTTTCGACATAATAATCCAGGTTAATAACTGAAAACAATTACCGTACCTTAAGCCATGAATGAAAAATAAACTCCTTCAGCTGCAAATGAAAAATAAACTCCTCTATAATTATAAATAAACTATACCCATCTATTTGCTTGCCATTGCCATTGTCTTCCAAATGCTTTTGTCGAGTTGATATGTTGATTGGGTCTTATTCACTAGTACAACTTGTATCTGTTTTTTCATATATGAACCAGTTGAGACAAGTGTGAGTTGGTTCACATCGAGAACCTGGTTACAAAAAAATTATTTTGCCACTGACAGTTCCAATGTGGTCACCCCTTAAGGTTTTCGGTAATTGTTTGTTATATGAAATAGACCTATGCTCTCGTTTCCTCTCTCGTTTTTTGTTGTTTGGAGAAGCTGTGTTTTCAGAGTGTGTGGCTATTCCTGATATGCATGTTCACCTATATTAATATCACATGTATACCATCAAACACCTGTGTTTTCTAGTGTTAGCTTTTAAAGCCATTATGCGCATTAATCAGACAAAGCATTCAAGAACTTGCTGTTCTGATAACTGAATCCAAATATAAAAGAAGTCACTTCTTTTTTTCAGAGGCGGAATATGTGTACAGATTACGCAAAGATTTTGTTCCACTTCGCCTACAGAAGGAATATGTGCCAGATGGATGGCTGGGTATACTGGTTGGAACTCGCTTGTATTTTGATATATTCAAGGAGGACCTCCTTGACATACAGATTCCTCGGCTTGCCAGGGAAATAGGAGAAAGAGGCAAACCTGCACTTCCTCGTGATTATGTTGATCATGGTAAGTGATTTCAATAACCAATTACTTTTGCTCATAAGAGTTACCAATGTTTGCATTTGGATTGATCTATGTCTGGTTTGAATTAGATGAAAAGGGAACTCTGAAAGCCAACAAATACAACAAATATGAAAATATCGCAGGCTTGGTTTGATTGAGCCTGTTCATGGGCAGTTATGGAAATGCATATTTATTTTACTCAGCATGCCGCCTTGCCCCGTGTTGAGTACAACTCAATGTTGGTTTTGCCTCTGTTTTTTCGAAGTAGGTAACCGCTCAGTTCTCATTTTCGTTAAATGTTTGTGGTGTCTTTTTTGAAATTTATTATTTAATGAATTCATGTTTTTCTGTCTACTCTTTTGTTTGACTATTGCTGTTTCGTTTTCTGAGTGTGGCTATTCCTGATATGCGTGTTCCACTTTATTATTTCCTTTCTAAGAATTAATATTTCTCTTTTAAACCACATACGTTGAACCTTTTTAAATCATCTTTTTAATTATTGTTTTTAATTTAACATGCATAAATGAAGACAATCAAAAGACCTTATTGAAATCAGTTGTTTATTTCATATTTGATTTATACTTTATATTAGAAAAGATGAAAAGGAAAGATAGTTGTTTTAGAAATAATGGATTACAGGTCATTTTTTATGGAGTTCACCTTAGAAAGTCACCAAAGTTTATTTCTGTTTCTGTCTTGTCACTGTTCAACTATAAAATGCTTTGGTTACAAAATCACGGACAACAATATTGTATAGATTTTTTACAGGTTTTGCGAAAAGGTTTTTGAAACCACCAGCAAAACTCCATTTAAGTCAAATGAAAACTCAGGTGACGTTTTCAAAAAAGCTTAAATAAAATAAATTCAGGCTTTCTCTTTTTCAACTAATGATTTGTCTATATTGTACACTTAACTTCCTCATTATTTAATAAGAGACAAGCAAACCAGTGTTATTGAAAAATATGTTTCCAAGAGAAAATAAATCTTTGTCGCTTGTAATGAACAAAGAGTTTGCTATGATAATTATACTTAATTGACGTGTCAAGACTTAATAAATTCGCTCTTTTCTTACTGGATAAAGTTATGTTAGATCAGGAACCTCCATTTTTATAAACAGGTAGGAGGCAGCCCTATGGATACCAAATGTTCAATCCTTGATTCTTATATGTTTTCACAGTCTTTTATCCAAAGCATTCGAAGTTCACAAGATTGGAATACTTAAGAGGATGACCGAATTCGTTTTGGGGGTTACTTAGTCAAAAGGCAAGGTCCAATGGCCTTAATATTCAAATGCATTTCCAGTCAAGGGCGAGACGTGCATTTTTTAAAAACACCATCTAATATTATTGACGAGTTTTGTCTTAAGGTAACACCGTCATATATTATGTAGCACAGAACATTTCAGATAATTAATATTTTCTGAAGATAAATTGCAGTAGAACTTTGTTACAAGTGTTTTGGTTGGAAGATGTTTTTGATGATCATTATTAATTTTGTTGTACTTGTTGTTTGGATATGTGAATGACATTAGTATACCATACCGTTGCCAGTAACTAAAATGTCAGACTCAGCGTCCAAATTAAATAGATATAGTTTTGATTGTAACTTTGAAATTTGTTTTTAAATCAGTTCATGTTACGTCCCACTAAAATTTAACTTGAGCAGTACCTATCCATTTTCACCAAACTAGATAAGTACATTCGATAACCAGCTAGATTTCTCTAGAATTTATGGAATAATGATCTTGGTTCTGTCTTTTCGTTAAAATAATCAGGTGAGTTAAATGGGCAGTGTGCCTTCTTGTTTTTTAATTGTTTTTGTATATGTACGCTTTATTTTCCTTCCGGCTATAAGGCTTCATGAGGAGGCTGTTTTCCTGAATGTGGCTTTTGCTTTTTTTTCGATTAATAAGCAACATTAATAACCTATTTAAATAGACTTTTCAAACAGTCGATAACCTTTATTTACGTATATATGTGTGTAATAGTAAACAAATATTGGTATGTAATAAGATAGTGTGCAAATAAGAAATTGTCAAAATAAGAAAGCCATTCCTCCTCACCAGGTGTTTCTATACACTCACCGGCATTTCTAATTACACACTTTTTATAGACGAAAATAACTATCAAAATATTTGACTTTTTCTAAAATCTGAAAAAAGTAATTGGATTAAGTTTTAACAGCAAATTATTATAGCACTGACATTCTTAAACTAATTGCACAATAAAATAGTTCTGTGAAAGCATTTGTAGCGTAAATGACCGTCGCCGAATATGACGTCACGTGCATCGCGTTACGTCATTTTCGTACACTCAACATGGTATTCAATCATCGTAATATCAACGTTATGCCGTAGTTATTCTAATTAAAACAATTTAAGGGCAGTAAAATGAAGGTAAAGAATTGTAACTTACCTGTCTTACTGACGTGCCAGCTTGGAGCATTCCAACGGCACGCGCTCTCTCTACCAAAGTCATACGCGCCATTTTTTGTGAGTTTTTATACCGGCCTTTTTATCTCTGGCTAGAATTCTAATGATTTTGGCTAAATTCAAACTTGCCTAACATTCTGTACATGTGTGCACGAGGAAAATGCTGATTTCAAATTTTCGTCTCGCATGAATGAACTCGAATGGGGATTTTCGTGTAACGTGCTACGATTAGACATCAACTCCAGGTACAACTCCCGTTATAACCAATTACCATAAACACCATGTTTTGATAGTTATTTTCGTCTATAAAAAGTGTGTAATTAGAAATGCCGGAGAGTGTACATCTGTTTCCTAACTTTGCTACAGGTTTAATAAAGATAATAGTGAGTCTCACCCATGAGAGCCACGACCTTCCATTACTACTTTACTACAGGGTTAATATTGATAATAGTAATTTTCACCCGTAAGAACAACGACCTTCCATTTCTAAATCATTCCTAAACCGTCTACTTTTTTGTTCAATGCGTCAAGAAACTTTCTCAGCCTTTACTAACTGCGGTTTTGAAAATAAAAGATAGGTATTTTTATCGAATACTTTTACAAATGAACGTAAAACTTTGTTAGTTTCTAGAATTTTTCTATTCTTAGTTCTTTTATAGTGACAATTGTGTTGTTATCCATGTATTTTAACAATAAACAGGACAGTTTTGAATATATTGATTAGCGCTTAGCCCGGGAGGAAGCGGCGTGGGCAGTATTAATCAATATTAATCATATCGTCCGATCATCATTACATAACAAGTCTGAAGCACAGGCGTTAAGCTCGAACAAGATGTTCGATTCAATTTGTATACAAAATCTGCGGAACAGACAAGTTTAAGAATATACTTTTGAAATTATTGTTTTCTTAATTAATTTCTCTATAATAATATTATTACATTATCATTTTGTCATATCTTGTTAGAATCATTAAAGCAGAGCAGTCCGAGAAAAAAGTTCTCAGCTACGGGTCAATAGCTCGGTCTATAACACTTTAAACATTTCCTTTTCATAATATTATAAGGCCCTTTTCCGGAGTAGATTTTTAGTGCTGAATGTTTAACATTTTATTTTGGAACATACCGAAACAGCAATAAATTACGTTCTCAACAAACTTTGAGTAGAGGCATCCTTGTCCTGTGATCAACATTTTAGTAACCAGGTGATTTTTCTGTCTTGTTTCCATCATTTGTATATTTCAACATTTTAGTTCCAATGAGACTCACCTCAAGGGAGGCGGTACCGCTGATCAAGGCTGATTTGGGTTATGGCGTTATCTCATGGACAGGTCTGGATGTCAAACAATGGCTTGCTTCTTGTAATCTCGAGGGCTTACAGGAACGGTAGGATTTTTTTATTGTAAATGTACATTTATGTTTAATAACATACGAGTATTCTCTATATTTTAACATAAAAAATAATATTTTCTCTACCTGGCAGCAAACCCGCACCGTCACGCCGACAGCTCGTGCTTATGTTTCATTATTGGGCTTGTGAGGTTTTGCATTTCATAGTTTCCAGAGGGCAAACTTGCAAACAGAATAATAAACTTATGCTTATGAACATAAAAGAGCAAATATTATTATGTACTGATTTGAATTATTAAAAAAGATTATGTTTGATAGGTGCAAGCTATTTGTTTTTATTCCAGGTTTGAGGAGATTGACGGCTGTATATTGCTGGAATTGCAAAAAGTTCAGGACACTGCACCAGAATATTTTCATAGAGTCTTAAGAGACGATTTCAACATGTCCTTTTTAGCTGCTTTGAAGTTTTCAAGATGTCTTCGAAGCTTAACATGAACCATGTGGCTGAAAAGTATTTGATGATAATTTCTTATTGATGTGACCATCCATAAAAAGTGAAAAAGAGAAAACTATAACCGAGTCCTGTCATGTGGAAATGTGTAATCGGGAAATGACGTCATTTCTTGAAATGACGTCATTTTAGCAAACGACATTGCTTATGATGCATTTCATTGTGATAAGTATGCTTTTTTGTTCGTTCAATTCAAATCGACAGTTTTCTAATAACGAAAATTTGTATTTGATTAGCCAGGATCAGTGCATATGTTCGATTTTATTTAAGGCCAGGGTCACTGTTCCGAAACAAAAAGATAAACGGTTCTGAATCAAGTCATATTCAAACTGTAAGAATAATACCGCTTCAGTTCCTAAATTGTACACCAACTTATTTTCCCAATTGTTTTAAAACAATGTTTGTATTACGCATTTTTGTGATTTAATTGTTCACAGAACATTGTGAACATATTTATTTTTATGATAAGAAATTGACGTAAGTTATCTTATTCAATTCACTAAATATTTAACATTAACTTGTAATGGTAAGTAAAAATTTTGTGATTTTTTTTATTTCGACTTCTACATTTTCTTAGTTATTGTTGCTTTATTAGAACCATCATTTAAGCCACGGCTACTTTTATTTTCAGTTAGTTTCTTGTCGTTATTGTATTTTTAATTATTGAACATTTTTCATTTTGGCATTTCGAGGTAGCTGATGGTTCGTAAAACTTTTGGAAATACATAAACATATTTATGTGATTGTTTTTATTTATTTTCCGGCGCTGTTGTTGATAGTATAGACAATGAGAGTCTGTTTGTGATTATGTAATGAAATGAAGTGTCATCTTATGCCCTCATTATAAGTTTCAGCTATAAACTATTATCGTACCAGCATGAATTGTCTTTTCAGATTCAAAACGATTTTGAGAAAAATATTCAAAATTACATTTTTGGAAACATTTGGAAATAATCTGTGAGTTTATTTATCAGTCCATTTTCAATTAAGCTCTGTTCTGGCTTTTTCCGTTTTATTTGAAGTTTGAAGTCCTTATTAGATGCCATACTGTCAGTTATGTATCGGTGTAAATGCATGAATTGCCCTGATTTTTTATAAACTAACAATAATTATTTTTGTGGTTTCTCAGCTATTGAAACGTTTATCCATCTCTGAATGCGAACAGTGAATAGTTATGTTTAACTCAAGTCTATGCATCGTTGGCAGTAATATGAATGTTTCATGTCATTTCTGTCAAGGTCACGGTCAAAATTCTAAAAGTAGAAATTCCTTGTCTAAATAATAAGATGGCACTGAGTTAAACTATCGTCACCAAAGCTATCATTAAGTGTTGAGACCTTGCTTGGGATTTCATTTGGGGGTCACTAAGGTTATGTTAAAGGTTACTGTTAATAAGATTCTAAGATTCTTTCCAAATGTTTTGAGCTTACTCATGTAGGTTTCGTCCTAGTTATAGAAACTTGGCTTTTTTGCATATTACATGGACATGTTTTGGAAAATATGAAAACTATCTGAATATGCCAGAAGCGCTTTATCACTTTTTTTAATTCAATGTGATATGAATTTTCTCAGATTCATTCCTAATGTTTTAAGCTTACTCATGTTTACCTCTTCCTAATAATAGAAACTTGGCTTTATTGCATTTTACATGGACATGTTTTGAAAATACATGTATGAAAAATATATGAATATACCAGAAGTTCTTTATCAAATCTGCTTATTGATGAAGCCAGTGCCCAAGATGATAAAACTAAATCTGGAGATCAGTCTCAAATCTCAAGCATCTGATTGGCTGAAATGGCGACTGGTCGCCATTTCAGCCAATCAGATGCTTGAGATTTGAGACTGATCTCAAAACTTAGTTTTATGATCTTTTCATTTTGTTTAAGTTTTTAAGATTGTTTTAAGTTTTAAATTTGTAGTACATATATAAAAATTTGGTAAAAACTGTGTTTTTTTCCACATTTTTGACTGCTCATTCTGAGATATGTTTTAATATATGCCATGTTGTGAATGTCCTAGCTACCGACATTAGGCATCTCACTACTTTAGGTTAGACTCCTCCCGCATGTAGGGGATTGGGATTGCTCTTGGTGAAAAGATCGCCGCCTAAGGTCAAATCGTTCTCCTTGTTGTAGCTAAAAAACTCTGACTCCTTTGGGTTCTCCACCCAAACCAGCAACGTCATAGTTTAATATGTTCCCATTAAATGAAAATCGATTCTAACTAGAAAAAAGTTGGAAATATTTTCACCTTGTCAGGAAATTATAACTAGTAGGTGATAGTTATTTTATGAAGGAAATTACTAACAATTACTGTTAGGCTTGCTGCAATGATTTCTTAGTCAGTATCAGATGTTTGTTGCTATTGCAATCAGTTTACTGACAGCTCTCAGTGTTGCTCTTGTGTGACCGCTTGCTGCGATCATGTGTGAACTGATATCCATGATTATAGTAAAATATATTCTGCATAAACAGCTATTAAAACAACTCTTTATTTGAAGTGCAATATTAATAATATTTACATTACATATCTATTGAGCATCTAAATGCGCTTTTGTTTTTGAAGTAGTGCAATAATAAATTTTTGTTAGCTCTTGAAAATTCTATCTGTGTGAAGTGCAATATAAATAATATTTATGTTTTTTTTTCAATGTTTTTATTCTTAATAATTGTATGCGCTTTTGTATTTGAAGTTGTGCAATAATAAATTATGTTCGCTCTTACACCCGTCAAGACGCGGGAGAGTAACTGACATGTTGATGGCGTCTAATTTCTATTATTATGAAACAAAGTGGTGTAGTGCTTGTTCTGCACACCGGCCCTATGTCCAGTTTGATAGCCAGACTGATCATTCCACTGACACAATGGTTGGTTTGCACTTGAAATATTCAATTGGTATTTCAACCAAACAAATTTTGTAAAACATAATTCATTACGATATTAAATTTGGAACCCACCATATCATACTGTGATACACTGTATTTACTATTATTCACATTTTCTCTATTATGCACATATTTTACAATTATACACATATATTATTGATATTATTACACACGATATTTCTGCCAATAAATGCAGAAATTTAACAAATGTTGCATTGCCCGAACTCTAACCCGAACGAATATAATTTAGATGGGACTGAAGCTCTGCAGTCACTTCAGTGAATAAATACTTATGTCTGTAGTTTGTGACCTAATTCAGATGGATGAACAGTTTTAACTGCAATTGCGTTTTTATGATACATTTATTTCTGGTAGCAAATCATTCAATTCATTCTGTATGGACAATGATTTCATTATTTGTTGGCCAAAAACATGATCATTTACACACTTAAATTTAGCATATCCTGCCCAAGTCAAGATGGGTGTATTATAAACTGTTCTATTATTAAAAATTTGTTTTTACCTTCATCGGTTGTTCTTTATCCCACTAGCTCTGGATTATACTTTAAATTAATGACAAAGTATTGTCTTTCTTAGCCCCAATCTCTATACCACCCAAACAAGTTTTTTCATTATTTTCAAAATGAGTTTTTAAAAAGCAGCCGTTGATAATAAATACATGTATACTTATTTATACATATACCATGAATGGTAAATGGGGAAATGCTTTCAAACCCTATAAATTTATCAACATTGTATTGCTTTTTGGCAACATAAACGTCAGTATCGCAATGTGACTGCACACGTCGAAATTTGCCCCTTTATTGAATTTAAATTAAAGGTGTTCACCAATGAATGGTGAAAACATATCTCGCACGATACTGGACGGATATTTATGTGCTGTCAAAACCAGTTTTTTTAAGCTAAATTGTTATGATCCTTCATATTTAACCAGGTTTTCTTTAGAAAAATCCTATTTCAATATCACAGTAGCGTTGTTTGTGCCGTGTGGCGGCTGTAAAAAGTCTCCCCGTACATTCAATCAGTTGTGTTATCAATTACGTCCTTTGAAGGTCGTCGAGCACGATATTTATGCACTATGTTAATAGTACTTCTAAATTTACTTTTTGTTTTTAATATTTCGGCCATTTTAAAGATGGGTGGTTCCAACATCCCAGCAAAAATATATTTGGATATTGTTCAATCACCCCCAAGGATATACTTCCTGTTTTTTTTAATTTTGCCTTTGGCGTTGTCTGCGATATGCAGGATTTATATTCTAAGATCCCCTCTCAAAATTCTATTCTGTTTAGTTCCGCCCATTGTTTTCTCGTTTAGGGCAAACCCATTCTTTTATCTGGGGACCATACGCTGCTGAGCATGGAATGGTATTAATCTGAAAATACCGCATTGAAGGTTCTATGTTCACCGCCATATGCATACCATCGTTTGGGATGAATCTAAATTGTACTGTTTATTGGTGTAGATATTGAGTTGCGCTCAACCAGGGGCTAGGCGGCGTGGGTAGTAAAAGGTCTGTTCCAAAAATAGAAATTCAGGTTCCACATAATTATTTGAGTAAGCTGTGACCTATCAACACCAAACTTGGTATGTGGGTAGCTTATATCAAGACACAACTTGAGATTGCTACCTCGATGTCTGTGATCAAGGTCAAGGTCACTGTTGCTTAAAAAAGAAATTCAGTTTCTGCTCGAGTTTGACTTGAGTTTGCTTTGACCTATTGACACCAAACTTAGTGTGTTGAAAGCCTATATGGGATGCAACTTGGAATTGCTTCGCATGTGTCTTTGATTTTGATCAAGGTCAAGGTCACTGTTGCTTGTCGCTTAAAATAGAAAATCAGTTTCCATGTAATAACTTCAGTTTTCTTTGACCTATTGACACCAAACTTGGTGTGTGGATAGCTTATACCAAGACGCAACTCGGGATTGCTCCTCAGACCTCTTTGATCAAGGTCATGGTCATGGAAATTCAATTTCTGCATAATAACTTGAGTTAGCTTTGATCTATTGATATCAAATACAAGTAATAAATGAAAACCTGGTTTTCGGCGCGTGGCGACGTTTTTTTCTTGTTCAAAGATGGAAACAAAAGTTGACATTTCTCTGCAACCATTGCAATTTGCTGATTTGCAAATTTGATGTGAAAATAAATAGGTTGAATAAATAAATAAATAAATAAATATCCAGTGACTCAAAAGTAAACGACACATAACGAACAATAACGGGGCTTAAGGTGTGATACAAATCCATTTTGTGCCGTGAGATAGGTTCAATGTCCAAACATACATATTGCGAAGACGTTAATGATCTTTAGTGATGGAACGCATTCAGAGTTTGAGTACCGTATGACCTATGACCTGTATTTCCAGCCCGAGATTGGTGAATGCATTCAGAGTTCGCGTACTGTATTTCCTGTCTTATCAGCTCAGTGTTTTAACAGTTTCGGAAGCTCTTAGATGGAAAAAATGAACGCGATAACCCATGTTTTGTTAAGTTTCTGCATATTGAAAAAATGGCTATTTTAAATCATTTCTTGCAAGAGTTTAAGTACGGATTCCCGTGGCAAACAGTGCATCAGGTCCACTGTGTTATCGAGGATTGTTTAAGTACTCATTTTTCATGCGGAGAAATCGGGAATGTCTGCGTGGTGGCGGGATGTGCATAGGTATGTGGATGCGTGCGCGTTCTTACGTGTTCTCGGAGATTTGCATTGTTTTTCAAATAGTCCACGTAGTACTTTTAAATTAGTCGTTTATCTCGGAATATCTTTCATAATAGAGGCTGATGCTAGATACACCAAAAGTATAAAAATAAGTAGGGCATTTCTTCAAACGGACCGGTTTTACTACCATTAACAGCACCATAGAACCACATTTCTCACTTATTTTAGGCCCCTATTGTTTTACCGGCATTACGACTTCAACAAATTTCAGAACCATAATTCTATATCGATCCTAATAGCGAATCAAAGAGATCATTTTGGAAGGTAGTCAGTTCAATATCTTTACATATTATAAATAGAAAGATTGATAAACTTTACTCCTCCATAGAATAGAAGGCATATATACAACCAAAGAACAAATTACCAACGAGCATAAGTTATGTGCACATACACATACACACATAAAAAACAAACAGACAAACAAACAACATTAAAAAAAATAAATAAAAAAGAGACCAAAAAGTTATTTAAACACCACTTATCATAATGTATATAGAGTATGAATTATTAATCAAAGATTTATTTTAGGTTTATTAGGTACTAAACAACTTCCTTAACCGATTCTTTTCAGTTAGCGCTTTAACAATTAATTAACCAATCAAACATTTAATCAATTAACCAGTCGATTAATTATTCAATTAGTCAATTAATTGATCAACCAGAACAATCAGTCTAATAAGTTCCTGTCCCACTATTTCTCCCTTGCTCAAAACGAAACAGCAAGGAAGGAATCAAGGACATGAGCTCATTGTTTGTATCACTTATTTAATAATAAAGGTCAAAGGTTTGCATATATAATGCAACAATCTACAAGTCTTTTGCATAAGTATTATTCCGATTTTTTCATCTTAATCGAATAAAAAAATTATAAAATATAACCCGTGAACACTTATTTGATCATGTGGTTTTCGATTGCAATAATTTTCAAAATTTACATTTCCGAGTGCTTCATGAACGCAGCACCATAGGTTATGACTATTCGAATCATTTGTAATACAAAAAAAAGAATCCAATGTTCAACAACAGTCAGTCCTCTTACAAGCCGGACAAACAGTAAGATATTTTCGTGAGAAGTAGCGTCCTACGGCGAGATGACTGTTTTACAAAATGGAGGTTTATCACGAAACAATTGACTTCAACGCCATAAACTAAAAGGTACAATTTCGTTGTGAATATGGTAAACATGTTTAAGGTCATTGTCTAATAGAAGCCTTGTTCGATATTCATAGTTAGCTAAGTTTCCATAGCCTAGGCCGATGTATTGAACACCTGAATCTGTTTAAGCGATGATTTACCGCTAATTGTATCTGTCACTCGGATATGTTTTATTTGAACTCAAATTTCCGGAAACAAGCTGTTGTAAATTTGATCACATCAGATTTTATGTCGTAAGTCTTTAAACTTAAATGCAAACACTATCCATTTTCAGAAGAAAATCCTATAAGCAGATACAAATTGGTGGTGTTGGTTAACAATTTCTGGTTTGCGAGTATGCATAATACGCCTTGAACTATTTTAGGACAATGCCATTTAAAACATGAACAATAAATCAAGTTAACTGACTCATCGTGTTATTTACAGATGGCATCATTCAAGTTTTACTCATAGCACCGATATGAGTCCTAAATATATAACAGCATAAAAATTTAGTAATATACTGATCAAAAATGAAAACTTTCCAGTTTTTTTAATTCAAAAATATTGTTCAGTGATGCTAATTTTTAATCTTTTATTTTATTTGTGGTATTTGCACTTATCATGACATTTGATAAAGCAAGAAGACTTTGTGTTGTTGTTTTTTTTACAGAGGTCAGGGTTAGTTTAAGTAATATGCATTTCCATTACTGCTCATGAACAGGCTCAATCAAACCGAGCCTGCAATATTTTCACAACTGTCGTGTTTCATGGCTTTCAAAGTTTCCTTTTCATCATTTTTTTCCATAACAACAATGAGTTAGACAATTTTTTAAAAAGTCTCGAACAGATTATTTGACTATCAAATTTGGAAGTTTAAACAAGGAGTATAATTTTGTGTTTGTGAATGTATGTAAATAGAATTTTAGTGAATTCATTTTTTATCTAGTTATTTTCCTGAACGCCATTTTGCCGTAAGAGGCATTTGGATATTTTTCTTTTTAAAGATAAACGTGCAATGATGACTGTAGAGGGTCCTTATGTTTGCTCTTTTATTTTGTTATCAATATATAAACTAAATTTGATCAGTAGTTAATTAAAATATGTTTAAATAGTCTTGCAGAACATCAAACAATTTGTTGGCTGAGTGCAAACAGTTGTAACTTTATATGAATAAAGAAGGTAGTTACAACTGTTTTGCACTCAACAAACGGATTGTTCTCTCAGCGGACACTTTGTTATAATACTGAACAGATGGATGTGATAAGCTTAATCAGGCTGACATTAGTCGACTGGGAGATAAGTCGAAAGTTGCCAATCCTGGAACTGACAGATTGACACTCCAAACTAATTGCTTTTAGTGTTTGAAAGACTCCATTACAGAAAACGACTAAGTGAACTGGCTAAACTCGTAAATATGAACAATAAAAGGTACTTCATTTCTTGATACAAGCTTCTATGACACTATCGCGAGCTTTAAGGTATTATAAGGTAGTACTAAAGAGTGCTTTATGTGGATCTTAAAAGATAAATAACTATTGTTACAAAGGTGGGAAATTCGATTGGTGATATCAGAAAAATGTCATTACAGAACAGCCGCTCCTTACATCCAAACATTATGAACAGACACATAACCACTGTCAGCCAACGTCAACCAGCACAGTCCTTCTCACCAACACTCAATGTCAAACAGACAAAATCCGATCACAATTGCCAGCCTCCTTAAACTCAGCCGCTACCCACTTGAAGCCGCTGTCAAAAATCGCAGACGCTACTTATTGCCAACTCCTATCAAACAACAATTCTGCAGTTGTCCTCAATCACCTTTTTTTTAAATTCAAACATTGAATAAAACAAATGCATGGGGTGGATAACTTTTCATCATAGACTTTGGAAGGAAATAAGTACATTAGAAAAGCGTTGGTTCCAGCTTCATTTTAAGCGTTGACTGATTGAAACACATTTTTGCATCATTGATTTAACCCCTAAGCGGTTTCTGATTCAATATTTGTTCAGACCGAATATGTATTTAGCTGCTTGTTTGTCGAGTTCTGCTGTTCGATCATTTAACAAATTAGAAATCTTAATTATTTGTAAAGCTTTAAAGCATTTATTCATTTATTTGAATATCGACACATATGTATTTTTGTTTGATATAATAGTGTTGTTTTTTTTATAATATTTCGTCTACACAACGTGTTTATCATATATTGATTTTAAACTATTTTAGATGGTTTTACCTTATTTTTAAAATATTATATTGTCACACATTAATAAAGATAAAAGGAATAGTGCCTAATAGTCGGTCATCTTGTATGATTTGACCGACATTACATAAAAGACTATGCGTGATAAAGAGTTGAGCACCGATTAACAGCAGTAACGGAATGGATATTTTTGACATTACGATTCTTTTTGAAGATAATGACATCTACGCCTGGCACGTCTTAAAACTTAAAAGGAAACGTACTTTTAAAGGCTGATGTTTCATTTTGCAATCCTAGACGATTTTCCGTAAAACTAAATTAATGGAAAACGTTATTTTTATTTGCTTTTGTCTTAATTTAGTGTATTATTTCATGTCTTGTAGAAATAATACTATTTTAAGTATCAAACTGGGCGAAGCTTTTTTTAAGAATAGTTTCTACGGAACGAGTTTACAACAATAAAATAAACCTTTCCAAAGACAGGTTCAGTAGAATGGGACAGTTCTGTGCCCAGATATAAAACTGTGCGTGGAAACCAGTCTCAAATCTCAAGCATCTGATATATTAGCTGAAATGGCGACCAGTCGTCATTTCAGCCAATCTGATGCTTGCGAATTGAGACTGGTTTTCAATCTCAGCTTTATAACCTTCAGACTTGACCCTTGTTTTGTCTACAATAGAATTCATTTTGATTCAGTTTGTGAAACAGGCATTTTAAGATGAAAAGTCTATTTTAAAGTTTAATTATACTCCCATGGAGTTGTGTTTTAGTGATAAATCCAATCAGAGTAACAGACAGACTAGATATCCAATAATATGGTTTTGACAATTTATTAATAATTTTCATCAATTCTGTTGGAAAAAATAATGTAGATTTAAAGCAACATTTACTTTCAATGGTGGATAATTTATTTGTCTCCATGGAAAGTTAATATATTAGAAGTCGTCCTACATTTGTAGCAAACCAGGAGCTATGAAAATTCCGATTCCTCAGCGATTTATTTCAGTAGAACTCTTTTCTACTTTTTTGTTTACAATGAACAAAATATATCGATCTAGTTTCAACAGCGCATGCGCATGGCTACAAATGTAGTGCGACTTCTAAGAAGGATAGAGTCTATTAAGACGTTTCTATAGAAAGCTCTCGTTGCAGCTTCTAGATGTTAGAGTACGGTTAATTTAGTAGTTGTACAAGAACTGGAGTTGGCAATAAATCATGCTTTATAAGGTGTTTTGTGCATTTAAGGCAACCATAACATAGTAGGAATTATATCTTTTTATATATTTTGGTTCAACACTGATTCTAATTTTTGAAAAGAGCATAATTTATTAATTAAGTTCTTAGGCTGGATGCGACAGCCTTCAGTTCATTATAGCTTTTTATGTAAGCTATACCACGGTATTTTCACATTATGTTACATATGCACTCCACCGTTTAGGGATGGATCAACATTTTTCTAATTTTATGTGTTAATTGCGCTAGGCGGCGTAGCTGGCATTAATATGCATTTCCATTACTGCATATGAACAGGCTCAACCAAACCGAGCAAGCAATATTTTCATATTGTCATTTTCGGTGTCTTTCGAAATTCACTTTACTTCTATACATTTATACGATTTTATGAACACATTTCAGCAAGGTGCTTAAATTGCTGGCAGTGCAAATTTAAATATCGAATCAATGTACAAATGTAGTTAAACAAAACTGGAAATCGGGTACTGTTTGTATCACAGCAAAGGTCATACTGTAATACTACCAAATATGCCTCTAATTACGATTAAGCAACTGCACCTGATTATGGGCGTCCATGTATAGGATAGGATTTATTAAGACGTTTCTATAGAACATCTTATCTAGCTATAAAAGAACATATAATTAGGTATTGCGAAAAGGTTTTTGAAACCACTGGCAAAAATCAATTTTGGTCTATTAAAAACTCAATTGACGCTTCAAAGAAGCTTAAATCAAATAATTTTAAGGCGTTCTTTTTGTCAACTTTGGATTTTTCACGTTGTACAATCCATTCCCTTATAACTAAATAAAAAAGCAACATATGCATATCAGGAATCGCCACACTCAAAAAACACAGCCTCCCCACGCAGCGAAAAAGAAGAGAGGAAGAGAGAGAGATAGAGCGCATGTTTTATATATGTATGTCAATTCAAATAGGACGCCACAAACAATTAATAAACAAGAGAACAGAGACAAGCTCACCGGTCTCATTGAAAAAACGTGTGCAAAAGAAAATAAAACTTTCATCGCTTGTAATGAACAAAGAGCATTTTTTGCAGATGGTTCTTATGATAATAAAACTTTATGGACTTACAATACATAATGAAGTCGCTAACTTTCTTACTGGATAACATTTACGTTAGATTTGGTACCTCTATTTATAAAACAAGTAATAGGCATCCCAATGGGATCTCATTGTGCATCCCTTGTTGGTGATCTGTTTTTATACTGTTATAAAATAGACTTTATGTTATCTCTTTCTACTGAACATGAAGATGCAATTATTACAGCTTTTAACAACACATCGAGGTACCTTGATGACTTATTAAATCGAGGTTAATAACCATTTTTCATTTACTGGTTAATAAAATTTATTTGAAAGAACTACAACTTAATAATGCGAACACTTCACAAAAGCAAGTAAACTTCCTTTATCTAAATCTGTCCATTAAAACTGGTAACGTCACCACTAAAATACATGATAAAAGAGATGATTTTAATTATTATTATTATTATAATGAATTTTCCGTTTTTAGATGGCGATGTTCCTCGAGCAACATCTTATGGTGTTTATATCTCACAATTTGTTCGCTTTTCTGATGTTAGAGATTTTAATGGACGTAATCTTTGCATAACAAAAAAACTTTTAAAACAAGGTAATCGTTACGCAATTAAGGAAAACCTTTTGCAAGTTTTATCGCCGATACCCAGATGTAATTAAAAAATACAGGTGTCGTTTAAAATCACTATTTAAACAAGGTATTTCACAGCAAGTTTTTATGGAGATTTAATTTATAAACTTACGAAAATAAAGGACAAATTATCCACGTTATTCGTAAAAACCATCTGTAAATTCAAAAGGAAAAGGTTGCCAACATTCTACAGCTCTCTGCAGGCCTGGTGATAAACCATCTACGGTTGATCGTTGTGCTTACATGTACCTCTTTAATTGTACGACAGCGGCAGTGTTTAAGAGTTAATGAAAGTTTATAGGAAAATCTTGTAAAAGAACCTAGAAGCTCTATCTGTTTGTTACTTTTATCCCTGCCATTGTGTTCTTGCTTATTTGACTCCAATGGTTCTCTTTTTCGTTAATTGTTTGCGTGGTCTAATTTGAAATTAATTCTTTTATAAACTGATGGACTCTTTTCCTCTCTACTTGTTGGCTGCGTGGGTAGGCTGTGATTTTCTGGTTGTGGCAATTTCTGATATTGCATATTTCTGCTTTTTCTTAATTAAAGAACGATGACATTCGCTTAAAGAAAAAAGTATTAGAGCTAATCTAATTTAAATTTATTTGAAGCAAAAACGTTCTCTTCTGCTGTATCATCCTATATATCTTATCCAGTTAAAAACAATCAACCGAAGTAATGAAATTAGAAAATACGGAAACGATAAATATAAAATTTAGAAGAATTTAATCAAACATTTAACATAAAATAAACTTTTTTTTAGATGAAAAGGGATCTTTGAAAGTCACCGAACACGACAAATATGAAAATATTGCAGGCTCTATTTAATTGAGCTTGTTCATGGGTTAGTTATTCAAATGCTTATTACTTCCACCTAGCCCCGGGTTGAGGGCGAGTCAATATTTACACCGGTAAACAGTAGAAAGTTAATCCATTCCAAACGATGGTTTAGGGTGAACATTGAACCTTTAATGCTGTATTTTCATATTAACACCATTCCATGATCAGCGGCGTATGGCCCCTAAATAAAGAATGGGTTTGCCCTAAACGGGAAACGATTGGCGGAACTGAATAATATGGAATTTTTTACAGAAGATCGGAGAATATAAATCCTGTATTATTTTTCTAGACGTTTTAAACAGCCAATTCAGAACTCTTATGCATCAGCATTTTTGTGATGATGTATCTTTAACTTGACATTAATTCCCATTTGCAGACCAATGAAAGTAAAGAAATATAGTGTTATGTGGCTGCATTGAAGTTTGGATGCTCAAGTTGTTTGAAAGAAAATGCTTTATTTACATAGAACAGACGCACACACAAGGGAAATACCGTTCGCACAAAAATTCTGGAATGGATGTTTAAAACGTCTAGAAAAATGATTCAGATATCGTGTAAACACTTATTTACAATTGGTTGCTGTCATCTATCAAAATAATGTCAGAGATGTTAAGTAGTACATCAAAATGTTTTGACCTTCAAACCGAAAGTAGACCCGGAAGTACGTTTTTCTTAAATTTCTTGAAAACCCTAACATTATTTTGACAAATTAGCATTAATGATTGTAGACCAGAATATACATATTTCAGGTGTGGGTTGTTTTGGTATATTCTCCATGAACTTCGGGTTTTCTTTTGTTTTAGTATGTGCTTGGTAATTAGAACATGAATTAGACTAAACTGAGCTTGCAAACATTAGTATATCCTTAGATAAATGCATTTCTTCACTAAAATCTAGGTGGCATTGGGTATTTTTCCCAAAATTCATTTTTGAAATTTTAGCCAGCTTTCGCCATTTGCAATGTTTACGAAACCTTAACGTTTATAACCAGTTAAGAAGCCCGTTTTGCGCAGTTTGTAAAGGTGTTACAGCTCGGGAATATAGACGTTAACTCATACATTTAGATTCGAAGCCTGGTTAAGCCACTTTTATTTATTGTTTGGTTATTTTAAAATTGCCATTCTCTTAAAACTTGTACAGACCGTTTTGGTGTGTCTACTATTGATGTGAAGCATTTAATTACTGCATATATAGCGCGTATGCGCTACAATTAATTGCATAGATAGCCCGCTATACAATTGCATAATGTCACAAATATTATTGAATAAACCCCGCTATTTAAAAGGTATCCTAAAACCAAATGAAGTAATTCCGAAAACATAATGTTGTGTTTGTTAGGATTTGAACCGGAGCTATTCAGATCGGTAGTCCGGCATGTATACCTATACACCATTCCTTACTGAGGTTAGCAAAAATATCTAAATATTCGGTGGTTTGATGCAAGTGTTTATCCAATGACCATTACGAAAATTAATTAACTACCATGTCAATATTGTTGGATAATACATGTTGAGTTGATTATATAGGACACTTTGTTATCTTTATTTACTTTAAATGTAGAGAACATGCACTTACTTCTGTAGTTCGAACCAGAAAAGTCGGTTAAAATGACGATGAATATGCGCCTAACGAAAGTCTTCTTTTTAGCAGGTTTGTTTTTTTCATGATATATATGATAAATAATTAATATTAAAAAACAATTACTTTATTACCTTTTTTTTTAAAATTAACTCTAGGATTCACTCTTTCTTCAATATGTCGTAAATTATAATATGAAATTCGTGAGTTTATTTGGTCTATCTGTCTGGCTGTATTCTATATAAAGCACTGCAATCATATTACGAATTCAATGTTTATTTTGTTATCAAGAATTAATTTGGTTTCTCTCCCTATCTTAAGGTCTCTGGTCTGTTCTATAAAATTCCTAGAAGGTTTCATGAAATAACCAAAACATACTTCACTTCAAACACGTCAATATCCAATATTTTTAATAAATAATTGCAGGCTTGATTTATTGTGTACTTGGTGAAAACTGTAATACAGTGAACGACTGCAGATTGACGTCCTGCCAGGCTATTGGCGGACAACAGGTACATATTGAATGTAGGAGTGGCCACTGCACGTGTGAAAACGATCTAAAAGGTAAGAACAATATATATTCAGATTATTGTTATGGCATATTGGCATTTAATAATTGAATAATCGCACAATGCACGATTTTCTTTATATCTGCCTTGTTATTTTATAAATTATTCTCAAATGTGTTACTACTACCTGTCGGCCAAAGCATTTTTATGTTTTTCTCCCAGACAGTTATCGAAATTAACTAATTTAAAAATAAGTTTTTTTTCGACTGTGCCTTGTTTTTCAAGCAAAAATAATACGTTCACAATCACAAGAAAGGGTGATTTTACAATTGTCTACAAACACAAAAATATATAGTCAACTGCAAAATCTTTTGATTAATTGGTCAAAATCTGGGACAGAAAAATGTATGATCTTTAAGGGATTGCCACACTCCTCCCAACTTTGTTCATCGATAAAAAGAAAATTATCAAAATCTCAATAATGGCAAAATGCCGTTCAATGAAACTTTGCACAAATGAATGTTACTAATGAATCTTTATTTTGCATACAGTAAGACACGTTAGAAAAGTAAAGAAAAAAAGCTAGACCTAAAATTTCCTTAAAATTCTATTTACATAAATTCACAAAAACTAAGCGATTCAAAACATAATTTTAAATTCCCACTTGACCGCAATGATACTGACAAGAAAATGTTGTGTACTTTGTAAAAAAATTTCAACTAGTAAAAGAGAAATCAGTGATTGTCATCCGTTTACGCGACCAGGAAGCGACCAGAAACTTGAAGGTCAAACACACTTTTAGTAATATCTCGTAAAGTTTACATATGTAAGTCACGAGGACACAACAAATTGTTGTCAGTATCATATTACTAATGTGGGCTTTTAAAATGATGTTTTGTGTTGTTTAGTTTTTGTGAAATTATGTAAATAGAAGTTTAGGGAATTTTTAGATCTCGCTAATTGTCTTTACTCTTCTAACGTGTGTTACCATCTGCAAAATAAAGATACATGAATTACATACATTTGTGCAAAGTTTCATTTAACGGCATTTTGCCGTTACTGAGATTTTGATATTTTTCTTTTTATCGACGAACAAATTTGGGAGGAGTGTGGCAATCCCTTAACATATTCATGTACCTTATGGATTATGAAAGCTGTATGCAGTCTTGGATCATAACAATAATTGATTGCAAACTGTGTTTGTTCTCGCGCTGTTGCTTTTGTATTATTTTCGTTGTGGCGACCGTAATTTCCAGTAGTCAACTGGTACACGTCCGCGTTTTCTTAATGTTAAATCGCTTTGTCAGTTTTTTTTTGTTCGTATAACACTTTTAAAACATTTTATACACTTTTCAGCATGTGTAGTCACTAGCGATTGCAGTTTTGGACGTTGTGTTGACAGTCACGGTCATACCGCTACCTTCCACTGCACAGATGGATATTGTCGATGTATTAGTCTTTAACCACTGTCATTAAAGTTTCTATTTTGTCAGTGTACTGTCTTAATTTTAGTAATTTAATCGATGGCATAATTACGTAAAATTCTCTATCATATTTAATTTAGCTTATTTAATGGTAAATACCTTAAATTTTATACTTGCACGAAAATGCATGTGGTTGATGCTGTCCTTCAGTTATTAAGCCTGAACTTTTATCTTTAAGAGGCTGTCACGTAAAGTTTCATGAATTATGAAAACGGGCCATTATTGGCATTATGCGCAATAGGCCTACAGTACTGTGAACGTTTAAGGTTACAAAGGAAACGCACGATAAACGTTATGCAGACGCATGATACACGATAGACTGACGCACGATACACGATAGACGCTTTAAACACGATAGACCTGGAACGATATGCGACAAACGTTTTATGATATACGAAAAACGATCTTAACTTATCGATAATGGTCTTTGCACAATGCAAACTAACGTATATCCAGTACTACGAACGTCTGTTTTGTTGATTTATCTATCGTCTTTTCAAAGTATTTTTTTTTGCTGTCATTAAAACAACAACAAAAAACTTAGGATTATAAATTTCATTGAAAACCTGGATACAATTAAACTTATCGGATGCACGGATGATTCTTGTTCATAACAGTAACGGATCTTCTTTGGAGTTTTTTAAACTGATGATTAATGTTAAATATTTAAATTACCTGAGCAAGGAAATTGAAATACTTTGAATAAGCAACCGATCCAGATTCAATTATGCATGCAGGTTATTACCGTGTGTTAATATTCAAACATGTTTCTGACATTCTTCGCAAATGTATTTTGATGCATTTTAACCCAAAAAGTATTTTCGAAATCATTGTATTATTTTGTGCGGTAAAAAAATTGTCGCGACCCGACGCGTTTGGATTTGTTTTCTAAAAGACGTTGCTTTATTTTCAATTTTGCATCATTTGGGCCTATTAATAATGTTTTCTGTGTATTTTCTTGTTTCAAACCGGCCAACTTATACAAAATGTTACGGTAAGCGAAAATTGTTCATGTATTATAATATAAAATTTACGAGATACAAATGTACCTAAAGTAATGTTTGTATATATACATTATGTCGATTAATAAAAAAATGTGTAAGTGGTTTAGTTCAGCAGCTTTTTTTCTCATTTTATTGTCTACACGACAGAGACCTTGAGAAAGTGGGGGAGGAATGTAAGAGCAATGAATCACTCTTCAGTGCATTGTAACTGGGACCCCGACAATTAAGACCAACAACCTAGCTTAAACGGTCAACAATGCGACACAACTGATAATTCTATAATTTAAACCAGGCCAAAAAGGGTACAAAGCAAAGTGATGTGAGAAAACTTAGGTGCTTGACAAATGCAGGTCATCTTAAATTTTCGTCTTGGCTCGAGATACTATTTTAGTTTGTATGCAATCCATAAGATCGGTTTTAATGGCTATGCCGTGTTCACGATATTGAAATCAGAGGTTGTACCGTAAACGAAACCGGTATTGAAACGGAAAATAGACTTTCTCAAAGTTCGTTTAAACATGGTTTGTTTTAACATTTCCGTAAATTGTTTATAGTATCTATTTTGAAACTAATCATTTTATAAACCTTGCTCTCATTTCCTCTTTACCTTTTGGCTGTGCTTTATTGCGGAGGTTGTTTTTTCTGTCCTGATAAGAATATTTTACGTTCTTCACAATTTCCATGCCGCCAAAGAGTATCAATTATTTGGATGTTTCGCAATCTTCGTCTCCCATTAAATTGTCAGTGTTAAACACCAGAAACAAAGCTATTTTTCTGAAGAAATTCTTCGTAAAACGGTGAAAAAAGGAACCCAACACAAAATACCAACATACCATTTTTTCAAATATACTTTTAATTGGGTATCTTGCAGAGCTTTGAAAGTTGAGTCTGCATTGAATTCCAATACAGAGTAAAGGTTAAATACATTGTTCCAAAAGAAAAAGGTTGTGATAAGAATGACAAGAATAATGTCAATTGATGTAAACTGGATCATTTACTTGTTTAAATTAGACGCATATTTCTTTGAACGCCTTTGTATTTATGTTAAACATGCTTATCAAACAAACCGCATCACGTTAAACGATACTCATAAAAGTGTTCCGATACAGTTATTGTTTATAGACATGGTTTGCTCGCATGCGTATTTTTATTACAGAGCGTAAACTTTTCATTCGGAAGTGAAACAAGCAGCACCGGAAGCAAATAACGATTGATTTCAAATGTTCAGAAAAAGGTTAACGAGAGATAAGGTTAAATGTCATGATACATTTGGATGAGTTTTCCGAGAAACGTGAGCTGTATTTTATGGAGAACATTGGGAGCGTTAGAGTAACGAAGGGCAAGGTGATCTCATGTGATGATTTCTACGACGTCCGTTGGTCCTTCCATCAACATTTTATTCTGGATACTGAAGTTAAAGCATTAACATGTATATAATTATTCCAACAAACAGTTTTAGAGTCATGTAAGTGTTGCTTCGGTCAGTCACATGACCAGAAATCAACGAAAACCTAGGCTCCATGGCTCATAGTGGAAAATCGAATCCATTAAATTGCATGTCCTTAATGACCTTAATGAGAACCGAGTACCTGAGTCAAATCAGCAAGAATAGAAGAAACAGACACAATTTTAAGGTCCTTTACAAGATTTTAATAGAAACTCACAAACTCTTTCACATCTGCCTCCGTCTTGCAAACAAAGAGTTAAGCAGAACGATCAACAGTTACAGCAGAATCATGCAGATAATGCATTTTTTAAGTTATTGTTTTACGAAGTCTGTGGAGAAATTATTATTGCCTTTCATTTTTTATTATAAATACTATCTTCATAAAACACTGGTTGAGAAATATCATGTTACAGATATGCTTTTAAACATCTCCTGTAGTTTTAATCGAATCGAATTCACGGGGATAAAACTGGCAATTTTTTATCCCAAACTTTTGTTACCGATACCCCTTTTTTATAGCGTTCAAGAAAAGCGTTCACATTTTCACAAGTTCTAGATATTAGGGGAGACCGAGGTTAGTCCGGCTCCGGGTTATGTTCGGTATATTATCATTTTAAGTGCAAAAATCAAGATTCAGAGCACGCGTCGATAGTGTAAGGTTACTTGTAACGAAACTAGTTTTGTATGTACACAATGGCGACTATATTAACACAATTTTCGATTTTGTGAAGGAAACTTGCTTTTTTTTACTGTTGAGTAATTTTTTCAAAAATATTTGAGTTTTTATTTGCCATGAGATGCTTTATAATTAGAATATTAATTTTACCTATGCAACATGGTTAAAACAACCCTCAGTTATATCAAAGCTTGTTCTTTTCATCTTCTAAACTATACACGCAGGTAGCACGTGATGTTTATAAAAAGTTAGCAAGGGGCTAGTTCGGCCATGGGGGCAGGGGCATGTTCGGCTAATAGCCGAATTACCCCTTTGCTCCAGCATAGATTTATTTTCTTGATTAGAACTATAGTCCGATTTTACGCGTTGAGCCGTGAATGCACTTTTGTATTTATAGATTTTTGGAATATTCCACAAAATAGGGAAGTTAGATTGTCCTATCATATCTTATAATTTTGAAATTGAAAAACATGGAACAAAAAGGTTTCATAGCCGTGGCAGTAACGCTTCTGATTTCTGATAATGTGTCAGAAGGGTTGTGAGTTCGAATCCTGTGAGCGGATCTTATTTTTAATGTCATTCTTTTCATTACAAATACGTACACACCAAAAAATTGTCAAAAAACCGTGCAAATGTCGAGTAAGCTTTCATCAAGTCAGTTGGTAAGATGTCGCGATCGAAGCTTACTCAAAATACAGTTTTCGGACGATGCCAATACATTGTGCAAAATGGTTTTGAAAAGAAGAGAATGTTATGAAGGTTCCATTAACTACAATTGTTTACAGAAAGTCAGGATTCACAAGTGTCAGTGCCCCTTTGGGGCAGCGGTGAATGGGGGACGGCAAGCTGCTCAACAACAATATATTTAAAAAAAATGAACAGGAACTAAATCAAAAGGCTTTGCAAAAGATAATGATAAATTAACAATTAATATCATGCGGACTAAATTAATATTTAAAAAAGTAAATGAAAGACAAAAATAAAAAAAAGTTACTTTAATTGGATTCGAACTTGCAATGTTTGGAATAATAGCTCGAGATCTTTATCCACTGAGCTATTTCCCCGTGACTATTTTTTGGCTGCTGAACATTTTTTAATGTCATATAAGTTAAGTAAATTAACGGTACCTTTGTAAATTGACATACTTTACCTATTTAGGATTATAACAATGGACTTGTCCAAAAGGTCACAGCTCACGGGTCAAAATCGAACTATACACGTGTTTAATAAACAGAAGTGTATTAACTATCACAGCTTAGATATAACCGGTTTTGGTTGGAGAAACGTCTTATTTTAGCTATACCATTGTAGGCATATGCAGAAAATTGCATGTTTTAAATATGTTATAGCTGATCATATGATAGGTAGGATTCATAGTCTGAGATCTACAGACACATTCCATGTATTTTTTTAGAATCACGATTGATTTTATATATTTTTGGAACATACATAGCCATGGTGTGGACTTACAAAACTTACAAAAGAAAAAAAAGATCTATTTTGAGACAGCAGACGACTATTGAAATGAGTTAGAACATTACAACAACAACAAACACGAACATATATACATTAACGCACCACAGAAACCTAAATATCCAACAGAAAACATCCGCATATCAAATATATGACATTTTACCATATATGCCTATCTAAAAAGTATAGGCATGTAGGGTGAAACGTCATATATGTGGTGTCTGGGTGTTTTCTGATGAAAATTTAGGTTCCTATGCTCCTACACACTATATGCACATGCACTACATTGATTTATATACGTATATTACACAACAATTTATATATAAAACATGTTTAAAACAATATTAATAAAAGTTGATTATTAAACCTGCCTTTTCAAGGGGTCTAACCTAAAGTAAGAAGATCGATGCTTTAAGACGGCCATTTCATGGAGAGTGGTGTCAATTGGTGATAAAACAGCATTGTTTTGTTTACATCGACCACTAATTCAGTAAAGTAAGTACATTTTCTTGTATTATAGGTATTGTGTATGAGATAACCACCTAGCCGCTTGTTTCAGACATCTGCTTCTGGTCCGTTTTTGTCTGTCCATGCAGTGGTTGAAGCGTGAAAGAAGGGATAGCGACATAGGGGTCCAAACTCTGCAATGTCTGCAGACTGATTTTGGGAGCTTTAGAGAATTAGATTTCGCCTTGCTGTGTTTGCGGGGTGCGGCATACATTATTTAACACGTTAGAACGTTTCCTGTGCTAATAGGAGCCTCTGTGTTCATTTTTTTTACATTTAAGACGATTTCATGGAGAACTGTCTCACTTTAGGACAATTTCATGGAGAGCTATAAATTTTGGAGAGGTTAGACACTGATTAGTTTATAATAAACAGAAGTATATCTGTAATTTTTATTGTAATTGTACTATGTATTGAACATGATTATATTGGCAAGTCAAGAACTGCACCCATTAACTGCATTAAGCACAATTAAGACCAGTATATCATTGCTTGTTAGGTATCCATGACTGTACTATACTTTAGTGCTTAAAACGGATTACGCGACACAATTTCACCTTAAGACATCCCATTTTAACGTATGCACCAGTCGAAAAGTCATATGATCGGGATTGGATGCGCGTGATACTGATTATGCAAATTATCTTTATTATGACAATCATTTGATAGGGCTTTTTACCTTTTTAGCTTTACCCAATGGTAAAGTTTTGAATTAAAACATACACCAGCATTAGTGAATTCACACCTCATGGCAAAACTCTTTATTAAACACCGGTCCGTATTGTTATCAAGAAGCCCTCATAATTGATATTAACGGTCACTCAAACTGCCTATCACTGTTAATTGGTGGAAGTATATTGACTATCACACTTCTTATAATAACACCAGGTGTTTCTGTTCATTGTACATCGAATTTAGTGGAAAATTAAATGTCCTGACCAGAAATAATTTAAATTTATTCGCTTTTCTTTGTATTTCGTTTAACAAAAATTAATATTCGAACACTTAAAAGTATTAGAATGTCTCGTCTGTATTCGAATGTTTGAATAACTGTTGTCATCCCTAAATCTTTTATTACTTGTTAAAGATATTGTATTTTTCTTTAGATCCAAAAACATGTCTGAGCCACAACAGGGTATTAGTGATAGCGACATATATGAAGAAGGTGGAAACCTACTATTTGGAGCTATTACATTGCCTTGGGTAAGTTTTTAACAATTCACCAAAATAAGTACTAAATTTATAATGTATATATAAGTCTTAGATTCAACACGGGTTTTCTTTTTCTCATGTTTGGAACTAGACCTAAAAAATGAAAACAAGAGTTGGTGTTAAATCCATTAACAATGGCTTTCTTATGTAAGTCTCCATGAAATTGTCCTAAAGTAAGGCGGTTCTCCATGAAATTGTCCTAAAGTGAGACAGTTCTCCATGAAATCGTCTTAAATGTAAAAAAATGAACACAGAGGCTCCTATTAGCACAGGAAAACGTTCTAACGTGTTAAATAATGTATGCCGCACCCCGCAAACACAGCAAGGCGAAATCTAATTCTCTAAAGCTCCCAAAATCAGTCTGCAGACATTGCAGAGTTTGGACCCCTATGCCGCTATCCCTTCTTTCACGCTTCAACCACTGCATGGACAGACAAAAACGGACCAGAAGCAGATGTCTGAAACAAGCGGCTAGGTGGTTATCTCATACACAATACCTATAATACAAGAAAATGTACTTACTTTACTGAATTAGTGGTCGATGTAAACAAAACAATGCTGTTTTATCACCAATTGACACCACTCTCCATGAAATGGCCCTCTTAAAGCATCGATCTTCTTACTTTAGGTTAGACCCCTTGTTTTTGTACATGATGTCTCTGATATTTTTCAGTCTACAGGAAAATAATTTTTACAAATCTGTCCAAATGCCGAACATGCCCCAGGGGGTAGCCAAACTTACCCCGCATCGGAGCAAGTTTGGCCAGTTTGATCTTATTACTTCGAAAACAAATTACCATTTCTTTGAAAGAAAAACGTCATTTAAAGTTCAGGGGTAATAAAGACCATATAATTTCTTAACTATTTATAAAACTTTGTAGAGAATTACATTATGAATTCATTAATAAATTGCATGTTTTTTAAAAATGGGGCCGTACTAGCCCCGGTCTCCACTAAAGCTAAGCATTTCTTTACACTTGACTGCAAAGCCTTTAAAAGAAAACCATTGCGAGCTTTATAAAGGCATAGAGAAAAGTTTACTGAAAAACTAGTATGAAAATATGCATATATATTGGCTTCATATTTTAATAAAAGTAAAAAGTCTCCACGTACATTCATTCAGTGCTGTTATCAGTTACTTCCTTTAAAAGTCGTTGAGCCCGGTACATATGTACTATATAAAAGTACTTCTAAAATTTCTTTTGTTTTAATATTTCGGCCAATTTAAAGATAGGTGGTTACAATATCTCAGCCACTACAGTTTTAGACAGTGTTCAATCACCCCAAGGATATATTTCCTGCTTTTTAAATTTTGCCTTTGGTGTTTGTCTGTGAAATGTAGGATATATATTCTAAGATCCCCTCTCAAAATTTCATTCTGTTTAATTCCGCCCATTGTTTTCCCGTTTAGGGCAAACACATTCTTTCATCTGGCTGTTGTGGCGGCTGGGATACTTTGGCTGCTGGGAAAAGTTGGCTGCTGGAATACTTTGGATGCTGAGCTGCTGTGGCGGCTGGGAAAAATTGGCTGCTGGGCTGTTGTGGCGGCTGGGATACTTTGGATACTATTCCAGCAGCCAACATTTCCCAGGAGCCAAAGTATCCCAGCCGCCACAGCAGCCCAGCAGCCTAGCAGCCAACTTTTCCCAGCCGCCACAGCAGCTCAGCAGCCAAAGTATTCCAGCAGCCAACTTTTCCCAGCAGCCAAAGTATCCCAGCCGCCACAGCAGCCCAGCAGCCAACTTTTCCCAGCCGCCACAGCAGCTCAGCAGCCAAAGTATCACAGCAGCCAAAGTGTCTGCTAGGTTGTTGGGCGGCCAGCTTCACGCTGCCAGGCTTCTAGGCTGCTTGGCGGCCAACTTCACGCTACCAGGCTGCTAGGCTGCTTGGCGGCCAACTTCACGCTGCTTGGCTGCTAGGCGGCCAACTTCACGAACATCAATCAATGCCTCGATAATTGTCCAAGCTTCAAGCTCCCTACAACTTGATAGCCGTGATGCCACTGTTCAACTTCAATGCAAAACAATCTTGTCTTTTCGATTACTTATACGTTTGAGCCTTGTTACCTAAAATATTTTGGTTTGACATGAGAAATATATGACCTATGATTTAAGGTTAACAAGTCAACGGTCAAGGTCAATCGTCATTAAATGAAAAATAAAGTATGTGCTTAATTACATAAAAAGCATTCGAGTTGCATACACTTGATGTAAACCAAACGTGTTTCCTATATAAACATGTTCGTCAAGTACTCCAAAAAACCTAACATGACCGACCCCAAGTGTATATAACGTTTCACCACTAATCAAGCAGTGTCTTTATTTCGAAATTGATCGTATTTTAAGAAAGTTATAAACTCTCCATCGCTTTATTTTTTGGTTTTGTGAAAGGACTGTGTTTTCACACATTTAACTTCCTTTTACGAATACGCCTTTGACCAATAAATAAATCTTAAAACTCTTCATTTTTATTACTTGAAACATGCGATTTTAATTTTTTGCGAATTAAATATTTCTGAACTAAACAGAAACCATAACATATATAACGTTTCACGAATAAATATATTCCACCTAATAGTACTTGATTTTGTGACAATATTTACTGATTTTTATTAATCTACATGCACTTTTTAAAGTAACAGTTGCTTGCTCTTGCATATAAAATGGGCATTCATTATCACTAATCTTAATATTCTGTATAGCTTTGAATTACTTTTCTCTTAGTTAAGAGCCAAAGAAGCAAGACAACAGACATTCTAGAAGCTTTATAATCTTGAGAGTGAAATGCATTAATAGTTTATTTTAGTTGTGGTGTTGTCAATGTCTTATTCCAAGATTTAACCCCATAACAATACATAAAGTAACGCAAAATATGATCGATTTTGGGCTTGGTAAGACAAATCTAAAATTCCAGTCGCAAGTAATGGGTGAAATAACTAAGAAAGGAATTTAAAATGTCACAGAAGACTTATTTCTCTATTTGTGAAGCGTGTTCATGTTTACACATTTGCTAATCTATTTGTCACGTTTGAAACTTGCTTCAAAACAACTTGATATTTATGATTAATTAGTTTTACAAGAACTAGGAGACTTATCATAACGCTAAGTCGTTTGGCGGCTAAAAAAAGTCAACTAGTGTATTCAATTTCCATCTTTTAAGGTCTTTGATACATATTGTATACTGACTGAGAAGCGCTCATTCAGATGCTAGGATTTAAGATTTGAGATCAGTTTCAAATCTCAAGGATCTGATTGGCTGAAATGGCGACTGGTCTGATTTGAGACTGATCTCAGATTTAGCTTTATGATCTTGGGTATGGTAATAAGCATTTTCATTATTACCATGAACAGGCTCAATCTAACCCAGCCTGCAATATTTTGTCCTGTTTGATGGCTTTCAAACTTTCCATTTCATCAAAATTACTTAGACTAAGATTGTTTGTGACATATGGCGGTGGAAAAAAGACACCCCAAACATTCAATCAGTGCTGTTGACGTATATCAGGATACATACGCGTCATTTAAGTCAAGTGAACGTCGCACGTTTTCCACACAGTCGCCAGCGATTTCCACTTCTTATGCCTGTCTATACATTTGCTGTATGTTTCTTTGTACCAGTCTTCGCTGAATGATGATACAGTCATCATAGACATAACTCGTGCAAAGTTTCATTGAACGGCATTTTGCCGTTATTAAGATTTTGATAATTTTCTTTTTATCGATGAACGTGCGGGGAAGGAGTGTAGTTGGCCCTTAAATATTGGTTTTAACAAAGCCAGTATAAGTCACATTTATCCGTATTTCAAAAATATGTTAATCTCAACATCCTTTATATCGTTGAATTCTAATTTAGCAATCATGCTTTGATTTTACTCGTTTGTAACAGTTAATATAACGCTGCTATTTCCAAACAATTCAGAGGAATTTGCTGAACCGATCTGGTTTTGCGAGTTTGACGTGCTAAATATCATAATCACATTTCTGTTCTCCGCCATTTTTTGCTTAATATTATACATATATTTTTAGACTGTCTAGTGTTTTGAGATTTTTTTCTCGCATCTATTAAACTGAATTTCCATCGTCTCAAAAAATTTGTTTTATCCAATTAACTCTGACTTACATTTCCGTATGGTTTCGTTTATAATAGGCAATCATCCTTTTTGTTCATTAAGAACCCAAATGACGTTAAAAACCCGTTTTAAAGTCACACATTTCCAGGCATCCTCATCGTCGATTTATAATTTCCCACATTGTGTCACTTTTTATAATTTAATTAAAGATTTCAGTTTCACTGAAAAAAAAACACACAACAATACTGGCTTAAATGAATAAAGAGCTTTTGTACTGATTAAATGGATCTTCATTTCTGGGTTTACTTGATAATGTTGGTGTTGGATTTAGTTAATCTAATAACAGCCATTAAATAATAATCCTCATGCGTTCTTGTAGCGCACCTATTTTCTTGATCAATCCATACGACGACATTATGAATACTTTTGACAACACGTTTTCTCGACTACAAACTAAATATATATAATTATAATTTTCCGACCGACTTTTGGTAAATTACGCTGATGAACATAAGTTTAAATGAGATTGCTGGAGTCAAAGCAGCAAGAAAACGACTGCAGCAATAAAATAAACAGATTGAGCTTCTACGATCTTTTACAAATAATGATACATGCATATCAGGAATAGCCTCACTGAAAACTCAGGATCCCCAAACAGCCCTTTACAAGAGAGGAAAAGAGAACGTGTGTGTATAATTTTATCATTTAAAATAGACACAAACAATTAACGAAAAAAAAAACTAGAGGGGTTACCGTCTTGGAACCGTCAGTGGCACTTGCCACTGGGGTGTGTTAACCGGTTCTAAGTACCGAGTAAAAATGTCTTTATGAATATGTTCCTAACCACCCATCCACTCAAAAAGGTTGAAGCTATTTAAAATATAAGATATATAAAATATAAAAAGCGTATGGCATTGTCAAGGAAATAACGTCGAAACTTAATCATCGTAATGTGACTAGAGCACTAGTAGTCAAATCAGTAAGACCACGACGCCAGCAAGAAAAGGAACAGATTGAGCGTCAACATTCTTTTGAAAAAATGCTTAAAATGCATTTCTTGAAAAGCCACACTCAGAAAACGTTGTCTCTTCGCGCATATAAAAAGCAGAAAGGGTTTATGATATGATCAATTTCAATAAGACACCACAAATTAACGAAAATGACAACTAAAACACCTAGTTAACTGGTCATCCATTTTGTGAAGTCTACATTATATATGCAATAACATTGAAAATCGTTCAGTAATGTATCGGGAAGGTCCTTCGTTTACACAACCATGAACGACAGTCGTGCAAACCAGGTGACTCTGTATTTCACAGTATTTATTTTATACTGCATTAACATTGCAAATGGCGAAAACTTGCTGAAATTTCAAAAATGAATTTTTGGGAAAACGCTAAATGCCACCTAGATTTTAGTGAAGAAATGTATTTATATAAGGATGTACTCATGTTTGCATGCTCAGTTTAGTCTAATTCATGTTCTGATTACCAAGCACATACTAAAACAAAAGAAAACCATGTGCATGAGAACTCTAAAATTCATGGACGATATAACACATACATGAAATAAGTAAATGCTGGTCTACAATCATAAGGGGCCAGTTCGTCAAAATAATGTAAGGTTTTTCAAGATATTCAAGAAAAACGTAGGGTCTACTTTCGGTTTCGGTGGCAAATCATTTTGATGTGCCTTCTCAAAACTTAAGTTTGGATGCTCAAGTTGTTTGGAAAAAAATGCTTTTTTTACACAGAACAGACACACACATAATCTGTGAAAATAATGTTAGACATTTTAAGTAGCACATCACAATGTTTTGACCGTCAAACCGAAAGTAAACCCAAAAGTAAGTTGTTCTTGACTTTCTTGAAAACCCTAACATTGTTTTGACGAATTGGCACTTATGATTGTAGACGTCATTTCTAAGATAAACGTCAGCTGTTCGAAAACACCTCTTTCCTTAGGCGCCCGAAATAAAAATAATGTCTGATCGATCATTAATTAAGGTACACTGTACAATGAATGACGACTAAGAACGGCCCAAACTATGTGGGCCCGTACTGTTCGATATCTTAACCCAATCTGTGATCGAGGTGATCATCAAAAAGATGATAATAACAGTAAAAATAAACACGTTACTAGATAAAAAGTAATGGCTAGACACCCTTTATGCTGAAATAATTTTCTTTGAAAAAATGTTTCCAGCCAAATCCTATCCTTAAGTACGAAATACTATTAAACCTCGTGGCTACCGTCTGATTTGCGTTCATGAACAACATACACCCAATTAACCAATGACATCTCACGGAAATATAAACACACACAAACTGATACAATTAGAGAAAATAGAGAGAGACCTTCCTGAATAAAGAAACGATGTCACATCTTTGTCTAAATAATAGCCATTATGGGCGTCAGATAATCGTTCAGGTTGGCGTGAATGATGAAATTATTGATCATTGATAATAATGGATGCATCGATTAGTTCAATGAAGCTTTTAGCTGCTTTTGGAAGTATGGCATGTATGTAAGTTGGAGCAGCATGCACAATTTTTTCTATTGAATGATAAGGAGTGCTCCCAAGTTTCGTGATTTTAAAACACTTAAACGAATGAGATGTTTGCCAACATTAATTCATCACTTGACACAAGAGGTAGGACAGAGTGAGCGGATGGGATAGGATGCTCAATCTCCCCTATTGTCCGCGAATAGATCATAAGCACATTGGATTAAAGTCCTTCTGAAATCATTTTTGTGTAGGATTGTTTATTACAGCCAGCGTTTGGAAATTTAGAAGCACACTTGGCTTACTTAGTCATCTGCTCAAGCAGGTTTTCTATACAGAGACGAATATTGAGCAATAAATCACGAATTTGGACTTTAAAAATGGACGAAACTGAAAATTAATCTTAGTTTTAAGGAAAAATCTAACATATTTTGTAAGTTTTCAAGGACAGTTCCAACATGTTTTATAAGAACCGTAATAAGTTAACGTATTTTTTTTGAATTTGCCAACATCGCCAGATATAACATTAAATAAAAGAAACTAAAAGCTCGATTTCTTTCTTTGCTTTCTTAGTGTTTTTGCTTATTTGACCCCAGGGGCTCTGCTCTAGGTCAGGTCATGAATAACCATATGTTTTCTTGCCAATGCTATTAGCTTCTTAAGTTGTTTATGTGCTTTTGCGTGCAACATAGTCGGGGTTGATGGGTGGGTTAGTGCTAATTCACCAAGAAACCTGTTCTTTTTCTTTCATATGCTTATATGAGAACCTTTTTGGGCAAGTGTGAGGTTGGTGCATCTTATAGCCTGAATTAATCCCTCGAGGCAATATGTTTTGCCAAGGACCGTTCCAAGGCGGTACCCACTTAGTTCTCTTTTTTGTTCGTTTGTGGAATCTTATTGGAAATCAGTCATTTCCATGACATGCTCTGTTTTGTTCTCTCCTGTTTTGGCTAATGGGAGGCTGTGTTTTCCTAGTGTCGTCATTCCTGATGTGCCGTTTCACCTTCATAATCAGATTGTTTCCAATCTGACGTACAGAATAGTGTAATACAGCTAACTTATCGCCTGCTATAAAAATACATACAGCGTCTGATGAATCATAACTTTTAAATATGTTTATCATACACTTACCATGTATCTTGACATCATTTATTAATGTATTCTCTGATCAAACATGTTTGAAAGCTCTTGTAAAGTATGAAGCACTATCTCCTTAGCAACGGTTTAAATTTCATCACCCACTTGGTACTTTTGAATTGTAACGGTTGGTGTATCAATCAGAGGTCTGACCTTAACATGTTCCTATTTGTCTGTTGTCGATAAACACTCGTTATTCCAAAGTGCAATCCAAACAGACAAATGTATTCGAAGTACCCTTCAACGGTTTTTCTAGAGAAGGGAGTTCTTATCTCCAATGCCCTAACAAGATTTCTTGCAAATACCAATATAAAACAACTAAAAGCATACAACAATCAAACGATTCGTGACATTTTGCCGTTTTAAGTTTTCCGTTATCATAAATTGCATCATAATTTTTTCTTTCGTCGTACTGATTAACTAAAAAGTATGCATACTATTTTCTTGTACATTGTTTATGATTGTTAATTTATGGGATGATTGTTGTTGATGCTAAACATTGTCACAGAGCATTTTCTACTGTAACCCAATAAATTTTAACGCAAATTAAACATCGGAACTCATTGGAGAAAATCTAATTTCGCCGTTATATCCCTATTTTCATATTTGTCGTGTTTGGTGGCTTTCAAAGTTCCAATTTCATCTATAACAATTATCCAGAAATATGGATTTGTACTAAACTAAAATTCTCATTCAAGGTATTTTATAGGAATAATTCAAATGTGAATAAATCTCAGAATGATTATGCTTAACTTTTACATACGGGATGAACGCTTACACGTTTTTAATATTCAGCCTTAAATTTTAAAATTTTAAGTTTATTCATTATTATCGTGTTTCTTTTTCTCATCGCTATTACTTATACGTTCAGGTAATTCATACTTGCACATAATTAGTGATGAGAATCGGACGGCTGAAGTGGAATCGATTAATCGGTCCGATTCTGATATCTGTCCGATCCGATTAATCGGAAAGAATCGGAATCAGACGTCTTCAATGTACTGTAGTGTACATTTTGTACCAAAAGCATACCTGTCTCAATACTTTCATATTATTATAGGACTACTTTTATTATTTTAATTTACAAGATTAATGACACAACTGCTTTTTGTACTGCATTGACCTGTTCTGTTTCTTTTAAGGTAATAAGAGCCTTCAAACTATTTTCTTTCAATTTCGAAGATGTGAACATTATTATTATTTAGCTCGTCAAAAATAAAATCCGAAAATTATTCACAATTCTACAACGTGTGTGGGGTACCTTTGTTGCTGTAATTAGTCTTGAAGCATATTCTACAGGTTGCTTTGGATGTGTCGAGGTTTTCCTTAACTGGCGCCAGTTCCTGACACCCTGGTTTCACATAAAAACCAAAATTTCGCCAAGCATCTGATGCTGTATTACCAGGGCATTTGGAAAGTTGATTATTATTTCGATCACGGAGAGGCCATGGGTTCTCCATGTTTAAGAGCAGTTATATTTACAAGAAGTAACACAAAGACGATTAAAGCGCGAAAAGATATACACTGGACTGTCGCCGTGTCGGAGACATCGGTCAATTGTCTTCAAAGTGGGTTTACTTATTAACAGAATTAGCGACTAGAATCGATTCTCTGTAGTCAGTATCGATGTCGCCGACTTTGAAACTTCAGCGACAATTACTCGATTATCGGCGACAATCGGAACATCACTACACATAATACAGTTGTACTAAAGATGAGCTGTGAAAATTAAATTATCATTTTTCAACAATTTCCAAAACAAACTCTTATTATATTGTTATAAACAGATGAATATTGATAATAACAGGAGATAAATGTTGAAAAAAAAAGAATTTTGTTAGAAAAGTAATAAAATTTGGTACCTGCTATGTTGTCTAATCCGGGTGTCAAAATAAAGCATATTCCACACAAATAAATCCAAAATAATTAATTACAATATCCAATTCAATGTTCCATCTAGGGCCAACCAGTGTTACTTTTTCAAAATAACTTTTTAAACATTGACTACAATGAATTTTAAAACACTGCACAAATACCATCACACAAGATTTACATTGTTATACATGTAGAGATTAAACTGTCCTACAGGTAAACACAAGTGGGCATGATTTGCATGCTTTTTGCATGGGTGAGTGACCTCATGGGACAAAGGATGATGTGTTTGGATTTTGATTTATAAGAGCAATATTTTCAAGTTATTTTGAAAAAGTAACACTGGTTGGCCCTAGATGGAACATTAAACTGGATATTGTAATTAATTGTTTTGGATTTATTTGAGTGGAAAATGCTTTATTTTGACACCCGGATTAGATAACATAGCAGGTACCACATTTTATTCTTTTCTAACGAAATTCATTTTTTTCAACATTTGTCTCCTGTTACTATCAATATTCATCTGTTTGTAACAATATAATAACAGTTTGTTTGGAAATTGTTGAAAAAAAATGATAATTTAATTTTCACAGCTCGTCATTAGTGCAACTCTATTATGTGCAAGTATGAATTACCTTAACCATGGTTTAAACACCCAGTGGTACAAATGTTTTTCCACAGACCGTTATAAGGCGAAAAACCTTCGGATTATTAATTTGTTAATGGTTTATTGTCACGGTGTCTTTTGAAATAGATTACATTATAAACACATGTATGTTCTCTTTTCCTGTCTACGATTATTTGGCTGTGTGGGGAAGCTGTTTCTAAATATTTCTCAATAATATTTCTATATGTATTCCTGATAAGCATTTTTCACAATTTCTGTTTCAATTTCTTTAATGGTCTTCAAAAGCTTCCAAAATCATGTCATTTACAAATATAATAAAATATTGATATGACATTTTTAACAAACGCGATTCGATACTGTTCATGCTTACATGTAATACTTTGAATGAATATAAAATGAAATGAACATGGAATATTCATGGACTGTTATTTTATAAAAAGCCATACAAACATGTACATTTATTATACATGTATGCGGCGTAAGATTTAATGGTTCAATTAAAATATATATGCATGTACTTGTGATCACAATCGGTTTTAGTGATGAAAAACAGCAAATCTTAAAATTTTAAAGCCAATCACAACAAACTTATCGTCCTGTCCGAATAGAGGAGAGAGAGAGACAGAGAGAGAGAGAGAGAGAGAGAGAGAGAGAGAGAGAGAGAGAGAGAGAGAGAGAGAGCGGGGGGAGAAAAGGAGAGAGGAAAGAGAGAGAGAGAGAGAGAGAGAGAGGGAGAAAAAGAAAGAGGAAGCTAAAAGAGAGAGAGAGAGAGAGAGAGAGCAAACAAGAATCACATACGGAGTCTGTGTTTGGTTTTCATAACTCGCTCGAACAAATTCAATAAAGTTGATCTCTCTATCTTGAAGCCGCAAGTTGTTAAAAATTCAATTGCAATGAGCATTTTCTCCTGTCAAATTTGAAACCTAACGAATGTATAATTGAAAGTTGTCTGCTCCGGGACATACGTTAAGAAACGTCTCATTTCATGCTCACTGCATTTTGATGGTTCTCTTATTCGTTTGAATGTTCTAACTGATAACACTTGACAAGTAATATTTTGTATGACCTGACATGTATTCAAATTCTTGAATTATAGGTTTTTGTAGTAGCTTAATGTTTTGGTTGACCATCCAATCAGTTCATAAGAAAACCAGTTACTTGTAATAGTCAAATTAACAATATTTCTTCCTTTTGTTTTTTCCCTGTAAGTGGTTATTGCGAGATGTTTTATTTATTTATTCATACCATTTGACCATTAGTTCAAAAAACGGTGAAATATGCATATCAGGGATCGCCACATTCAGAAAATATAGCCTCCCCACACAGTCAAGGAAGAAGAGAGGGAGAGAGCATGGTTAATAAAAAGATCAGTTTCGAAAAAAGGTGAAGAGAAGGGTTGCTCGGAATTATGTTTATCATAATTCTTATTATTAACGTGCATTACCACATTATTATTTTTTAACTTAAAACTTGCATGCCATTTATCACGAAACATATGATAAAATTGCAAGGCTCTGTTTGATTAAGTTCGTTTACTTGAGGTTTCGAAAATACAGATAACTTACAAGCCGCATAGGCCCGGTTATTATGACGGGTTTGAAACCTTCAACGTGGTATCTCAAAGGTACGGTTTTCGATTCATCCAAAACAGTGGTGTGAATGTGCTGATGACCATAGATCCTTAATCTATGTGTTGTTAAGGTAAAATGCATTCCATAATCGGCGACGTGTGAAAGAATGGCATTGCCCTATATGAGAATGAAATGGGCAAAAATTTACATAATAAAATTTAACAACAAACCTGAGAACCAAATTTATGATGATCAGCTGGTTGTTGGCTTTATAGCCGCACCAAGTGTAAAGACTTTATAGCCGCACCGAGTGTAAAGACTATATATACCCGCAGAAAGTGTAAACACGTGTAAACTTGTTGGAACAGAACATTTAGAAATAAAACTGAAAAACTGAAAAGAGTTCTAAGTTATATCTGCAAACAACAACCTAAGTTTTGTATATATTCCTACAAAAATGTTAAACTCGTAAATGCAATTCAGTGATCAAAACAAGGTAAAAGAAATAACAACAATTAAAAAAATCATCAAAGACGACGAACGTTTCGAAATATTGGAGCCTAAAGCATAAAGAAAGAATAGGAAACACGTTTTGGTAATTTAAACACTATTCAATGAAACAATAGTGAAAAAGGAGCTTACCCTTAGTACTGTCTGTAGGAAGAAAAATAATTTGGTGACTTAAACAATATTAAATTAAATAATTGTGAAAAAGGACATGAGCTCGGTACTGTCTGTTGTAAGAAACGTTTTTAATGATTTAAACAATATTAAACAAATAAACGTGAAAAAGAAAATGAGCTTGGTACTGTCTGTTGAGAGAAAAACATTTTGTGATTTAAACAATATTCAATCAAATAAAAGTGAAAATGAACATGAGCCGAGCACTGTCTGTTGGAAGAAATATTTGAATTATTCTAGAAACAGAAACCATCTAGTCAGCATGCTTTTGAACGATAAACAATTAACTCTGGCTAATGTGTATTTTAGCCAAGCAGGATAAATGAAAACGGCATTAATTGACTCGCGCTCTCGTGCCAGCTTGGCCAAAATGACTAGATGGCAAGTAATCAGTGCACATACGAGGGTTGATCCAGAAGTTCATACAATGGCTTTGAAAAACCTTAAAGGTGTTAAATATCAAAATAAAAACTATGCCATCATTTAATGTATTATCTGTGCCACATACATGCACAATATAAAACGAGTACATAAAACACTCAGTGTATAATAAAAACATTTAATACATAGACCTTATACCGGCTGGGGGAAGCAAGAACGTCAGCAGCGATGTGTAGAAAATTGCAATTGATGTCATGACTAAAGTCACTTATAATTTCTCTACGTAGTCCCCATGTACTCTCACACACTTTTCAGCTCGACTGATCCACATCATGAAAGTGTCCTGATACCACTTGGAATTGAACTGTCTAACAAGTCCCTAATTTATCTGCAATTATCCCACCATCATGCGTCTAATGCTGTTGACAAAAGATTTGACGTCGTCAATCAAGAAGTGGTGCATTGCCGGTCAACCTTTGCGATTGTCATCCTCTTTTGAAATCCAATCTTCCCTAAATCTCCGGCGCCACTTATAACAAGTTCATTACTGAACATTAGCCCTGTTTTCTCCAATCATCTGAAATGTCTTTTTGATGTGAGTCCAAGATCTTGGCAAAATTTTATTACTGATCGAACTTCCAAGTTTGATATTGACGTCATATCGCTAGTGCTTCAATTATATAAAAAAGCTTAGCTTTGAAACGACTTTCAAAACAATATATGCAAACTGACGTCACAACTTCACACCAACGTCATACAACATTAGACTAAGATATCTTTATAAAAAATGTAGAAAACCTGATTTATTTAAAAGATAGTTACAATTAATAAAGGCTTCCCCGCTTTATTGGTTATGTGTTGCTATGGTAACGTCATTTACGGCCGCTAGGTATATTATGGTTATAATAATAACTACCAAGTATTTCCTTTCTTCTGAACTTCAATTCTGGTAAATTATACAATTAACGGACTAATTTTATAAAAGTTATAGGCCAATTGTACGAACTTTTGGATCAACCCTTGGCCAAAATGACCAGATGGCAAGTAATCAGTGCACATACGTAGTTAATATTAGCTCGCAGATTTTGACAGAAGAGGTTTTTTCACTTCATATCCAGTCATAAGGACGGCGCAATAAAGCGAAATAAAATGAGTTACCCCAACCCGAATATATATGAAATTGACCTTAAGAATTTGGCATCATCACGAGCGTGTTGTAATAAGCAATCTAATTTGAACGTTTCATGAAGAAATATTAAGAAATGGCAGTTATAGCCATCGTGTTCGTGACAGACCGACAGATGGAAAAAGCGATTCCAGTGTATCGCCTTTTCTTCGAAATGGCGACACAAAAACTGACTTATAGGAAAGACATTGCTAATAACGTTTAACAAGAAATTACAGTTCTCGATCTATGTAAGAAAACTACAAAACATAATTACAGTGATTATCTCGGTGCTCATTTTTTCATTAAACGCTGCAGCAATCCACAGCAATACTGATATACCGGGTAATACGGATTTGTTTGAACAGTTCGTGTTATTTACATTTAGATTAACTTGCTCAATATTGCTTGTCAATTAACTACTTCTTAACTTCAGCAAACATGTTCAACCCATTTTATGGTATGTGATTGTCAACCATTAAAATAAAAGTATGTCATGTTGTCAATAAGTCTTACGTTTATAGAGCGCCTTTGAAATGCTCCCTACATCCCTACCACACTCGCTCCTAATTGTAATAAATGAGAAAGGGAACTTTGAAAACCACCGAACACGACAAATATGAATATATTGCAGGCTGGATTTAATTGAGCCTGTTCATGGGCAGTAATATGCATTTTCATTACATGCCGCCTAGCCCCGGGTTTAACGCAACTCAACATTTACAAACCAATAAACAGTACAATTTCGATCCATCCCAAACCATGGAATGCAAATGATGGTAAACATGGAACCAAATATTCAATGTGGTGTTATGAGATAAATACCATCCCATGTTCAGCGGCGCATGGTCCCCAGATAAAAACAGGTTTGCTCTAAACGAGAAAACGATGAGCAGAACTCAGCAGAATAGAATTTTGACAGTGGACTGAGAATACAAATCCTGCATATCACAGACAACGCCAAAGGCAATCTTTAAAACGAGCAGGAAGTATATCCTTGGGGTTATTGAACAATATCCAAATTTATTTTGGCTGGGATATTGAAACCAACCATCTGTAAACCAGCCGAAATATTTATATAAATTAAAGTCATTTTAGAAGTACTATAGTACATAAGTATCGGTATCGTGCTCAACGACTTCAAAGGACGTAACTGATAACAACAATGATTGAATGTACGGGGAGGCTTTTTACAGCCGCCACACAGTACAAACAACGCTAATGTTATATTGAATTAGATGAAAAGAGAACTTTGAAAGCCATCGAACACGACAAATGTGAAAATATTGCAGGCTCGGTTTGATAAAGCCTATTTATGGGCAGTAATTGAAATGCATATTACAACCCATGCAGTAAGGTTCATGAGATGTTCCACTTTGAAAGAATATAGTTTATGTATTCGAAATACATTAATTTGATAAAAATGGGCTTAAAAAACTGACCAAACATACCATATAAATTTATAATTTCGTTAATGGTACCTATAAATACGTTAATGGTACCAGATCATAACAAACGAGGGGTTTACAGGCATATGATAATGATAGGACCTTTTTATAAAATTATTACCTCTGAATAAATGCAATATCAAAAGTACAAGTTATGAGAGACTTGTTTGAATATTTTGAGTTTGCAATTATTTTAAGTTGGTTTACAAATTAAAATTATTTAATTAAATCAAAGTTGCAATTGATTCTTGTAGTTCATTACATATTGAAGTGATAATTTGAGTAAACCTGTTGAGAGTTTTAATTAATTCACCTATTGCCAGAAGAATGTATACCATCTAGACGGGCCTGGCGAACATTTCATAGACTTTGCCAATCTATGGTTAATGGTGGGTCGTAAAGATTTGCCTACTTTCCCATAACTATCGCCGATTTGATAACTAATAAGACTGTTATGCAGGTTTTGCTTATCTTGTTTGATTACGTGTCGTGTTCGCTGGCTTTCAAAGTTCCTTGTAAATAAATTCATTATGTGTCGTTCGGCTTCAAAAAGTCTCCATGCACATTCAATCAGTGTTGTTAAAGATCTGTGTCCAAGGTTATAAAACTGAGCATGGAAACCAGTCTCAAATCTCAAGCATCTGATTGGCTGATATGGTGACCAGTCGCCATTTCAGCCAATCAGATCCTTGAGATTTGAGACTGGTTTCCAATCTCAGTTTTATAATCTTCAGCCCAGGCGTTTTTAAGGCCGTTGAGCACAATACGTTTATCTGTTAAATATTGAGTTGCGCTCGACCCGTGGCTAGTCTACGTCGGCTTTAATAAGCATTTTCATTACTGCCCACGAACAGGCTCAATTTAACATAATCCATAACATTTTGATTATTTTTCGTGTTCGGTGGCTTTCAAAAATTCCTATTTTTAATATATTTCTTGTGAATTTTCAACGATGGTTAAATTGAAAAAAAAGTAATATAAAGACATTTCGCACTTTAAAATGCCATCTAACGTAACAGCTAAACACATTTTAAGACCCAACCTTTGTTTTTTTACAACACAGAGGGCGGCTTCGGTTCTTAAATAATCGAAAGATCAATGTTGGCCATTTTACTCATTTAATCTCGCCTTTGTCAGGTTTGTTTTGTTTATTATCTTTCCGACATTTCTTTAAAAACATCATGTCTGATCATATTTTAATCACTGAGAAATAACCGGAAGGTGTATGATATCACAGCATTTGTTGAAAGCCTCATTGCATTGGAAATATTGTAGTAATCAAATGGCGTTATCTACCAGTGATAAAACGCCTTAGAAGTAGTTCGATTATTGCCGTACGCGAGTATAAATACCTCGTGATCAAGTGAACGACTGGAAATATAAATACTTTGAACAATAGTTATACATTATATTAGGTTGTTTTTGTTAGCATTATTTTTGTTTTTAATGAAAACTATTTGTGGTAAAGGGCAAACAGCAGTAGGGGAAATTGGATTTTAGTGAGCGACATTTAATGAAAATATCAGGTGAGAGGCTTAGTCAAAGAAAGATTAACAAGAATTCTGTATAAATAATATTCAGAAGAATTAAGTAACATTAAGACTAAAAAAGAGTAAAACGACTGTGATGATTTACTAGTAAAATATTGCTTACAAAAGATAGGATTGTTTTTCGCTGGTTGTTTTGTTGAGGTAAGTACAAAGGCTAAAATCACAGTTAATTTTGAATTCTTATTTCATAAAGACATTGGTTTTACTGCATTTTATTTTTTCTAAAGTTTAAATTATAATTAAATACAAAATGAAACAAAAATGGTAAAGCACCAAGATAAATTGGCTGGAATTCATTAACCATTTAAAACACCCATTAAACATATAACGAAGTAATACAATAAATTATTTCTTAATATTAAAGAATTCCTAGAACCAGTAAAAAATGATCAAATCAGTTACCGTATGGAAACAGATTGAGAAATAGTCATGTTGAATAATTGGTTTAACATGAAAGGAAACAACCGCAGGTCAAATGCTAAATATTCGTATAAAATCAAGCCTTCTGCACGCGACAGAAATTAATCAAGTGCTAGGTTTCAAAAGAAATGAGAACGGGTGTCCATTTCTTTAATTCCATTAAACGCAAATCATGATAAAAAATGCAAATGATGGTGAAAACAATACTTTATATTTACCCGATGTAGAAAAGGTTCGAATTATTTTTCCATTCAGCATTGTCCAGTCAGGTAATATGAATTACTGAATGATAATCTTATTCAAAATACAACTGGACGTCCTTCAACTTTTAATTTAAATAACGCTCTATAACAAAAGGGAAAAAAGGCAAAACACAATCACTTTTTTCGATCTTGTCGGCCATAAATCTTAATAAGTGTCCGCAATAGTCAATTTTCTGCTTTAAATGCAAAAATTACGTGTAATTTCATACGATTAGGAATACGGCATACCTTTTGGAAACTTACGCCCGAGCGAGATTAAGGTCAAATAAATGTACATTGTACTTCTTTTATATAATTTGTGTCTATGAACACCATAAAATAGTTAAACAATTCATAATATTCCTTACTCCAAAAGTGTAACGTTCAGTGTAGCATGTCACAGTAATCTGCCACTATCTAATTTATGAATGAGGTAGAGGTCCAGTTTCGACAGAAAAAAAATCGAGGACAATGACGCAAAATTATGCAATTTGCGATTCTTCCGACTTGTGAAAAGACTATTAAAGCCCCAGCCCTAAACTTAAATAACAGAACACAAAAGGTCCGATCGAATTCTTTCTTATAGACGGGATTTTCAATGATATTGTTAAATTATAGTTAATGAACTTTTAAGAAGCTAAATATAATGGAGCTATATTTAGCACCGACGAAGAGACCACTTCATGCGAGATCTCGAATATTGTGACGTTTCGGAAATCCTTCTTTCGCTTTATGTCGCGCGGACCAAATTTATTTTAGTAATTTAAAATTATATTATCCCGAACTAATGCTACAAATTTGTGCCTATAGTTCCAAATACATGTAATATTTCATACAAGAACGGGTTAAATTGAAGTAATGCCGCTTTAAGGTGTGTGTAATTTTTGTGGTGTATTTCTTTTTGTTTTCTTATAACATTTTGTATTAACGCTGACAAAATTTTAGAGTATCTCTCCCAAAGACTTTCCTCATATATATTCCGTTCGCATGTGTGTCGATCTCTGAGTGTTTATTTTCGGCATCGCACAATGGGCAGAAGTATTTGTACAAAAAATCCATTTAACTTTTATCTTAATATTTGCAATTTTTAACTAAGTTATTCGCAGAAAAAATGTTTGTTTTTTTCCATTTTTTACTTGGATAAATGTTTGACATTTTATTGTATGAGAAGTGTTTGAAGCTATAAACTTTGATAAACTTTTGTAAACTCATCACATTCTTGCACAAGTTGCTGACACAAATCCAAAATTGTTTACATATTTATTGAAAACACCAAGTTTCCATCATACATACAATATTTGATTTCTGCACACTATTCGAAAGTTTTAATCTGACAAAATGAAGTTGTGGTGTGTAATGTTTTATAATTTGTATTTAAAATAGATGTGATCTTGTTTTTAATTATATGTTACTTTTTGTTTTCGTAAAGACACAAAATTAAGAGTCGATTTCAGTGCTAAAGATTTTAAAAGTGAGATTACAAATATAGAAACATCTGATTGGCTGAAATGGTGACTTGTCGTGTCATCAGGTCGTGAGCAGATCGATCCATTTATTTAAAAACAACACAAAGTGAAGAAATATACGTTTTGCAGTTTGAAATGTACAAATTTAAGAACACATGAAAATGATGTCTAACGAAAACCACTAACCTTTATGCTCGCGAATATAAATATAACATAACATAAACTTTATTAGCCAATAACAACATATAGCAAATTTATAACCACAAAACAATCATACGAATGATGTTTACAACCTCAATTCAGTTTGTTTTTCTTTCAAAAGTATTTGTATAATAATATATATTATTCGTAATACACATTGAGAGCGTCAAATAAAACCTTCCCTTCGCGGCATGTACAAAAATAATAATGTTATCAATCAAGTGAATTCATATTGGCCGTGTTATTGGGCAAAGGGTAGTAATTTTAAATTGAATATGACTGCCCGAGGCTCAATAACATGGCCAATGTTAATATCCTTGATTAATGACAATTTTATTAATTAACATAATAAATGAACAAATTCATATGAAGACTAAATCGGGTCAATATGAGAATTGTTTAGTCAATATGAGAACTGCTAGGCCAATTTGAGATTAATTATTGATATATTTTATTGTCCGCTTTAAATAAATATTTTAGTATTAGAATTTTTAAACCACAGTTATTTATAAGCTTTATTTCTGAAATCGTAAATTAGTGAATCTTGGTGAGCATAATGTCAAGACTATTCAAAAGTGCATGCATTACCAACGATCAAGTTAACATTACTTGTTCTATGTACATTCTTTGAAAACAAATGACTATAAAATTTGATTTAATTTTATGACAACTAAGTAATTAAAACTAATATCTACAGCAGAATGCTAAAATATATCCAGACAAAAATAAGAGGCATATTAAATGTGCGTAGTAGGTCGGAATAATGTGCTAGTATTTTTCTGGAGACCAGACGCCACTGCTCATGGAATCATAATAATTTAAAAATAACTCATTAAAGATTTAATGATCACCATCAGCGTGGCGGCGGTAAAATATCTCCCCGTACATTTGGTCGCTACTTTTATTATTTTTGCAATATCCAAATGAGTGTAAATGTTGAGTTGCCTCAAACCTGGGCTAGTCGGCAATGGCAGTAATTTGCATTTCCATTATTGCCAACTAACAAGCTCAATCACACCGCAACTGAAGTATTTTATACAGTCATGTACTGTTTGGTATTTTTTAAAGTTCCTATTTTGTAACTGATCTTAGACATACTCTTATAGATATTACAAAATGCAATTCATATATCAGTTTTTCCCAAACGTTATTGAGATTTGAATCAATGTTATTAATTTTTAATTACCATTAAATATAACACAAACATATATTCTTAGGCCGATTAGATCAATTATTGTCCGATTTTCCCCCGACATGCTTGTCTGTCGTTCTGCACTATAAGGCGATGCCACGTTTCAGCTTTGCTATTGCAATAAGAAACGTATTTTGCCAATACAGGAAGATAATGCACGAAAGACCTGGAACTGAACGTTAGTTTGTCTTTAGAATGAATAAGATTTATCGAAATCCCGACCATTTAGTCCACCTTTATCGTGCTATTGAAAATAAGCTGTTCCTAATGGAAGATAAGGGGAAGAAAATCGTTTATATACGTGACAGGTATCTCTAAGACCATACTTGTTTGAAGTCTCGCTTAAGGGCTTTTATAATGTAGAATTAGCTTTAATAATGCATTTTAATTGAAAATTTGGATAAATAGGGCGTTACTCATGTACAATTCTCGTCGCAATTTGCGTTCGGCCTAACTAAATTGGTTTTTAAATATGGTTTGTGCAGTGTTCTGATTCGTGTTATTGTCCCAATAAAAGAATCCGAATTTCAAGTGTTTTTTTTCTGTGAAGTCCTTTCATATGTTTTAAAACAATTCCATTACTGGCCATGAATAGGCTCAATCACACTTAGCCTGTAATATTTTCATATTTATAGTATGCGGTGGCTTTCAATTTTAATTTTTCATCTTTTCAAAATATTAACATATCTGGTGTGGTGAATGAAATCAAGCTTGACTGTAATTATTTTAAATACGGGCATGATAAACGAAGCTTCATTTTCTACCATTTAAAAAAGACAAGCAGTCAAATAGGGGCATAATCAATACTATTTCATTTACAAATGAGCGAAATTCGTCCTGATTCGTAATTTATTTTTCTGTAGACTACGTGCTCTTGGCTAAACACTACAAATCAAAAGTTGCTATTAGTTTGACATGCATTACCAATGATGTTTCACTGCCATCAGGGTTGTCCATTAGTAGTTTATGAAAAAGAGGCCAGACAAACAACGATGAAACATTTCACCTGCGTGCTTTCATATCTTTTTATCAACCTTTTTCACAAAAATTATATGGGCTGAAGGTTATAAAACTGAGTTTGGAAACCAGTCTCAAATCTCAAGCATCTCGACCAGTCGCCATTTCAGCCAATCAGATGCTTGAGATTTGAGACTGGTTTCCATGCTCAGTTTAATAACCTTGGGCAATGGTTTGATCTTTATAGCAAGCTCTCACATACGTTAGAAGTATATATTAAACGTATTAACAATATAATCTTCGCATCTGTATTTCATCTGTATTTAGCTTTTATAGATTTTTACTTTATGAAGGCGTTTCAATTTGTCATTGTGAGTAACAGATATAGTTTTATGGAAAAAATTAAAACATTTCATTTTCTTAATGTCTTTACGCATCTGATGTAATTTTAAAAAAAAAAACACGTTTAATTTAAATATAAAAGGTTTACTGCCTATATCAAGAAAAAAACACCCGCAGAATGCATAATGTTTCCATTTATTATTTGAATTCTACATGAACTTTACTATTAACCTTAAAATATTTAAGTTTTTCTTTAAAAGTAAAACATTAAATGCAACGAAAGCCTTTGTAGTAAATGTTAGCTTAATCATACACCAGGTGGTTGTTGACAGAAATTTTAATAACCAACCTGTTTTTATAGTGAGATACTTTGTTAAATCAACTTCAAAGAATTCCTGTTCATACCTCTTTAATAATGCCTTAACATATGCCCTGCTGTATGGCAATACAAATACACAATAATTCTTATAATCTAGTATCTAAGATAAGAACAAAAGTTCTCGGTTAGTCATGTTGACAAAAACTGATAGTTGTGCAGATATCGAACATCTCTGTCACTGGTCAGTTTTTACAAGATTTTAAAAGACTACACAATCTGAAAATCAAAATAACTATGTAGATGTATGATATAAATAAAAACGATATCAGACGTATATTTTTGGACATGGATTACTGGTTTCTGTGCACAATGCCAATGACTTTAGCTATTATCAGAGAACTGAAAAGTTGTTGATATATTTAATTTGTATTTTATCACCAAAAACATACTCTTTCCAGGCGGTGGCCCTATTTCGCTAATTTATTTGTAAAATATTTACTATTAATTTCTAAATCAAAAATGTTTGAAAGCGCACATATGATTTCAAATGATTTGATGTTTCATGTTGCTGTTGTTTGGTTTACTTTATCGATGTTTTGAGGGTTGTTTTTATTTCTTGTTTTTTGTCGAATAAAATCTTGATTATGAGTCGTCCAGTACCAAAGTAAATTTTGTTTAATGGTTTAATGTAAAGTAGTTAAAGCAGTTAAACCATTCTTTTAAATTTCGGATTAAATATAATTAATCTCCAATTTAAACTGAGGAAGTACTTATGTCACAAAATGACCCTTAATTTCCGCGTAATACACCCATTAATATATTTTTCACTTACACAACTTTAACAAAACATTATGCTGTTGCTACTGTGGTTGCTATTTGGTGATTACCCTTTTGTCCTGCGTATTTGTAAAATTGTGTACAAACATATCGAACAACATTTTAAAGATAGTTTACATCAATGATCAAATAGACGTACATATATACATTTTTCTTACGGTGTGGTAATTTTATTTAAAATAAGTAAAAATAAAGACGGCGCACTTTTGAGCGCAAAATGCTCTTTGATAGCGACTTTGTTTGGAATCGGAAATGCTTATTATTACCCATCAGGACTGACCGAGAGCGCGAGTAGTTTCTTTTCCAAATGAAAAACTTATGATTGTGCATGCCATTGAACATTTTATGAGCGTCTTTGATGGATGTCCCGGTTATCCCAAAAGATGAAGTCTACGATGAAGTTCGATTCCTAGCTTTTATCCAACAAAGTAAGCAAGCATTTGAAAAATCAAAATTCTACAGAGTCCGTTATTGTGTAACTGCATATTTAAAATCTTAATTTATGTATGTATACAATTTTAACTGACACAAGTAAATTAATAATAGCCAAACCATCATATTTCAGACTTTCTGTGTTAAAACAGTCTACCTGTCTGTTCAACTAGTTGTCAAAACAAATTCGAACAGTTACAAGTGTATTTAGATGAATTCTTTGCATAATTCCATATTTTATTAAATATCAGCCAAAATACCAATTCTTTTAGTTAATACAAAAAACTTAAGATAAGTCAAAATTGTCATTGAATAGGCGTGAAAGGAGATCAAAGACTAAGTTCTAATTAGTAAATTGTATTATCGGTGAGACATCTTCAACTTCAAGACGCATCTACCATTACATACAGGTTAACGGCGTTAATGTTTTCTTAAAAACAAGGGTTAATTATTTACTGTTTATATATAGGAACAAACGATTAACATAAATCTGACTAGTCATTATATACTTTAATTTAAAAAGAAATCATATATAATTTTCAGAATAAATATTGTATAAGAAACTTTCAATTTCAATGATTAAATTGTAAATTTGTATAATTCGGTATACAAAAGAAAAAGTGAAATCCATGACATCAAAATGACAATCACTAAGGCGACCATTTTAGTAAATGAACTGAGTTATCTAAGTATTAAAATACGTATAATAATATTAAAAAATAATTGATATATCTCGCCGTTATTTTTTTCTCGGGTTTCATTAAGATGCAAGACTAACATATAGAAGCCCAAAATGCTGCATCAATAAACATTCCATGTCATAGGGTGATTGAATTTCTAAGCGTTATCATCCGTGTTAGCAACAACAATAAAAGTCATGTTTTTCTTGGTTCTATATCCGTGTAACTCTTTGACGACTGTACATTTAGCCTTAATCAATGCATGCTTCATTGGACATTGTCTCATCACTGTCCAGTACTTGAACGGTCACATGTCAAATTGCTTATTTGATATCTTTTAACTCTATTAACAATATCAGTGTTTATTTTCGAACGTCTGTTTTTTTTTTCAAGAAAAATACAGATTTTTATTAGGTTACAAATTTAAACAATACGCTATTCAAAATGGATGTAACCTAAATAAAAGAATTCTGTATTTTTCTTGAAAAAGAACAGGCGTTCGAACTTTCGAAAATAGAGTGATATTTTCAAATAAGAGTTCTGCCTTACCTTTAGGAAGATTATTTTATTGTTATATCTCTTTTTTTCAGACAGATGATGTCAATTCCTACTAAAGTGTGTGCGCTGATAATAGTTTCGTGTATAGTGATATCAGAAGTGACGAACGCCACATACATAGACTGTTCAATGGAGTGCTTATTTGCAGCGTTCCGCGAGCCCACTGTCTGCGAATGCCAGAACACTCTCAAGTTACATTGGGGCAAGCGGGCACCTCGGACACGAGCACATTTACCAACATTTCGATATGGGAAACGAGCAGTTGCCCTTTCAGATTTCGATGAAAACAGGTCAGTTTTTCTTCAGATGTCGGCGAGAACAGGTCGATAAACTATTCACTTCTCACCGAGAACTTTTGTTTTAAGCCTTTCGGTTCCTGACAAAATTAAGTAAGTTAACCTTTCACTTATCAAGGAGAAACATGTCAGGTGGCTAATCTGACTTCGACAAGAACAGGTTAGATAGTATTCAGATCTTGACGAAAATAGGTCAATTGGCCTTATATTTATAACTTGACTAGAACAAGTCGATCGGCCACTCAGATCAAGACGATAAATAGGTAAGTAAGCCATTCATATCTCAAAGAAAATAGGTCAGTTAGCTAGTCCCGACAGGGCGAGAACAAGTTGTTAGTCTATTAAATATGCCAGTAAGACAAAAAGGGTCAGATAGATTTTCTTTTCAGACATAGAAGAGAACTGTTCGGTTAGCCTTTTAGACCCAGAGTGAATTGATTAGTATTCAAAATCTTTATTAAACATGTCAATGCACATTAAAGATCTAGACGGGAACAGGTAAATGAGCCGTTATGGGTGAATATTTATTGATCAAAAATGTTTAGTTAGCCTTTCAAATCGTCAGTTAACTTTTTGAATTTCATCAAGAACTGGGCTGATGATATATCACATCTCGAAGAGATTTGTTCAGTAAGTCTTTTATATCTGGTCTAATCAAGGAAAAGGGCAAGTCGGTATGCCTTTCTGATATTCGAGAAACACATATCTATTATTTAAAGTAACTTACATAACATTTCCTTCTGATTATTGTAAAGAATTTTTTATAACTACGACAATCTTATTTTAAGGTCAAATAGAAAATCTAATTGTGTACAAAAAGTAACATACTTCTAATGTCAAAATAGTGTTTGGTTTAACAACTGTGTTTATCTTCGTAAGAAGCATGCATATATTTTCTCGGTGTTTATTACAGCATTATCTACCCGTGCTCAAAATCGACCATAGTGGATTTTGTAGGTTTGAATATGTCGCTGAGCTAGCTGTTTTCTTTTTTATCTAAATTATATTTTCTTTCATCTTGCTTCATTAATAAATCAGTTCAATTCATGCTAAACGTAATTCTAGTTGATTGACCTCAGCAGCATAATCCAGTTAGACTCAATCTGCTCAACGATTTATAATCATGTGAATCTATTGTACAATTCATGGCGTATTTGCACTGAAAAAAGCTGGAACATTTCTACAACTGTCTGCGCTTTTGGCTTGAAAATATGAATGCAGAATACACACTTTAGGCACCAGGCCTTACTTACATGAAATACACTTACTTTGATTTCATACTGACAATGTTACATTTAGTCTTTGAAGGTACTAAATTTGAAGATCTTTGAAGGTAATATGAAAATTTAAAAAAATAAATACCTAACCGGTACTACTTTTACTTGTATTGCGTGTACCGACTTAAGCCGCGGACACAACCCTCCGTACGTGCAAGTGCGTGCTGTCTACGTGCAAAAACGTGGGCCAAATTCTGGGATCCGTAAGTGGTGAGTACCGCCTCCGTACGGATTTGGGAGCACGAAGAGACGCCGGAGCATTTTTAGTGCATGCAAAACTTTCTCTGCGTTCGAGCTGCGTGCGGGCTACGGATTCACCACCAGTACGGGTGACGTGCCTGCCCTGTATCTCCACGAGCGCATAACGCACTGCCTCTGCGAGTCTTTGCGTGGTCCATGCGTGGTCTTTACTTCCTCAGTTCGACTGTCCAAAACGCGCACAGAACTCAGGCGGACCTTACAGAGCAAGTACGTGCTCCGCACTTACATCACAGGGTGTGCGCACGGACCTCTGCGGTATATAAAATATATATCGAGCATCGATAGGTCGTCCCTATATATATCACCCAACAGCTACCGAAATAAACTCACGTTCACCGCACTTGCACGCACTTACAACGGGCGAGCGAGTAAGAACACCGTACGTGAGCAGTACTGCCTCCGTATGTTGACATGGAAATCGCATGGAGATCTTGCGTTGTAAGCTCGTACAACTTTCTTACTACCTACGGAACGTACGATGCACGCAACCTTTTACCCCTAGACGTGGCGTGCGGGCCACGTACTCACACCTTGCGCAATCGTGAGTTTGACGTGCGTCCTCTCTGCTCTTGCCACGTTAGACCAAAAAACGCTGCGAACGTAATCTCCGCAGAACACGTACGGTCAAAAAAGACGCACGGCGGGTTGTGACCTTGGCTTTAATGAAATTAAAATGTAAGAAAGCTACGTTGTACAAACATTCATTTACACATCCCACTCCCTTACGCGCCACACATACACACATGAAAACTGGAATGAGGAAAGTACTTTTATTATATGAAATCGGGTTTATGTCTAAAACAAAATTCATTCGCACGCTTTCGATATGATTTTAATCCAAAATAATGACCGATCCACTTATTTAATATCACCATTGTCATCATTTATCGAGGTGCAATAATGGCATCACAGCTGTAGTTTTTAGCGATGAATACATTCATTTCCATTTTTGTCAAACGGGTTGTTTAAGTCATTACATGAGACGGCCGGATAATGACAATTATGAAAATCTGGCATATAATTTCAATTACGCTGATTGTTTTCTCAGTTTAAGCCGCTCGGATTATTCGACGGATGGTTATACTCTATCCGATGGAACGAACACAGCTATTCATATTTCACAAAAGCCGCAGCACGAACTCTCAATTATTTTACAATATAAAGAGTTATCATTTAGTTAATGGAGATATGTTTACTATGTATCAACGATTCGGCTTAGTTTTCATTCAAGCCCCTTTCACGTTTAATGTTCGCTTTATGAAGAATTACTTCACAACCTCTTCAACAATCATGACAAATCGGTGTCTGTTGCAATTGTTTCATTTAAGCCATCAACTGGATGCTTATCTGAATTTCTCGGTACCATTCCCAGTTTCAGGAACCTATTGAAATAGCAACAGATGACATGTGTTTGCATTTCCCTGTATCAAAGTGTAATGTATGTGACGCTCTTTGATTTTCTCGTTACAAGAACCTGTTAAAATAGCAAAAGTGATATGTGCGATTATTTCCTGTATCACGGTGTCGAGGTTGGACGTGATGCTTAATGATTTTAATTGTGCTTTTCGATTTAAATTAATTACATGTAAGTGATCGTGCTTTTGACGTATAGAAACGTATTACATATTCCTGCCCATGCCACGTTTCGTCTAACCGAAAGCGACAATTATTTTTATACAAATGCTGCTCATTAGCAATAGAAGACGCTTTCAACACGCTTATACATAAAGGTCCATTTCAAATCTATCTTCAAACTTGGTAATTTTAAGCGCATTAAGTTCAGTTAATTTAAGGCCTGTTATATATACAAATGACTAATGACTAAAACATTGTTAACATTCAATTTTCATTGATAATACTATACCAGCACGTGCATAATGTCAAAATATTTATCTTTATCTTTAATGTACAGAACACATTTGGCTACTGTTTTGAGATCATCATTCAACACGATTTTATTTTGTTGTTTGACTTCCTGGCATTTATGGTAGGAATTTTCAAATGACATTTAGTTATGACGAAATAAAAGTAAAATTGAACAAGGCCTTTTCTTATTTAAAAAGAAGCTTATTCTCTTTAAAACAGATATAAGCAAGCCACAGTGTATGCCTATGCTATGCTATTTGTTAAAAGGAAATCGCGAAATGATGATCAATTCTAAAGTATTTGATCCAAAAAAATAAAATGTTTATTGTTTTAATTTGAAATGTCGTTTGCAGTTAGCTACCTGTCAAATACAGCTTTACTATCGATGGGTTTTGTTGTCTTAAATAAACTGATTTCTTAGACAGTGTGAAATAGAATAATGTAAAACGTAATGGGTGTTTGTTATGTTAAAGTTTCCAATAGTGGTTGTGTATTATGAACAACAACACCAATAACGTTGCTGTTCGAAATGACTTTATCGAATGACTACTACTGCAACTACCACTATGAACTGAAGGTAGGCTTGGAGGGAATCTTTCTCGAATTTCTTAAAGTTTTGTTTTCATTTCGTTATTTTCTTAACAGCATGTTCTAGCACATAGTACGTTTGCTTACATTTTGAATAGCTGCAAATATTTTTATCTGAACAATTGACATGTGAGGCTGTGTTTATGTTTTAGATGTTTGCTGTTCACAATATATGAAATATCTTATTAATATTAGTGATTTAATACAGTCCTTTTGCTATAGTTAAATTTGTATTGCGAAAATAAATCCACTTTCTATATACATACTCAAATAAAGTTTTGCCCTCCCAAGAAGGTCTGCTTAATGTTATTGTCATGATTGATTTCTTAATTTATTTACGTTAATTTAAAAACAAAAATCTTAACAACAAACACTTCAGCGATGTCTAGCTTCTGGCAACAGACATTTTCTTTAATGGAGTAATTGATTTTTGTCCTACGACAAACTCAGCAAAAGTATTTTCTGCTTTGAGACAATCTTCATTTTTATGGGGTCAAGTAAATGTATGGATTTTTCTGAATCCCAAAAGATTTTATTGACAGGGGTTTTTGAAAGCTTCTTGGTTTGTAACACTGATTTCAATAGTAACGAACTAACGGAAAACTTATAACCGTCACATGTATATTTGAACTAAATTAAAGTGACGATATAGCGCAACCATTCCATGTTGACATAATCATAACTGGAATAATTTATTAAAATTAAACATGCTTCGATCATTACGTTGACAGTGTTAAATTTGGGGGAATTGGCGAGTGCTAGACGTAAACGTAACATTCCGAATTATCAGAGTTATAACGACGCGTAAGGACTTGTATGTCAGCTTTTAACAATCATAATTATTCATTCAATAGGTTCAATAGATATTTTCCGCAATTTAAGGAAATGCATGTTTAGCAGTTTGTTTAAACTTCGCCATTGTGGGTAATGATGAGTAATAAATGATGGTTGCCATCAAAATGTACAAAACATTTTTCGAATGCCCAATGACTGATCAACAAAAGGAGACTTTGACATTTGACTTATATTAATAGGAATGTACAGAAGTTTCATTCTATAATCGATTACTCCAATTTTACGTAGATTGGATACCCTGTAGCAGTACAGGTGTGTTATATTTTAGGAAAATTGGTACATGCAATTTAAAATTATTTAAACCAGGTGCAATAATACGAACCGTTTACTCAAACCCACAATCAGCTTGACAGAGTTGCATCCAAACTTATATACGTTATACGTATACACATTAGTATACAGTTATTATACACCGAGGGACAACTGTTTGTTCCCAAATTTCATATGCAAAAAACTGTTTTATTAACTGATTAGTACTTTGTAATAGTTCTTGTAGAAGAAAAAAAAACAATTAAAATGTTTTGCAAATATATATCAATGCAGTAACTTTAAACATGGCGTGGCCTAACCGGTGTAAGAAGTGTGCTCGACAGCTACTGGGCTGAGTCGCTGCCGGCTTCAAGGGGGAATGCACACATGGGAAACTTTCAAAACTATTGACCGCTCAACAGTTCACAAACGTAGACGTTTTTACAATTTCAGAAAACAGCAAAAAATACCAAATTACATTTATATAAGGTATCCGGTAATAATAGTAACCAGCATAGTCAAGCGAGAATGGTAGTACTCAGGGTACCATATTCACAATGTTTTGTAATTAAAACATATCTAAAATTGAACAATACGTAGTTGAAGAATGACACTGTCAAGTCTAAAATGTATTGAAGCAGGTGTATCGGTAACACAAATTAAGAATCACGCTTAAAAATATAACCGATGTAATTAAAAAAAAATTGTCGTTAAAAAAATTTTGCAACAAATGTTTGATGAGAATTAGATTTATAATTAAAATAAAAAATAAATAAAACGTATAATCACGTTATCACGTTATTCGTAAATACAATATGTAAGTTCAAAATAAAAGGCTGCCAACATGATATTCCTGATATGTGTATTTTCCTTTTTTATAGAGCTCCGATTGGTAAATAACCCTTCTAAAACTGATTGCTTTGCTTAACGCGTTGTTATAGCATGATGGTGGCCAGTGTTTAATGGTTTATGTTTGTTTCTTGCATACCAGATCAGGTCATCCGGTGTTTTCACTCCTGAAGGAAATTTCGACCCTACCCCCCCCCCCCCCCCCACCCCATGTAGAATGAGTCACGTGAGTGACGTCACGTACGCTGGTGTACAAGAGAACCTGGTTAAAAACCCTCAGTGGAAAAATGTTTTGTTACTGACCGTTTCAACCGCTCTGGTTCTCATTTTTTGTTATCAGTTAGGGGTGTTTGTGTTTTTAGAATGTTGCTATTGTTAATGAGCATCTTTAAGTTTTTGATGTGTTGTTGTATCTCTCAGATGCAATGTGAACAATTAAAAATGTATGCAAATTAATTAAAAAATCATGAAAAGTAATCAGCTTTGAAAATACATACATCTTCAAGTACGAATAAAGCTTTAAATTATTTTAATAGTCTAGATTGTGCATCGTGTAACAAATCATATCACAGTATGCATTTCTTAGCTCATTGTATTCAACAAATACATTAAAACGCCTATTGATCTTGAACCGGGCTAGGTTTTAACAGTATAATTATCCTTGCAAACTAAAAAGGGGGAAAAATATGATTCTAACGAGAATTTTAGTTTGGGATAATTTTCTAACATGTCAATAAGGATTAATATTCCAAGTCATACCAAAATCTTCTAAATGCTGATTTCATCTTTTCTTCCTTCCTACCGTCAAAGAAGCTGATATTGTCTACAAGAGACAAATGCATATTTTATATCAAAAATACTCGAATATAGTTGAAAGTATTATCCTGTTTTTAGCCATTTAGCAATAAAGCCGACTCGTTATCTTCTACAGTTTATCTTCAGACCCATTTATTTCTCCGCCGACGTCTTGTTACAGGAAACGTTTTCGTGTTCGGTCTGTTTAAATCAGAAAATGTATTACACCCATTCCCTTTAAACATTTTTCATTTAGTTTCTTCTGGAGATGGTGTCACACGATATGGCGGCAATATCCGTTTGGAAACAGGATTGGGCATGCGTTTCTGATACGCTTTTTCTACTGTGCATAATGGCCACAAAGCCATATAATTTGTTTTTGCAATCGATTACAGTTGGAAAATTAACAGCCAAAAGTGATGTTTGTGTCTGTGTTTGGACACGATAATACGCAAAATAAAACATGGAAATTCTATTAACCCTGTAAGCATGTTGTTCTACTCGAGATCTGCTGCTGCAAAAGAATCTGATGCTAAATTTAACTAACGTGACGCTTAGGTAGGAAATCAATTCGTTTTCATTTATACTTAAAGAAATTAGAAACGCAACTTCTTTAAACACAAAATATCTTTCGTGATTAAAGAACTTGCGTTTTTTATTTCTTTACTATATTATATGTACTTGAAGCAATTAGAAACGCAACTTCTTTAAACATGAAATGTAACACTTGTTGAAAGAAGTTGCGTTTCTAATTGCCTTCAGTATATATTTCTTGTGGCTTTACACTTTAAATTCCTGGCTAATTCGAAAATGCATATATACACCGATACCGAAACAACTTAACGTTTTCGGACCTGCATAAGCGGCCTTTAACAACCGAAAGTCTTCGATTTTAGAGATCTTATAATTAAGCCGAAGAGCGCAAATTGAAATCATGTACCTTTAAAACGGTTTGTAAAATCAAATAGCGGTTACTTGCATTTTTTGGGATATGAAAAAATATGCGTTTTTTAACAAGCGAAACGAGAATATTTAAACGATCGGCTGTATTACCTTCTGTAAAGGAATTGAAATACAAATCGATAAATCGATTGAAAAGAGTGTTTTAAAGGTCTGGTTGGCTTGCACTTAAGAAATAAAAATAATACGTAACGTCCGTATTTACATTTCTCTGAATCTCGACTTGGAAGTTTTTCCCAGTTATCTGGTAACTGGAAATTTATCTCAACATGTTGTTTTTAAAGAATCAGAAGAGCACGCTTAACATAAAAAATGCGAATTATAGACAGATTTATTGTACATGTATCACAACCTTATTCTCCATTACCATCCATTAAGGAACTGATGCAAATTATTTTTATATTAAAAACTCAAAATAGGAATATTAGCAAGTGGGATACAAGAAGAATTAAGAGAAGAATCTTTAATATTTACTTAAAACCGTTCAGTTCTTTTCATAAGGTAAAATAGACAATCCTCCCCCAGAAGTATACTCCATCTTCTCAAATACTCAGTTCTTAAGAATTGCTCTTGTACGTCGTTTATGTTTTATTTTGGTCTCTTTTGAGGTTAAAGCATTCTCACAATCATCATTCAGTTAACCAATTTTAAGTCGTTTAATTGAAGTGAAATATATCTAATTTATTTTATTTCTATTTTCAGAATAGACACACTGCGGTCGATTCAGAATTCCTTCCAGTCCGATTCGCTGCCGTTAGAGTATGACGCATAACGTCGCTGGCCAGGCGGCACGTGCCTGCCACGCCACATTCTTCGGAACAATCAGTTCTTCAGCAAAACTTTTCATTACAAATTTAATTTCTGTAAGATAAACGTGACTTAGTACAATATATATTAATTACCTAAATAACGATGAGTAAAAAGAATATGAAATTATAAAATAGATGTAATCATTTTATATTTTCGGTGAATATTTGTTTATTTTATGATTTACGAGAATTATTGGAGAAACCTGTAGGCTATCCATGCTATGTTTTCCTCTTTATCATTTTAATACCTCAAAATAATTTATTTCTTTATTTAATATTTTGTTAAGTTCTAAAGTAGGATATGAAAAGTGAATTGCATTAATTTGAAACAAACGAAAAAAAACTTAGCAATAAAAAGAAACTAGACACTCAATTACTTTGAATGACTTGGAGATAGATGTTTATTATACTGCAAAGAATTTTCCTTGAATTTGATTGGATAATTTGCTGCTGATGTATATCCGTATTTACGGCTCGGCCGTAGATATGAACTGCACGTGCCTTAATTTCCCCGTCTGGTCTCCCACCTTTTGTTGTCGTCCGCCATTTTGTTTAGAATTTCCATAAAAATGCATAATTTGAAGCCGATCTTGATAATTATAAAGCGGTATGCTTAGGGATTACTAAAATTGTTACAGAAAATATTTCTGTTATGTTTTCAACGTTGAAAACGATCAATTTATTCTCAAATTTTGTAAATAAAAATCAAATGGATATAGTCTATTCAATTTCTATAGAAGTGACGTCATGCAGGTAAATTAATGACGTCAGACATGTAATTATTGAGGTTCTCAGAGGGAAATTAAGCCGTTCGGAATTAAATAAGCGAAATAATCGAAAATTGATGTTTTCTTATTAATTTTGTCTGAAAAAGTCTTTGCAGTATAATAAAACAATTATTTGGTTCCTTGAAAGGGCATGTGAGGATATATTGCCGGTCTTGGTGTCATATTATCCCTCGCCTGCGGCTCGGGTTATATGACACTCAGACCGGCAATATATCCTCACATTCCCTGTCAAGAAACCAAATAACTATAGAATATCTTTCAAAAATCGTATGTACAAAAATCGATATTTCTGCAACTTAAATATAAAACTTTAGAAATGCCCAAACACTTGTTTCATGAACCATAAGAAAAATCAAAAGCACAGGCAAAGTTCAGAACACATTTAATTTTCATTTCTAACCGTAATTTACATAGCTCACCAGCCTGAATCCTGGAAAAGAGGTCAACAAACAAAGAGTGTCAGGTTTCTCTTTTTATAGAGCAAAGGTCAGTTTTCGATTACAGTTAATTTCAAGAATGTTTTTTCATTGTAAATATTCACGGGCTATGGTGTAAATTTTATTAATTTAACCTTATAATCAAGTCATTTATTTTAATTTATTGTTTATGGCAATACAGACAGAATAAAATGTCTAAGAAGTCTATACCTTATAATCCGGAGAAAATAAAAAAAGAAACAATAATCAATCGTATATTGTTATTATTGATTTGAAACATAAAATATGAGCCACGATAGTGATCGGATGATTGAGCTTGGGTTTGTTTGTTTTTTAATCTTATATATGTTTGATATATTTAGTATATCATTTACGACATTCAATCGACTTTATGGAGATGAATGGTATAACCCAGAAATTTGACCCGAAACTATAAATGAGAAAACAGAATATGAGCAGAAGGTTCTGTGCCACATCGACGATTCTATATGCACCTATCGTACAAGATCTTTGTAAAATAAAAAGTGATTAACTGCCTTCTTACATGTGTCTGAGTGAAACAATATTATATAGTTATTTGGTTTCTTGACAGGGAATGTGAGGATATATTGCCGGTCTGGGTGTCATATTACCCGAGCCGCAGGCGAGGAATAATATGACACTCAGACCGGCAATATATCCTCACATACCCTTTTAAGAAACCAAATAATTGTTTTATTATACTGCAAAGACTTTTTCAGACAAAAATAATTAGAAAATATCATTTTTTATTTATTTCGCTTATTTAATGCCGAACGGCTTAATTCCCCTCTGAGAACCTCAATAATTACATGTCTGACGTCATTAATTTACCTGCATGACGTCACTTCTATAGAAAATGAATGGATTATCGATTTGATGTTTATTTACAAAATTTGAGAACAATCTGATCGTTTTCAACGTTGAAAACATAACACAAATATTTTCTGTAACATTTTTAGTAATCCCTAAACATACCGCTTTATAATTTACAAGATCGGCTTCAAATTATGCATTTTTCCGGAAATTCAAAACAAAATGGCGGACGACAACAAAAGGTGGGAGGCCAGAGGGGGGAATTAAGGCACGTGCGTTCATATCTACGGCCGAGCCGTAAATACGGATATACATCAACGTCAAATTATCCAATCAAATTCAAACAAATTTCTTTGCAGTATAATAAGTAAAAACATTTGTCATATCAAGTTTTCGTTATCTTCCTAAAGCTGTTTTCACTTTTTGACGAATGTCCTAAATCAACTCAAATTCCTTTGTGCTTTATTATAATTTGCACGGTTTTGTTTCATTTAAAGAAAATAAGACTAATATTTATAAGGATATGTCTGCCAAATTATTTGTTTAGTTTTCATAAATGATTTAGGGTAATATATTCGAAACTCAGACTTATAATCATCTATAAGCTCTTCTAGCATTTATAATAATTACATTTTCTTTCATTGCAATCAGACAAATATAAAATATTTATTATTTAACGTTAAATATGTTTCTTCATGAAAACAAACACCAGAGTAGGAGTGGTAGAACAGACTACGTATTTATTCAAAACAGCAGAAAATGAACACAACATAATGGTTCTTCTATATCAAAACCGAACTAATGAATTCTGTTTCTTTGTGTCAAGCACTTATATAATAATAATAATAAAAAAAAATAAGAAGAAGAGCAGCTTCTGAGTATAATGTCACGAACCATCATCTTACACATCACAACAAATACTGCTGCTCACAATGCGCTAACACCTCTTTTAATAAAAAACCACATAAAATCGCTCTACTGAAAAAGGGAACACAATCGTTATCATCATAATACACATCACACATCATAATTAATATTAAGGTTGTGTTTAAACTCAACACCGCAATACTTGAATCCTGCATCAATTTGGAACACTTGAAAACAAAGGAAACGAAACTGTTTTAAGTTTTTAAAACTATTGAACCATGATCTTGTTTTCAGTGCACGCACTGCCACTAAAGAGCGTTAAGCACAAGCAACGACTGAAAGTGTAAAAGAAAACATTAATTACACTCACGACTGAGTAGTTCAAGCTTTAATTCCGTCGAAAACATTAAATGAATTATCTTAAATCTCTGTAACTGTTCAGTATGAAACTTTATTAGCTAAAATTGGGTGGGAGGGGGTAGCAACTCACCCGTACTCTTTTCTAGCCTTCGAATGACAAAAATAACATAAAACTGCCTAAAGTACCGAGCGAAACGAGTCAGTAATTACAATAACTGACCAAACCGGTTTCAAAAACCTATTTACGACCCAAAAAGAAATACATACATTCACGCCCGCCTTCATTGCACGATTATCGAAGTTTTCGTTCTGTGACAAATCCAAATCCTTAATATGAACTAAGGCACTGCCTCTCTCGGAATCGACGAATTAAAAGTGAAGTATATCGTATGTTTAACAGTAAAACAAAGAAACAAGTCATCATTTGTTGTTTTACTTTTTAACCAAAACTGATCAAGGTTGTAAGATGCAACACTACATCTTAGTGAGCTGAATGATTCTGTGAAGTTTGGAAGAATCCTTTGAGATGTTGAATACACCAGTTTGCCTGTAAACTCTTAGTTAAACAGCACCAAAATGTGATCAAAATGCAAGGCTGACAGATGGTATAAGAAATGTAGACTCATAAAAATCTGGTTAACAAGGTAGATTGTAAAACATCATTCCATAACACCTAAAATTCTGAGTTGGAATATGGTGACACCAATGACAGAGCAAGTAGCGAAGCTTGCCATATTCTTTGAATATTCAAGCTTGAAATCAACAAACTTACTTTTGGGTCTGAGGACTTAAGATAATACTATGAGTGACAGTAGAGGAATTTATTATCCGAATAGAATGAAACATTCAAATTAGTCCATGAAAAGCAAATGCTGAAGGAGTCTATTCCTATTTTCTATGGTTCCATTTAACAGCAAATTATATTCATAACAAAATTATACTGATGGTGTTGTTCATTTGCTGTTCTTCAATGAGGTCTACATTAAAACGTTTTTGTATTATTTGATATCACAATCACCCAGTATAATTGTATAGACAATTCTTTTTCTTGTCAAGTGACATAAACTTTCCAAAGCAGCACCTTCTATTGCAGGAATTAGTAGTGGAAGTATATGTAAACTGTATGCTCTATCTACTGTCTAGAACAGTTAACCTGGTCTCCCCACAGCATTTCATGTGAAGCTGTTTTCCTGAAATATTAAATTCAACAGCAAATTAATTTATCTTCAAAAATAATTTTATATCTTATTGCTTTTATAAATTTATTTGTCGAGAGTTAAAATTGAATTAAAATATTTAGACTCAAAAATAAAATTTGTCAAATACATTGATTTTGTATGCTCTGATAATTTCTTCAGGTATCCTAACTCTTGACTTACTCTATGGAGACTCTTTAAATCACATGGACAACAGTATAGTTCCACGTAAGCCGAACATTTTTGGTGTCTGATCTGGATCTAAACTGGTTGCTCTTGGTCAGAAATAACCTCATGAATCTAAACTTAAACAGTGTAGATCCTGATCAGACTGCACAGATGAGCCTGCTAGATTGGATATACATTGGTCACTAATGTGATAAAGGGTGTATTCATGAAGTAAAATGTAAAAAAAACTAACATAGTAACTTATATTCATGCACCGGTAGATTCAGTGTGATGTCTATTATACATTCATGCAGCTTTAATAAATGAAAATAAAGAAAATTTATGCAAACCTTGTATCTGTTTACTATGGTAATGTTCATATTCTGTGCCATAGCTGTCTACCAATTCTGCATAAGTATATATAGCCTTCATAAGCTTGGTGATACACATCTCTGAAAATAAATGTTTTATTTTAAATCTTCTCTGATAACTAGTAAATCAGTTATACAGTACCTTTTGTGGCTTATGAAGATGTACATTAATTGTTGTTGCAGTTAACAGTGAACAATTCATAATGTTGCCATAATTTATTTATTACATGTAGGGTCTTTTTATTAAAATCACATAAAAGGAAGATTGTAATGATGAAAAATTTCATGCCATCTTTAATTCCTACACAAGATTAGCATAAAACCAGAGTGCTATCACATTTTAAAGACCACAAAAAGATGTGCCAGCTGATCTGAATCTACATCTATGCCATCTGATCTGGATTTACATGGGCTGACCATGTGGTAAAAAGGTGTGTCCATGAAGTAGGTTAAGTTATTAACTGTGAAAACTGAAACAGCATTCTTTTCTTTCTAAAAAACGTGAACAAGATTATGAGATTTACCCACTAAATAAAGGATTAAATAAGTGACCACAGGGACTCATCATGTCTGTACAACATGGTCCGCAGAGAAACTTTGTGGCGTTTGATTCTGTGTCTTCCAAAAATTTGGCATGTTCAGGTGATGTTGTGTGAACATGCCAGAGATTATGGTACACCATAGCAGGGCTAGACAAATTTAGTTTTTTAGTAACTAGTCCAGAACTAGCTGGGTAAACATTTCAGCTAGTCCCACTTTTGCGCAAATAAGCCAGTAGTCTAATTTTTCTCCTATTCCAGTTTCATGCTCTTTGAACCAGATTTGTCACGCATCTTTCATATATATACTTCAAACTGAAATACAAATTACAAAAAACAAATTTTATAAACGATATTATTTGCCCAGTGCATGCATATACCTTCCGATGACTTAATTCATTTTCTTAGTGACAGACTTCCTGAAAGTCGTCGGACCTGTCCGGTAAAATTTGGACTGGTCTGATGTGATTTCCAATGTTGTAGGACCGAATGTCCGGCAAAAATTTGATCTGCATAAATTTTACTCGCTAAATTACAATTTTACTCGCTGTTATGATTCGAGACTGTTCCGAGGGAAATGAGTAAGGATATCCGAATGAAATATTTTACGTATTCGTCATAATGACAATTTGTACCACTGAAAAAAGCAACAAAAACACCCTTAATACTGTGTTTTGCTTATTTAATATGTTAAATGTTTCAGTCAGACAGTCTGAAATTGTTTCTGTCAGACAGATTTTCACATCTTGGCTGGCCTCATGTCCGGTCATTTTTTACAACATCTGGACCCTGGTTTGTATACAAAAGCTCGACACAAACTATTGGACTGTGAAAACTAAATAAAATAAATAAATTTTCAAATTTATACCAATTAATTAACGGTCAACACGGCTTCACCATGCAACACATTTGAACTTGTAACAGTTACTTGTTTGACAGACTGGGAGCAATTATTCCTAAAATCTGAAATAAATAATATGTGGTAAACACGGCTTCGCCGTGCTTCCTTTTAAAATCATTCTACACTATGCCTCATTTTTTAATTAAATGTAGCTCTAATAATTTTTATTTGTTGTAAATGAAGCATTTTTCAGATAGCATTTGGTAAACACAGCTTTACCATGCCTCAAATTTCAACTTATATTAGCAGAGTAGCTGTATGCTATATCTGCGAACCTTGGGTTCGAGTCCTGATCATGAATACACATCTTCAATGCCATTAGCTGGTCAGATTTCATTTGACCAGCTCTGTCCAGTCTACAATATCCAGAGTTAATTCAACGCAATACCTAATCGCTTTCCCACACCAAATTAAAACGAAAGCAATCGATATTTACTCTCTAAACTGCAATGTTAAACTTAGTATTCTTGTTGATGATTGCAGTAAAAAAATAAATCAAAACGTCGTAAATATCCAATGTTTAGAATGTTGGGGAAACCGGTGTAATTGTCACTTTGTCACTCTGTATTTTAATTAATTAATTAACCAAAATTCGAACTACTACCTTAATACGCATCGCTACGGTGGAGTCTGTTAGACCCTTACTCTGTGACAATATTAGGTTTTTAATCAATGTAGAAACTTATTTACCTTAATTTTTTGGCGAGTTTAATCTTAATTGTTATCTAACATGTGGAAGAGGAACTTCTGAAAATGTGAATCGAGAAACAAAATGGCGACTTTTCAGTTTTAAAATCCGGAAGCAAGCCATCTGGACTATTGCACCCGGATGAAAGTCATATTGTCCAATCAGAAGCCTTATTTTGCGACACGGTTTCAAAGTTTCAAGGTACTCCTTTTTGCTCATGCGCAATACCGTAATCGGAATCGAAACGATTTCGACGCGCGAAGCGCGTCGAAATCGTAGGGTCGATTCCGTAACAAAAAGTATGTGTAATTATTTCTTAATTAAACCTTAAATTGTAATAATGTTAAAATCTCCATCAGCTTCGAATAGGAATCCTTTTTGACCATTATATTATGATGATGTTATTATTTTTTATGAAAATTAAAACGGTAATAACCCATCTCTCATCAGTTTTAAAAGTAAGAAATTAAAAATCTCAGAAATTCCGATTGCGTAAATGAACACTCAATTCTATTGGCGTAATTATAGTCAAGTTCTCATTAAGTTTGCTTAACAATTACAACTGTAACTAGATAAGACATGAAACCTGTAAGATATGAACTGATATTTATGTTTACAGAAATCAACTTTTCTCGAGAAAAGTCACACTTTCGAGAAAAGTTATTAAATGTGTGATATCTCAAAAAGGATAAAAAATGATCAAGGACTCAAGAGTTACAAATATGCTCATGTATCTTTTCAAAGTGGGCGTAATTCTTAACATGAAGAGCTATATAAATAGTGGCATATGTTATGGGCGTGTGTCTACCAATAGTTTATAACGTGTATCAGTTCAAAATATGAAATGCATTGTGAGAATATTTCAAAGATGTCGAATATTGTTAAGTTACATCTGAATACTATTTGCAATAACGACCAGGTACAAATAAGCAAGCACATGCCCAATAAGCAAATCAACGTTTATATAAAATTTAGCTTTGGTCAGAGCTCAACGTTGAAATTTGGTTTAAAATGTTTGTTTTTCTTAGTTAAAAATGACCTTGTACGTTGTATTAACATTGAGGGCAATTTTGAAATAACGGTAAAACCAACTTTGAATCAACGGTATATAACGTTGAAATGGGCTTGAAGTATCAACGCACTAGGAAAATGCCTCAGTTGTCTTTTTCTTAATTTTTGGAGGGTCTTTCATAGGAACCAATGATCTCTTAACCACTCTCTTTTTTGGCTGTGTAGAAAGGCTGTATATTCTGAGTGTGGCTATTTTTGATATACAGTTTTCACTTTTTTAAAAAAAAAGTTATAATGATAAAAGCGCATTTTGAGAAACGGGAGACTTACTGTAGAAACATCGTTTTTGTCTCCCTTACATGCACTGACAACAATAAAACAACAACTTACTTGGCTTTGCAATGCTATTAACTTCTTATGTTTTATATGTTTGTGTGATTTTGCATGCAACATTGTTGAGACGATGTGTGGGTTGGAGTTAATTCACCAAGACAACTTGTACTTGTTTTGTTAATATGAGAACCTGTTTGGGCAAGTGAGAGGTTGGTGCACCCTAGAACCTGGTTTAAACCCCCAGTGGCAATTCGATTTGCCACTGACCGTTCCAAGGCGGTAACCCCTCGGATTCTCAGTTTTGTTAATTGTTTCTGGTGTCTTTTTGAAACTGCCTTCTCCCTCTCTCTTCTTCTTGACTGTGTGGGGAGGCTGTTTTTTTCTGAATGTGGCAATTCCTGATATGCATTTTTCACCTTTTTACTTAGCTATATTTTCTCTCTAGAATAAATGCGTGTCAGAAGGATATGAGCAGATATTTAAAAGACAGCGTGATCTTTACTTGAATTCACTTAACCGCGTGACAAAGCTATTTTATTAGAAAGAAATTCTGAGCAAAATTAATTAGAAAAATAGATGACAAGGGAACTTTGAAGACCCTCGACCACGACAAATATGAAAATATTGCAGGCTCGGTTTGATTGAGTCTGTTCATGGGCAGTAATGGATATGCTTTTTACTGCCCACGCCGCCTAGCCCCGGCTTGAGCGCAACTCAATATATACACTGATCAACAGTACAATTTTGTTCCATCCCAAACGATGTTATCCATATGGCGGTGATCATGGAACCTTCAACCTTCAATGCGGTATTTTCAGATTAATACCATTCCATGTTCAGTGGCGTATGGTCCCCAGATAAAAGAATTGATTTGCCCTAAACGAGAAAACAATGGGCGGAACTAAACAGAATAGAATTTTGAGAGGGGATCTAAGAATATAAATCCTGCATATCACAGACAACGCCAAAGGCAAAATTTAAAAAGCAGGAAGTATATCCCTGGGGGTTATTGAACAATATCCAAATTTACATTGGCTGGGATATTGAAACGGAATAAATTTTGAAAGGGGAACTGAGAATATAAATCCTGCATATCACAGACAACACCAAAGTCAAAATTAAAAAAAAACAACAGGAAGTATATCCTTTGTGTGATTGAACAATTTCCAAATCTATATTGGCTGGGATATTGAAACAACCCATCTCAAAACTGGCCGATGTATTAAAACAAAAGATTTAGAAGTATTATTATCAAAGTACATAAGTATCATGCTCAACGACCTTCAAAGTGTACTTCCTTATGGAGAAATGATCATTACAAAATAATTATAAAATAGTATTTTGAAGCAAAAAGAAAACAATCGATTACAAAATAAAATAATTCATATGGAATGTTAGTCCGTACTATAGTAGTTAGCACTTGTCTTGAAATCCGAAACTTACATGCAAACTTAAAGTTACATTCAAATTATTCTACGTTTTGTTTATCCATTCATGATAGCTTTACGGTAGTAAAGTCAGCTAAACTTGGCGAAAGTGTAATAGCCGGATTTTGGCTTTTCCATGAACTCTTTATAGTATGTTAATATTTGTGTTCTGTAGTTTGGAATTAAACGTTAAAATGTTAATAACAAGCCATTCACAGAAAACACAGCCTTCCACACATTCAGCCAAAATGTTAGAGAGAAAAATAATAAGGTTATAAAACGATTTTTTTTCAAAACCGGACACTATCAAGTGCCATGTTAAAAGTCAATGCTTTTTTGTTGCATGTGTATAACAGTTCGTCACCCTATTTCCACAATGTTGTAAGTCGTATTTTGCTCATTTCGAGAAAATCGAGTTTGAAGTTTTGAAAGGCTAAATCTTGACTTTTACTTAATTGAATTTAATAAAAAAATATATCAGATTGTGCAGATTTTATTCATCTTTTTAGATATAACATAAAAATAGTTTTGGATGGTTAATAATTTCAATATTTCAAAAAGAAAAAAAACTGTCACCTACAGAAAATTCACGCCTTTTTCAAAATTTTGTTAGGACCATTTTGTTTTAATGACTTACAACATTTTGGCCTTAAATTCAGAGGAAAATTATAGAATTACAACAATGTGGTCTAAAATACATGTTAACTTTTTCATATACAAATTAATTAGTAAGAATAAATGTGATAAAATAGTGTTTATAATAGCATATAATCACGTTATAGGATTAAACATGAAACAATAAGCACTAGAAATCAATCCTTTTCCAAGGAAGAATGTTCCAAGACAGTTATCCGGACAACCATCAAAATCTTAATCATTTATACCCAAACTCCATTTACCATATTCACAGAAGATTTCATGCAATTCTATACCTAAGTTATAGAATAAACTTACAGACCAACCAATAGACAGAGAGACAAATGATGGCAATTACATAACCTTTACGGATATAAAAATCCATATCAAAAAGTCCATATTATTTTATCTATGTGAACCCAAAAATCTTGTGGCTTTCAAAGTTCCTGATTCAGGTATTTTTAGCAAATTATCAATCCGGTTATTGTCAATAATAACATGTATTTCAAGTGTCATTGTTTCACTGAATATCCAGCCTCATGGACACCAATGCCACCTGATCCTCAGTTTGAATGATTTGTTGTAAACGACCAAAAGTATAATTTTTAACTCTGTCACTGAGGAAATCAGCATCAAAGTTTCTAGCACCAAAGCAATAATTCTGAATTCTATCAAAATCTTAGAGTTCCAGTTTCGAATTTAATGAAGGTGATATACGCTTTATGTTTACTAACCTTTATAAAAGTATTCAAGAAGCAGACAAGTATGTGTGGTTTAAATTCCTTTTCAGTTACATTTTTTAATGAGAAATGAAAGTACAAGTGTTCATGAGAATATCTCTGAAATGTTCATAACTTCAATGCCTAATCCACTACACAAACTTAAGTTTCTGTTTCAGTTATGATGTGTAATGACTCTAAGATGTTCATATGAAATTTTAGTAAAAAAAGATACAGAACATCACGCTTTTGGAAATCCTTACAACAAGAATGTCATTACGAGAAGAAGATTACATTCACACGATTACACAAATTCCATTTTCGGTGCCTCGTATAAGAAGCTTTAACGCTGACACAGATAACATAGAATTTAAATCTTAAGGGGCTAGACGGCGTGGGCAGTAAGATGCATTCCATTACTGTTCATAAACAGGCTCAATCAAACCGAGCCTGCAATATTTTCATATTTGTCGTGTTCTGTGGCTCTTAAAGTTCCCTTTTCATCTATTTAATGCCAAAAAACTATTCAGTAAGAACACTTTCAAACTCAGAAACACTACATTGACAGTCATATTTCGAATGTGGGAGCACAACTTTCTAAAAAGATATTAAGTACTATTAAATTATTGCAATTTAACTGTTTACTGAGTTTGACCCAACAACGGACTAGTTTGCGTGGGCAGTAATATACATCGCCATGCTGCCCAGGAACAGGCTTTATCAAACCGAGCCTGAAATATTATATATGTTTGTCATGTTTGGTGGCTTTCCAAGTTCCCTTTTCATCTATTTTACGTTACAAATTGTCTCTAAATCTCACTGTGTAAAATCAGAGCAATGGCTGACCCTTATTTTTTTTAAAGAGCATTGAAAAATTGAAACTGTTTTAGTGATTTTGTTGAATTTCTTGCATGCACGGTTGATCATTATCTTTAGGTTTTCCAACCCATTTTAACAGAATAATCTAACAATCAGCTCCTTCAGGAGGTCAATTAACACAACCAAATTATTACTGAATAAATTTTAGTGTAAAATTGTTTTTAACAGTTATCTAAATGTGAGCTAAATTTACTTTGTATTCTAGAAAGATATAGACTCCAACCCACCATATTAAACTGTCTACTTTCTGATTATAGAAAGAGATGAACTAAGAATTTAGAGGCCATTACCAGTTAACACTGAAATAAATTGCATATTTAAGTTTTTAACTCTAATCACTCCTCCAAGTATGCAAATTTACAATTTATTTAATACAGTTATAGAGAGAAATATCGTAATTGAATGTTTTTCATCTAACAACACAGTCTTAAATACAAGTTTGTCCGAAAGATGTTCTATCCGAATTACTCGTAAAGTTAAAGAGGCCTGAATAACCTCTATTGCTCCTTAATTGTTGATGATTTTAGTTTGATTTCTGATGGAGTATAACACTTTGTTTACAAATCTGAAACCAGAGGTCACCTTATGTAAAAACCTTACATGCTTGAGTAAAAAGAATGATGCCAAGAAAAACTCCACAGTGTCGGCCATCTTGCTACAAGGTATTCACGTGACCAAAATCTCGGCATGCTATTGGCTCAAGAGTTAGAACAATATGGATTTGAGAATGATTGCTTTTTTCGGACATACAAGAAATTGGGACTTATAAAATCTCATTATTTGTTATTTCCACAGTGTTACAACTCACACCATTCGATAGAGCGTAAAAAGACAAAAATTTTGACACCAAACACTAATATTTTTCAAAAAATGGAGTTACAACACTATGGAATTAGGGTGACGAGTTGTTTACAGTAAAGATCAATTTTGAAAGTTGTTCAGTACGATTTATCTTTTTGAAATACACAAATTTTATGCAAATATATTACAAACTTGTTTCAGTGTTGTTTACTTAAAAAGTGAAATATTAATATCAGGAATTGCCCCATTCAGAAGACACGGCCTCAGACCGGAAGAAAACAAAATGATATTAATTAAGAATCTGTGCATGCTATGATAAAAATGAAAAAGATCATGAAGAAACGGTCAGTGAGCTTATATGTATGTTTTGAAACGAAGAAACGAAGAAGTTGTTTCCAACATGAAACAACTAATGGTAGACAAATAACTTGCACAATATATGATCGAGTCAAGAAGATGACTAAATATGTTGCCTTTATAAAGTATTTCAAAGGAGTATTTGACTATTATAAATATCTGGTCTATTACAAATTAATTGTTATAGGTATAGTTGTAGAAACCTCTTGATTTTACAGGTTTATACATTTTTCAAATATTTGGTAGGATTGTTCCGTAAGTGAAAGTTATTGGGTTGGCCATGTTAAAGCATGCATCGGAAAGTGCTTTTTTCTCGAACAATTCTTATATTTACTATATATTGTATTTGACTTCAGTTATTTTCACACTTTGTCTATTGATGTTGTCCGTTTCATCGCTTTGTCTACTACAACACCAACATGTTAAATAATTTCTGAATTTATGATTCATTTATTGAAACGTTGACAGAACGTTTTAATCTTAGGTAATTACCCAGTCAACATGCAGAATGATTTTTGCACGATTTGAAACCATGTTGTTTCAAAAACAGCAGTTGTTTATAGTATTATGTTTAAGATCTCTCTGTAGTTCAAAGAACTATTAACTGATGTATGTCACAGTTTGAACATAAAATGTACTATGCAATGTGTCTGTAATACACGTTTGAAGATTAAATGCTAGAAATGTCAATGCCTTTAATGTAGGCCTTCCAGATGATACCGTGAACGATACATTAGTCGGTCCTCTCAAACATCGTCAAACTATACTGTCCTCATTAACAGAAAGAAGTGGCGACAGAACTGAGAATTATCAACAGTCCTTTCCAGCATATCCCTTAAGCGACGAAAAGTGCAACCGTCCTGATAGGAAAGTTGTGGCTGTTTTAGCAACTCATTATTAATTCTTCAGAATTTATGTAAAATGTCTCAATTGAATAGTTAAACTTTTAACCAACAATCATATTGTACGAAATGTATCGTAATTAGTTTTTGTGAACACCTTAATGGTAACATTCATGATAAGAAGGTGAAGAAGAGGATCATTTGATAGACTTACATGGTCCTTTTGGATCTAACATGTTAATTAAGTGTATTACGTAAAAGCTTCTGATTGTATTGCGAATATTGTAGAAACCTTTCAGTCTGCACGGATGCGTATGCTGATCTAGTTATACACTTATCGCATGTCAATCAGTTACATTTTTCACGGTGCGTCACATATTGTTGCTTTTTTACATCTTTTTTTTTAATTTCGGTATATGCAGCTGGAATGTTGCACATAATCGAGAATTGTGAAATATGAAAATATCGCATGTTCGATTTAATTTGGCGTGTTCATAGGTATAAATAAAAAGATGAAATTCTGACTGTGTGGGGAGACTGTGTTACTGGGTATGGGTATTTCTGATTATGCACATTTCACTTTTTTCAAAATCTATATAAAAACTTACGTAATATGCCTATTAGGAATAGTCACATTGAGAAAACATAGCCTCCACACGCAGTCAAAGAGTAAGGAAGAAAGAAAGGATGTGTTTATTATTATGATTAATTTTTAAATAAGGACGCATTATTTAAAAAATGAGAACCGATGGTATTGACGCCTTGGAACAGTCGGTAGGCAGAATATGGGCAAACAGTACAGATTCAGATTACAATACAAAAACTAACTCAACACAGGAATGATTTTTGTTATTCTATAACTTTATTGAAAAACAAAACAGAACAAAAACAGACATATCAGACACCTCTATTGAAACCTCTTAATAAGTACAAGTTGTGTCCTAGTTGCTCAATTTTTCATTGAGGTAATTTTCTAGGTTTCCTCATAATGTCCTTGAGAAAAATGTCAACAATTAAATGCGGTGTTGATATACTCCTGTAGGTCCGTCTCAATGAAAAGTATACTCTTACAGCAGATTTTAGTTTTCCATAATTGTACGACAATTTTGAAAACTTATCCCCCTTTCCTTTCTCCTGACTTGTTCGTTCTCTCCACAACTTATTACTTCTCTTTGTCTAACTCGGAGTTAAGATCTGTTCAAACTATTTTCTGCCCTAAGAAACTGAAAATATAGAACACTCATCTTAATATTTAATGACTGCACAATTAATTTGTCACAACAGGTTAACTTGTTTCAAAATTTATTGGTATTAACAACAGTTTTTCAACAGACAAAACGAAATTGGGGAAATAATTTGCACTAACACGAATTATGTTGAAAATATTTTTATTCCAACAGACAAAACGTTAATTCAAATATTTTAATACAAAGTTCTATGTCCCATACCTTAAATAAGATTTTAAAAATATCGGAATAAAAGTGTAATAATCTGTTTATATCAACATATATATAACGATGAACTATGTTCAAATAGATGTCAAGTTAATGAAAATAAAAGTTCTGTTCTGTTCTGTAATTTAAACAATAATTATATGCTTTAATCATTTATGTACAATTTTAAACTCGAATTTCATAACTTTTCTCCATTATAATGCTGCACATTATAATATTTATCTTATTTGTAATTTATTGCTAGGTTTACTCTTTAAGAAAAAACGCTTACCGGTTCATTTTCCATATCGGAACGTCGGCAATTTATGGGCCTTTTTCTTAGTCGTCAAGCGCCCCCAGTGCATTTTACGTTTCTTATGACAAATACAGACAGTAGATTTTCTAGAAGCGGCGAAGAGACATTCCATGGAGCAGTCTATGTAACTTGCGCTCGTTACCAGGAAGCAAGAACAACATACCAAAATAAGCATGATAACCATAATTGCCTTCATCGTTGTTTTCCTGAAAATCAAATTTATAGTTTTTTTTATATTTGCAACTTAGGTGGTAAAAAATGAAAGATACGGTAATAGTTATGCAATAACTCTGTTTTAAAAGATAATCTTTTTTTATAAAAATAATTCAGAAATTAATTTACAATTCAAGTGTTGCTTTAATAAAAACAACAAAATTACAAGTATATTCAGTTAAATAAATGTTCGTTTTCTAACTGATATTCAATAAACGGAATATTACCTATAAAAGTGTACAAGCTCTCCTCCAAGAAATGTTTACAGATTTTTTTCCTGAATATAATAACTGGAATAGGTCTTTCAATGCACGTCTTGCTGCAATGGAGAACAGTCTCTTTTCCTGGCTTTATATACATCTGTATAGGACGCTATGTATGTGATAATAGGTTTGTCACAGCCTGCTGTTTTGGGGTTGTTGATTTTTTTAAACATGCATATAATGGTAAGCTAGTTTGGAAGTAGCTCAAACATAGTGTTTGTTTGAAACAAAATCTGTTTATCAGAATGGATTGAAAATAAAAATTATATAAATTTCTTTATTATTGTTTACTCCAGGAGGTGTAGTCGCAGAGAAAGTAGGAAAAGGCTCAATAAGTGACACAAAGCTCAAAAAATTCTACATATATAAAGGTATATAACGAATATCAATTTATAGCACAAATCTTAACGAACGGAGCGCAGCTGCTCAATTGGTGACTCATAGTTCTTTAAACGGCACACATCTTAATAAATGAAAAATAGCTCAAAAAAGGAGCAAATAAAAACAAATACAAAACTTTTAGTTGGCCATGTTTATTGTGTCCAGCTTCTGTGAGATCTAAAACTACTTTTATAGTGATTTGGACCTAGAAAAAAGGGTCCACCGCGCCACTGTTTATACTGCCAAACACATTACGACACTTAATATGTTAAATTTTATTAAAGTGCGAGTGCTTCGTAAAGGTCAACTATTGGAGTGTTGTGTAAGAGCATTCCTCAATCTTATGAAACATTACTATTATGCATAGAAATCTCCTTGAATTTGATTGGATAGTTTGCAGTTGATGTATTTCCTTATTTACGGATCGGCCGTAGATATGTATGCACGCGGCTTAATTTCCCTCTTTAGCCACACACCTTTTATTTTAGTCCCCCATTTTGTTTTGAATTTTGGTAAAATGCATTTAGTTAGACGGACCAAAGGGATAACTTAAATTGTTAGAGAAAAAATGTGTCAACTTTTTAAAGTTGTAACAAGTCAGATTATTCTTAATTTTCTAAAAATATATCGAATCGATACCACATTGAAGATTATTATATAGTAGCGACGTCATGCAGGTAAAATTAATGACGTGTAATATTAAGGTTCTCAGTGGAGGAATTAGCCGTTCGGTATAAAATGAGCAAAATAAATGGAAAAAAAACAACATGTTTCTACTTTTCTTTTCCCTGGAAAAGGCTTTGTAGTATAATAAAACGTATAAGTAAAATAAGTAAACAGTATCATCTGGATGTTCGAGGGGACCGACTTTGTATAGTAAACAGTATCATCTGGATGTTCGAGGGGACCGACTTATGTATAGTAAACAGTGTCATCTGGATGTTCGAGGGGACCCACATATGTATAGTAATCAGTATCACCTGGATGTTCGGGGGGGGGACCGACTTATGTATAGTAAACAGTAACATCTGAATGTTCGAGGGGGCCGACTTATGTATAGTAAACAGTATCATCTGGATGTTTGAGGGGACCGACTTATGTATAGTAAACAGTATAATCTGGAAGGCCTTTGGACACAATGCAAAGTGAATTTCATTCCAAACTGTTACATTCATCTTGTGATGGATTTCCGATAAACAGAGAGATCTTATAACATCTTTAAAGTACAGAGAGATTTTATTAATATAAACCACCTTTGTTTTTAAACGACATGGCATCTAATCCTGCAAGATCAACCTCCATGCTTATTAAGTCAAAACATTAGATTAAAATGTCCTACTCCCGTTCGTACTGCAATATTTTTTTTGTAAATTCTTAAAAAATTATTAAATTTGCTGTGGTGGTCAAAACACTAAAAAGGGCACAACAATAGATAAAATTTGCAAAAACCTGAATTTAAATTATATATTCGTTTCATCGCATTTAAAATCTCAGGCCTAAAATGAAGATGAAAAAAAATCTTTACAATTTGCGTTCCCGAAGTAATTTAAATGTAGATGTCCTGACGTAAAATACAAAACCATGTTTTGATAGAAAAAAGGGCAAAATTTCGAGCAAATTTGAGGTTATGAATGCCTTTGTCATTTCTACATAAGGAAAGAACCTGCTTTATTAACATGCACTCCAGGATTAACAGTTGAGGCTGTAATTTTATGATATAAATGAATTAAAATCAGTTTCACCATTTGAGAGAGGGCAATGAACGCAGTGAACTCTTCCTTGTTTAAGAGATAAAGTGCAAATTACTTGTTAAACTTCTTCTGCACTTGTCATTGCACTTTTCTTAAATTTTAGAGTTTAAAGTAAAGAATATAAGGAACCAAATTTCTTAACTTCTATTATTATTCAACCACAAAAACATCAATTTAAATTCCCGCATTTGTAAGATGATAACGACAAGAATATGTGAGGTCCTTTTGTTTAATAAATGCGTACAATATGAAATGATATTGCCTCTTCTTGGGAGCGACCCCGAACCGTCATGGCGATATGGCCTAGCCTTGCAGTTCCGACGACGGAACCGATTGAGGTAGCCGGGACAACCACAAAAGAGGTTGATCAGATAGCCCCGATATACGTTATCATCACTGCAAGACATCTTCCGAGTTGGAAATATGTGTATTGCCGTTATGCCAGTCCGTCATAAAACTTTGTTCACAGTTTTCAAACTCTGAGAAGCTCGAAATTTGTCTTTACATCATTCTGTGATTATTCAGTCATAAAAATTTTGATCAACATAATTCATTTGAAAGTTTGATTTTAACTGCATAACAATACCTTTCAGATCGCTGAGGAAGTGGCAAAAGGCTTAAAATTTTAAACAAAGCTCAAGAAATGGCACTTATTTCAAATTATAACACGTATGTTGATTTATAGCACAAAGGTAACCTAAAAGAACACAGGTGCAGATTTGATGGCGCGCATCTTAATTAATGGCACACATCGAAATCAACGGAAACAGCTTTATAAATGAAGCATATCTTAATTAAGCAAACAAATTGTTTTATTGGTGTATACTGCCATCTTTATTATATCAATTCATTGTGGGATTTACAACAACTTGAATTGTGACGGTGATCTAAAACCTTGGACCAGCCGCGTAAAAGTTATTATTGCGATAAATAAAGGACAATTAGTGTTAATTTTATATAATTTTGAGCGCTCCAAAAAATGTAAAAATATTAATGTGTTACGTTACTTTGGATGAAATTGTTACGGTTGTAAAATACAAGTAACGTACGTGAAAATGAATCTTTATTATTTGTTAACGTTTGAATAAATATAATAACAAGTATGAATGTGCAATTTTGCAATTTATTCACTTCACGAACATCATTATGGATGACAGTTAAGGATGTTATCTTACTGCCCATGAACAGGCTCAATCAAACCGAGCCTGCAGTATTTTCATATTTGTCGTGTTCGGGGGCTTTCAAAGTTCCCTTTTCATCTTTATCACAATCGCAATTGTATCATGTTAAGAAATAGTTGTAGGTTTTTCTTGAAAATTTCAACATTTACTTTACAGACTTAACTTTTATAAGAAAACACTAAAAACATTTATTTTTTTTATTTTGCCCCATTTTCTCAGCCACTGTTACAAATAAATTAAATCGTCTGCTTACTTTGAACAACCTGGTAAAACATACACACTTTGAATCATAACGTAAACAATGGGAAAACGATATTTAAAAATACAAATTGAGCTTCTTTGTTAATAATAGTTCCGGCTTTATATGGGGAAACATGTTATTTCTAATATAAGTCCTGTATATCCCAAACAACGCCAGAGGCAAAATTTAAAAAGCAGGAAGTATTAAAAATATCCAAATCTGTATTGGCTAGGAAATTGAAACCACCCAATCGTATAAACTTGTTGCAGATTATTTTTTAAGCTGTTCGAGTTTAACCTTTTTTTCTCTTTTTATCTTCTATTAGGCTTTTATCGATAAAAAAGAAAACATATCAAAATTAATTAAAATGCACGCAAGAGAAATATGATAACAATATGTAAGTTCTTTATGTCTAACGAATGTATACAATATGAGATTATGGCATTGGTTGAATTTTGTTTTACTTTGAATTTCCAAGTTTCGTGAATAAATGACAAAACAATTAAAAAATGTTAAAAAATATTTCCAAAAAATCTCTATAAAAATGATGAAATGTCTGGTTAAATTTAAACTTTGATTACAAATGTGTTGTGATCTAGTTTACACCAGTTTAAGATTGCTTTTAGTTATCACTGAGCTTACCAGTTTTCATAGTATAAGAGCTCACTGTTGTGTAAAGACAATGTTTTACCAACTAAATTACACATTGTTCATGTAGTCAAAATTTGAAATTGTGGACAGAATGCTAAACAGAAGTTAGATGCTTTCTTAACAGATATAAATATTTCTTACCTTTGAAGGTCGTCGAGCACGATATTTATGTACTATGTTAATAGTACTTCTAAATTTCCTTTTTGTTTTTAATATTTCGGCCAGTTTAAAGATGGGTGGTTTCAATACCCCAGCCAATATAAATTTGGATATTGTTCAATCACCCCAAGGATATACATCTTGTTTTGTTTTTTTTAATTTTGCCTTTGGCGTTGTCTGTGATATGCAGGATTTATATTCTAAGATCCCCTCTCAAAATTCTATTCTGTTTAGTTCCACCCATTGTTTTTTTTTGTTTAGGGCAAACCCATTCTTTGTTGGGGGGACCATACGCCGCTGATCATGGAATGGTTTTAATCTGAAAATACCGCATTGAAGGTTCCATGTTCACCGCCATATGCAAACCATCGTTTGGGATGGATCAAAATTGTACTATCTATTGGTGTAAATATTGAGTTGCGCTCAACCCGGGGCTGGGCGGCGTGAGCGGTAATAAGCATTTCCATTTCTGCCCATGAACAGGCTCAATCAAACCGAGCCTGCAATATTTTCATATTTGTCGTGGTCAAAGGTCTTCAAAGTGTTCCTTTTAGCCCGAATTAGAAGTATGTGACGGTCTGTTCGCTTTAATTTCTGTCTGTCATTAAAACTGTGTTCATTGAGAAACTTTTAAAACTTTGGGAAGATCCAAATTCGTGTGATGCTTTATATTCTGTTACATAACATTGGCATGCCGCAAATCTTTTCGTTAATTATTTCGTACAGTTAAGCCACTTTTGCGGTTTATGTTTGTCACACAATTTTGTTTTGATGCAAACAGAACACATTATTTAGGGTTGTGCAGTGCAAAAACGCCATTATATTTAAGGCTTAAAATTCTACGCACGCTTCAAACTGCTTACTTTGTAGAGCATAATCTAAAAGCAGAAATAAAGCACTACAAAAGCTAAAAAGCTTATTCAGTTGTACAAATTGTGATGAACATCATTCAGTACAAAGTTTTATACTTACTTGATAACAATACCTACCAGATCGTTAAGGAAGTAGCACAAAGCTAAATAAGTGACAAAAAAAGTCAGAAATGGCACACATTGCAAATGTTCATGGGAAAATATTGTTTTATAGCACAAAGCTAACTAAACGGAAAACAGCCGCTGAATTTATGGCATTCGTCTCAGTTTACGACACACATCTAAATGAATGGAAAACAGCTCAATAAATGAAGCCCATCTATATTTAAAAAGAACACAACATTTAAATGGTCATTTTGATTGCACCCAGCTTCCGTGGAAGATATAATAACGTTGTGATTGTGACTTGGAGAGACGGGTAAAACCGCGCTACAGTTATCATTGTGAAAAAATAAGGACAATGTAATATGTTAATTTTTGTAAAATTTTGAGCGCTTCTTAAAAGACTCCAAAATATCATGTGTTATGTAATGCGCATTCTTAAATATAAATGGAAACATACTTCAGAATCTGCAAAGTCCTTATCATAAAGCATGTTACTACAGCAACCAATTTCTCTTTCACATTCGAAAAACTGAAATGGTCTCAAACTAAGAATTTTTAGAATTGGTAAACTGTTACGGCAATATAAAACAAACAATATACTTGTAAATCAATCATGTATTATATGGCAAACTTTAGATAAAAATAACTTTTTTTTTCGTTTCAGGCGCCTTTTTAGGGTAACCCCATTTATTTTACAATGTTTTTCAAACATCATACACCAATCAATTCAGACGGAAGTTCTTTTTACAAATAAACATTGAAAGCCAATCAGTAGATTTCACGAATAAAAACATTAATCAATAAAGTAGATTGTACACACATACATCAAAAGAAAACTGAAACTTTTTTAAAACACAAAAAGACTTATGTGGTTTGATAGATTGCAACCTTTCAGCATCAACTTCAAATATGCTTTACCGCTATCTTTAATAACGATATTGTCAATAATTCTAAATGTTCATGATAAGAAGTTTGTCAGGCATTTTCATTTTCTTAAATTTCCAAAATGTTGGAAAGAACAGCTTGTAAATTTTTATTTTTCTTATTTAATTCCAGGATGTATTTTCGGATGAGAAGTTTGTATTTGAAAAAAATAAAATTTAATATTGTAAGAAAAGAAGGAGAATGTTCTCTAAAATAAAAATAACTTAATATGAATGTGCAACATTGAAATCGACGACGTCAGATACAATGGTGGCACTATAGGTATTTTGACACAAAAATCTTTATATAACGGCAGAGGTTGTTATCTTAAAGCATTCATACCTTTCAAAAGTGTTGGTTGTTTTGATTAGATTAATAAAGTCAACATCTTCTCAACAGACATTATTTTGTCAGAAAACTTAACGCCTTAAACAATTTTCTTCTCATTCTTAATTAATTAATATTTGGGCGTAATATGAATAAATGTGTTACTTCTTATAATAAAAGATAACAATTATCTCTTCATTTATCAATGTCAAGACTATTGCCCTTTATTTCACGTTTTTTCCAAAACAACGAAATTTATCTGGTTGTTGTTTTCAACCCATCCTGAAAAAAAGTTTTTGTTTGAGACAAACACTCTGCTTGAGCAACTACCAAACTAGTTGTAAGTTTGCAGGAAGATTATTATGGTTGAAATATGAAGATTTTAATGGAAACTAGCATCCTGTGACAAACTTATTATCACATAAGTTTGCGTCCAAAGCAGGAGTATATAATGCGAAGGAAAGAGACTGCAGTCGTTTGCAAAAAGGAGAATTGAAAGACCTCTTATGTATTATATTAAGAGAAAACAATCTGTATAAAAATCTCCGGGGAGAGCTTGTACAATATTATACCAGGTAATTTTCTGACATTTTGATAATTTTCTTTCGTTTATTAAATAGCAATACAAACGAACAAATATTAAATGAAAATACCGGTTGTGCTATTGTTTTAATTATAAACAGATACTTTAATCGTAGAATAATATCTGCATTAGTTTTATTTCAAAATTTGTCTTTTAAAACATATTCATTGCAGAATTTCAATTATTTTGGTTTTGCAAACATCAATAAACTATAAATCTGGTTTGTTTTAGGACAAAATAAGATGAAGGCAATTGCGGTTATCTTGGTCCTTCTGGTATGTTCTTCTTGCTTGCTGGAGACGAGTGCAAGTTACATTGACTGCTCCATGGAATGTCTCTTCGCCGCTTCTAGAAAATCTACTGTCTGTATCTGTCATAAAAGACGTAAAACGTACTGGGGACGCTTGCAGACGGAGAAAAAAGCATATACAATGCCAACGTTCCGATATGGAAAATGAAATGGTAAGAGGTTTCTTAAATTCTAAACATAACATTAAATTACTTAGTAGATGCACATTGATAAATGCACTGTAATTAAGGACAGTTATGGAAATCGAGTTCAAAATTGTGCATACATCATAAGCATGCATATTATTATTTTTTATATATTTTTTTAATTTCGATATTTATCTGATCTGTCACCAATATTGAAAATACCATTTTTATTACAATATTTGAATTTATTTGATTTGTACGTCTTGTATGTTGATGTACTGATGTAAAAGTCGACAAATCTTGAATGAACGTTAATCCGCCTTGACAACTAAATAAGCAGCCATTATGGTACTTGTTGTCTATTTTCAGTTTCTTAGGGCAGAACATAGTTTGGAAAGGTTTTAACTCCGAGTTAGACAAAGGGTAGTAATAAGCTGTGGAGAGAACAAACAGGTGAGAAGAAAGGAAAGGCGGACAAGTTTTCAACATTGTCGTACAATTATGGAAAACTTAAATCTGCTGTTAGAGTAAGGATGACTTTTCATTGACACGGGCATACAGGAGGGTATCAACACAACTTTATCTGTTGATAATTATTGAAATACAGGTGTTTAACATGATCTTTTTGTTGTTATTTGTTTTGTTATTCTTTGTGGTTTTTTAAATATTCATTTTTTTATTGTACAATTAGACAATTAAATTACCGAAATATATTTTCTTTGTTGAGTTAGCTTTTTTTGTTTCTATTGGAATTATAAATGTCTGTATATATTTTTGCCTACATACTATTTCAAGGCGGCAAGCCTTTATATTCTCATTAAGTAAATAATTTATGTGATCATTTTGAAATATATCATATCATAAACATATCTTTTCTTATCCTTCTTACCTTTTTGCTGTGTGAGGAGGATGTGATTTCCTAATGTGGCTATTCCTGGTATGATTTATTTTTATTAATATGGAAGAAATGAAATAGTCATATTAGGAAGAGCCAGAAAAATGCCTTCCCCATAGCCAAAAAGTAGAGAGGAAAGGGGAACATGGGTTTATTAATACTATGATCGATTTCGAAGCAGACACCATAAACAACGAACAAGATCACATTAGAGATAACCGCAATTGGAACGGCAATTGGCAAAACGCTGGAGGTTTTAATCGGGTAGTAGTGTGCACCATATAAATGTAAGATATGATCAGGGTCTAGACCATTATCAAAGTGACTTAGCCCCATTTTATTTTCGTGCGTCACATATAAGAATCTTTTACACTTTCTCCAACATCTCCACCTGCAAAATCTCTTTTTCTTCTTTAAAATGAGTGTTACTATTATTTTGTCCACAAAACTAGTTATACCAAGATACATTTAGCGTTGCATCTTTGTAACTGACATGTTGCATAACTTAAAACATTGAAAGTTGAAAAGTACACGCAAAGAGCAATGAACGGTTTTGTGAAAGTTACATATTGAATTCACATGACGAACTTATTATCACGAACATTTGAGTCATATTAGACATTATTTGAGTCATGTGTTGTTGAAATTGAAGATTGAAATACGTTATGAAAATCTAGAAAAAGCATGTCACCTTTAAAATTCTTTGCATCGTTTTCGTAAACCTATCTTAATGAGGGATTTGCGAAAGTCGACAAAGGTTTATATGTATTATTATGGTCCATTTATATTTATTGTTTATTTTGTTACTTTATAATAAGGTTTTACACAGTAAAAGTGTTATTTGTTGTACTCAATTATTGCTGTGTTTAATTTAATAACACTGACCAACGTCGCTCGTTTTCCATGACGTAACGAACATTAAAGTATTTTGTTACAGTCGTCCAGCGTTCCCAGTACATATCATGTTGTTAAGGCAAATGCAGACAGTATATTTACTAGAAGCTGCGAAGAGGCATTCCATAGAGGAGTCTATGTAAACTTCACACATCTCCAAGAAGCAAAAAAAACACACCAGAAGTAAGAAAAACACAACAATTGCTATTCTCTTCGTCGTTTTCTGCAAAATGCAAGTATACATAATTTCGTGATACGTAGACGTAGATAAACGAATGTTAAAATATTGTTTAGCAAGGAATGCCATGTTTAACATATACTTACGAAATCGATCTACAGTCGAACTACGTTGTTTCGAATTTTTCGGGTTTTGAATACAACTTCAAAATAATATAGCTTGGATGTATTGAGATTCAGATGTCGAAGTATATCTTTCTTTCATCATCTTCTTATGTTTTCAATGTGTTCTTTAGACTAGCTAATAATGATAATCTAGGACAAAGGGAGAAAACTGAATGAATTCATTCTCTGTTATACAGTGGTTAGATTCTAGATAACATAACACGTATATTAGATTCATGTCACTAATGTCTATTTTATATGTAAGTACAAACAATATTTTTACAAATAAAGAGGAAGAAATTTGTGTTCTAATACAAGCACACGTATACGTCATATCCATAAATACCAAAGACAATTAAGGTTGTTTTCTTTACCGTTCAATAAGCAAGTGATAACTCTGAAATTTCGCCTTACTCTTATAAAAGTAGTTTATTTTAAAGTTTGCACTAAATTGACGTTCTCTTTTTTTCTGTTGCTTTCTGTTTCTTTCTGTTACCATGTTAATAGAGAGATCAAGAAAACTGTGAAATATAGTATCACACCTGGCAAACTTGAATCGGAAAAATCGGATAACCTACTAACCTTTTTCTCGTCCATTTTGGTGACATAAAAAAATCATTATAATCGTAAAATTGTTTAAAAATAACTCACTGAATGGAAAATGTGTTAGTTCTGCCCATTATGTAACCCGAAAACTTCAACGTATTAAAGTAAACAGTTAGAGTGATGAATGTATAACTGAATATCTAACAGTCTAGACCCTGATCAGACCCCACGGAGCAGCACGCTGATATGTGTATATACAGCCTATCCTTGTGACACAAACACACTAAGCACTCAAAAGTTAACAGAGAGTTGATGAGTTAAAAGGTTGGGTATCTAAGATATAGTTTAAAGAAGAAACTAATAACTTACATTTTCGCAAGGTGTTTGTTTATAAGGTGCTTTGTTTGAATAAAATGTTAAATATTTAGAGAACCGAGGAATGAGGCTTTGTTCCTATGTCCTTATTGTGTTTTGTTTTCATACAAAATGTGTAACTATAAAAACAACTGCGTACCTCCGCCCTTTTTATTTGGAAATAGAACAGAACTTTTAAAACCCACGAACACTACAAATATGAAAATATTGCAGGCCCGGTTTGATTGAACCTGTTCATTGGCAGTAACGATTATGCATATTTCTGCACACGCCGGCTAGTCTTGGGTCGTGCGCAACTCAATATGTATACATATTTAAACAGTACAATGTATATCTAACATGAACAAATCAAAACCACAAACTTTAAACAGAAACTTTGTTTTGAAAAGGAGGCTTAGTTCAATGGCATTTAAAAAGTAGAGAGTATGCTTGTGCAACAGATATTTGCACTGCCTCAGCTTGTTTTCCATATTACCATATAACTTGGAAAAGTTTTGGGGAAGAGCAATAAACGGTACGAAGCCAAGAAATGCGTTCATGTAGCAACCTTGTACTTTACAATAAACGAGTATAGATTATACTATTCAGTCGTTAACTAAGCAAACTCAAAGCTGTCTTAAACAAGATAAAATATATCATAATATTCTTTTGATTACAAGAGCGGTTATTGTTCATTCCTAGAATATTCAATATATCTCAGCTCAGATTGCATATCCATAACCAGGGATGAAGGTTATAAAACTGAGTTTGGCAAGCAGTCTCAAATCTCAAGCATCTGATTGGCTGAAATGGCGACCAGTCGCCATTTCAGCCAATCAGATGCTTGAAATTTGAGACTGGTTTCCATGCTGATTTTTATAACCATAGGCACTGGTTTTATGACCAAGCTTTGTTTATTAAAAAGTTAAAAATCACAATATAGGTTATTATAATATTAATAGTAACTTTCGGATAAATTCAGAACTCTTATTACCTAAGCTTAATTGCGATTATATACACATATATTAAGATTTTATAAATATTCAATTTGATTTCAACACGACTTGTGTACAAGGTAACAACATATTAGAACTTCATCATCAAATTGTTCTCTCTCGAATAAAATAAACTTCCTGTAAATCCATTAAGGCCGTCTGAGAACTTTACATTTCATACAATGAATAAAACCCGCTCACATTTGACCAGCCATAAATATAAATGCCATCATCAAAAAATGTTTCAAGTCTTATAGCAACAGCATGCACATTTTGCCAAGTAACAGCAAGAAAAAATAAACAACACGCGGACATCAAATTGCTTCAGTTCTCAGTCCTTTTACACGATATCTTTTAATTCGGGCATAAAAGCAACCAGCCGAAAAAAAGAAAATGACGTATATTTATTTAAAGGCCAACAGCATCCGTCACAAAGTCTTGCATTCTTGTTAACTGTCTTAACTGGAAACACTTAATATGTTATGTTGTTTTCTCATTCTTTTTTAATTGGTGGTCCGAAAATGTCGCTCATGACGGTACATGTCCGATGTAATGCCAGTTACTTCTTGTGTGTCCATAAGCTTCGTCATTATATAATGACTGGAAAGAAATGTATCATGCGTCACAGGTTTTGCAAAAGGCATTGTTGTTTATATAAAAAGAACTCACCTACGCTAAATAGCAGTGTGAAATGTTTTATCCAGTTTGTGTAATATTTTGAAACGTTTCAATTAAGAGCCTGCAAAATTTTCATTGCGCATTTTTTTCACATTCTGCACCGACACTTAATGAACATTTTTGATAAATATAAACTTACTATTAATTTTTTGAGTACCTACCCTTTGGCTTTACAATGCTATTAATTTTTTATTTTTATATGCTTGTGTGCTTTTGCATGCAACATTGTTGAGTCGATGGGTGGGTTGGAGTTATTTCACCAAGACAACTTGTACTTGTTTTGTGATTCGAGAACCTGTTGGGGCAAGTGTGAGGTTGGTGCACCCTAGAACCTGGTTTAAACCCCCAGTGGCAAATTATTTTGCAACTGACCGTTCCAAGGCGGTAACCCCTCGGGATCTCACTTTCGTTAATTGTTTGTGGCGTCCATTTTGAAACTGATTATTGTAAAACCACGCTCTATTTTCCTCTCTACCTTTTGGCTGTGTGGGGAGGCTGTGTCTGCTGGATGTGGCCATTCCTGATATGCATATTTCACTTTTTTTCTAAAACAAAAAGGTTATTTTACGAAATTATTATACATTCTCTATCAAAAAATGAAAATACTGAAATTGTCGACGAAGTAAAATACATGTATCTCGGATAAGTATTCTCTAGAAGTGCTTCAATACTTTATGCCAAGAAACATATTTCATCTCAAGCAACCAGGGTAATGTACAGTCTAATTAGAAACTTGAATAGACTCGATCTTCCAATAGATATGCAAATTGATTTATTTAATAAAACTGTAAAACTCATTCTTCTTTTGGGGCATAAATATGGGGAATGGTAAGTTAGATTTTTTGGAGAGAATACAACTTCGTTGTTTAAAACACCTATTAAAAAATGAAAAACTCGACACATTATACTATGAAATACTGTGAAACCGGTTGCTACGCTAAGCCCACATAGCTATTCTCTACACACGCTTCAAGTTGTAGGACGTAACTGCAAAGGCAAAGCTATACAAAAAAGCATCAGCTTATTCAGTTATACATATTTGAATTAACATAATTCATTTGAAAGTGTTAATCTTACTGCATAACCATACCTTACATGTCGCTGAGGAAGTGGCAGAAAGCTTAAAATTTTAAACAAAGCACAAGTAAAGGCATTTATTTCAAATTATAACACGAATGTTGATTTCTGGCACAAAGGTAACCGAAAAGAACACAGGTGCAGATTTGATGGCGCGCATCTTAATTAATGGCTCACATCGAATTAAACTGAAACAGCTTTATAAATGAAGCATATCTTAATTTAGAAAACAAATTGTTTTAGTGGTGTATACTGCCATCTTGATTGTATCCATCCTTTGTTGGATTTACAACAACTTGAATTGTGACGGTGATCTAAAACTTCGGCCAGCCGCGCAAAAGTTATTATATATAAATAAAGGGCTTTTAAACTACAAAATTTTGAGCGGTGCTATATATATATAAATAGTGATGTGTTATGTAAAGAGCATTTGTAACTATGCATAAAAAACCTTCTGCCAATTTCTTATCATCATGTATGTTTCCATAGCAACAACTTTCACTTTCGAAAAACTGAAAATGAAGAATCTAAAACGAGAATTTTTAATGGCTTAATGTTACGATTGTATAATACAAGTAACGTACGTGTAAATGAATCTTGTGTCATTTGGTCACGTTTGAAAAAATAATAACAATCATGAATGTGCAATATTGCAATCTATCAGATATTCACTTCACCTACGTCTTTATAAATGTCAGTTATGGCTGTTTTCTTACCATAATCACAATGGTATCATGTTTATAAATAGTTGTATATTTTGCTTGAAAATTTTAACATTTAATTTACAGACTTAATTTTTTTAAGAAAACACTAAAACAATTATATTTTTATTTGGCCCCATTTTCTCAATCACTGTCACAAATAATCTAAATCGTCTGCTTACTTCAAACAAACTGGTAAAACATACACATTATGAATCATTACGTAAACAATGGGGACACGATATTTAAAAATACATTTTGCGCTTCTTTGTTAATAATAGTTCCGGCTACAAATGGAAAAACATGTTATTTTTTCATTAAAATATAAGAATCGAAAACATGTTGTAAGGCTTTTGAATTATTTAATCCCTTTGACTCTTTAGCAGCATGATTTTTAAAACTCATTTCTATTCCAATTGCATAAATATTAAAATAAAAAAATAATCGGTTGAGACTAACATAATATTCCGACCATTGAAAGTTACTTAACTTATAACATTACAGTTTCAATACTATCTCACTTTGTCTGTAAGAAAATATAATTTTGTTTCTGTATTTGATAAATAGCGCGGTTGTTGTATATTCTAAGAGGAGTCAATATCAGTCAGCTCATACTGCATAAACATATCCGGGTTTGAAAAAAACATGCTTTGTTTACTACAAAAGTTTAAGATACAACTTGAGATCTTACGAAAATTTGAAAAATCTCAAAATACTTCAAATTTACGCAATAAATTCACATCAAATTGAAACGATTTGGCATCATCTCTCATTTTTTTTAATGTCAAGAGGCAACACATGTCTTTGACAACACGTTTTTACAACCATACCTTCCTGGAAAAAACGATAAAAGAAATTTATATAATTGTTGTTTTCGACCTACCCAGAGCCTTTATTTTTCTCCAAAACCGCAATGTTTGGTTTACAATCAACTAGCTTACCATTGCAACATTAGATGAAAAGGGAAAATACATCAGGCTCTGTTTGATTGAGCCCGCTCATGGACAGTAATGGAAATGCATATTACAGCCAACGCCGCTTAGCGCCAAGTTGAGCGCATCTCAATATTTACACTAATAAACAGTACATATTTGGCAATCCAAACGATGGTGTGCATATTGCGGTGGGCATGGAAACTTCAATGCGGTATTTTCAGATTAATACCATTCCATATTCAGCGGCGTATGGTCCCCAGATAAAAGAATGGGTTTGCCCTGAACGAGAAAACAATGTGCAGAATTATACAGAATATAATTTTGACGGCGAACCTTAGAATATGTCCTACATATCCCAAACAACGCAAGACGCAAAATTTAAGAAGAAGGAAGTATATCACCCCGATTGAACAATATCCAAATCTATATTGGCTAGGAAGTTGAAACCACCCAAGCACATAATTTTGTTGGTGATTATTTTTTAAGCTGTTCGAGTTTAACATTTTTTTTCTCTTTTTATCTTCGATTTGGTTTGGAGATGTTGTGTTCCTGCATTTGGCTTGTCCTGTTATGTATTAAACTTTTCATTTCAATTCACAAAACACAATTGTTTACCTAGTATTAGGGTTCTTGTAATAGCAAAATCCTTCTATTACTTTTCCGCCAGTGTTAACTGACATTTTTCTACAGTTAAGGTAATATAGATTGTTTACAAGAACTACAAATGGACCGCAACAAATAACCAAAAAGTAGAGTTACATGTATTTGATTAAAATACTTGAATTGAGTTAATATCATCATGATGTAAAACGAACAATCATTCATTTCAGTGAGGACAAATAACGAATATTAATTATTTTATTTTATAACAATTAGTTTCATATATGCTTTTAAATACTATCGTGAAATTAATTTTAAATGCTCAAAATAGATGAAAAGAGAACTTTAAAAGCCACCGAACACGACAAATATGAAAATATTGCAGGCTCGGTTTCATTGATCCTGTCCATGGGCTGTAAGGGAAATGCATATTACTTCCCACGTCGCCTAGTTCCGGGTTGAGCGCAACTCCATACATACCCCTAATAAACAGTACAATTTTGATCCATCCCAAACGAAAATAAACATTCTTAATTAATATGCACTCCAGGATTAACAGGTTGAGTTGTTCTGTTATGACATAAATGAATTAAAGTCGGTTATACCATCTTGAGGGAGGCCAATGAACGCATAGAAATCATCCTTATTTAAGAGTTAAAGTACTTAATTTTCTTTGTTAAGTTACTTCCTCACTTGTCATTGCACTTCTATCGATAAAAAAGTAAAACATATCAAAATCTCTTCAATGACAAAATGCAGTTCATTTACATGTTGCTCATTTTTTATTAATGGATACTTTTTTGCATATGCTTAGAAAAGTCATATCAGTAAAGAAAATAACTAGATCCAAAACTTCCCTTAAATTCAGTTTATATCTAAACACAAAACCTAAGTAGCACAAGACACCAATTAAAATTCACGCATGATTAATATGATACTGAAAACAACATGTAAGGTATTTATGTCTAACGAATGTAAACAATATGATATACTGAAAAATACTTTTGCAAAGGCCTTATCGATAAGCAGGTTGCTATAGAAACAACCAACTTCTCTTTCACATTAGAAAAACTGAAAATGATATAAATTCTCAAAAAAGAATCTTTAGAAATGCTAAACTGTTACGACAATATAAAACAAATAATGTTCTTGTAAATGAATCATGTATTATTTTGTTATGTCAGTTATGGCTGTTTTCTTACCATAATCACAATGGTATCATGTTTATAAATAGTTGTATATTTTGCTTGAAAATTTTAACATTTAATTTACAGACTTAATTTTTTTAAGAAAACACTAAAACAATTATATTTTTATTTGGCCCCATTTTCTCAATCACTGTCAAAAATAATCTAAATCGTCTGCTTACTTCAAACAAACTGGTAAAACATACACATTATGAATCATTACGTAAACAATGGGGACACGATATTTAAAAATACATTTTGCGCTTCTTTGTTAATAATAGTTCCGGCTACAAATGGAGAAACATGTTATTTTTTCATTAAAATATAAGAATCGAAAACATGTTGTAAGGCTTTTGAATTATTTAATCCCTTTGACTCTTTAGCAGCATGATTTTTAAAACTCATTTCTATTCCAATTTCATAAATATTAAAATAAAAAAATAATCGGTTGAGACTAACATAATATTCCGACCATTGAAAGTTACATAACTTATAACATTACAGTTTCAATACTATCTCACTTTGTCTGTTAGAAAATATAATTTTGTTTCTGTATTTGATAAATAGCGCGGTTGTTGTATATTCTAAGAGGAGTCAATATCAGTCAGCTCATACTGCATAAACATATCCGGGTTTGAAAAAAACATGCTTTGTTTACTACAAAAGTTTAAGATACAACTTGAGATCTTACGAAAATTTGAAAAATCTCAAAATACTTCAAATTTACGCAATAAATTCACATCAAATTGAAACGATTTGGCATCATCTCTCATTTTTTTAATGTCAAGAGGCAACACATGTCTTTGACAACACGTTTTTACAACCATACCTTCCTGGAAAAAACGATAAAAGAAATTTATATAATTGTTGTTTTCGACCTACCCAGAGCCTTTATTTTTCTCCAAAACCGCAATGTTTGGTCTACAATCAACTAGCTTACCATTGCAACATTAGATGAAAAGGGAAAATATATCAGGCTCTGTTTGATTGAGCCCGCTCATGGACAGTAATGGAAATGCATATTACAGCCAACGCCGCTTAGCGCCAAGTTGAGCGCATCTCAATATTTACACTAATAAACAGTACATATTTGGCAATCCAAACGATGGTGTGCATATTGCGGTGGGCATGGAAACTTCAATGCGGTATTTTCAGATTAATACCATTCCATATTCAGCGGCGTATGGTCCCCAGATAAAAGAATGGGTTTGCCCTGAACGAGAAAACAATGTGCAGAATTATACAGAATATAATTTTGACGGCGAATCTTAGAATATGTCCTACATATCCCAAACAACGCAAGACGCAAAATTTAAGAAGCAGGAAGTATATCATTGGGGGTGATTGAACAATATCCAAATCTATATTGGCTAGGAAGTTGAAACCACCCAAGCACATAATTTTGTTGGAGATTATTTTTTAAGCTGTTCGAGTTTAACATTGTTTTTCTCTTTTTATCTTCGATTTGGTTTGGAGATGTTGTGTTCCTGCATTTGGCTTGTCCTGTTATGTATTAAACTTTTCATTTCAATTCACAAAACACAATTGTTTACCTAGTATTAGGGTTCTTGTAATAGCAAAATCCTTCTATTACTTTTCCGCCAGTTTTAACTGACATTTTTCTACAGTTAAGGTAATATAGATTGTTTACAAGAACTACAAATGGACCGCAACAAATAACCAAAAAGTAGAGTTACATGTATTTGATTAAAATACTTGAATTGAGTTAATATCATCATGATGTAAAACGAACAATCATTCATTTCAGTGAGGACAAATAACGAATATTAATTATTTTATTTTATAACAATTAGTTTCATATATGCTTTTAAATACTATCGTGAAATTAATTTTAAATGCTCAAAATAGATGAAAAGAGAACTTTAAAAGCCACCGAACACGACAAATATGAAAATATTGCAGGCTCGGTTTCATTGATCCTGTCCATGGGCTGTAAGGGAAATGCATATTACTTCCCACGTCGCCTAGTTCCGGGTTGAGCGCAACTCCATACATACCCCTAATAAACAGTACAATTTTGATCCATCCCAAACGAAAATAAACATTCTTAATTAATATGCACTCCAGGATTAACAGGTTGAGTTGTTCTGTTATGACATAAATGAATTAAAGTCGGTTATACCATCTTGAGGGAGGCCAATGAACGCATAGAAATCATCCTTATTTAAGAGTTAAAGTACTTAACTTTCTTTGTTAAGTTACTTCCTCACTTGTCATTGCACTTCTATCGATAAAAAAGTAAAACATATCAAAATCTCTTCAATGACAAAATGCAGTTCATTTACATGTTGCTCATTTTTTATTAATGGATACTTTTTTGCATATGCTTAGAAAAGTCATATCAGTAAAGAAAATAACTAGATCCAAAACTTCCCTTAAATTCAGTTTATATCTAAACACAAAACCTAAGTAGCACAAGACACCAATTAAAATTCACGCATGATTAATATGATACTGAAAACAACATGTAAGGTATTTATGTCTAACGAATGTAAACAATATGATATACTGAAAAATACTTTTGCAAAGGCCTTATCGATAAGCAGGTTGCTATAGCAACAACCAACTTCTCTTTCACATTAGAAAAACTGAAAATGATATAAATTCTCAAAAAAGAATCTTTAGAAATGCTAAACTGTTACGACAATATAAAACAAATAATGTTCTTGTAAATGAATCATGTATTATTTTGTTATGTCAGTTATGGCTGTTTTCTTACCATAATCACAATGGTATCATGTCTATAAATAGTTGTATATTTTGCTTGAAAATTTTAACATTTAATTTACAGACTTAATTTTTTTAAGAAAACACTAAAACAATTATATTTTTATTTGGCCCCATTTTCTCAATCACTGTCAAAAATAATCTAAATCGTCTGCTTACTTCAAACAAACTGGTAAAACATACACATTATGAATCATTACGTAAACAATGGGGACACGATATTTAAAAATACATTTTGCGCTTCTTTGTTAATAATAGTTCCGGCTACAAATGGAGAAACATGTTATTTTTTCATTAAAATATAAGAATCGAAAACATGTTGTAAGGCTTTTGAATTATTTAATCCCTTTGACTCTTTAGCAGCATGATTTTTAAAACTCATTTCTATTCCAATTTCATAAATATTAAAATAAAAAAATAATCGGTTGAGACTAACATAATATTCCGACCATTGAAAGTTACATAACTTATAACATTACAGTTTCAATACTATCTCACTTTGTCTGTTAGAAAATATAATTTTGTTTCTGTATTTGATAAATAGCGCGGTTGTTGTATATTCTAAGAGGAGTCAATATCAGTCAGCTCATACTGCATAAACATATCCGGGCAATATAAAACAAATAATGTTCTTGTAAATGAATCATGTATTATTTTGTTACGTTTAAACAAAATGTTGGCTCTATATATTTTTGACAAAATAGTAAAAACGAATGATAGCAAATCTTGTCATCTTTAAACTATCATTACGTTCGAAATAGTTTGTAGTTTGGATTAAAAATTCAACATCTACTCAGCAGATTTTATTTTTTCATTCTTAATGAATAAATATTCGGTTTTAATATAAATAAAATTATTACTTCTTATAATAAAATATAACAATCATCTCTTAATTTATCAATTCAAAGAAGCAACTCTTGCCCTTGATATCACGTGTTTCCACAACCAACTTCCTGCAAAAATACAACAAAATTTATCGGTTGTTTTCGACCCATCCCCATTAATAGTTTTTGTTTCAGACAAACACAATGTTCGCGCAACTATCAAACTAGCTTACAGTAGGTTTGCAGAAAGATTGCTGATATACGAAAATTTTAATGGAAACTAGCTTTTTGTGACAAACTTATTATCACATACGTTTGCATCCAAAACAGGAGTATATAAAGAGAAGGAAATGGCCTGCAGGAGAGCTTTTACACTTAAAAACTAGGTAATATTCTTACATTAATTATTTTCTTTCGTAAATAGCAATAAGAAAACAAAAAAATATTTGATGAAAATATTGGCGGTTCTATTGTTTTGTTTTGTTGTTTTTTTTCCATATAAATCGACACATTAATCGCAGAATAATATCTGCATTAGTTTTATTTGAAAATTTGTATTATAAAACATATTCATTGCAGTGTTAAAACATATCCATTGCAGAAATAAAACATATTAATTGCAGAATTTAAAACATATTCATTGCAAAATTATATCTTTCAATTACCGGCTCATTTGCTAACATCAATTAATCATAAATCTGTTTTATAATTAGGAAAAAAAAACGATGAAGTCAATTGTGGTTATCATAGTTCTTCTGGTATGTTCTTCTTACTTCTCGGAGACGAGTGCAGTTTACATTGACTGCTCCATGGAATGTCTCTTCGCCGCTTCTAGAAAATCTACTGTCTGCATTTGTCATAAGAAACGTAAAACTTACTGGGGACGCTTGCAGACGGAGAAAAAGGCTAATAAAATGCCTACGTTCCGATACGGAAAATGAAACGGTAAGTGCTTTCTTAATTTCTAAACCCAAAAATAAATTACAAACTAGATAAACAGTGATATATGCACTGTCATTGATAAAATTTATGGAACTTATGGAATTCGAGTTTAAAATTTTACTATTTCGCATAACAATATTTGTATCCATTATAAATGTTTAGTTTTGTACTATGTTGATGTTCTGATGTTAAATCGATAATAAAAGTTATCCGCCTTGAAAAATAAAAAGCAGTCATTAAGGTAATTGTTCTCTATTTTCGTTTTCTTTGGGTAGAAAATAGTTTGGAAATGTCTTAACTTCAAGTAAGACGCAACACAGTTGACGTGATAAGCTGCCGAGAGAACGAACAACTCAAAAGAAACGAAAGTCGGATTAGATTCCAACATAGTCGCACAATTATGGAAAAATAAAATCTGCTGTAAGAGTGAGGACTTTTCATTGACACGGTATACAAAAGGGTATGAGCACAGCTTATATTATTGATAGTTATTGAAGGACAGGTGTTTAACGTGTCTGGTTTTGGGGGTTTTTTTTGTTATTTTTGCCGATGTTGTTGTTTTTGTTTTTTATTCATTTTTTTGTTAAAGCTAGCAATAAAATTAACGAAACTATTTCCTGTGCTGAGTTAGCTTTTTGTTTTAATTGAATTATAAATGTCTGTATATTTATTGCCTCCTTTCTTTAAGGTGGCAACTCTTTAGATTCTCAATTAGTAAATAATTTGTGGTATCATTTTGAACTTGACCACATCAGAAACACATCTTTCCTTTTCCTCCATACATTTTTGCTGTGTGAGGAAGAAGTGATTACCTAATGTGACTGTCCCTGATAGGCATATTTATTGTTTATAGATATTGAACGAATGGAATATGGATATCAGGAAGAGCCACACCCAGAAAAAACAGTCTTCCTCACAGCCAAAAAGTAGAAAGGAAACGAGAGTGGCTGAAGGTTATAAAGCTGAGATTGGAAACCAGTCTCAAATCTCAAGCATCTGATTGGCTGAAATGGCGACCAGTCGCCATTTCAGCCAATCAGATGCTTGAGATTTGAGACTGGTTTCCATGCTCAGCTTTACAACCTTGGCCAAGTATGGTTTTATAAATACTATGATCGATTTCAAAGTAGACACCACAATAAAAGAAAAAAATGAATATTAGAGATTACCGCATTGGAACGGCAACTGGCAAAGCACTGGAGGTTTTAACCAGGTTCTATAGGGCACATGTAAGAGTAAAATATAGCAAATCATATCATATCATAAAATATATATATCAAGCCTACACCATTATATATCAAAGTGACTTAGCCCTATTTTGATTTCGTGCGTAACATAAAATAATCTGTTGAGCGTTCTCTAACATCCATTGCAAAACATTTGTCTTTTTTTATAATTAGTGTTACTATCATTAGTCCACACAACTAATTATACCATGATAAATTTAGCACTTTAAGACTGTAATGATGAGCCCAAGATCCTAAAACTATATCTGGCCCGGAGACCAGCCTCAAAATCTTATGCTTCTGATTGCCTGAAATGGCAACATGTAACGTTGGTGTAAATGTAACATGCATATTACGAACGTGTAAGTTTCTCCAACAACTATAACGATTGTCTTCGAGCTCATTTACAAACCTCATACACATTAATGAAACAGTGTCACACCATTCTGTCAAAAAAAAAGAACATGAACCCCTTGCAGTTACTTAATAGTCCAGTCAGCCTAGCCTTAAAAAGTGGTCAACCTAGAACTCTTTGCAAAAGAAACGTTTGCTGCATTTTTGACAAGGATAATATATATATATATATATATTCACATACTAAAAGTTGCATACGGTAGTTTTGGTGGAAGTTTGTGAAAAATGACCATAAATAAGGGTACCCGTAAATAAATATAAATTTACTAACACATTGCCATATCAGCCAATTTAACCTTATATCCTTGGTTAACCTCCCTACAATGATTTAAAATTAAACATAGATAGTCAGAAAAGAACAAGATAAAACATTCAAGTAATTCATGTGTTTTATTTATAATATATTGATATATTTTTATATTTACAGGGGTATAATTACCCCACCAACTTCTATTGTAAAATACAAATTTGACAAACATCTAATGAAATCAATTATGAAGTATAACTATTAAGTATTTATCCATGTTGCTTCTGCTACCTGAGTTATTACTGTTCTCTGGAACTTAAAATATGACGGTGTTGCATCTTTGTAAAATTCTGACATGTTGCATAATTTTAATGTTATGTTAAAATTTGCACTAAATTGACGTTCTCTTTTTTCTGTTGCTTTCCGTTGTGTTTTTTTTCTGTGGCTATGTTTATAGTGAGATCAAGAAAAATGTGAAAAACAGAATCACACAAGGCAAACTTGAATGGAAAACTTGTTAACATCTTTATCGTCCATTTGGGTGACATTTATAATCATGAGAATCGTTTAATTGTTAAAAAATGTTTAAATAAATGGAAAAGTGTGTTAGTTTTCTGACCAAATAGTAACCCGAAAACTTCACAAAAGCAAACAAACAAAGTTCACAGTGAACGTAATGAATGTATATCTATTTCATACGAGTCAGTTCTTAAATGTTTCGTTGGGATATTATATATCAGTGTAATGATAATTAACTGAACAGCTAAAATGTGAAATATGCATATCAGGAACCGCCACATTCAGAAAAACAGCCTCCTCACACAGTCAAGTAGAAGAGAGAGGGAGAGCGCATTGTTAATAAAATGATCAGTTAAAAAAAAAACACCACAAACAACAAAAATGAAAACCCAAGGGGTTACCGCCTTGGAACAGTCATTGTCAAATCAAATTGCCACTGGGGCTTTAAACCAGGTTCTAGGGTGCACCAACCTCACACTTGCCCCAACAGGTTCTCATATCACAAAAAAGTACAAGTTGTCTTGGTGAAACAACTCTAACCCACCCATCGGCTCAACAATGTTGCATGCAAAAGCACACAAACATATAAAACATAAGAAGCTAATAGCATTGCAAAGCCAAAGGGCGGGTACTCAATGATCTTACCGAGACCAGAGCTCCTGGAGTAAAATCAGCAAGAACACGATGACCGGGATAAAAGAAACAAATCGAACTTCTAGGTTATTTTAAGAAAAGATCTCCCCATGAACCTTCATAAACTCTTAAACCCCTGCCACCGTCATGCAACCAAAGAGGTAAGCATAATGGCCAACTGTAGAAGGGTTAATCACCAGGCCTGCAGAGCGCTGTTAAATATCATGTTGGTAACCTTTCTTTTTTTAATTTACAGATGGTTTTTACGAAAAACAGGGCGAAATCAACATTACCGTTTATCTTCTTAAGTTTATAAATTAAATCTCCATAAAAAATGGTTGTGAAATACCTTGTTGCAATAGTGAATTTAAACTGCACCTGTATTTATGAATTAGATCTGGGTATCGGCGATAAAACTTGCAAAATGTTTTCCTTAATTTGTGATACCGATATCCTTGTTTTAAAAGTTTTTCTGTAATGCAAAGATTACGTTCATTGAAATCATTAACATCGTTGCAAGCTCTTGAAAAGCGAACAAGCTGTGAGCTTACAGTCTAGACCATGATCAGATCTCACGCAGCAGCAAGCTGATACAATTGATACAGATTCTTGCATATTGATGCATGTAAAGTTGAATTTTTCCACTCTTGACCCACCTTATAATGAGCTTGGAGTCAAATTGATGCAGGAGAAGTTTGGAAAACGGGTCAAATTTTTCCATAAATGATGTCTTTTGCATCTTTAATATAAATAAATAATAATTTGCACCATAAAAATAGAATAAAATAAGTTAGAGCAATTTTATAAGTAACGAAGTTCACTGAAAACAAGATAATGACGATATCACTCGTGACAATCTGATTATGACCCCTGGAAAAATTCCAAACAGGAGTCAGATGTTAATCTTGAAGAAATATGCCCAACTTCTGCGATCTTAAGTTTCATATTATTTACTTCTAAAGCGCTTTTACCCATTATAAGCAAAACTATGTTTAATCGTAAGTGTTTTTACAGTTTTGATTTGTAGATTTACCATCAGAATACTGGAAGGCAAAAGCTTGGCAAGCTATTAAAATCTGTGAGACATCTTGAATCAGTGCAAATAAACCAGTGCCTTCGCAAATCATGTTTCTATCACAATAAATAAAAAGGGAACTTTTAAAACCACTCAACACCGCAAATATGAAAATTTTGCAGGCCCGGTTTTATTGAACCTGTTCATTGGCAGTTATGAATATTACTGCCCACGCCGCCTAGCCCCATATCGAGCGCAACCCATTTTTATACATATTTGAACAGCACCGTGTATATCAAACATGAACAAAACGAAACAACGAACTTGAAACAGAAAATTTGTTTTTTTCAAAAGGGGTTTTGAGTTCAATGGCATTAAAAAAGTGCAGAGTATGTTTGTGCAACAGATATTTGAGCTGCCTCAGCTTGTTTTTCATATTACCATATAACTTGGAAAAGTTTCGGGGAAGAGCAATAAACGGTATGAGGCCAAGAAGTGCGTTCATGTGGTAACCTTGTATTTGGAGTATAGATTTTCTTTTCTGTCTTTGACTTCGCAAAATCAATGCTGTCTTAAATAAGATAAAATATATTACATTATTGTTTTGATTACAAGATCGGTTGTTTGTATATTTCTAGACAAATCAATATTTTTCAGCTAAGCTTCAAAACCAACAAAACGTTCTTAAAATCAAAACGACTTGCATTATATTTAACTGACTTTACTGGAGACACTTAACTGGATAGTTTTCTAATTATTTTCAAATAGGTGGGTCCGTTTATGAGGTAAAATGTCCGATGTAATGCCAGTTACATCTTGTCCCAAAGCTTTGTTAAATAGTGACTGGAAAGAAATATATCAAGCGTTACAGGTTTTGCAAACCGCATTGCTATTAGATAAAAAGAACTCACCTACGCTTAATAGCAGTGTGAACACCTACGCTTAATAGCAGTGTGAAATGTTTTATCCAGTTTGTGCAATACGTATTTTGAAGCGTTTCAATTTAAGCCTGCAAAATTTTCTTGCACATTTTGTCTACTTTCTGCACCGACCCGCACATACTACTACTACTGCTACTAAAACTACATGTCCAGACATACAGACGTCGAATTATGAACGTCTAAACATGCGATCAAAAACATAGAAAACAAAGACAAAGGGCTTGATAATAGTGGCCGTGCTCACATTCCTTAAAAAACCAGATTAACGATATTTGCATTTTTTCTGAACCAGCAAGAAGATGAGGTGTGTCATCCATCTGCATTTATATACAAATAACACGAAGGGGCATCCAACATGGACAAATAAACAACGAATTTAAGACAATGAATTTGCTTTGAGAACATTACAGTTCCAAGGAAATACATCCAAGCGGTTTCTTTATTGTTAATTGTATGCAGTGTCTTATTTGAAATTGATGATCTTATAACCTCATGCTCTGTTTTCCTCTCTACTTCTTCGTTTGCGCGGGAGGCTTTTTTCTGGTTGTTTCAGTTCCTAATATGCATACTTCACTTTTTTCCAAGCTTGCGATCAAAACATTGACATCGAACAGAGAAACAAAAACAATAATTCAATTATAATAACCGTGCTCTCCTGTCTTTAAATGATCTTCACGACACAAAAGAACTTTGTAATTTGTATTTTCAGTGCCCAAGGTTATAAAACTGAGCATGGAAACAAGTCTCAAATCGCAAGCATCTGATTGGCTGAAATGGCGACCAGTCGCCATTTCAGCCAATCAGATGCTTGAGATTTGAGACCGGTTTCCAAACTTAGTTTTATAACCTTCAGACCAGCAAAATATTTCTCTGAACCATCGTGAAGAAGAGTTGTGTCATCTGCACACAAGAATAATTGACCTTGTTCGCCTACATACACATATAACATTACTTTAACTAAAATTCATTATCTCTAGTGCTCAGTGCTGCAACTGCTCTTTAACATGGGGCTAGTCGGCTGGGACTGTAATATGCATTTCCTTAACTCGTGCTTGGTCGCTTTCAAAGTTACTCTTGCATCTTTTAACTTTGTCGACTTTTTTCTAAGAAAGACAGAGTGTTGGCGGACCAAAGCTGCTAATTTAATGTTATTTGTTTTTTACACAAAAATAACGCGGAACCTGGAAAAGTTAATGGGAAGGGCAATGATCTGTCCAGGGTCAGGGAGTGGGTTTATATGATAATCTTGTTCAATATCACATGAATATTGAGTGATCTTGATCAATACATGAATTTTTTTGAGTCTGTCAATAACTCACAGCAATAAATGCTTTCATTAAGAAGTTAATTACTAAACTGGATTTGACGGACCAATTAAGTGCTCTGAAAAATAATCATACACTGCTTTATTATATACCTTTTAGAAAAGACACAAATGACGCGTACACAAATGTATGTCATGTCATCATAAGTTGGGTATGTGATATTTTTATGATCATTACTGATCAACCCACATTAGGTACCTATATACTAACCGTTAGCTCTTTCGTGTGGGTATCGCAAAATGTTAACCAGATATATTGAAGTAAAATCAAGTGATCAGACTACTCACTATCTTAAAACGCAAAAGAACTTAACGAATAGCTTTTCCCTCGAGTTTTCACTTTTTTATGGTTTGTGGTGTCTAATCTCAAACTGATAATTGTATTACCATGATCTCTTTTCCTCGCTACCGTTTGGCTGTGTGTGTGTGGGGGGCGGGGGGGGGGGCTGTGTTTGCTGGAAGTGGCCATTCCTGTTATGCATATTTCACTTTTTGGATACTTGAGAACGGTAAATACCCATGTTTAGCTGATTATTTAACTATTTATCCAATATCAAGCTTAGTTGTGTTAATTAACAAAATACATTAAAATTGTATTAATATTTGTTTCAACAAGACTCGAATGGTTACAATGTGTACACGGCAAAACATGTTAGACGTATCTGTTACCAAATTATACTCTTTTGAATTAAATTCAAACCTTCCCGTGAAAATCTCTGACCACTATATTGTAATTATTACCTGTGATATTAAAGGAAAAAACAGAAAACAGCCTGGAATCATTGACCATTAACATAATAGACCAACTTGGATCTTTTCAAGCAATACATGGGACGAAATCCACTGATATTTGATTATTTAATGCAAGGACACTCTCACAAACAGTTTAGTCATGTCATTATGTATATCTTCTCTATGTATTATTCGTTATCATCAATTTCAAATTAGCAACTAATAGTTCCACTACTTTTGCCTTTCGTTATATTTCAAATTATGTAATAAATTTTCGAAAAGTTTCGTTCAAATTGCGCAAGTATTGACAAATTTACCCTATTCGCCATGGCAGCGTTGAATGGATTCGCCTATGTGTGAGGAGGCCTTAAGACTTTAATTATTTTTCATTGACTTTACTGAAAACACTAAATTTAATATGCTGGTTTTTTTAAATTCTTGTCTAGCTGGTCTGAAATTGTCGTTCATAAACGTGAAATGGTTGCTGTAATGAATGTTACATCTTGTGTGTCTTAAAGGTTTGTCATTATACATGTATAATGATTTGAAAGAAATGCTTGATGTGTTCATAGTAAAGTGGATACGACATTTTCTGATTCAAAAGTATCACGACTTGTTCTTGAACACGTCATTGCTGTTAACTTGAAAATAAAACACCTACTTTTAAAAGCCGTGTGAGATGTATTATCTATTTTTATGCTCCCCGAAAAAAATCTCTGGGAAACATATAGTCGCCGGGTTGTACGTCCGTCCGTCTGTCCGCCCGTCAGTCCGTACGGCCCGATTCGTGTCCGGCCCTTAACTTTTTTTATTTAAAGTCAGATTTTAAAATTATTTTACAGAAATGATCACCATAATAAGAAGACGTGTCGCACGCAACATTTGGGTCGCTAATTTGAAGGTCAAGGTCACAGCATGACCTTGCAGCAAAATCATGTCCGGCCCATAACTTTTTATTTGAAGTCGAGTCGGATTTTAAAATTATTTCACAGAATTGATCACCAAAATGAGACGACCTGTCGCACATAACATTTGGGTCGCTACCTTGAAGGTCAAGGTCAATGCATGACCTTGCAGCAAAATCGTGTCCGGCCCATAACTTTTTTATTTGAAGTCGGATTTTTAAATTAATTAATAGAAATGATCACCATAATGAGAAGACGTGTCGCACGCATCATTTGGGTCGCTACCTTGTAGGTCAAGGTCACAGCATGAACTTGCAGCAAAATCGTGTCCGGCCCATACCTTTTTTACTTGAAGTAGGATTTTAAAATTATTTTACAGAAATAATCCCCATTATTGGAAAACGTTTCAAGCGCAACATTTGGTCCGCTACATTGAAGTTCGAGGTCACAGCATGGCCTTGCAACAAAATTGTGTCCGGCCCGTAACTATTTTATTTGAGGTCGGATTTGAAAATTATATCGTCAAGGTCACATGATGACCTTGAAGCAAAATTGTGTCCTGTCTGTAACTCTGTTATTATAGTTGGATTTAAAAATTATTTTGCAGAAATGATCACCATATCGAGGCTACATGTCACACAACATTTCGGTCGCTTTATTGATGGCCAAGGTCACAGCATGGCATTGAAGCTAAATCATGTCTTGTCCATAACTTTGTTATTAATAGTTGGATTTCAAAATTGTCTGATTTTATAGCACTACATTATTTTCAAAATTCACCTCAATAGTTATACAACTTACTGTTTCTGTGACAAAGTACCCATTCGGGGAGCATCACCCGTCTTCGACGGTTTCCTGTTCAATATTGTAAATAGTTTCATTCTAAGCAGGCAAAATGTTCCTTGCACATGTTTTTTCCTTTTGTCTTCAGTAGTGTTATCATGTTCGCCGTCGAAGGCAATTAGGCATAATATAAATAAAATGGAAAATAAACGACGAAAGAGCAAACGCACGCCTCGGTGGCTAGATTTATGTGGTTTCTACTACAGACGTTGTTTGCAGAACAAGCTGTTCAATTCATGGAATTTGTTTTTCACAATGCAATTAAATGTAGAACTTGGAAAAGTTGAGGGGAAGGACAATGAACGGCCATGGAATTGTGAACTAAATAGAGTAAAATAGGCATATTGCGAAAGACTTTTACGTCAACCGATTGATTATGTTACGTTCAAAGCCTCAGTATATAAAGTAGGAAAAGAACACATTGTCCATTAATGAAATACTGTGCCCGTAACATATTTGTGCAAAATAGTCAGTATTAATTTCTTGTGTTAGCGATTGGCGAAGAGGAGCTGCCGATTAAAAGGTAAGATTGTGAGTTGTTTCTAATATTTCAATTTTATTTTTCTTACGTTGGATAAAAAAATAAAACACACTATAATGACTCTTAATTAGAATTACTGATGTAATTTGATGTGGCTTTCTGTTATATAGTTTGGAAAAGTAGTCAAAAACTGCACTTTGCAAGTTTTGTCTAAAGCATTTCAAAATGTTGTACAGCGTACATTTATTAAATACAGGTACAAGATTTCGTTACGTTTTTTTTTTCATTTTTGGGGGGTTTTTATGGTCATATTGTTTCCTTTCAGAAAAAACAATGGCGGCAAGTGGAGTTGTTATAGTTCTTTTGTTGTGTTCTTCTTGCTTCCTGGAGACGAGCGCATTTTACATTGACTGCTCCATGGAATGTCTCTTCGCCGCTTCTAGAAAATCTTCTGTCTGTATTTGTCATGAGACACGTAAAACGTACTGGGGACAGTTGACGTCAGAGGCAAAAACCAACAATCTACCGACGTTTCGTTATGGAAAGTGAACAGCACTGGTAAATAAGTTGTATCTTAAAATAAGCAATAAATTAGAAATCTGATAATTCTATAGATGTTTTAGTTAATTGTGCATTTCAATGGCAGAGACCTCATGAAAACGGAGTGAATGTTTTATAAATGAATGTTCACTATATATTGTGCTAAGAATTTTTGAGATAGTTACAATTGACGCTGCTAGGCGGTTTGGTCAGCAATGTGCATATCCATTACTGCCAATGAACTGGCTCAATCGAACCGAACCTGCAATATTTTCATATTTGTCGTGTTCGGTGGCTTTCAAAGTTCTCTTTTCATCTATTTGAATATTTACGTCTCGTCTAGTGATATATTTACACTGTTACAGTCGGCAGATAAAACTAAGTTCGCATTCTTATTCTCAGTTATTAATTAATCATGTTTTGTTTTACTTTATAGGTGGAAACCCTAATTTGAAGATTGACGGACCTAAACCGAAACATGATCTTTGCCCTTAGCGAGACAAGCATGCAATAATGATGACTTTCGATAAAAAGGGGTCTCGAAGATGTATTGCCAACACCAGTAGAACTATTGTCCGACATTACATTACAAGGGTATACGAAAAACAGATCTTGAATAAAGATTAACAAAAGGAAAGAAAAAACTGACACTTGTGATAAGATGACTGAAATGTTTCGCTTGGAAAATATGTTTTTATACCTCAACAAAATGGGAGGGATATAGAGTTGCACTCGTCCGTCTGTACGTACGCCCGTCCGGCCGTCCGTCCTCCAAATCTTGTGGCATTAACTCCTCCTTAATAAGGCGGATTTCTTTCAAACTTGCACAGATGATCGACAGGATGTGTAGATGATCGTAAAGAAAGGACTTTTTTCTGCGACCATTTTTACCAGAGTTATGGCCCTTTGTTCTTATAAATGTTGTTGCAGCAGTGGGGGCATGAGTGTCCGAGGCACTGTCATAATAATTGCTTAAAACTTTTCGCAAACGTTAACTGGTTAGCTAGTTATTTGCGAACCCTAACAGGTAACCTACGGTAAAAATATGCCACCATAAAATTCAACATCCAGTTCGCTAATAAATAAAAACTGTCGTTAAAGTGTTTCAGCGTAAAATTCTATAATAACATCAACATTTATAATTTTGAATTTTCAATAATTACATAAATCAAATTTATTGCAATTATTTGCATTAACTTCATAATTGTCTCTTAACGCATGGCCGTATAGAATTCCCTGGCTTATGTTTAATACGTTGTGTATGTTTACGTTATTGATGTTGTAATGTTTTGATTTTCGTGTCAGTGAAGAAAGTAGTTCTCACAGCTCCATGATATTGACATGGCTCGAACTAAGAAGTCCTGTAACGAGCCAACCACATGACCACCGCGCTTGTTCGATTCAGAGGATGTTGTTTCGTGGTTTGAAGAATAGACAATGTTCGTGTATTTTACATAAAACATATTGTGTATATGAATAGTTGATTGAAGTCTTACTTAAAAATCTTTTGTCTAAATGTTTTACAATTATTTTGAAATATAGACTGTTCCAGTAACCGATATAAAAATAAAACACATATTGACGTATATTTTCACAGCTTCGTTGTTTTGGCGTGTTTACTCATAGTGAAAGGCAAGCATTCGTAGTTTGTACAATCAAAGTTTCGATAGAGTTTAGAGTTTTGTAATATTGGCATGTAAATAAAAACGTTTGAGGTGCTCACAAGTATATTTAGATGATCGCAGTATGGACATGTATACATGTCACAAGATGTTACGTAAATCTGACATGGTACGTTAGTGTCGTTGTGTTGACGTTCAAACCGGAAACTGTGCAGTGTTAACTTGTATATTTTAATGTTTGTATTAGAAACATTTATACATGCATCAAGATTTGCGCTAAGCTGACATGTATCGTTAGAGTTCATAAACACTACAAACAATTTTAACGTTATTCATTTCGATGCACCATATATCGAAATATTGCAGACACAGATTTTTTAATAACTGCATCGACTCCAGAACCCCTAGTTCAATGGTATTTCACATGTTTCATCTGTTTAGGCCTGACCTGTTGGCCCATCATAAACTACATCTTACTGACTATTTATAAACTGTCCACTGTTGTAGTTGTAGCATCGAGGAGCTAAGTTTCATCTGATGTCTAAAATAATACAAATACTGGTACACTGACGTGTTCTTTAGAAAGTAATAATGTTAGTGCGCGCTCTTTACAAATTACAAAGAACTTACCATATATTGCTTGCCTAAAATGCACAAACCACAATATAAAGCAAGAGTTATCACCAACTACACTTCTTGCACAAAACTACATTTTCTGTGCTTACAACAAGAAATGAACATGCTATAAGGTATTGCGAAAAGGGTTTCGAATCCACTGGCAACAATTAATTTTGGTCTTTTTCAACTCAGTTGCATTTTGAAGTAGCAAATTATAAAATGTCTCTATCTATTTATCCCTGGGATTTTAATTCTAAAACAGGAACGATTCTATGAATAATATGTTAAGTAGTTATATAATGGCAGACATATTTGGTAAGTAGAACTATCCTGTTAATTAACCAAATTTACACTTATCTGTACTTTCTCTCTGTTGTTCACACATTCAACTTAACGTTAAACTTACTGATATTCAGTTTGTTTATAACAAAATTTCTTAGAAATCTACTGGTAGATCAGGTAGAACAACAACCAGTATATTTTAATAAACGAGGAACGTCAAACATGTCTATCAAAGTTCAACAAGCGGTCAGCGGATCTGAGCTGAAGTTATAAAACCGAGATTTGAAGCCAGTCTCAAATCTCAAGCATCTGATTGGCTGAAATGTTGACTGGTCGCCATTTCAGCCGATCAGATGCTTGAGATTTCAGACTGGTTTCCATGTTCGGTTTTATAACCTTGGTCACTAATTGTCAAGGATGCTAATTAAAACAGCCTGACGTAAAGTTAAAATGGTCAAAACACAAAAAACTATTCATTCTAAATTTCCTCTATTTTTGTTAAATAAGTCAGCCTCGTTCCAACGGCCTGATTTTTTGTCAGTTTAATTTGCCTCACTTTTGGTAAAAACGGCTACCTTAAAAAAAACACGAAATTAAATATTAATAATTATTTAATATAATCATAATAAGGTGAAATAATTAAAGTCGATAATTATTATTAAATTTATAATATCAAAAACCTGAGAGTGAATACAAAGTATTTTATTGGTGGGCAAAGAATATGTCGGAATGATAAAAAACAAGTTCAAAAACTACAAATTACAATGTATGGTGCAAGTTTAAACACGACCCTTTACTGGTAATTACCACTCACTATTACTAATTGGTCCATCGTTTAGGATGTTTTAAATTTATTCATTTCCTTGCGGTTCTCAAAAGCGAGGTAAGTTCTCGTTGACAGAACTTACTGGGTTCGCTCCCAGCTAGAGGCACTCTCATTTGAAATTCACATTAGCGCTATTTGTGCAGTGTGGCGGCCGTAAAAAGTCTCCCCGTACATATAGTCAGTACTGTTTTCAGTAAAATAACCCGTTACCGATGTCATGCAGTGATATCAGGGCATCCGATCAATCTTTTTTGGGGGTTGTCCCGGCTAGCTCAGTTGGTTGCGTCGCAGGAATTGCATGGCTAGGCGCTGTCGCCGTGACGGTGCGGGTTTGCTCCCAGCTAGAGGCACTCTCATTTATATGTTTTTCCTTTAATGCCAGTAAACAATGAAATCGTGCATAAAAATCACAGGCTCAGGCCGGGAATCTCCTACAGTGTCATGTAAATAGGAGCTCGGCAATGAATTACTCATCACCATATTCTCAATAAAACGGTGCGCATGTAAATTTTATTCTCACATAACACATCGATGTGTCGAGTTTAACACATTTCGAAGTACGATTTTATATTTTTTTAATATCGCATTCGCGTTTCTTTCGCTTTGAGGTGGTTTTATAACGTCTGTCCGTACTATCGGTAATTTTTTCAATAGTGTTGCTTTTCTATTTTTATCGTAATTTTTATTCGGGGTATCCGAATTTCCCTTGACGCAATCTCATTTAACATTTTAATTTTCTTGCTTTTCTACTGGTCTCATTGGAAGAATATGTAACTGTGCATGTGGCTTCTCTTATAAAATGCTAAAATGCAAATTAACTAACAGCTTTTTACGCAACGTCCTTAAAATGAACGCCATAATATTGACAGATTTCTTACAAGCAACAACAATAAAACATTTTTTTTTTAAATTCTCTTACCTTAAAATGGCAAAAACTTCTAATTGATGAGCAAACTGATCAAAAACGGAAATAAACAAATAAAATGTCAAGACTTATGTATGATAAAAGAATGAAAGTAGAACGAAGGAAACGATCCGAAATAGGGAATTTGACTGATGTATGAAAGAACGTTAGAGTTAAGAATATTCCCTATGTGGGAATGTGGGAATGCTTCATCAATTAACTCTAAGAATAACCCTTGGTTATGAGAAAGAACACATATAGCATTTAACTATGAACTTAACCCTAACCATTTCTTTATTGATTTGTTAATGGGATGTATAGTATGACGCATTTTTCAGACTTGCAGATGAAATGTGACGTAGATGACGTAGATGACGGATGGGATGACATCACGAGTGGGCAATGCTTTAAACTCTTTGAATCAGGAGTTACCTTCGAAGAAGCCATGTAAGTTTTTGTTTTGTTTTTTCACGAAAGAATTATCCCCGGGCAACCCGTATAGAACAGCTTCCTGTTTTCGACCGGCCTCGGAAAATAAGTAAACACGGATACTATCGCGCAATTTCCGGTGACGTCGAGCGTTGTTTGTTTACATAAGCGGCAGAAATGTCATCCAACATGAATTGAAAACAATGGGAGATTCGAAAGGTAAAAATTTGAACCTTTTGTTGAAAACAATGTTATTTAGTCCATTTTAATTAGCCACCAAAGTTCCCATGGAAATAGATCAAATTCTCCCGAAAAATACCTGTCAAAATTTTTGTTGTTGTCGTCTGTCAGATTTTAGATATTTACCAGGGCCTAAAACTCATGACCTAATTTGGTTAAGTATGCTGCACTCCGAAAGTAGCGCATTCAATATTGGTCATAGTCCTTACAGAACTTTTTTTAAAATCAAACCATTTGTTTTTAAGGTTCAAATAGGTCTTGTGATTTAAAACATCCATTTAATCTAATTACAGGCCAGAGTCATCACCAGAGGGTCATATAGAGCCTATGATAGTGACAGTCTGACAGAAGCATATTTATCTGTTAAGGAAAAAGGACTCTCCATAAGGAAAGCAGCCTTAACATATGGTATCCCCAAGACAACCCTGATAGATAGACTCAGTGGCAGAGTGAATATTGATGTTGTTAAATCTGGTACTGCCCCGTTGTTCTCTCTGGAGCAGGAGACACTTCTTGCCAGACATTTAGAAACCATGGCTGAAATTGGTTATGGGTACAGTAGGCAAGAGACTATCAATCTTGCATCTGACTACGCTTTCAGACTGGGTCTACGGAGAAAGGAACATCCTCTTACTGACCGTTGGCTATACAAGTTTCTAGGGAGATTTCCAGAGCTTAATGTTAAAAACCTAGAAGTCTTGAGATTGCGAGGACCAAATGTGCTACAAAGGAAGCAATAGATAAATACTTTGACACATTAAATAATATTTTGGTTAAATACCATCTTGTTGACAAGCCACATTTAATATAAACTGTATGCCGATGAAAACGCAATACATTATTTTGGGGAATTTTTTTTAAGTGTGTAGAAGTTTAATAAATTCGCAAAAGTAGATGTGTCATAAAATCACTAAGATGTCGTTAGGCCAAGCGAGTAATTGTCGACGGCGAACAATACATTCGACGAGCGATTTCACGTCGAGACATACCTCCTTGGATCATGCCCAAAACCTTATGTCGCTGGTTGTCTGAAAGCCTTGGCGTTTTCACATTTCTACATAGTAAACTTGAAAATTGAAGATGGGATTTGTGTAGCCGTAAGTAAATGTTAACAAATTGACTTTTTTGAGGTTATTCATGCATGTCTATATGCCAAATCGGAATTTTCATGCGTTTAAAAAAATACTTTGTTTCAGTAGTAATAATTTTAAACCGAGACTATAATTTATATAAAACTTTGTTACGGCAATAAAACAGTAATGGAAATTAATAACACCGCCTAGCCCCGGGTTGAGCGCAAATCAATATTTACACCAATAAACAGATCAATGTTGACCATCCCAAACGATGGTGTGCATATGGCGGTGGTCATTGAACCTTCAATGCGGTATTTTCAGATTAATACCATTCCAGGTTCAGCGGCGTATGGTCCCCATATAAACGAATGGGGTTGCCTTAAACGAGAACATAAAACCGGATCTAAACAGAATAGAATTTTGATAGGAGATCTAAGAATATAAATCTTGCATATCACAGACAACGACAAAGGCAAAATTTAAAAAGCGAGAAGTATATCCTTGGGGTGATTGAACAATATCCAACTCTATATTGGCTGGGAAATTGAAACCACGCATCTCAAAACTGGCCGAAATATGAACACAAAGGTAATTTTAGAAGTACTGTTAACTGAAAATAGTGAAATCTCATCTTTTAGAATCGTCACTGGTTATTGCACGTACCAGGGTACTTTAAATATTGAGTTGAAGGAGTCGGGGAACAAATGGGCAATCCCTGGACTTAAAGTCAGTTTTCTTTGTCTGCAAAGCACACATCAAACGAATGTATGCGATGATTTATTTAAAGGAAAAGCATATGATAAAATATGTTTAATTTAATAAAACACAGTTCTACGCATATCTTTGTCAGTATGACATCTACATATGAATAGCTATTAAGCATTTTTAATTTTTCATGCTTAGTCACAGCTTAACGATGGTGTTGACAGTAAAAAGAGTTCTTGTTAAGGAAAGCCGTGGAATAACAGCGCTTGTAGTGGAGGTTGTTAATTTCATTGTTGCTTGAGTTGGCAGTGTGTTTAGTGTAACTGTAAATAAAAGTAAACCCTACGCGGAATTTGCAACGTGGCATTGTCTTAATAACAACCTTTCACGTCAACGGGGTCATGTTTTTTTCGGCGTTAGCTGTCTAAGCTCACTTTTGACCTAGTTTTTCGACCAATGAAATGTTGTAAATAATACTCGTATTCTCTTATTATGCAGAGGGAAAATGAAATAAACTATTTCGATTGGTAGCTATTTACACCAGAGAGGCATCTAGCAGGGTGGAGAGGTATCTAGTGGGATTTTTATTATTATGCAGCGGAAAAATCAAATAGATTATTTCGATTGGTTGTTAGTGGGTGTTGTATTGGAGAAAAAAAGCATATTTACGATTTAACTAACCTGTTAAGTCAATATTGATAGCTTAAATACAATTTTATATGAAATATTCTTGTGTGTCAGGTAAACACTTGCATACAAGTTTACACAGTGTAAAACGAAAGAGAAGTGTAGATATTTATAGTTCTTACTGGTTCCTTTCTAGTTCCTTTGATACTGATTGTTAATTTCAAGTACAAAAAACAAGTTCATTGTAGTGTAGTGGATGACACTCTCGCCTTGCAAGCGAAGGCCCCAGGTTCAATACTCAGGACGGACACTTTTTTTAAAGTTAATTTACGTAAAAGTTAGTAGATTTCGCTCTTGTAACAGGCTGTTTGTATTTATTTTTATTAAATTTCAAGGACATTTATTCATCTTGAGTTCTAACTGTACAAGAGGTATTTTATTGAAACTGAATATATGTAGATCAAGACTTAATGTAAGACATTGCTTCTTTAATCGACCTGTTATCACTGTATGAAATTGTTGCAACAGCTTGAACATTTTTTTTGAAAGACACTTTCAATGAATTTATGAGTTGTCATGATTCGGTCGCTTAATCTCTAGGTGATACTAAGAAGGCAGGGAGGGTTCGTCAACAGCTATAACAAGTAAAATAAAATAACTAAACTGTGTCTGCTTCGCCTCTCTGTATTTCTTTCTTTCTTATATACGTGTATATATAAATATTTTCCATCAACGCCGGTTATCTTTTTCGGCGTTAGCTGTCTAAGCTCACTTTTGACCTAGTTTTTCGACCAATGAAATATTGTAAATAAAACTTATTATGCAGCGGGAAAATCAAATAGATTATTTTGATTGGTTATTAGTGGGTCTCGTTAATGATTACCGCAACGATTTTTATATTGTGTGTTAGTATTTACATGGCACTTATATGTTCGGGCATTTACGTTTTTTTAAAGCGATAATTGTATTGGAGAAAAAGATATTTACGGTATAAATAACCAGTTAAGTCAATTGATGGCTTAAATACGATTTTATATGGAATATTCATGGGTGTCAGGAAAACACTCGAGTACAATACACAGTGTAAAACGACAGAGAAGTGCTGATATTTCTGGTTCTTACTGGTTCCTTTCTAGTTCCTTTAATACTGATTGTTAATTTGAAGTCCAGATATTCAAATCGCCTTGGTGTTGTGGTTATCACACCCGCCTCTCAAGCGGAGGCCCCGGGTTCAATACTCGGGAGGAACACTTTTTTAAAGTTAATTTACGTAAAAGTTGGTAGATTTCGCTCTTGTAACAAGTTGTTATTATTTTCATTTATTGTATTTTAATAACATTTATTCGTCATTAGTACTAACTCTACAAGAGGTATTTTATTGAAAGTGAATAAATGTACAGTTAATGTTAGACATTCTTCTTTAATCGACGTATTATCACCAGACGAAATTTGTGCACGCTCTTTATTTTATTCTTTATTACATATAAAAATCTTTCCATCAACGCCGTTTATCTTTTTTAAAGATATTTCTTGTTTAAAGATATTTCTTGTTTAATGGTCCTAGTGTTAGTGAGCACACTATCTTTGGCAAGTGTGTTTTACCAGTTAGAGATTTGGAGAATAAAAAATGTCATGAACTCTACAACTTTATTAAATCAAACAAATCTTACGTTTCATGAATGTGGGCAAAGATTTATAGTAGATTAAGATCTTTGTAGATTTTTATTCTATGTCTACGGTTCATGCTGAATAAAGAACTCAGGTTTCGAGACGACCATCAAGCACTTGCCTATATTGCTTGAACATGTCATGAACTGATTTAATGTTTCGGCATGTTTCTTCGAAGAGGTAGGTAGAGCTACGTGACCAATAAAAGTTGTTCTCTCTGTTTTTAGAACCTAACAGAGCCAGTGTGAGGTTGGTAAACCGTAAACCGTAGAACCTGGTTGAAAAAAAAATCCAATTAGCAAATTTTATTCTGATTTGCCACTTACCTTTCTGATGCAATAACATTTATTTCGTTAATTGTTTTCTGTGCGCTTAATATAAAAGTCTTTCTCTGTACTATCTGACAGTGAAGTGAGTGTGTTTTAGCGTACTTATCCTGATATATATTTAAGTTTTGCCTGTTGTTTTTCCGTGTTAAGGTAGAGACCTTATATCCAGCACAGATGTTAACAAAATGAATGTAGCGTTAGATCTTTTAAGTCAGTATCAATTTCACGAAATATAATGATATCCAGCATACGTCTTCTGTACAAAAACTTTCAGAGGATTTGTTATATTTGTTTAAAATACTTTAGCGGAAACAATGTTTTAGTAAAGAATTTGTCTATTGTTTTGCCACTGACCATTCCAAGGCGGTAACCCCAAGGGTTCTCTTTTTCGTTAATTGTTTGTGGTATCTTTTTTGAAATTGATTTTTTTCCGCTCTTCCTTTTCCTTGCGTGCGGAGGCTGTGTTTTCTGAGTGTGGCAATTATTGTTATGCATATTTCACTTTTTTCTAACATAATTTATGTACAAAAATGAAAGTAGTATTTTTTGTAAGTGAATACTTAAATAGCAGGTTGTATTCTCTTCGTATTATTTATGTACTTTTATATGATACTTATTGACGTTCTAGGCACTTGACGGTTAAAGTGTCTATAAAAATGTGGATACTCTCTCATTTATCATGAAAGACAATATGCGAGCGCTCTGATGCCAAATTGTTGACGATTTCAAACGAGACAGAACACTCATTGGCAAACGTAACAGACTTCTTTGACACAGTGTCTAAACCAACAGTTTGGCTTGCATTTCAAGCTAATACAGTAAGTAAATGCTTTTATTTCGATATAATTGTATTGTTGTCGTCTGAAAGAGTCACATTAGTGCTATTGTAACTTACAGACTTCATATATGTGTCTTACTTTCTTGAGGTTTCCTCAGGTATAACTGTTATTGCGAAAACTGACTTACTGACTTAATTCTATAGCTGTAAATTTTTGTCACCTGGATACTTTAAAAAATGACTGGCTAAAAACTCCCAGAGATGTAACCCTCGGGTTCTCTTTTTTGTTAATTTTTAGTGGTGTCTCTTTTGAAACTTCATCAATCATTAAATTTATTAACCATGCTCTCTCCCTCTCTTCTTCTTGACTGTGTTGGGAAGCTGTTTTTTCTGAATGTGGCGATTCCTAATATGCATATTTTAGCTTTTTTGAGACCTTGTGGAGGATACTGACATTCTGAATATTTCCAAAGGTTTGATTCTGGCATAAAGTCTGCCTAAGTGAATATTTAAACAGAATGTTATTGATACTTTTGGTAGAGGAGACTGAATTACATAAAGTTTCCGCGTGTTTTTTATAACTTCAGGGTCCTTTAAAAGGGGATAGAAAGTCTTAAAGTTATAAAAGTTGTGACCTTGTAGATGACAGCGAGTGACTGAATTGTTATTTCCTGACACGAAGAAAAGTTTGAAGGTCACAAATTGTGTAACTTTAAGACCTTGAACAAATGAATGATGGAAAGTTTGAAAAGGTTTTCTCATTATTAAGGGTGTCTGAAGAGTCAAATCATCTTCAAATAACTTGAAGAAAGCTTACCAAAAATATTTACGTCAAGACAGATCGCTCTATAACTGCAAGTTAGGGTGACTTAGTTAATTAATTGAGTCCTTTTAAGCAAACTCAGAGCGCAAAGTTTGACTGACATTGGTTAAGTCCCTAAGTTAAAACTTGTGGCAAAAAAACAGATTTCTCATTGTAGTAACTTAACCTTGACCAAAAATTCAGTACTTAGCGTTTTCTTAAAATCTTACGTTTTTATCCGTAAAAAATCTGTTGTCACTGTATTTTAATTTCAGATATCATAAATTGCACAGCAAAATATTGTCATTACCAAAATTTTGCCCCAAAATTGGATTACACATTAGCCACATTTTTTATCATTAAACGTCAACTTGCCTTACAATAATTATAATACTAATTTAATCTGCTAAAGTTTGGAGTAAGTATGTTGTCTTTAGCCCAAGTTTTTTCGACAGTAATGTTAATGTATGGCAGACGTGTGATTGGTCTTTATTTTTAGATCTTTGATTTCCAGTTGTCCTTAAAACTTTGAGAACATAATTCCTACGGAAAGCTCGAAGTTTAATGGATTATATAACTGGTCTTTAGTTTATAAAGATCCCCAAGGTTCCTTCTAAAATTGTATTGCTGCCTTTCGTGCACATATAACGGTAAGAGGGAATATGCTTATTATAAAGCACGAAGCATTTTCGTTTTGAAACACTCTTTTTCCAAATCATTAACAAAATAACAATTATTTATTATTAAAGGATAACTGCTTATTATAACTTCGTACTCGTTTCTTCTTTGAAATTCGTAATTCATGAAAGGAAATTCAAAATATTAATAACAAGTACGAATATTTTACACTGACGTATTCATCAGAAAAATATATTATTTCTGCAAATTCTTTTTAAAGAACGAGCGTTTAAATTATTGTTGAATAAACAGAAGTCACCTTTAAAGTGTACATTTCCGAATCTGCAGAAAGACATTATGTAAAATTGCAATATGTATATCAGGAATGACCACATCCGGAAATACCAGCCTAGAGGAAAAGAAAGCATCTATCTATCTATCTATCTATCTATCTATCTATCTATCTATCTATCTATCTATCTATCTATCTATCTATCTATCTATCTATCTATCTATCTATCTATCTATCTATCTATCTATCTATCTATCTATCTATCTATCTATCTATCTATCTATCTATCTATCCATCCATCCATCCATCCATCCATCCATCCATCCATCCATCCATCCATCCATCCATCCATCCATCCATCCATCCATCCATCCATCCATCCAGCCAGCCATCCATCCATCCATCCATCCATCCATCCATCCATCCATCCATCCATCCATCCATCCATCCATCTATCTATCTAGCTATCTATCTATCTAGCTATCTATCTAGCTATCTATCTATCTATCCCTGGGATTTAAATTCTAACACAGGAACGATTCTACGTATAAAATGTTAAGTAGTTCTATAATGGCAGACATATTTGGTAAGTAGATTTATTTCGGCGGCTTGTTACAATGACGCCAATTCTTGGCCTCGCCATATTAAAACCGTTAAAAAAACGTCATTATTTACCAAAACCCAATTTGTGTATACAGGTATACAGTATCCATATATAATACTTGTATGTAAAAGTCCATTCTTGAAACACAGCGGGGCTATCATTAACTATCTTTAGCTATCCTGTTAATTAACCAAATTTACATTTATCTGTACTTTCTCTCTATTGTTCACACGTTTAACTTAATGTTTTACTAACTGATATTTGTTTATAACAGAATTTCGTAGAAATCCATTGGTAGAACAACAACCAGTATATTTTTATAAACAAGGAACGTCAAACAAATCTTCCAAAGTTCAACAAGCGGTCAGCGGATCTGATTATTAATGGTGCTAATTTAAACGACCTGACGTTAATCTGCTTTAAGTTAAAACGTCCTTATAATGGACTATTCAACTATTCATTCAAAATTGCCTCATTTTTTATTTGTTGGGTAATGTCGGAATAATCAAAAGAAAATCAAACTAGTTCAAGAACAAAAATCACAATGTATGGTGCAAGTTTGAACACGACCCTTTACTGGTCATTACCACTCATTATTACTAACGGGTCCATTGTTTAGGATGTTTAAAATTTATTTGTTCCCTTGTGTAAATTAAGGGCGGTTCTCAAAAGCGAGGAAATGTCTCTTTGACATTAATATTTTTTTTCCCTTTAATACCTGTAAAGATTGAAATCGAGCATAAAAATCACAGGCCCAGGCCGGGAGTCGCCTAAAGCGGCATGCAAATAGGAGCACGGCAATGAAATACGCCACTACCACATTCTCAGTGCACATATAAATGTTATTCTCACATAAAACATGTGTCGTGTTTGACACATTTCAAAGTCCCATTTTATACTTTTTAATATCGCATTTTGTTGTTTTTTTTTCGCTTTGTGGTGGTTTTAAAACGTCTGTCCGTACAATCAATCGGTGCTATTTTTCAATAGTGTTGCGTTCAACAGCTTCCTAAATTCTATTTTTATCGATATTTATATTCGGACTCTCCGAACTGCCAGTGAAGCAATCTCATTTACCATTTCAATTTACTTGCTTTTCTACTGGTCTCAGTGGAAGAATATGTGACTGTGTATGTGACAAATTTTAAAATGGAAATTATACTAACAACTTTTTATAATCGCAACGTCCTAAAATGAACGCCATAATATTGACAGCTTTCTTTACAAGCAACAACAATAAAACTGAAATAAAAACTTTCCCTTACCTTAAAAATGGCAAAAAGTTATGGATGTGCAAAACAGGAAATAAATATATAAAACGTGAATTTAAATGTATATTGAATTTAAAAGGGAAGAACTTATACTTAATATGTGTTTTAAAAGATTGAAAGTAGAACGATGGAAATGATTCGAAATAGAGAATGGGACTGATGTATTAAAGAACGTTAAAGTTAAGAATATTCTATATGTAGGAATAAGCGTAGTATGTGGGAATGCTTCATCAATTAACTCTATTAACAAACCTTGGTTATGAGAAAGAACTCATATAGCATTTAACTAGGAACATTTACTTAACGCTTATCAATTTAATTATTGATTTGTTAATGGAATGTATTGTATGACGCATTTTTTTCAGATTTGCAGATGAAATGTGACTTAGATGACGGATGGGATGATATCACAAGTGGGCAATGCTTTAAACTCTTTGAACCAAAAGTTACCTCCGAAGAAGCCATGTAATTTTTTGTTTTCTTCACGAAAGAATTATTTAAAAATGTCCTGAAAATGTACGCATTTTGATGAATACCAAAAAAGTCTTTCCACATTGTCATCAATGTTACTTTTAAATATATAGTCAACTACATGAATGATTAATGCAACATTTGCCACATTTGTTATAATTGTACCTTTATATTTCTATCTACTATTGCAACATCCAGAACAACAGCTTTCTTACATGACCAAACGCAGAAAGGAAAATGGAGCATGGGTTTAGACTATTTCAAGTAAGACACCATGTTGATGTCAATGAACGAAAATGGAAACATGAGCAGCAATACCCTAAGGATTTAAACCAGGTTCTTTGGTGCAACAATCTTATACTCGCCCATACGGGTTCTGATATAAACAATCAAGCAGTTGTCTTAGTGAATGAGTTTCAACGCGCCCTTAACTCGATAGTGTAGCATGCAAAATCACACAAACATGCATTACATCAGAAACTAACGGCATTCTCAAGCAAAAAAGGGTAGGTACTGAATGATTTTACCGAGAACATAGCAACTACAGTTAAATTAGAAAGAAGACAATGGCAACAACAAAAGAAACAGATCGAGCTCTAAGTTGTTTTGTTGTTGTTGTTTTTTTCAAGAGAAACCTCATAAATTCTAATACACATGTATATAAATAGATTTTTCATAAAACACTGGTTTGAGCAAAAATAACATTGTTTTAGTAGTAATAATTTTAAACTGAGGCTGTAATTTATATAAATCTTTGTAACAGCGATAAACTTTAAAAATGTTAATTTTAATTTGTGGTACATATACCCCATTTAAATATTTTCTCTTATGCAAAGATTGCGTTCTTTTAAAATGGATAATTTACGGTATTAAAATCATTTAAAGTGCTTGATCAATGTTGTGCTTATTTAGTTGTTAGTTCATTGTGATATATTATGTTGACAAGGGATGTGAAACGCGTATTTTCTTGATTGCACAAATCGTTTAGATACCGTGAGGTGTTGTTTAAACCTGTTATGATGTTATCTAATCAATGAAAATGCATAATACTTTGTAAAGCCGTATAGAAACATTTCAACAATATAGAGTATATATAATTCGGTTTTTTGTTGTTGTTGTTGTTTGTTTTGTTGTTTTTTGTTTGGGGGGGGTATCTAATCAATGAAAATGCATAATACCCTGTAAAGCCGTATAGAAACAGTCCAACAGTATAGAGTATATATAATTCGTTTTTTGTTGTTGTTGTTGTTGTTGTTGTTTGTTGTTGTTGTTTTTTCCGGGGGGTGATTCAATTTAGATCGATCTGGTACAATCACAGTTCTCTCTATGTTATGCTTTTATTGCATAATTTATGTTTATTTCAGAAGATGAAACTAGAAAGCCTCCAAAAATATGAAAATAATGCAGGCTTCGTTAGATCGCTTTTTTCCATATAACGACGGTGACGTTGATATTTAGGAATGTACGAGTAATAAACAATTTTCACCTCTTACGGTTTTTGTGTTCCAATCCCAGTATACTCAGTTACTCATTGCAAATATCAATTACAAATTGGAAGATCTGATGCTGGTCACGTATTTCTAGCTCTATCATATTGTTTGCCATCCTCGTAAGATAACCTATTCTTCGAATTGTATTCTTAACCGACAAATGACCTTACGGTTTGTAGAGACACTGAAAATATTATTTTTGAGTTCAGTTATAATCGCTACAAGAAGCCCATTTGAAATACATGTACGTCTCCGGTATTATTTGAAAATAGTATAATCTCTTATTTCAGGATAGTCACTGGTTATTGCACGTGCCATGTACTTTTAATATTGAGCTGGAGGAGTCGGGGAACAAATGGGCAATCCCTGGACTTAATGTCAGTTTTTCTTTGTCTGCCAAGCACACTTCAAACGAATGTACGCGATGATTTTTTTAAAGGAAAAGCATATGATAAAACATGTTTAATTTAATAAAACACAGTTCTACACATATCTTGGTCAGTATAACATCTACATATGAATAGCTGTTAAACATTTTAATAATTTTTCAAGCTTAGTCACAGCTTAACGCTGGTGTTGACAGTAAAAAGAGTTCTTGTCCGGGTTGTCCGTCCGTCCGTCCGTCCGCCCGTCAGTCCGTACGTCCCGATTCGTGTCCGGCCCTTAACTTTTTATTTAAAGTCAGATTTTAAAATTATTTTACAGAAATGATCACCATAATGAGAAGACGTGCCGCACGCAACATTTGGGTCGCTAATTTGAAGGTCAAGGTCACAGCATGACCTTGCAGCAAAATCATGTCCGGCCCATAACTTTTTTATTTGAAGTCGAGTCGGATTTTAAAATTATTTCACAGAAATGATCACCATAATGAGAAGACGTGTCGCACGCATCATTTGGGTCGCTACATTGAAGGTCAAGATCACAGCATGAACTTGCAGCAAAATCGTGTCCGGCCCATAACTTTTTTACTTGAAGTCGGATTTTAAAATTATTTTACAGAAATAATCCCCATAATTAGAAAACGTTTCGAGCGCAACATTTGGCCGCTACAATGAAGTTCGAGGTCACAGCATGGCCTTGCAACAAAATTGTGTCCGGCCCATACTATTTTATTTGAAGTCGGATTTGAAAATTATTTCACAGCAACAATCACCATAATAAGACGACGTGTCGCGCAACATTTGTGCTGCTACCTTGAAGGTCAAGGTCACATGATGACCTTGAAGCAAAATTGTGTCCTGTCTGTAACTCTGTTATTATAGTTGGATTTAAAAATTATTTTGCAGAAATGATCACCATATCGAGGGGACATGTCACACAACATTTCGGTCGCTTTATTGATTGCCAAGGTCATAGCATGACCTTGAAGCTAAATCATGTCTTGTCCATAACTTTGTTATTAATGGTTGGATTTCAAAATTGTCTGATTTTATAGAACAACACTATTTTCAAAATTCACCTCAATAGTTATACAACTTACTGTTTCTGTGACAAAGTACCCATTCGGGGAGCTTCACCAGTCTTCGACGGTCTCCTGTTCAATATTGTAAATAGTTTCATTCTAAGCAGGAAAAATGTTCCTTGCACATGTTTTTTTCCTTTTTTTGTCTTCAGTAGTGTTATCATGTTCGCCGTCGAAGGCAATTAGGCATAATATAAATAAAATGGAAAATAAATGACGAAAGAGCAAGCGCACGCCTCGGTGGCTAGATTTATGTGGTTTCTACTACAGACGTTGTTTGCGGAACAAGCTGTCCAATTCATGAAATTTGTTTTTCACAATGCAATTAAATGTAGAACTTAGAAAAGTTGAGGGGAAGGACAATGAACGGCCATGGAATTGTGAACTAAATAGAGTAAAATAGACATGTTGCGAAAGACTTTTACGTCAACCGATTGATTATGTTACGTTCAAAGCCTGAGTATATAAAGTAGGAAAAGAACACATTGTCCATTAATGAAATACCGTGCCCGTAACATATTTGTGCAAAATAGTCTGTATTAATTTCTTGTGTTAGCGATTGGCGAAGAGGAGCTGCCGATTAAAAGGTAAAATTGTGAGTTGTTTCTAATAATTCAATTTTATTTTTCTTACGTTGGATAAAAAAAAGAAAACACACTCGTATAATGACTCTTTATTAGAATTACTGTCATTTGATGTTGCTTTTTGTGATATAGTTTGGAAGTTTAGTCAAAAACTGCACTTTGCAATGTTTGTCTAAAACATTTCAAAATGTTGTAAAGCGTACATTTATTAAATACAGGTATAAGATTTCGTTACGTTTTTTAGCTCACCTGAGCACGAAGTGCTCATGGTGAGCTTTTGTGATCGCCTGATGTCCGTCGTCCGTGCGTCCGTCCGTCCGTCGTCAACTTTTTCTTCAAACGACTTCTTCTCTGAAACGGCTAGGCCAATTTTAACGAAACTTGCCACGGATGTTCCTTACATGAAGCTCTTCCAAAGTTGTTCAAAAAAATCAATTCCATGCAGAACTCTGGTTGCCATGGCAACCGAAAGGAAAAACTTTAAAAATCTTCTTGTCTGAAACCACAAGGCCTAGAGCTTAGATATTTGGCATTTAGCATCCTCTAGTGGAACTCTACAAAGTTTGTTCAAATTATTTCCCTGGGGTCAAAATTGGCCCCGCCCCAGGGGTCACTTCATTTTACATAGACTTATATAGGAAAAACTTTAAAAATCTTCTTGTCTGAAACCACAAGGCCTAGAGCTTAGATATTTGGCATTTAGCATCCTCTAGTGGAACTCTACAAAGTTTGTTCAAATGATTTCCCTGGGGTCAAAATTGGCCCCGCCCCAGGGGTCACTTCATTTTACATAGACTTATATAGGCAAAACTTTAAAAATCTTCTTGTCTGAAACCACAAGGCCTAGATCTTAGATATTTGGCATTTAGCATCCTCTAGTGGAACTCTACAAAGATTGTTCAAATTATTCCCCTGGGGTCAAAATTGGCCCCGCCCCAGGGGTCACTTCATTTTACATAGACTTATTTAGGCAAAACTTTAAAAATCTTCTTGTCTGAAACCACAAGGCCTAGAGCTTAGATATTTGGCATTTTGAAACCTCTAGTAGAACTCTACAAAGATTGTTCAAATTATTTCCCTGGGGTCAAAATTGGCCCTGCCCCAGGGGTCACTTCATTTTGCATAGACTTATATAGGAAAAACTTTAAAAATCTTCTTGTCTGAAACAACAAGGCCTAGAGCTTAGATATTTGGCATTTAGCATCCTCTAGTAGAACTCTACAAAGATTGTTCAAATTATTCCCCAGGGGTTTAAATTGGCTCCGCCCTAGGGGTCACTTCATTTTATAAAGACTTGTATAGGAAAAACTTAAAAAATCTTCTTGTCTGAAACCACAAGGCCTAGAGTTTAGATATTTGGCATTTAGCACCCTCTAGTGGAACTCTACAATGATTGTTCAAATTATTTCCCTGGGGTCAAAATTGGCCCCGCCCCAGGGGTCACTTCATTTTACATAGACTTATATAGGTAAAACTTTAAAAATCTTCTTGTCTGAAACCACAAGGCCTAGAGCTTAGATGTTTGGCATTTAGCATCCTCTAGTGGAACTCTACAAAGATTGTTCAAATTATTTCCCAGGGGTCAAAATTGGCCCTGCCCCAGGGGTCACTTCATTTTACATAGACTTGTATAGGCAAAACTTTAAAAATCTTCTTGTCTGAAACCACAAGCAGAGAGTACTTTTGTACTCAGGTGAGCGATATAGGGCCATCATGGCCCTCTTGTTTTTTCATTTTTGGGGGTGGCTTTATGGTCATATTGTTTCCTTTCAGAAAAAACAATGGCGGCAACTGAAGTTGTTTTAGTTCTTTTGTTGTGTTCTTCTTGCTTCCTGGAGACGAGCGCATTTTACATAGACTGCTCCATGGAATGTCTCTTCGACGCTTCTAGGAAATCTTCTATCTGTTTTTGTCATCGTAAACGTAAAACGTATTGGGGACAGTTGACGTCAGAGACAAAAACCAACAATTTACCGACGTTTCGTTATGGAAAGTGAACAGCACTGGTAAACAAGTTTTATCGTAAAATAAGCAATAAATTAGAAATTTGATAATTATATGATTTTTAGTATAATTGTGCATTTCAATGGCAGAGATCTCATGGCAACGGAGTGAATGTTTTATAAATGAATGTAAACTTCATATGTGCTAAGAATTTTGAAAAAGTTACAACGGACGCTGCTAGGCGGTTTGGTCAGCAATATGCATTTCCATTACCGCCAATGAACTGGCTCAATCGAACCGAACCTATAATATTTTCATATTTGTCGTGTTCGGTGGCTTTCGTCCTACTTGAATTGACATACTTATAACAAGCATGCTCTCTCTCTCTCTCTCTCTCTCTCTCTCTCTCTCTCTCTCTCTCTCTCTCTCTTCTTTTTCGCTGCGTGGGGAGGCTGTGTTTTGTGAGTGTGGCGATTCCTGATATGCATATATTACTTTTTTTTCAAAGTTCTCTTTTCATCTATTTGAATATTTACATCTCGTCTAGTGATATATTTACACTGTTACGGTCGGCTCATAAAACTAAGTTCGCATTCCTCAGATATTTTCTCAGTTATTAATTAATCATGTTTTGTTTTACTTTATAGGTGGAAACTCTAGTTTGAAGAATGACGGACACTAACAGAAATATGATTTTTGCTCTTAGCGAGACAAGCATGCAATAATGATGACTTTCGATAAAAGGGGTCTCGAAGATGTATTACCAACGCCGGTAGAATTTTTGTCCGTCATTACATTACATTTGTATACGAAAACAGATCTTGAATAAAGATTAACAAAAGGAAAAGAGAAAACTGACACTTTTTTCGCTTGGAAAATATGTTTTTATACCTCAACAAAGTGGGAAGGATATAGAGTTGCACTCGTCCGTCCGTACTTACGCCCGTCCGCCCATAGGTCCTCCAAATCTTGTCGCATCAACTCCTCCTAAATAAGGTGGATTTCTTTCAAACTTGCACAGATGATCAAGCAGGATGTGTAGATGATTGTAAAGAAAGCACTTTTTCCTGCGACATTTTTACCAGAGTAATGGCCGCTTGTTATTACAAATGTTGTTGCAGCAGTGGGGGCATGAGTGTCCGAGGACACATTCTTATTACTATTTCTTCAATAAGCAGGTTAACAATCATTAAATATTATTCTTGTGTTTAACTTTTATTATACACATATGTCGGACGAAAAATGTGTTGTTTTTTCAACAATTTAATGGCATTTTAAAAGGCATTCTCTACTCTTCTGTTTTTCTTTGCATTCCTTCCTCTTATCATCATTATCATGATGGTTAGTACCATTATCTTATCCTCAAAACATATCACGGTTATTAAAAAAGACATCATCTCTTTTGAAAATTGCATCTTTAAAGTGAACTTGCACGTCTCTATGATAAAACTATTCAACTGACTGATTCCATTTTGAATTGGGAAATATTCGGTCGAGGGTGTGGCTACAACAAAAGCCGCACACACATTGTTTTTGTCTTGTGAAGTCGGCAAGCACACTCGTTCTAGCGCGAATTGCTTCGAAAAAGTGTGGCGTCATTTGCTTGGTTGTCAGAGCGGCTGTTTAATCGACCATTCAAAGGGCCATGATGTCACGAATTCCTTTAAATATTGTGGTAAGAATTGATTATATTAAGGAGTGTAAATGCCAATATTTCATCGCGTATCGCGCGAATCGGGATATGAACAACATTCCGGTTGTTTAAATTATGCGTTAAGCCCCTAGGGCTTCGCACACTTTAAACAACTTAAATAGTTTTTCATACCCTTATAAACGTGATAACATGTAGATTCAAACCCTAAATTAACGAATTTATGTAGAAATAAATGTGTTCCAGCCAATTTTAGGATTAGTTCACCGAAACATTCGTACACTGCGTAAAATTCCTCATTAGAAACTTAGTTTGCAAAGTCCAAAAGCGTGAAAACATATCATTTACGTAAATAAGCATACACTCTTTTACATCCTGTAAAACTTTGGATCACAATTTTCGTTTTGATAAATGATTCAGTACAATTAGAGTAAAAACGTCACATAGCACTTAAGGCTGTACAGTTTATAAATGACATTACAGTTGGTACTCCACAAAAGCACAAAAAGAAATTAACAAACCTTAAACAAATGTCGTTGACATTGCAATAGCTTCACCGACTTAAACATTTGCATTCACATCGATTCTCATTACCGTACCTCTGCGTTCTAAACACTTTACAGGCCGGAAACATGGTCTACGAGCCCGAGGCGAACCCAGCCAGCATACCAGCAAAAATCAATTAAACGGGTGACTTGCCGGCATCTTTTGTGTACAAACTGGCCTGCAATTCCATGTCGCATTACAAACAACACGATTATTTCGCGTTAACCGCTTACTTAATAAATGGCGACACAAAATGTATCTATTTTTAGTATATTGACCTCTTGTTTTGGCACTGTCATAATAATTGCAACTTTTCGCAAACGTTAACTGGTTAGCTAGTTAATTATCGCCTATTTGCGAACCCTAACTGGTAACCTACGGTAAAAATATGCCACCATAAAAATCAACATCCAGTTCGCTGCTAAATACATGTATAACTGTCATTATAGTGTTTCGGCGTAAAAATTTAAAATAACATCAACATTAATAATTTTGAGTTTTCAATTATTAGATAAATCAAATTTATTGCAATTATTTGCTTTAACTTCATAATTGTCTCTAAACGCATGGCTGTATAGAATTCCCTGGCTTATGTTTAATATGTTGTGTATGTTTACGTTATTGATGTTGTAATGTTTTGATTTTCGTGTCAGTGAAGAAAGTAGTTCTCACAGCTCCATGATATTGCCATGGCTCGAACTAAGAAGTCCCGTAACGAGCCTACCATCCGGGCCACATGACCACCGCGCTTGTTCGATTCAGAGAATGTTGTTTCGTGATTTGAAGAATTGACAATGTTCGTGTATTTTACATAAAACATATTGCGTATTTGAGTGATTGATATTAAACTTTTTAATACCTAATGTTAGTTATATACGAATGAACTCAAATTTATTAAATTTTGAGATATGCAACATATTAAAAAAAGACAATGAAGGAAGTCCTTTTTGAACCTGCTCCTTTTTATAAGTATTGTTGTTAATGTCAATAAAACTGTAATTAGTAAAAGAGAATACGTGACTGAATATGCTTGAATTCATACATGTAACAAATTAAAACGCAATCTGTTGTGAAGTTTATAGCCTGATATTTCTGATAAGATTGAAATCTTATTTAAAAATCTTTTGTCTAGTAAATGTATTACAATTATTTTGAAATATTGACTGTTCCAGTAAACGATATAAAAATATTACACATATTGACGTATATTACCACAGTTTCGTTGTTTTGGCGTGTTTACTCATAGTTCATAGTGAAAGACAAGCATTCGTAGTTTGTACAATCAAAGTTTGGATGGGGTTTCGTAATATTGGCATGTAAATGGAAACGTCTGAGTTGCTCACAAGTATATTCAGATGTTCTCAGTATGAAAATGAATACATAAATCTGACATGGTAAGTTAGTGTCGTTGTGTTGACATGCAAACCGGAAACTGTGCAGTGTTAACATGTATAATTTAATGTTTGTATTATAAACATGCATCAATATTTGCGCTCAGCTGACATGTATCGGTAGAGATAATAAACAATATGAACAATTTTAACGTTATTCATTTCGATGCACCAGATATGGAAATATTGCAGATACAGATTTTTTAATAACTGCATCGACACCAGAACCCCTAGTTCAATGGTATTTCAAATGTTCCATCTGTTTAGGCCTGACCTGTTGGCTCATCATAAACTACATCTTACTGACTATTTATAAACCGCCCACTGTTGTAGTTGTAGCATCGAGGAGCTAAGTTTCATCTGATGTCTAAAATAATACAAATACTGGTACACTGACGTGTTCTTTAGAAAGTAATAATGTTAGTGCGCGCTCTTTACAAATTACAAAATTCGGAATCAGAATTGAGCCGAAACATGACAAAGAACTTACCATATAATGCTTGCCTAAAATGCACAAACCACAATATAAAGCAAGAGTTGTCACCAACTACACTTCTGGCACAATATTACATTATCCGTGCTTACAACAAGAAATGAACATGCTATAAGGTATTGCGAAAAGGGTTTCGAATCCACTGGCATAAATTAATTTTGGTCTGTTTCAACTCAGTTGCATTTTGAAGTAGCTTGCACAAATAATGTTCATAAAATGTCTCTATCTATCTATCCCTGGGATTAAAATTCTAAAACAGGAACGCTTCTATATGTAAAATTTTAAGTTGTTTTATAATGTCAGACATATTTTGGTAAGTAGATTTATTTCGGCGGCTTGTTACAATGACGCCAATTCTTGGCCTCGCCATATTAAAACCGTCATTATTTACCAACACCCAATTTGTGTATGCAGTATAGTGCGATTATATTAACCTGCCCATTTTGCATACATTATTCGGTGGTTGGTTGTGATATTTTTCGGCGTTAGCTGTCTAAGCTCACTTTTGACCTAGTTTTTCGACCAATGAAATGTTGTAAATAATACTCGTATTCTCTTATTATGCAGAGGGAAAATGAAATAAACTATTTCAATTGGTAGCTATTTACACCAGAGAGGCATCTAGCAGGGTGGAGAGGTATCTTGTGGGATTTTTATTATTATCCGGCGGAAAAATCAAATAGATTAATTCGATTGGTTGTTAGTGGGTGTTGTATTGGAGGAAAAACATATTTACGATTTAACTAACCAGTTAAGTCAATAATGATGGCTTAGATACAATATTATATGGAATATTCTTGGGTGTCAGGTAAACACTTGCATACAATACACAGTGTAAAACGAAAGAGAAGTGTAGATATTCCTAGTTCTTACTGGTTCCTTTCTAGTTCCTTTGATACTGATTGTTAATATCAAATACGAAATACAAGATCATTGTAGTGTAGTGGCTAACACTCTCGCCTGTCAAGCGGAGGCCCCGGGTTCAATACTCAGGACGGACACTTTTTTAAAGTTAATATACGTAAAAGTTGGTAGATTTCGCTCTTGTAACAGGCTGTTATTATTTATATTTATTAAATTTCAAGGACATTTATTCATCTTGAATTCTCACTCTACACGAGGTATTTTATTGAAACTGAATATTTTGCTTCTTTAATCGACTTGTTATCACTGAATGAAATTGTTGCAACAGCTTCAATATTTTTTTTGAAAGACACTTTCAATAAATTTATGAGTTGTCATGATTTGGTCGCTTAATCTCTAAGTCATACTAAGAAGGCAGGGAGGGTTCGTCAACAGCTATAACAAATAAAATAAAATAACTAAACTGTGTCTGCTTTGCCTCTCTGTATTCCTTTCTTTCTTATATATATACATGTATATATAAATCTTTTCCATCAACGCCGTTTATCTTTTTTAAAGATATTTCTTGTTAACTTTATCACCAAAGCGTGAAAGTCGTCATAACCTCAACGGGAAATCCATTATTCATAAAGTATATAGGTGTCTTCTTTCCGCTAGGCAGGTATGAACGCGGAATGGCTCAGTGGTAAAGTGCAGCATTCAAACGCTAAAGGTATGTGGTTCGAGTCCTGCTAGAGCCATTTTTGTTTTTATACTTTTTTACCAATCGAGAGATGTAGTGATTGACGCTAATATGGACAACTTTGTGATCAATCTTGCCGATGACAGCAGCGATGATGACGACAGTGACAGTGGCACTGACACCGCAAGTGAAACAGAACTGCTGTGATATGTTTAAAATATTTTGTACTGATATAAAACGCAAATATTATAGGTCCAAGTACGACTCGAACCTGTGCCAAGCAGCAAACAAAAAAAATGTTGTTTGCTATTTTCTGCCTTCCTACCAACTGCGCTATAGACGCACGTGGAAGTGAATGCAGTTTTAAAGATATACATACAAATGCAAAAGACCAGTCCAAAATAGCAAGGATATCCCCGTCTCAAAATAGCACGTTCAACCACTGTGTAATGTATGCATAATGGGCAGGTTAATATAATCGCACTATATACATATATAATAGTTTGTATGTAAAAGTCCATTCTAGAAACACAGCGGGGCTATCCTTAACTATCCTGTTAATTAACCAAATTTACATTTATCTGTACTTTCTCTCCGTTGTTCACTCATCTAACTTAATGTTATACTTACTGATATTTAGTTTGTTTATAACAAAATTTCTTAGAAATCCACTGGAAGAACAACAACTCGTATATTTTAATAAACGAGGAACGTCAAACATGTCTCTCAAAGTTCAACAAGCGGTCAACGGATCTGAGCTTATCGCCATTTCAGCCAATCAGATGCTTGAGATATCAGACTGGTTTCCATGCTCAGTTTTATAACCTTGGGCACTGATTGTTAAGGATGCTTATTAAAACAGCCTGCGTAAATCTGCCTCAAATTAAAATGGTCAAAACAACCTGACTATTCATTCTAATTTTCCTCTTTTTTGGTTAAATAAGTCAGCCTAGTTACAACGGCCTTATTTTTTGTCAGTTTAATTAGCCTCACTTTTGGTAAAAACGGCTACCTTTAAAAAACAACATGAAATTAAATATGAATAATTGTTTAATATAATCAGAATAAGGTGAAATGATTAAAGTCGATAATTATTATTATTATTAAATTTATAATATCAAAAACCTGAGAGTGAATACAAAGGTATTTTATTGGTGAGCAAAGAATATGAAGGAATGTTAAAAAACAAGTTCAAAAACTATAAATCACAATGTATGGTGCAAGTTTGAACACGACCCTTAACTGGTAATTACCACTCACTATTACTAATGGGTCCATCGTTTAGAATGTTTCAAATTTATTCATTTCCTTGCGGTTCTCAAAAGCGAGGTAAGTTCTCGTTGACAGAACTGTATATGTTTTTCCTTTAATGCCAGTAAACAATGAAATCGAGCATTAAAATCACAGGCTCAGGCCGGGAATCTCCTACAGTGTCATGTAAATAGGTGCTCGGCAATGAATTACTCATCACCATATTCTCAATAAAACGGTGCGCATGTAAAATTTATTCTCACATAACACATCGATGTGTCTAGTTTAACACATTTCAAAGTCCGATTTTATATTTTTTAATATCGCATTCGCGTTTTTTCGCTTTGTGGTGGTTTTAAAACGTTTGTCCGTACTTTCGGTAATTTTTTCCATAGTGTTGCTTTCAGCGCCTTTTAATTTCTATTTTTATCGTAATTTTTATTCGGGGTGTCCGAATTTCCCTTGACGCAATCTCATTTAACATTTTAATTTTCTTGCTTTTCTACTGGTCTCATTGGAAGAATATGTAACTGTGTATGTGACTTCTCTTATAAAATGCTAAAACGCAAATTAACTAACAGCTTTTTACGCAACGTCCTTAAAATGAACGCCATAATATTGACAGATTTCTTACAAGCAACAACAATAAAACTTAAATAATAAATTTCTCTTACCTTAAAATGGAAAAAAATCGTCTAATTGATGAGCAAACTGAGCAAAAACGGAAATCAACAAATAAAATGTTAAGACTTATGTACATGTATGATAAAAGACTGAAAGTAGAACGAAGGAAACGATCCGAAATAGGGGATGGGACTGATGTATGAAATAACGTTAGAGTTAAGAATATTCTCTATGTAGGAATGAGCGTAGGATGTGGGAATGCTTCATCAATTAACTCTAAGAATAACCCTTGGTTATGAGAAAGAACACATATAGCATTTAACTATGAACTTAACCCTAACAATTTCTTTATTTGTTAATGGGATGTATAGTATGACGCATTTTTCAGATTTGCAGATGAAATGTGACGTAGATCACGGCTGGGATGACATCACGAGTGGGCAATGATTTGAACTATTTGAATCAAGAGTTACCTTCGAAGAAGCCATGTAAGTTTTTGTTTTGTTTTTTCACGAAAGAATTACATGTATTTGAAAATGTCCTATATGTAAATATTTTGATGAAAACCCAAGAAAGTCGTTCCACATTGCCATCAATGTTACTTTAAAAAATATAGTAAACGACACGAATGTGTTATAATTGTACCTTTACATTTCCATCCATTATGGCTACATCTAGAAAAACAACTTTCCTACATACTCAAAACGCACAAACGCAGAGGAAACGAGAGTATAGGTTTATACTATTTCAAGTAAGACACCACAATTAACTAAAATTGAAACCTGAGCCGCAAAACACTAAGCATTTAAACCAGGTTCTTTAGTGCATCAATCTTATATTATGTGCCTGCCATAACATGTTCAAATATAATCAATCAAGCAGTTGTCTTGATAATTTAGCTTCAACCCGCCCCTTAAATCTATAGTGTAGCATGCAAAAGCGCACACACATGAAATACATCAGAAACTAATGGCATTCTCAAGCACAAATGGGTAGGTATTCAATTATTTTACCGAGAACAGAGCACCTTAAGTAAAATTAGAAAGAAGACGTTGGCAAGAACAAAAGAACGAGATCTATGCTGTTTTTCTAGAGAAACCTCATAAACTCTAAAACAAATCAAATGTAAATCGGTTAATAAAAGTCATGTTGGTAGCCTGTCTTAAAATTATAGAAAAATGGAAAATATAAAATTGTTTTTTTATTTTTCTTAACTTATTCATAGATTCTCCGTTCAACACTGGTTGAAAAAATACTTTGTTTCAGTAGTAATAATTTTAAACTGAGACTATAATTTATATAAAACTTTGTTACGGCAATAAAACAGTAATGGAAATTAATAACACCGCCTAGCCCCGAGTTAAGCGCAACTCAATATTTATACCAATAAACAGATCAATGTTGACCATCCCAAACGATGGTGTGCATATGGCCGTGGTCATTGAACCTTCAATGCGGTATTTTCAGATTAATACCATTCCAGGTTCAGCGGCGTATGGTCCCCAGGTCAACGATGGGTTTGCCCTAAACGAGAACATAAAAGCGGATCTAAACCGAATAGAATTTTGATAGGAGATCTAAGAATATAAATCTTGCAGATCACAGACAACGCCAAAGGCAAAATTTAAAAAGCGAGAAGTATATCCTTGGGGTGATTGAACAATATCCAACTCTATATTGGCTGGGAAATTGATACCACGCATCTCAAAACTGGCCGAAATATGAACACAAAGGTAATTTTAGAAGTACTATTAACAGTACATAAGTATCGTGCTCAACGACCTTCAAAGGACGTAATTGATAACAGCACTTATTGAATGTTCGGGGAGACTTTTTACACCCGCCACAAAGATTGCGTTCATTTAAACTTGAATATTTGAAGAGCAAACAAACTGTGAAACCTTGATAGATGTTTCACGTGGAATATCACCATCTCAAATGGATTAATTACAGTATTAAAATCATTTAAAGTGTTTGTTCGATGTTGGGCTTATTAAGCTATTAGTTCATTATGATGTATTTTGTTTACAAGAGATGGGAAACACTTATTAACATGACTCCACAAATCAATTAGATACCGGTGAGGTGTTGTTCGAGCCTGTAATGGTGTTATATAATCAAGAAAAATGCATTACACTCTGTATAGCAGTATAGAAACAGATCAACAATATAGGATGCATAGTAATTACCCACAATGATGCATGTTACTTGTTTATATGTAAATAGAGATAGGATTTATAATATAACTATGTTTCTGGTAAGAATTATTATCATAAGAACGATCTGTTAAAACACTATTATAATATTCAATTAAAGCACTTTTTTTCTCTTCCAAACACTATTACAATCAAACTAGTGAGATTGTCTTCTACTGAACGTGAAATAGAAAATGATGCAAAAATCAAAAGTTGACAAATTATTTTATTAAAGCTCCTTCAAAACGTCGACTGAGTCTTAAATCGACCAATACGATTTTGCCGTGTGGCTGCAAAAGCGTTTTCGCAATGCATAACAACATGTTCTTTTATTGTAGTAAAACAAGATGTTAATTTCAGTTGTGCAAAAACTTGAGTTGGTGATTGGTCTCGCTTTGTATGTTCTTGAGTGAGCACTAGTGAGACAACATTGTCTTCAGGGATTTAATTTAGATCTTTCTGGAACAATCATAATTTTTATTTAATGCTTTTAATGCATAACTTAGGTTTATTTCAAATGTTGAAACTAGAAAGCCTCCAATAAATATGTAAACAATGTAGGTTTCGTTAGATCGCTTTTTTATAACGACGGTGACGTTGATATTTAGGAATGTAATAAACAATGTTCACCTCTTACGGTTTTTGTGTTCCGATCCCAGTATACTCAGTTGCTCATTACAAATATCAATTACAAATTGGAAGATCTGATGCTGGTCACGTATTTCTAGCTCTATCGTATTGTTTGCCATCCTCGTAAGATAACTTATTCTTCGAATTATATACTTAATTGACAAATGACCTTAAGGTTTGTAGAGACACTTAAAGTATTATTTTTGAGTTCAGTTATAACCGCTACGAGAAGCCCATTTGAGATACGTGCACGTCTCTGGTATTGTTTGAAAATAGTGTAATCTCTTATTTCAGAATAGTCACTGGTTATTGCACGTGCCAGTGTACTTTCAATATTGAGTTGAAGAAATCGGGGAACAAATGGGCAATCCCTGGACTTAAAGTCAGTTTTTCTTTGTCTGCCAAGCACACATCAAACGAATGTACGCGAAGATTAATTCAAAGGACAAGCATATGATAAAACATGTTTAATTTAATAAAACACAGTTCTACTCATTTCTTGGTCAGTATAACATCTACGTATGAATAGCTATTAAACATTTTTAATTTTTCAAGCTTAGTCACAGCTTAATGCTGGTGTTGACAGTAGAAAGTGTTCTTGTTAATGAAAGCAGTGGAATAACAGCGCTTGTAGTGGAGGTTGTTTATGGCAGTGTTGCTTGATTTGGCAGTGTGGTTAGTGTAACTGTAAAGGAAAGTAAACCGTACGCAGAGTTTGTAACGTGACATTTTCTTAATAACAACCTTTCATGTAAACGAGGTCAAGATTTTTTAATTGGTCATAGTGTTAGTGAGCACACTATCTTTGGCAAGTGTGATTTACCAGTAAGACATTTTGGCGAAAAAAATGTCATGAACTGTGCAACTTTATTAAATCAAACAAATCTTACGTTTCATGAGTGTGGACAAAGATTTATAGTAGATTCAGATCTTTGTAGATTTTTTTATTATATGCCTACGGTTCATGCTGAATTAAGATATCTGGTTTCGAGACGATCATCAAGCACTTGCCGATATTGTTGCCTGAACATGTCATGAACAGATTTAATGTTTCGGCATGTTTCTACGAAGAGGTAGGTGGAGCTATGTGACCAATAAAAGTTGTTCTCTCTGTTTTTAGAACCTAACAGAGCCAGTGTGAGGTTGGTAAACCGTAAACCGTAGAACCTGGTTGAAAAAAATCCAATTATCAAATTTTATGCTGATATCCAGCATGTGTCTTCTGTACAAAAACTTTTAGAGGATTTGTTATATTTGTTTAAAATACTTTAGCGGAAACAATGTTTAAGTAAAGAATTTGTCTATTGTTTTGCCACTGACCGTTCCAAGGCGGTAACCCCAAGGGTTCTCTTTTTCGTTAATTGTTTGTGGTATCTTTTTTGAAATTGATTTTTTTCAGCTCTTCCTTTTCCTTGCGTGGGGAGGCTGTGTTTTCTGAGTGTGGCGATTATTGTTATGCATATTTCACTTTTTTCTAACATGATTTATGTACAAAAATGAAAGTAGTATTTTTTGTAAGTGAATACTTAAATGGCAGGTTGTATTCTCTTCGTATTATTTTGTATTTTTATATGATACTTATTGACGTTCTAGGCAATTGACGGTTAAAGTGTCTATAAAAATGTGGATACTCTCTCATTTATCATGAAAGACAATATGCGAGCGCTCTGATGCCAAATTGTTGACGATTTCAAACGAGACAGAACACTCATTGGCAAACGTAACAGTCTTCTTTGACACAGTGTCTAAACCAACAGTTTGGCTTGCATTTCAAGCTAATACAGTAAGTAAATGCTTTTATTTCGATATAATTGTATTGTTGTCGTCTGAAAGAGTCACATTAGTGCTATTGTAACTTACAGACTTCATATATGTGTCTGACTTTCTTGAGGTTTCCTCAGGTATAACTGTTTTTGCGAAAACTGACTTACTGACTAAATTCTATAGCTGTAATTTTTGTCACCTAGATACTTTACAAAAATGACTGGCTAAAAACTCCCAGAGATATAAGCCTCGGGTTCTCATTTTTGTTAATTTTTAGTGGTGTCTCTTTTGAAACTTCATCAATCATTTTATTAACCATGCTCTCTCCCTCTCTTCTTCTTGACTGTGTTGGGAGGCTGTTTTTTTCTGAATGTGGCGATTCCTAATATGCATATTTTAGCTTTTTTGAGACCTTGTGGAGGATACTGACATTCTGAATATTTCCAAAGGTTTGATTCTGGCATAAAGTCTGCCTATGTGAATATTTAAACAGGTGTTATTGATACTTTTGGTAGAGGAGACTGAATTACATAAAGTTTCCGCGTGTTTTTTATAACTTCAGGGTCCTTTAAAAGGGGATAGAAAGTCTTAAAGTTATTAAAGTTGTGACCTTGTAGATGACAGCGAGTGACTGAATTGTTATTTCCTGACACGAAGAAAAGTTTGAAGGTCACAATTGTGTAACTTTAAGACCTTGAACAAATGAATGATGGAAAGTTTGAAAAGGTGTTAATTGTTATTAGAAGATACTGAGAGTTCAAAAAGTTAAAATCATTATTTATAATTCGTAGAGAAAGGATAGTCTTGCTGACTGTTTAAACAGGTGTACGCTTCATGTAAAAAAAAACTGAAGACAGGAATGACCATCTTACAGTTTAAGAGTTGTAATTTTTCTTAATAAATGCTAAAGAAAAGTTTTGAAAGTTTCTTATTATTACATCAAGATCTTGTAGAATTCAGTAGCTGAAAGATAAAAATGGCGTACTTGAATTTTTTATGAAGATTGCTTGGAAGAGATTGTCTAATTATATACTTAGGAGAGTTAAAATAATTAATTGTTTTCATGTCCCAATATTAAAGGCCACCCAAATTATTTATATCGAACCCCAGTAGCAGTCAAGATGATGAATGGTTTCGTCATGACGACCTAATCCAATTGAGGATTGCAAAAATTACTGTTTCTGAAAGTGTCCCAAAAACATTGGATAACCAAAATACAACACAAGAAGTGCCCGAAAGTACCAGGATGCAACAATTTATTAATTTCGTGAGAAAGGTATTTCTCATTATTAAGGGTGTCTGAAGAGTCAAATCATCTTCAAATAACTTGAAGAAATCTTACCAAAAAATATTTACGTCAAGACAGATCGCTCTATCACTGCAAGTTAGGGTGACTTAGTTAATTAATTTCAGTTATCATAAATTGCACAGCAAAATATTGTCATAATCCAAAATTTTGCCCCAAAATTGCATTACACATTAGCCACATTTTTTATCATTAAACGTCAACTTGCCTTACAATAATTATAATACTAATTTAATCTGCTAAAGTTTGGAGTAAGTATGTTGTCTTTAGCCCAAGTTTTTTCGACAGTAATGTTAATGTGTGGCAGACGTGTGATTGGTCTTTATTTTTGGATCTTTGATTTCCAGTTGTCCTTAAAACTTTGAGAACATAATTCCTACGGAAAGCTCGAAGTTTAATGGATTATATAACTGGTCTTTAGTTTATAAAGATCCCCAAGATTCCTTCTAAAATTGTATTGCTGCCTTTCGTGCACATATACTGAGCTATTTAGTATGTTTTGCCACAAACGGTAAGAGGGAATATGCTTATTATAAAGCACGAAGCATTTTCGTTTTGAAACACACATTTTCCAAATCATTAACAAAATAACAATTATTTATTATTAAAGGATAACTGCTTATTATAACTTCGTACTCGTTTCTTCTTTGAAATTCGTAATTCATGAAAGGAAATTCAAAACATTAATAACAAGTACGAATATTTTACACTGATGTATTCATCTGAAAAAATATGTTATTTCTGCAAATTCTTTTTAAAGAACGAGCGTTTAAATTATTGTTGAATAAACAGAAGTCACCTTTCATGCGTACATTTCCGAATCTGTACAAAGAAATTATCTAAAATAATTGCAATATGTATATCAGGAATGACCACATCCGGAAATACCAGCCTAGAGGAAAAGAAAGCATGGGTTTTACCATGATTGGTTTAAAACATGGTTTTATACCATGATTTATTAACAAACCAACAAATCTGTTATAAGGTATCACAAAAAAGTTTGATTTGTTGTGAAAAAATAACACAAAGCAACAAATTCAAGCCTTTGACAGTCGCCAACAACCGTTATGAATTAATTCTAAACCATTTCTTATCCATTTTCCATTGCGGATGGTGTTGATCAATAAAGTTTGTGTTGTATTTATTGAATCTCGTTACAATAAGTTCTAAGCGAAATCTTAACGAGCATTACGATAGAAAAGTAGACTAGGAGAAGATTTTAACAACATATCGTATGTGTTTTGAAAGGATAGTTCATGAACATTACGTTTTCAGAGGACTTCGACTAGGGCTGCAGAAGAGGTCATAACATATAGCTCATGGTGGGAAGCAGCATCCACCGACATTAAAAGGTAAAGTATATGTCATCTTGCTTATTATATGAGGATTGTTGATGTCATTGTAGATAAATGTAAAATGGGATAGATTTTTATAGACTTTAAATAAATATGGTTTTTTTCTATTTTGCACTGCTTTATTATGAGTAACTTAAGGAGATTCTGAATATTTTATAAAGCTTCTGCTTATGACATTAATGATCAATGGTTCTCTGTCTAGTTTTGTACGTATTATCGTTTATTGTTTTGTCGATTGTATTTTATTTGTAATGCTTTTAAAATACTTTGTGAACAGTTAATGTTCTTGGAAGAATTTAAGAAATTTACACGGCTATCTATCTGTACATCTGTACAATCCATATACTGGTAACCTTAATACCTAGCTATTTTAAAACCAACGTTTAACAAAAATCAGGTTTTAATTTATCGTGTTGCCACTTGCCTAGTCATTTGACAGTCAAATATTACCCTTTACAAGAACAACTAAATAAGCTACAATGTTTATATGTATGAACAGTTGCATCTTAACTGATATTGCCCCAACTGAGAAGCGAACCCGTACGGCGACAGCGCCTAGCCATGCAATGCCAATTACATTGTACGCTGTTCATTTCAGCATATCAGAGAATGATACATTTTGCTCCGTCCTCGATACCAACATAACAGGTTATAATAACTGGAAACCTATGAGTGCAATTCCCGCGCGTCTACAATGTGTGTTAAAGATGCAAGTAGGTCATACTTTTGCCTTGTCATACGTGAAAAGTATTCTTAAGTAGCTATTGTTGCAGATAGTCGTTTCAGGGCCTACTATAAATACTGTCTTGTCCAAATTAAAGTCTATCGGTTTATTTTACAGGAAGGAACATTGTTTGACAAGGTAAACGCGCTTTGTTAGTTGACAGACAAATAGAATCCCGCCCATTTCTAATTTTAAAATCAATTTTAACAATGCCGTAAAATAGTTACTGGACCTAGTAGGCACTTGGGAAATTGTAAAGATAAATTACAAATGGTTTGCTTAGAACGACTTATCATAACAATTATATTTTTGTATTTCCCATACCGTATTATTAAACAAACGAAATATGCATATCAGGAATGGCCACATCCAGCAGACACAGCCTCCCCACACATCCAAAAAGTAAAGAGGAAAGGAGAGCCTGGTATTACAATAATCAGTTTCGAAATGAACTCCACAAATAACGAACGTGAGACCCGAGGGGTTACCGCCTTGGAACGGTCAGTGGCAAAACAATTTGCAACAGGGGGTTTTAACCAGGTTCTAGGGTTCACCAACCTCGCACTTGCCCCAACAGGTTCTCATATCACAAAACAAGTACAAGTTGTCTTGGTGAAATAACTCCAACCCACCAATCGGCTCAATAATGTTGCATGAAAAAGCACACAAACATATAAAACATAAGAATATTATTACTTTGACTAAGTAATCATATTACAATTTGATATGTTTTATTACATGTATGCATTTATTAGCTAAATACAACAATTTCTATACACAAAGTTGGACTTGTACGTTTTCTATACACAAAGTGGAACTCATACCTTTTATCTACCTTGATTGATTTGTGTGCAGTATGGACTTTTTACATGTTGATTATGTAGAGCATAGATGTTTACATGTTGACTAAATAAATAAATACATACAATCATATGTCCGTGAAGTACGCGGGGTAACGGGCTAGCGGTGTGGCGGGCTAGCAGTGTGAACTGGGCGGGCTAGCAGTCTAGCGGGCTAACAGTGTGAGCTGAGCGGGCTAGCAGTCTAGCGGGCTAACAGTGTGAACTGAGCGGGCTAGCAGTCTAGCGGGCTAACAGTTGTACAAAAGAAATTCGACTAATTAATATACCATACACAGATAAACCTACCAGTTTACATCATTCGTCATACTAATATATGTGCTGAAATGCTCACATTGGTGTTGCCATAAAAAAAGGTGTGCACCAATTGTTAAAATGGGACCTAAATTGCCAGTAACAGTTATGACAAACAGGCTTTTATCAGGTGCTTCAGAGGCAGCAATGTTTAGATTTTCTTTGTCGCATTTTCTGATATGATTTATCTCTGATTAGCATAAAAGCCACGTTCAATTATCAAAAATACGTGCACCCACTTTTTGGTTTTCAAGAACAGCTTCTTTTCTTTATTTATTTAAAAATCACAATATATTCGTAATTGTATTCAATTCTTCTTAATAGCGGAAAATCTTTACAATACCTCGATTCATTATTAAGTTATTGATAGTGTCCACGAATTTATTGATCAACCCTCGTACATGTTTACTTGAATGTTCTACGTCTTTCAATTCATATATATTATGAACGAGTCTTTTTTAAGTCGCACTTAATTTACATGTTAACTTGACTGTCCTACATGCATCAATTCTATATATTATGTACGAGTCTTTTATATGTCGCACTTAATTTACATGCTCACTTGACTGTTCTACATGCATCAATTCATATATATTATGTCGCGGAACTACTTACGTTCTTTCCGGTAATTGATCTTGCTGGTAATAATTTCTCCTTTGGACTTCCTTAAGTGTTCATAGAAGCCACGTTAGTCATCCATTTTGGCAAATTTGTTAAATATGTCCATTTATAGCCCTCACAGTGTAAGTTTTTGTGACTTTGTGGTTGCATCTGTTTATTAATATCATATTGTATAAACTAGCGAATTGATTTTCTGTACATGCTGTTTATAAAGGGATTTTCTTTGCTACAAATTTCGATTGTTTCGAACTTAAAATATTGGAATCCAAATTACTACTCTAAAAGTATTTGCAACATCTTATTTTGTGTTTTTTGTGCTTTCAGCTTCTTACCAAATGTACAATACAAACGTGTATTTGACGAATAAAGGGTTAACATGGCTGATAGTCCTTGTTTCTTGGTCTTGGATGAGGCGGCTATAGTAAGAAGACTATGGAACCAATATGGACAGAATCCCATATAGGAATCGACATCCACCTTTAGATGGCCATCGAGTTACAGCGCATTAGGAAGCTAACACCGAAAGCCATGGATGAGTTTGATAAAGTTACGGCAAGGCACTACCAGGCTATCAGTACAGCCTGGAAAGGTGTGGAAAATATTATTGTTTCAGGCATTACTGAAACTGACAGTAAGACATTGGAAACTTTAGAAAGTGACTTAAAATCAAAAGTGTTACTCTACGAGAACAGGTTTGCAGAATTTTCTGACTTCTTAATGAAAACCAGAACAAATGAATCCACACAACAGCTTCGGGAAATTCGCATTGTACACGACAGCAGAATGAGACAAATCCAGCCATTCAGAGACAGGTTGATTGAAAAAGTTCAAACTGACAAAGTTCAAACTGAAAAAGTTCAAAGTGATTTTCAGTTGTTTTCACCATTAAACACTCATTGTCCATCTCATGTCTCAACGAGCTCTTCAGCTAAAGCCAAGGCTGCTGCTGCTAAAGCTAGATTAGCATTCGCACAAAAAGAAGCTGAGTTAAGGAAAAAACGTGCCATCCTTGAAGAAAAACGACTTGTGGCTGAGGCTTCAGCTACAAGAGACAAAATGGATAAAGAAACAGACCTCTTACTACTCAAAGAAGAACAAACCGCTGCAGAACTTCAAGCTGAAGCAGACGTATATGATGAAAACATGAGTCTTATTTCTGAAAAGAATCATTTTGAACATTTTAATAATCATTCTGACAGGTTGGCAAATACATGCACTGACAATAAGGTGGAAAATAAACATAAACAAACTGTGAATGAAAGTTTGGGTCCAATGGAAACTGTGACAAAATATCTTTTAAGAAAGGACTTGGCACTATCAAGATTGATACAGTTCAACGACAAACCAGAAAATTACCAGGCTTGGAAAGCCACCTTTGTAAGTGTATGCTCGGACATGGATCTCGCTCCAACAGAAATTATTGATCTGTTAATCAAATGGCTGGGAACAGAGTCAAGAAGACATGCCATTAGCTTAAAATCATCTTGTTTAAATGACCTACAAAAGGCAGTGAAACTGTTGTGGCAAAGATTGAATGAACGCTATGGAACTGTTGAAAATGTATTTTCAGGCCTTATGAATAAACTGCAAACCTTCCCAAAAATTACAGTAAAAGACAGTGTAAAACTGTATGAACTCAGTGATATCTTAGTGGAAATCCAAACATTGAAAGAAAATGACAATTACAAAGTGGCTCTTTCCTATTTTGATTCTAGTGTTGGTGTGACTCCTATCTTGGAAAGGATTCCCCATTACTTGTTAGAAAAATGGGTGACAGTTGCCAGTAGTTATAAAGAAAAGCATGATTTCGCATATCCGCCATTTTCAGTTTTGGTTGAGTTTATACATAAGCAAGCAAGAATTCGAAACGACCCAAGCTTCCAGCTCCCGGCAGTAGACATAAAACATAGCAGTGCAAAAAATAGTGTGAAAGTAGATCATAGGAAGACCACGGTTCAAGCCAGGAAAACCAACGTTGAAAAGGGAAATGAACGTCTCACAGAAGTTGATTCAGTCACTTGTGCTCTTCACAAAGGAAAACCTCATTCGCTTTCTGATTGCAAGCAATTTAAAGGAAAGTCTTTCACAGACAAACGTACCTTTTTGAAGAAAGACTGCTCAGAAGACATAACTTGTGCGGAATGTGGCAAGCCGCATAACACAGCTATGCACATCCACGCCAGCCATGGCGGGGAGAACACGGTGAATAATAAGTGTACACAAATTTGTGGATCAGCTAACTTTCCTGGAAAGTCTTGTGCCAAAATTGTGCCAGTTCACATCTTCGCTAGAGAAAACAGTGGTATCAAGATAAAAACATATGCAATTATAGATGACCAGTCAAATAGATCATTAGCTAACCCAGCTTTGTTGGATGCCTTGAACTCAAAGAGCAGTGAACTGATAGAGTATTCTGTTAACTCATGCAATGGCACCAAAGTCACGTGTGGTCGAAAAGTGTCCGGTCTTGTAGTCTCAAATATGAATGGTGATACAGAACTTGAACTGATGCCAGTTTTGGAATGCAGGTTCATACCAAATAACAGAGATGAAATTCCCACACCAGAAATAGCTGCATGCTACGATCACTTACATGACATTAGGGGTGAAATACCTGAAGTAGACAATGATACAGAGATTCAGATTTTGATTGGTAGGGACCTTATAGAAGCTCACATTGTTCAAGATCAGAGAATAGGCCCTAAGAACACACCGTATGCTCAGAGACTAGCTTTAGGTTGGGTAATTGTTGGTGAGGCGTGCTTAGGGAGTTCAGACAAGGTGGACAATCTTACATTGTCTGTGAACAAGACTTGTGTCTATAGTGAAGGTAGGTCTACAGTGCTGTCACCGTGCACTAATAGTTTCCACTGTTCAGAAGAGTACAGCCCACTCAACAAAGAGAGTGATATCTTTCAGAAGACGAAGGAAGACGATAAGCCAGGCTTATCTGTGGAAGACAGGAGCTTCATTACATTAATGAATGAGAAGTTTGTTCGTGGTCCTACAGGCAACTGGACTGCCCCATTGCCATTCAAGTCTGATCGATCAAAGTTGCCTAACAACAAAGTCTTGGCTGAACGACGCGCCAAAATATTAGATGCCAGTCTCAAAAAGAATCCAGTGAAGAAAAAACACTTTGTTGACTTTATGAGCAAAATCTTCAAGAACGGGCATGCTGAAGAAGCACCGGCCTTGCGGCCAAACGAGGAATGTTGGTACCTGCCTATATTCGGGGTGTATCACACAAAGAAAACTGATCAAATACGTGTTGTTTTCGACTCTTCAGCAAAATATCAAGACTTATCATTGAACGATGTTCTTATGTCAGGACCTGACCTTACAAACAATCTTTTGGGCGTGTTATTGCGATTCCGGAGGGAACCAATTGCTGTCACTGCAGACGTTGAACAGATGTTCTACTGTTTCCATGTGCATGAGAATCACAGAAACTTTCTTCGTTTTCTATGGTACCAGGACAACGACCCTAGCAAAATGTTGGTTGAATATAGAATGAAGGTACACGTTTTTGGAATTAAGCCATCCCCTGCAGTAGCAGCCTATGGACTGCGTAAGACAGCTCTGATTAGTTCAGGAGAGTATGGCATAGATGTTACAGATTTCGTCATGAACAACTTTTATGTAGACGATGGACTCACTTCAGTATCTTCTGAAGAACAAGCAGTCAGTCTGATAGTTAGAACTCAGGCAGCCTTGAAGAAAAATGGTAACCTACGCCTTCACAAGATTTCATCAAACAGTATGAATGTATTAGATGCTCTACCTCGTGAAGATCTAGCCAAAAACCTTTCTGATGTAGACCTATCATGTGGTGAAATACCTCTCCAACACAGCCTTGGCCTCTGCTGGAACTTAAAGACTGACACATTCACATTTAGAGTGTCTGATGATGTTAAACCATTCACACGTCGTGGCATATTATCCACAATAAACTCTGTGTATGACCCTATTGGATTTGCTTCCCCTGTTGTTATTACAGGGAAACTACTCTTACAAGACTTGTTTCAGCTAACCAAAACTGGGACGATCCCTTGTCCGATGATAAATTAGCAGTATGGAAAGATTGGTGTGATTCTCTCGGGAGCCTTAATAATTTAGAGATTCCCCGTCATTACATGCTGGTGACCAGTGAAGATACCAGAGAGCTTCATGTGTTTAGTGATGCCTCAGAAAGGGTGATAGCAGCGTCGGCATATATTGTGTCATATAGGAATGGTTTTCCTCAGAAGACTAGTTTTGTGCTTGGCAAAACAAAAGTGGCACCACGCACCGGCCATACCATCCCAAGATTAGAATTATGTGCCGCGGTTTTAGGTATCGACGTCGCTTGCTCGGTGCTGACAAACATTGACATTGAGTTTAGCCAGGTTAAGTATTATAGTGATAGCAAGGTCGTGTTGGGTTATATAAGCAACAAGACAAGACGCTTTTTCACCTATGTGACTAACCGTGTGCAGAAAATACTGTCACATTCAACTTCTAACCAATGGAACTACATTCCTACACATCTAAACCCTGCAGACGTTGGAACTAGGGGTGTCTCGGCTGCTAGTTTATCAGAAAGTGCCTGGTTGAAAGGTCCAGACATCACAAAACCCTGCGACCAGCAAATAAGTTTCCCATTGGTCGATCCGGATCAAGATCAAGAAGTAAGAGTCAATGTGTTGACCACCGATGTTACTTCCAGGAAGTCACTTGAGTCCAGACGTTTCAGTAGGTTCTCTGATTGGTCAAGGCTACGTCGTGCAGTAGCATGCTTACAACACGTTGCAGAATCGTATCACACCAAAGTGTGTAAAGGTTGGCACTTGTCATGTGATCCTGACTATCAGAAGGCTGAAACACTCATCATAAGAACAGTACAGGAAGAGTCCTATGCAGATGAGTACTCATCTTTACGAAGTGGTAAACCTGTTTCCAAGAGTAGTTCAATAGCCAGTCTGAATCCATTCTTAGATGAAAATGGCATTCTTCGTGTTGGTGGGAGGTTACAAAAGTCGTCACTAACAAACAAAGAAAAGCATCCAGCCATAATTCCACAGAAATCTCATGTAGCATCTCTTCTTGTGCGCCATTTTCACACACACGTCAAACATCAAGGTCGGCACTTCACAGAGGGTGCAATTCGATCAGAAGGATACTGGATAGTTGGAGCAAAACGACTCATTTCATCCATTATTCACAACTGTGTTCAGTGTAGGAAACTTCGAGGAAGACACTTAGAACAGATAATGGCCGATTTGCCGAGGGATCGTGTGGAGCCAGCCCCACCATTCACCTATGTTGGTGTAGACGCTTTTGGACCATGGAGTGTAGTGACTCGCAGAACTAGAGGTGGTCAGGCAAGCAGTAAACGGTGGGCAATTTTGTTTACGTGTCTCACAATTAGAGCAATACATATTGAAGTTGTGCCAGAAATGTCATCATCAGCATTCACAAACGCATTGCGAAGATTCATCTCTCGTTTCGGAAATGTGAAGTTGTTTCGTTCTGATAGGGGAACAAACTTCGTTGGGTCAGTGAATGAAATAAAAATGGATACTGTGAATGTAGAGGAAGGTGAAATCCATAGTTGGCTGAAGGACAAAAATGTAACCTGGATATTCAACCCACCCCACGCATCCAATATGGGTGGTGTTTGGGAGCGGATGATTGGAACTGTTAAACGCATTCTTAGCTCTATGCTTTGTGACATATCAGATAAAAATCTGACTCATGATGTACTCATAACACTGATGGCGGAAGTGTGTGCCATAGTAAACGCTCGACCAATAGTGCCGGTATCCACCGATAGCAGTGTGCCTGAACTATTGAGTCCATCTGCTATTTTAACCCAGAAATTGGATTTCACCACTGAAGAGTTTGAACATTTAACCTTGAAAGACATATATAAAATGAATGGAGGCGTGTGCAAGTCCTAGCTAACCAGTTTTGGCGACGATGGAGGTCCGAGTACCTGCAGCAACTTCAGACGCGCTCGAAGTGGCGACGAGAACAAGCTAACCTCAATGAGGGAGATGTTGTGTTAGTGAAAGACAGTAATATTCCAAGGAATCGATGGCCATATGGTGTTGTAGAAAAAATTCTTCCAAGTGACGATGGGAAAGTAAGGAAATCGTGTATCAGAATGTACAATGACGGAAAACTTACTGTACTTACCAGGCCCATAAGTGAACTTGTGTTGCTGGTTGAAAGTGGTTGACTATAAAACAGTGTTATTTGTTTGCTTGTAATTTGCAAGTTAAATTAAGAAATCCTATCAGGAGTGTATTTCTTTCAACTTGAATAAGTATACAAACTTGTAATTAATGTATAAGATTACAGAATCCAGCTTTACAGTATTGAATTAATCATTTCTTTTTTTGTGTAGCAGTTTACAGATTGACTGTGCAAATAAGTTATTTTTTAACTTCAGAATCATTGAAATGGAAGTGTCTTCTAGTCATACTTGAGATTTAAGGATGTACAGTCAAACCTGTCTGCAGGGACCATTCAGGGGACAATCCAAATGTGGTCTTTGTTGACAGGTTTAATGTGGTCTTTATGTACAAGTGGTCATTAATACAGGTCTGACTTTATTTGTTGAACATGCTTAATAATTCAATGTGAGTTATTTCTGGACTTTATTTTAGATACACGAGAATGTTTATGTATTGGTTGCTTAAATATGATCGAAGGTGTCAAGCAATTTCAAATTCAATGTTGTTTTTTTCTTGTCGAACATAAGAATGTTCTAATTGCATTTAAAGTAATCTTGTTTATTTTTAAAGATAAGTTATGATCTGTGCTGAAATCCGGTACTTTACTTAATGTCAGATTTTCTGTTATTTCCTGTTAAGGTATTCACTTAAGGTGGTGCAACCCTATATAGTAATAGAACTTTAAAATGTTTGTTTGGTTAAATGAGTGATATATTTTTAATATCAGACGGGGAGTGTCGCGGAAATACTTACGTTCTTTCCGGTAATTGATCTTGCTGGTAATAATTTCTCCTTTGGACTTCCTTAAGTGTTCATAGAAGCCACGTTAGTCATCCATTTTGGCAAATTTGTTAAATATGTCCATTTATAGCCCTCACAGTGTAAGTTTTTGTGACTTTGTGGTTGCATCTGTTTATTAATATCATATTGCATAAACTAGCGAATTGATTTTCTGTACATGCAGTTTATAAAGGGATTTTCTTTGCTACAAATTTCGATTGTTTCGAACTTAAAATATTGGAATCCAAATAACTACTCTAAAAGTATTTGCAACATCTTATTTTGTGTTTTTTGTGCTTTCAGCTTCTTACCAAATGTACAATACAAACGTGTATTTGGCGAATAAAGGGTTAACATGGCTGATAGTCCTTGTTTCTTGGTCTTGGATGAGGCGGCTATATATTATGTACGAGTCTTTTATATGTCGCACTTAATTAACTTGACAGTTCTGTTAACATCCTTTCATATATTATATACACGAGTCGTTTACTTTGCCCAGAGGGTTACATTCAACATAAAACAACGTGTTATTTGTTGAACACACTAGATTTTATGACATGGAATGAGGCCAGTGGTTACTGTAATCTTCGCAAGATTTCGATGTTGGAAACACCGAAGTGGGTGAATTCTTATAATTACAACTATTGTAACAATTGTTATGTTTGACTTTAAAATAGCAGGCTCTATTTAGGCTCGCCACGGATAAAAATATGCATTTAGTCATATTTTTTTACATTTTAATTGTTAACATACTTAAAAAGACTGTTTAGAAAGTGACTTTGTTTCACAGTTTGTTAATGCAGTGGTATTTTTACAGCGAAATGCATAATTATAGTTAATATCGTCAGAAAATTTTTGACGTCATTCCGAGGTTTGACGGCAACTGCCCGACGGTACATTTTCCCATGACGCTCTCCAATAATTATTAAGCTGTGTAGGCAATATTTTCAGAATTTTGTGTTTGGCGACGTTCAACGTTCCCTTTTCGTCTATTACAGAAAATCTACTGAAACAAGTTTAATTGATATATGTTTATCAACAAACATCAGATATCCTAAATTTTTCAGAAATTAAAATAACCTTTGCATTTTCTTTGTGGATTTAATTATCATCAACTTTAAAGAAATCATTCATATTTCAGGGAAGATGACTTGCTGTACCTAGCCAACTTACTCCAGACACACTATAAGCTTTCCTCTATTAAAACCGTTTGGATTGGATTATCAGGTAAAGTTTGCATGATTTGTACTTGAAAACTGATGTTAAGAAACAATTTGTTTTGAGAAAACTCAAGAATTTCTGATGACTTAAATACTATTTTTCCTTCTTTATGATACAGATTCCGACAATGAATGGAGCCAGCGCTGAAAGCTTTATCGCTTAGTTTAAATGCCACATATCCAAAAACATGTTTTAGCGCAAACATTTGATATGCGTAATTTTCAGTATGTGACACCGTTTAGAAAATAATTTTGTTGACAATTCTGGATTTGGTCAATATCCTAAATATTTGAGTCTTTTAAAGAAATTAATCTATAAATAATTTAATGTTATATGAAAACCTTCAATTTTAAGCTGGAGAGCACTTGGTTTAAGCTGGTTGATAGTTAAATTCAGACATCTACTTTCTTTTATCGTTTGGAGACGTACTGAATTAGAAATAAGCTTCAGAATTAGCAAAATATGAACTTGATTCATTTTGCTTTTTAATAACGTACGTAAATTGTAAAGAATTTTTCAAAGCTTTTTGAATCGTTACATAATAGGTTAATAGCAAACTTGTTGGATAAGCAAAGGAGTTTAAGATTTATTATCATAAACCCAAAGACACTTTTCTTCGGTACAAAATGTTCTATTGAATGTCCCTAAGTAATTCCGTAGTGAACTTTCGAATTATGTTTGGGGAAGGTACGTAAGGCAGAGATGCAAATTTTGTTAATTTATCATCGGTCGGAGACCTTTTCAAAATTGATGATACGGCGTAACAAGATTCACACCAACACCATGTCGAATTAGCATTTAGGCGTATGTCTTATATAATCTTCAAAACTACAATAAACGCTTAGAGGTGACTGTCCGCCAACTGTATTCTCAAATTTGGTACTGTTAGCTTAATGCGTAATTATTTACTAGCGCTCTACCCGGCGCTAGGCGCCATAGAAAATATAAATGAAGTTCCCCTTTTCGTCTATTGCAAAGTAATCGTTCCGTCTGAAAAAAAAACAGCAAACGTTCTAAATGCACACTCATTTAAGACTTATTTTGATGTCATGTTTGTGTTATTTTCAGCACATTTTAAATTAGAATTAATGCATATTAATGTCGTATTAATACCCACAGAATTCAGTTCAAAAAGACAAAAAAACATGTTAACTCAGTATTATAACCAAAGCCTTTTATTGTGTCCGCCATCAAATTTGATCATTTCTTCTAGTTATTTTGACACATTTCAAAAGAAATAATGTAAAAAATAACAGTTTGTTTCACTGAAATAACTTCCTGTATTCTTGCTACGATATGTCATGGAAGACTTGCTAACAACCTCCTCAAAGTGTTCAACACATCATTTTACAGAAAAACATGTATCGAAGTGGCATCCAGATGACTCTAAGTAGCGTACTTACATTATCTTACGTGTGTTGAACCTCATTTTTCACAAAACGTGTTTTTCACACCTTGTGAAAAATACGTGCGAGTTCGTCACAAATCGGAATTGTGAATCATACGTTTGACTTTTTTGTCGATTTTTAGTCCGAACGTAATTTTCACATGAAGTGTCCAAATCACTGTACATCCTATGGTATAAGATAAACAAAACTTTTTTCACCCTGGTGGTATTTTATCTGAGAGAGTATGTCTTTATTGTTTTCCTTTTTAAATGAAATACACTTCTATAATTTAAATGTTATTTAAATGTTTAAAAGTTCAAAGTTACCACCCCAACACCCTTTAAAACCTCTTTTAATTTTCTTTCCTGTTTTCATAAACATGTACACTAACACGACATGATGTATATTTCGCAAAAGTGTTACAATTTCAGATTACAACATTACATATTGGCCATGCATAGAATGTGCACTCAAATTTTCGTTGATTATTCTCAAAATGTTTCAATGAAAAAAAAATCAAAGTCCACTAACTACATACTACATTTTGCATTGAATTTTTTAAACTGTGTGAATATGTTATTATTTAATACAGTTTGTTTGTAAGATCTGTTGGGGATGGCTCTCCCACGGTAGGTACCGAGATAATGAGAATCGAGGATAACGACAGATTGTGAGTATAATGATAGATCGCCAGCTCGGAGAAAACCGCATGGAGAGATTAGTTTTTGTATGAATTTCGTGTTACTGTGATCTAATTCTTATCGTTTGCGATAGATAACAATCATGCGATGTCCTACCATTCCTCTGATACCCATACATTTGCAATAGGCCATCAGATACAGAGGAAAACAGGAAAATGACCACGCAAGATCCCAGATTTCTACAAAAACCTTCATATTTTATGCCCATTTAAAATATATTTAAACATGTTTTTTGTACACGACACTGCTGATATCAAAGCCCAAACTTACAATGTGCCACCCCGCTTGAGCCAGTAGCACGAGTATTTTCCTTAACAAACCTCGTTTTGAGGCACCAGAAGCGAATTGGATAACGGGAATACGCTCGGTTGTTAATGGGAAATTCAAATATTTATTAAATGGATAATGGTGGAGTTTTTGTCTTGCTCTTAATTTAAATGTTCATATACTTTTTTAAAAATAATTCTTGTAAACAGTCCTTTTTTCTATCCACTATAATCATTATAAAACATCTGTATCTTTTCATTATATTTTCGACCTTTTGGTCGTATCTTTAACCATATTAAAACGTAACCATGACAAATAGTATTGTACGTTGTTCCGTTCAGGCCATCGTCGTTTAGCCCTGTCGACATCTTCGGCGAGAACACGAAACAACGATGCGAGATCGCGAAAACACGATGCAAGGTCGCGAAAGTACGATGCAAGAACGCGATATTAAAATCGGGTCTTAGCAGCTCACTTTCGCGACTTAGCATTGATGTTTCGCGTTCTCGCCTCCTGTTTTCACGTTTTCGATGTCAAGCCCTGAGGCCAGCAAGACCACGAAAACACGATATTATATTGTTGTTTCGCGATACTTTAACAGCACTTTGATGTGTATTGTCTTCTAAAACAATTTTCAAATATCCGGGTCTTATTTTTACAGAATACTTACTTTTGCATATATTATATACATCGCAGAATTTGTCTAAAAGATAATATGAAGGAGTCGTGTTACGTATCACAACGCAAACAAAGGTGTTAAAATATGAAAGAAATATAATATAAACTGTAGAAGACTTGTAAACAAAGAATAAAACATTTAATATTCTAACACAATCAATGTATGAGTAAATTTACATTTAAATCCAAAGTTGTTAAGCGTTACTCACGCAATAAATTTCTCTCACACCAGATCATGACATGTACTTATTAGACTAAAATTTCTGCGAAATTCAATCTTTTTCAGCCAATTATAAATTTTGCATATTGGCACAATTAAACCACAACTAAACCATGCTACTTAATTGATACAGTTTTTTAAACATTAACTACTTAATTTGCAAAGGACACCACTCTCAAAATCGTTCTTATGTATAACGTTTGGCTCCAATTACGTAAATACGTATCTTAGACCATAATAGTTGAAGTAATTAATGTAAGTTCCTAACAGCATAACTGATATGAACAAACGGGTCGACAAATGACAAAAAGGTGTTACTCTGTCGTGGATCCAGGATTTCAGTTAGAGGGTGCGTAAACGGGGGCGAAAACTCAAAATTGTGAAAAAATGATTATCTCAATGACGAAAATGGCCCAAAGTCAGTAATATTTAACGAAATTATTAGTATTATTAACACAATTATTTGGCATTTTACTAGATAGTGTTAAATGGACTAAAATCGCTTCTTGGTAGAGGGGTAGGGGGCGTACACCGCTTCCGCCCCAACAAAATCCCCTTTTGTTATACACAAGGAGAGAGGGCAAAATAAGAGTGCCGAATCTTGAGACACTGGTGAGAGACTAAACCTGTAGTCGAAACAAAAAATGTGCAGGTGTGAAATACACGTTCGTACTAAAAAACTTACATTTTAAAAAACTTTTTTCACAAGATTTTATCTTGTGAAAAATGCGTTTCCATGTTCGTACGAAATTTGTATCCGAACGTAATTTTCACACGATTTGTGAAATACTCGCATGCATTTTTCACACCGTGTGAAAAACACGTTTTGTGAAAAATGAGGTTCAACATATGTGTCTGAGCGCTTGATAGCTGCACTCAACCCGGGATTAGGCGGCGTGTTACATTATAGAATATTTGGAGATTTTTTCCAATAACACCCTTTAATTTTGGTTTTAAAATTCTCGATTTATGGGGGGAGTTAAAACTACATGTATATTTTGGATAAGATGGCAAAGGACAGACGGACGCTTTAAGTACCTCAACCATTTCACAATTAACGGAGACTAAAGGACAAAGGGAGAGAAACTCTTCATCGACTTTAAGCCCAACACAGAAATCAGAGTTACTTCCCCTGTTCCATCAACCTTCCCGATCAGATCAGAGTCAGTGTAGAATTTTTCACTTCTTCACATCAGTAAATGACATGATAACCATACTTTCGTTTCCAAAAATTTAATTATAGAAGCGATTACAAATCTATTACATGAACGAAGCTAAGTTCTACCAAATAATTTACAAAATGATATTCTTTGATCGAAGGGCGTTTATTAAATACTGGTTTATGACAAAGATAGTGCCAGTTTACGGCAGTCTACTCAAATGTTCATTTAAATCGCGTTAGCATGATTTCCTTTTTTATTCAGATGTGTGAAGTAAGCGGCCTGGCGGCGTGAAGTTAGCGGCCTAGCGATCTGGCGGCGTGAAGTTAGCGGCCTGGCGGCGTGAAGTTAGCGGCCTAAACTTAATATTTATCATAATTTATGTTTATCTTAAAAACGGCTTGAATTCGATTTTTACAGCATACAATGTACATTTCAGGGATGATTAAGTAAAATATCAACAAGAACTAGCTTTGTTTATCTTAAGTTTTCGAAGCCTGGCGGCCTGATGGCCAAGCGGCCTAGCGGCCTAGCGTCCTAAACTTAATATTTATCATTATTTATGTTTATCTTAAAACGTCTTGAAATCGATTTTCCAGCATGTAATGTACATTTCAGGGGTGAATAATCAAAATATCAACAAGAACTAGCTTTGATTTTTTTTTAAGTTTTCGAAGCCTGGCGGCCTAGCGGCCTAAACTTAATATTTATCATAATTTATGTTTATCTTAAAACGTCTTCGAAAACTTAAAAAAATCAAATTTAGTTCTTGTTAATATTTTACTTAATCATCCCTGAAATGTACATTGCATGGTGTAAAAATCGAGGCCAAGCCGTTTATAAGATAAACATAAATTATTATAAATATTAAGTTTAGCCCGCTAGGCCGCTAGGCCGCCAGGCCGCTAGGCCACCAGGCTTCGAAAACTTAAAAAAATCGAAGCTTGTTCTTGTTGATATTTTGCTTATTCACCCCTGAAATGTACATTACATGCTGAAAAAATCGATTTCAAGACGTTTTAAGATAAACATAAATTATGATAAATATTAAGTTTAGGCCGCTGGCCGCCAGTCCGCTAGGCCGCCAGGCTTCGAAAACTTTAAAAAATAAAGCTAGATCTTGTTGATATTTTACTTAATCATCCCTGAAATGTGCATTGCATGGTGTAAAAATCGATTTCAAGCCGTTTTTAAGATAAACATAAATTATGATAAATATTAAGTTTAGGCCGCTAGGCCGCCAGGCTTCGAAAACTTAAAAAATCAAAGCTAGTTCTTGTTGATATTTTACTTAATCATCCCTGAAATGTACATTTACAAAGAGTACGTGAGAGTAAATGTACAAAGAGATTCCGGTCGTCTTTGCAGATAACATAGAACTTTGTTAAATAATTTATTAAAAAAAAAAAGATAAATCATGTTGATAACTTGCTTATACACCCCTGCAATGTACATTATATGCTGTAAAAATAGATTTCAATCCGTTTTTAAAATCAGGCTAAATTGTGATAAAGGCAGCCATCTTCACGCCGCCAGCCGCTAACTTCACGCCGCCAGGCCGCTAACTTCAGGCCTCTAGGCCGCTAACTTCACTCCGCCAGGCCGCTAGGCCGCTGACTTCACACATCTTTTTTATTTTACAAATGAAGCTGCTTCTATTTTTATGACAAACTGCATTTGTAATCGATATGTATTACTTTTTAATCAGATTATCAAATGTATTGACGAAAAATAGCAAAATAGACGTTTTTGTCATGTAAAAAAGCGTGTGGAGAAAAAAATCTGCACTGTTTGTATGTCACTGTTATGACAACATTCTGTTTTTATTTGAAACGTCTTCATTGTGGCTGGCAGTGATATCAGCATACTTGAACAATCCTTTTGTGGGGATCAGGATGGTATGTACTGTGTCTGTCTCTTGCATGGTTGGCCAGGCGCTGCCGCCGCTATATGGTTTGAGGTGTTGGATCATAGCCAAGTTTCTTTTTGTTTCAATACACTTTAAGCAATAAAATTACACTTATGTTCTATAAAATATATACTTGTATTTACTGTGTGTCAGAGTCAAAGAGTGCATCAGAGACATTGATCTTCATTTTTGCGAATTGTATTACATGTTTCTTCTTTTCAATAAAATTTACGTATGTTACCAGGTACTTGAAATATCAAAAATATGCATCTAAGTCGCATTTGCACTTTGCGATGTTTTTTTTTAAATGCTTTCATAATTATTCGGATACGAAATTAGTACTCAGGTCTGATATAGTATCCGGACATCTGAATATCCGAATATTCGTTGACATCCTTACTTTCTTCTAATTAAACTGCTTCTGTGATAATCTCTGATATTGTTTTGTTTTTCGGTGCAAATGACAGAAGGACTAAGTGGGGGACAGATAGCAGGCATAGTGATCGGCACAAGCGGTTGTCTGGTGATTGCTGCGGTTGTTTTCTATATTGTGAGATCGAACTTTTTCAAGAAACCATTGTTTGAGTCACAACAGCAGCTGTTCGGATTTGTTAATGCGTTGTTCCACAAAAGTGAGGATAGAGTGTCTATTCAGTAAAAAAGGAAAGTGACTCTATCATTGTACCATCTGACACTAACTTATAATTATTGTTGCAAGTTTCATACTGTACAAGTTCGAATATTTGTTCTTGTCTGTGCCTTTTCTGTCTGCTTTAAGTTTAGGCTTTCTATGTTTAAATGGTCCAAGTGTGGATATGAACACAGCTTTGAATGTAAGCATATGATGATTTGAAATTTGTCTAGTATATTTCAGTCTGTATGTGATTCATAGATATGATATATATGTATATTTAATCAAAAAAAGTCTTGTTGTATTTATGACATGTAGTTTACTTTCTTTTCGTGTGAGAAATATTTTTAAAGCTGATTTGTGAAGGTCATCGTTATCATATCAATGAAGGAACAGTGATATTAAATTTCAGATGCTGTACTCTTCTAGAAGTCGTTGAACAACTACCCCTGTACCCTATCTTGCACTACCCATGTACCCCTAGGTACCCTATTTTGCACTTCCCCTGTACCCCTAGGTACCCTTTCTTGCACTACCCCTGTACCCCTAGGTACCCTATCTTGCACTACCCCTGGAACACTAGGTTCCATATCTTGCACTACCCACGTACCCCTAGGTACCCTATCTTGCACTACACCTCTAACCCTAGGTACCCTATCTTGCACTACCCCTGGAACACTCGGTACCATATCTTGCACTATCCCTGTACCCCTAGGTACCCTATCTTGCACTACCCCTGTACCCCTAGGTACCCTATCTTGCACTTCCCCTGAAACACTAGGTTCCATATCTTGCACTACCCCTGTACCCCTAGGTACCCTATCTTGCACTACACCTGGAAAACTAGGTCCCATATATTGCACTACCCCTGGACCCCTAAGTACCATATCTTGCACTACCCCTGGAACTCTAGGTACCATATCTTGCACTACCCCTGGAACTCTAGGTACCATATCTTGCGTCCTTTCCTGCGCCTTTATGTGACAAATCTGATGTGCAAAAGGCATCTACTGTGAAATTTCTTGGTTAACTCATTACTGCATTGGGTGGCTGTTATCCTATGGACGAGTTTAGATCAGGACCAGCCGGTACACCCGATGCCGTATTATCAGGATATATACTGTTTCGCTTTTAGATTCCCTGCGATATTTCAGAACAAGAAGCGACAAATGTGGAGCTAGTTCATATGTCAGTAATGTGCCGGCTGATCTGGCTCCAGAATGGTCGCGCAAAGAGAAACCCCCAATCTCCACACAGAGTTGTCGTTCCTTGCAGTCTCTTAAAGCGAGTAAAGGAGCGACAACTCTGGATAGAGATTGAGAAACCCCGTATATGTGAGGTTAATTTTGATGAAGCTTCACAAACAATATCCTTATTAGATTGTATTGACACTACATTTTTACAGTTTTTTTTCTTTACTCGTCCTGTTTTCGTCAATTTAAATAATACTTTAAAAATGTAATATGCCTATCAGAAATTGTCGAATCTGGAAAATGCAGCCACCAAACACAGACAAAAAAGAGAATAAAAGAGAGCATATGTTTATAATATGATCAATTAAAAAGACACCACAAACAATTTACGGAAATAAGAACACTTGTCTATGACTTGGAACGGGATTCAAGGGTGCACCAACCACACACTTGCCTCCAAAGGTTCTTAAATGAAAAAAAAACAAACACACGTATTTTTCTTGGTAAATTAACACCAACCTACCCATCAATTCGATGTGTTGCATGCCTAACACTGAAAACTGATCTCTGAAAGCCTCCAAAAACGGAATCGGTTTGGTTGAGTATATAAGACTGGCCACTAGTGGGTTAATAAGTCTGTTTGTCTATTTATATTTTTATGCATCATAACAAAATGTTTATTGTGGCTAGTCTATTGTTATCCTGCTGAATTGAGAGAGATGTCTGTATGATGAAGTTCAGAGAGGGATGAAGACTGGCTTAAGATTAATAGTTGGAAATTGAAGAAAACAAAACACTTCATCGCCTGGAATCCAAGCTAGTTGAGCATATTTATGGAGAGATACACTGTATGTACCCAGATAATGAGAATCGCGGAAAACGATAGATTGTGAGAATAATGATAGATCGTCAGGTAAGAGAAAACAGCATGGAGAGGTTAGTTATTGTATGAATTTCGTGTTATTGTGATCTAATACTTATCTTTTGCGATAGATAACAATCAAGCGATGCCCTAACCTTCTTCTAATACCCACAAATTTGGAATCGGCCGTCAGATAAAGTAAACAGGAAAATGATCACGCAACATACAAAAAAACTACATATTATGCCCATTTAAAATATATTTAAACATTTTTTTTTGTAAACGACACCGCTGTTATCAAAGCCCAAACATCGACAATCAATATGCCACCCCGCTTTAGCCAGTAATATGAGTATATTCCTTAACAAACATCTTTTTTCTGACGCACCTGAAGCAAATTGGATAACGGGGATTCGCCTAGAAAAAGTCAATAGATAATGTAAATTCATGACTGGATAATGGTATAGTTTCCCTTATTTCAACCTTAATACTATTTATTCTATGCCTTTTTGCATGTTCCATATCTTTCCGCAAACTGCTATCTTTATGAAACAATACCACCAGCCCTACTGACAAGATAAATGACCCATTTATCTTAATGATCTTCCGAAATAGCCTAAATTTTTTTCTGTCCCGAAGGCATCAACTAAGAACTAACCCAAAGCCTCTTAACACCCGGGTTTAGCGAATCTGAATTTGATGGTGATACATACATTAGTTAATTACTATAACTATTATGGTCTAAGGTACGTATTCATGTAATGGGAGCCAACCGTTATACATAAGAACGCTTTTGAGAGTGGCGTCCTTTGCCAATTGGGAAGCTACTATTTAAAAAACTGTATCAATTAAGTAGCATGATTTAGTTGTGGTTTATATTAATTGTGCCAATATGCAAAACTTATAATTGACTGAAAAAGAGCGAATTTCGCAGAAATTTTAGTCTAATAAGTACATGTCAATTGTCATGATCTGGTGTGAGAGAAATTTATTGCGTGAGTAACGTTTAACGTACATCTTTGGATTTAAATGTAAAGTTACTCTTACATTGATTGTGTAACAATATTACATGTTTTATTCTTTGTTTACAAGTCTTCGACAGTTTATTTTTCACATTTTAACACCTTTGTTTGCGTTGTGATAGGAAACACGTTACCTTCATATTATCTTTTAGACAAAATCTGCGATATGTATATAAAAGCATACAAAAGTAACTATTCTGTATAAATGAGACTCGGATATTTGAAAATTGTGTTAGAAGATAATACGAAGTGCTGTTGTAGTATCGCGAAACAACAATGCTAGATCGGTTTGGCGATATCAGTTCGCGAAAGTAAGATGCGAGGACGCGAAAGTACGATGCAAGGGCGCGATAATAATATAATATTGTGTTTTCATGGTTTTGTTGGTCTAGGGGCTAGACATCGAAAACGTGACAACAGGAGGCGAGAACGCGAAACATCGATGCTAAGTCGCGAAAGTGTAGCTCACATCGTACTTTCGCGATCTCGCATCGTTGTTTCGTGTTCTCGCCGAAGATGTCGACAGGGCTAAACAACGATGGCCTCAACGGAACACCGTACAATGCCATGTGTCATGGTTGAGCTTATATTTGATTAAAGCTACGACCGAAAGCTCAAAAGTATAATGAAAAGATACAGATTTTTGTAATGATCAAAGTGGATAGCAAAATGGACTGAATACAAGAATTATTAAAATAAAATAATTTTATCTAATCAATTAAATTAAGAGCAACACGAAAACTCCACCATTATCCATTTCATAAATATTTGAATTTCCCATTATCAACCGAGCGAATCCCCATTATCCAATTTGCTTCAGGTGCCTCAGAAAAAATATGTTTGTCAAGAAAAATACTCATGCTACTGGCTCAAGCGGGGTGACATATTGATTTTTGATGTTTGGACTTTGATAATAGCAGTGTCGTTTACAAAAAAAACATGCTTAAATATATTTTAAATGGGCATTATATGTAGTTTTTTTAGAAATCTGGGAGGTTGCGTGATCATTCTCCTGTTTTCCTCTTTATCTGGCGGCCGATTCTGAATGTATGGGTATGAGAGGACGGTAAGGACATCGCTTGATTGTTATCTATTGCAAAAGATAAGTATTAGATCACAATAACCTGAAATTCATACAATAACTAACCTCTCCATGATGTTTTCTCCGAGCTGGCGATCTATCATTATCTATCGTTATACGATATTCTCATTATCTGGGTTCATACCGTGAGATATAGAAATGCTTAACACTGCCCATGCCGCCTGGTCTCTGGCAATTTCTACTTAAGTTAACAGTATAAATTTCGTTCCATCAAAAACGACAAGTGCATATAATGGTGAAAATGAATCTGTCAGGGCTATTGTTTTAAGGTAAATACCATTCCATGAAAAGCTTCGTATGGTCTTTAACTAAAATAATAGATTTGTAGAAAGATAATAGAAAAAATAAAACAATGAGCGAAACAAAATTGAACTTTGACAGATGATCCCCACTTTTAGCTCAGGCAAATATTTTATAAAAAGGAGTAAGTACATCTAAGGGTAATTGAACAGTATCCCAAGCTATTCTGACTGAAATATTGAAACAACCAATACAAAACAGTCTTATTGAAACAGATATACTTCATTTGAGTACCCAAAACAAGCATACATTTTCGCGCTCAGCAGCCTCCAAAGATTTATAACATTGCATATAGCGGTCGATGGCATAATTCCCTTGGCACTAAACAAAACTCATATTATTTGAAACAATAACATTGTGGGTTAAAATTGTTCCCACACATGTATCAGTGAACTCAAAACAAAGCATTTTGCGATGCGTAAAATTTATTCAAACAAAAATAATATTTTCAATGCGTCATAATTAATATTACATTATCTAAAATGCCATAACGCATAAACGTACATACAAGTTTTTACTAATTTGAGAGTAGTGTACCAGAACAGATTAAAAAATACAATGGACAAGAAGCAATAAAATGTGTAGGTAAAATAAAAAGATATGGTATGCATTGCATGTTCGGGTAATTATTTAATGTCCAATATCATAAAACCTAAAATTGAAAACCAGTCCTGAATCTCGAGCATCTGATTGGTCTCCATTTCAGCCAATCCGATGCCTGATATTGTGGGCTGGTTTCCAATCTAAGCTTAGAACCTTTATTTTTGTCGTTAACAGTTCCCGGGTTAAATGAGTCACTGTTACCGTCAAGACCTACTTAACAAACGGAACTAATAAGATTCCTAATTCATTCCTGGCCGATTTAAAGTTGTTCCACCATTGTCCAGCTGGATCTGCATTTTGCAGATGAATACAAGTCAGTCTTAAAGGTGCCTGGTCACATGTCAGGACAAAATTGTTTAGTGTTTTCAAATATCAAAACGTATCTTATAAACTGTAGAAGACCTGTTAACAAAGTAATTATGAAGTAATTTTCTTACAAAGTCAACAAATAGGTGAATATATTTAAAGTCAAACATGTTTTAGCGTTACTAACGCAGTCAAATACACTCACAATAGATCCTAAAATGTACCGATTTGTCTAAAATATCGGCGAAATTCGCTCCTTTCTAGTACTTTACGGGTCTTATATAGTGGCGCAATTTATATTAACCACAATTGAGATACTGAAAGATTCCACCCTGTACTGTGATTAAGCAGCTGTAAGTCACTTAGCATTACTCTAGTATCATGTTCGTTGTGAACGACAATATGCCATTTCTATTGAGATGAAACCTTTCACAAAATCGCATCTCTTTAGAAGTACAGAAATGCGGCAGTAGATTTGTACCGGCGCGTGTTTGGTTCAAACTCTGTTTAGACCCGAGGAAGGCTCTTTAATCTACAATTGCTCATGTCCTCGGAATCACGAACTAATGTCACTCAGATCCAGCCAAATGTTCCACACTGGTGAGAAAGAACTATTTGGGTGCCTCTCCTATCATCTTTAAATAAGCGTTCTATAGAAAATATTCATACGCGTATATTAATGAAAATAAAATCAAAGCACTAAAGGTATAGAGTGGTCGGTATACAAAATCAATATTTTGTGTATTCATGACCGGTTTAATATGGTATTAATTCTATATATGGGAAAACAACCAATCGTCTTAAACGGAATATGAACCAATAGCCTTGAAAAAAATGTGTGCGGTGCTGATCAGTTATGAAACTCACATCGGACTTGGTATTTCATGAAAAGAAGGTTATCGCTTTCATAAATAAGCTACAACTGGTATATGCGTATAGCTATAAATAGCATGGTATATAGTTTAAAGGTCACCATGAATATTTTGGCATTGTAATATAACAATTTTTAACAATTAACAAAACATTTACAAGGTCTGGTAAAATATTTCAGATACATGTATAATCAAAATCCTCAGTACAAACAGCTTGTCCATTGTATTATATGTATTATATGAGAAACGTCACGTAAAATGTGTTTTTAATATATCGTAACAACTCAAACGTGAAATACATTCCATCAAAGATCAAAGACCTATATATATATAGGTCTTTGCAAAGATACATTTTCCAGTGACGCCCCCATTAAAAATAATTAAAGCATGTGTACTCAGTCCAACAACCACAATAACAAACAGAATTCCGCATATTCTTATTATATCTGAAACATCTATATTTTGATCACGTGCGATTTCATAATCATACCAGTCTTTAACAAATACATGTACACATATAATTCTATTTTAATGAATTTAAGATTCATTTCAAACAAGTGTACTGTATATGCAATAATATAAGACGCAGCTTCGTGAGATCTTTCACAAGGATCGGGTATTTCTATATCTACCTACCAAGAAACGTAAAGGAAGCTATTGCAAAACTAGCATCTTAAGGTATTGCAAACATTCCAAATGGCGAAAACAGGCTAAAATTTCAAAATATGAATTTTGGGGAAAATACTTATTGCCACCTAGATTTTAGTAAATGAATGGATTTAGCTATGGATGTAGTAAATGTTTGCAAGCTCAGTTTAGTCTAACTCATGTTCTAATTACCAAGCACATACTAAAACAAAAGAAAAACCATTTGCATGAGAACTCTGAAATTCATGAACAATATACCAAAGCAACTCATACCTGAAAGAAGTATATGCTGGTCTACAATGTTTAGTGCCAATTCGTCAAAATAATGTTAGGGTTTTCAAGAAATTCAAGGAAAACTTACTTCCTACTTTCACTTTCTACTTTCACTTTGAACCAGGAAATAAGATTTCCTTGAATTTCTTGAAAACCCTAACATTATTTTGACGAATTGGCACTAAACATTGTAGACCAGCATATACTTATTTCAGGCATGAGTTGCTTTGGTATATTGTTCATGAATTTCAGAGTTCTCATGCAAACGGTTTTTCTTTTGTTTTAGTATGTGGTTGGTAATTAGAAAATGAATTAGACTAAATTGAGCTTGCAAACATTTACTACATCCATAGCTAAATACATTTCTTTACTAAAATCTAGGTGGCAATGAGTATTTCCCCCAAAATTCATTTTTGAAATTTTAGCTAGTTTTCGCCATTTGCAATGTTTGCGACCTCTTAAGTTTTTTTAAGAGAACAAATACTGCCTTTTCAAGTTCTTTAAAGCAATTTATGGTATTAAATTAACTTGCACTATAAATACATTTTCAACACGAATGTCATGTTTGTTCGTAAGATTATTAGTAGGAGCATTTCTAGATGCTAAATGTTTATGGCGTCTTTGCAACATCTTTCCACATAGTGGCTCTTCTAATAAACACACGAGTCCATATATGGGCCTGAATTGTACATCTTCTGCATATCCTGCATATACTGATATCTGTGTGGATCTGGCGGTTGGAAAATGTTAGTCCCTGTGCCAGAAGCTACATTTATTGGTGTTAACTGTTGAATCGGTGATGGCGTTGTCACCGACGTAAACGGAAATGACGCAGTTTGTGATTCCGGAGATTGACTAGATTCTCGGAAAAGTCCGTCATTTACGGAATGCACCGATGAGTCTGTTTTTAAAACAGGTCGGTGATTATCTGGGAATGCCATAGAAAACAAAGCTTCTGGATCACACACAAATTTATACACATATCGTTCACCAGCAACTTTTTGCATTATTCCTTTTTCGTAATAGTATCTCAATGACCGACTTAGTTTGTCATAGTTCATTGCTGGCCGATTTTTCTGTATACCCCATCTTCGTGCCACCTAAAATAAAGAAAAATGCTATAAATGACCTTGTAAGAGTAGAGTTTATATCGCGACCAGTTTGACGTACATGTATATTGTTCAGACTTCCCTGTCAAATAGTCTAGAATTTATATTAAAAAATGGCCGGAATAAAAAAAGGTCTGAAGAGTTTCATATAGTAACTTAAGAGAATATCATCAAATAAGAAAACAGTATTTTGTAAACATCTCTAGAAATGTGCTTTCTGCTTATCTAATTATTTTAACACTGTAGTTAATTGTTTAATGTACCTCTAAACCAAGCATCGCTATTCATCTTAGTTCCGATCCATACAGTGTAAACAACAAATAAATGAAAATGGAACTTTAACAGCCACTGAACATGACAAATAAGCGCGATTTACTTGATCTGTTCACGAACAGTTTTGGAAATGGAAATGCATAACTGCCTACGCCGCTAACCTCCTCCTAATTCAGTATCTCCGCATCAAACGAGGGTTACTCTTGATCATGGAACCGTTTATATGATAATTTTCCATGTTCAGCCTTGTATGGATCCAAGATAAAAATGGGTTTGTCCCGACAGAGACTGGAACCAAACAGAATTTGATTCCGGTATGGATCTTATACTATAATTCCGGCCTATCACAGCAGTCGGTATTGGCGAATTATGAAAACAAACTTGAGATCCAGAGAAACTCTGTCTATTTGAATATTGAAACTGTTTTTTAAAAAGGCGAAATATTGAAATATATACTGTTAAATCATTTTATTTTGCGCGGGTTTAATTTTCGCGTATTTCACGCTACGGCATTTGCGCGAATTTCAACTCGGGAGATATTAAACCATTTTACAGTGTTTCTTTACAGGAAAATACAGTTGCGCGAATTTATGCCACCGCGAATTAGTTATTTACGGGTTTTGCGCGAAATTTTGTCCCCGCGAAATTAAATGATACTGCAATACGTTTTTTAGGTGCGGTATCATGCTCGACCTTCAGATATCTTAATGTTTGAATGTTTGATCATACCTGTTTACACAATGTCTAAAACTGGTATATTTAAAGAGATGTGAATGGAACTTTGAAAGCCACTGAACAGGACAAATATGAAAATGTTGCCGGCTCAATTTGAGTGAGTCTTACAAGTAAATCTATTTTGCCGAACTTTTAGACCACGATTTAAAAATAATAAAACTGCTGCTGGAGACCAGTGTCAAATCTAAAGCATCTGAATTGGCTGAATAGGGGACAAATCTGCTGTTCAGCCATTCTAATGCTTGAAATTTGAGACTAGTCTCTATCTTAGTTATGAGCTTGGGCACTGGATTCACCCTGTGAAATGTGAAACAATGTGAAAAAAAAACGTGTTCTTATGATAGTAGGTGGCATTTCATCTTACCTCTTCCGGTTCTATTAGTTTAAATTCCAGACCACGTCCCGTCCAGGCAATGAATGAGGAGTTAGCCGGATCATCCAATAAGGTGACCAGAAACTGCCAAAGCTGCAGGCTGCCACGCCTTTGGTAGGAAGGGTGTGGCAGATCCCGGTATCGCTCAAAGTACAAGTCTCTGTAGAGTTCTGCCTTCATGTCCATTCCTGAAAATACAGGTCACATGTGGACAAATGAGAAATCAGTAACCAAGTTCAAGAATGCAGAAATAATTTCTAGGTAATATCATGTCTCGAATCTTGGTATTTTTATGGCAACTAAAGTGAGATGAAACTTGTGAATATTGTGTGTGTACTATGTTCTTTTGTCCTTATCATTATTGTTGAATATATTAAAATAGAACTCATCGTAAAGGCCGCCCCGAAGTTATGACCACCTTGATAACAAGATCACAATTTCAATGTCATGCTTTACAGTTTGGCACTTTTTTGCCCCTAAATAAAGATCACATCACTTTTAAGACCACTTTTGTCCAGTCTTAGAGATTGTCTTAATAGCGAGGTTTCACTGTATTAAGAGTTTAAATAAGCTTATCCAGCGACTGTTATACAGCGAAATTTCGCTATTTAGACCACCTATAGAACTGGACAAAAGGGATCTTAATAGCGCGATGGCATTTATTTTATTGCGGAAATAAGAGCAAAACTGTTAAACAAAAAATAAAAATTGTGGTCTAAATATCAAGGTGGTCTGAATTTTACCCAGGGTTTTACTGTAATTACTTTGCTTTATTGTGAAACAATAATCAGATTGCTCTGTATAATCGTGTTGGTGTTCTTAGAAATAAAACAAACAATGCCCAAGGTTATAAAACTGAGCATGGAAACCAGTCTCAAATCTCAAGCATCTGATTGGCTGAAATGGCGACCAGTCGCCATTTCAGCCAATCAGATGCTTGAGATTTGAGACTGGATTCCAATCTCCGCTTTATAACCTTCAGCCCTGCAGTAGACAGCATCAGAATTGAAAACGATGCACACAGAAAATAGCGGCATGGAAAATGCTGACAATTTACAAATACACAATTAAAGAAAAAACACATAGGCTTAATTTTTGGGCGATGCTTATTCAAAGCTGCGAGTTTTGAATAACTGGAGATCATAGCGCCTTAAGTTGAAATCATTATGTAAACAAGAAGAAAGCCCTTTAATCTTTTGATGAGTATAATCGTGTTTAAATAGCGTATATACAAGTGTAAACAACTGTACTTCTACATGCTAATGAGTGTTGAGGGATTTTGAGAATTAGGTATACACCTCTTTAACCTTAATCGGATGATAGGGGCTAAAATAAAAACAATGTCGGATTAATGTGGTGGTATACGGGCCTTAGACACATTTTACCCTATTCTACGACATTTCATTCAATTAATACCAGCCAAACATACCAATTAACCACACTTTAACCAGTGTCGGTGACTTCAAATGAAGTCGGCGTCTTTGATCATAGCTTTTGAATGGCTATAATTAACTTTGAATTGTGTTTATGCAAGATGAGCTTTGTACTGTATTTCTTCTTGATGCACTGTTTGGGTTTCTACTTGTTTTTCAAGTAGTTTTTGATCGTCATTGCTTTCACTAATCGTTGATTGTTTAGAGTTTTCATCTGTCACTTGCGATGTTTCATTTGATTAAATACAGAAATAACTGTTTATCCATGAGAACTATTCAAAATGCAAGCAGTTAGGAAGCATTGTAAAAAGGATTTACAGCGCAAAATGACAGTTTTAGAAATCTTAAAATTGATACGAGATGAAATCATATTCCATCTGGTGATTTACAAGGGGACACAAACTTAATATCCTAAAGGAAAGCGTTTAAAGACATTTATTCCTTCATTTAACCACATTTCTGAGAAATAATTACAGTGAATATTAAAACAATCGTTGATTTGTATTCATATGCTAGAAGGGCGAGGTAAAGTAAGCAGAATGGCTGGACAGCAGAAAGAAAATATTTTCATTCTGCCAGCAGACGGGTCAAACAAGTCTGGGCAAACTGGTCTGAATACTCCGCTACCAGAATGAAAATATGTTCATTCATATTTTCATTTATATGGTTTGTCCATTCTTCTGGCAATTTTTTTTTTCATTCAACTTACTTTACCGAGTTAGCTCGAACCAGCATTGACCTTTCAACCACGGTGTAATGTGACTATTCTCCGCTGGGGTTTAGATGTTCAAGAATATATGAATTACATAGCGGTAATAATTGCGGCTTCGTCATTTTATATATTTGATACATAATAAAAGCTACATCAGATATAAACATCCATAAGAAAATAATAAAGAAGCGATCAATATCTTCTAAGTCAAGACTTTTCAAGACATGATCCCAAGCGAGAAAGCTCGTATTGAAATCACGCATTGAGTACACAAAACAAATCAAACAGTATTCATTGCCAATTTACAGCGACTTTCAGCGCCTCTGAAATCAGGTCTAATTGAGAGAGTTCTCTAAGAAACATATGGTGTCGCTCTAATACTTAATTTTAGGAGACGATATTAATAGGACCAAGAGCTTTCAGATTCCTATGGGAGCATGCATCAAAAGAAATCCCAATTATTAAATCCAATTTGATGTTTTAGCATGAGAATAAATTCTCGCCAGATCGCCGATTTGTCGCTCAGTAAATATTTCTTGTTACAAGAGACAGATTCGTGTAGCAAAGGGGCAGATACATCTTAAAAAAAAACGACCACTTTATGATACCAAAAATGATATATAACATCCAACGTGCAGATGTACTGAGGTTCTAAACAGAGTTTTTGCTGTTTAAGCAGTAACTGAAAACTGTGCCCTGTCAATTAGAAGATTTATACATTGAATGGCTGATAAAATTCCAGGACATTCACGTGAGTGTGAATTTTATACAGCAAAGGGTTGTACAAAGACTTCGCAGTTAAGTTATTCTACGACATAGATCTATTCCAGGGTACTATTAGCTGACATACAGACGGACAGAAACATTCCAGGTACAAGTAACAGGACAAATGAACTCTGGCAAGGCACTACTGTGACACCCTAACAATATTTTAAATATCTTTACAACATGACCAGAACTTCATTGATACCCGACATGACATTATGCTAGGTACATAAATATTTCTGTGCATGCCTGATAGATACCTCACGTGCGATGAACATTTCTATAAAACTGTCAGTCACACAGCTGTCGGTGCCCCTTACTTTTTTTCAAATATTCTACCCGCTTATGCTTATGCTTAAGTTTAAGTGTTAATTAAAATGTTTCAGCACTAAACTGTGTCACATTAAGTTTTACGGTGATGACAAAAACAATTTTAAAACAAAGAAAACAATGCAGAAAGAAGACAACAAGAATTCAGAGCAGTTTTTATACATCGATATCGCTACATGTAGGCTGAAGCTGTCTCGACGACCTTTTTTTCGGGATGCTAATTTTGATGTGTTGCTAATTTTGAGACAAGAGTCATTGATTGGCAATCAGGATTGCCCCGATGATCGCTGATGAAGTCAAACAAGTGAGAAAAGTCAACTAAATTACAAATTGGATTTAGGCGATCTTGTGAAGTGATATGCGCCGTCTTCGAGAGGAATATCTGAATATCTCCACGACAGACTTCACACTTACGTAGACTGACACTTTTCTGGAGGGTTTTTTGTTTGTTTGTTTGTGTTCCCTCTGTTTTATGCCGTTTGGTTGATTTAGTTGTCTGATTAGTTTTAATTTGCATTGCTAAAGACGATAGTTGTGTTGTTGTTTATTTTAAACCAACATTGATTACTAGGAACGCTATTAACATTATCTTTGTTCGTATTTACTGAATTTATCAATTCATAGCATGTTGACAATAAAAAAATGACCCAAATGTGACATTGCCATTTTTTCTGATACATGAACAAAAGGTAAGCATCCCCATACCCACGGAAATGAGACCATTTAAGCGATTAAAGGATCAACGCAGTGTCGGGATGACTGCATTTACTGGTTATATGTTTAGTATATCAAAAATATAAGCAACACCAACAAACCATTGTTAAACAAAAATTCACTCTATTAAAAGTGCCATGGGATATGACAGCGTTATTTATGATTTCAATTTTAAAAGAGTATACATTTCTAAACATTTCTTTTCATTTATTTGGTGGGATTTGTTCTCAAACCTTAAACTATATCAAAGTGGGTACAAATCTTGCCACTGTTCATCAATTGTTTTATACAGTTATAATGTACAATTGTTCTCCAATTTCATGTTTCGTGTACTTTGTTTTCCCTAATTGTATAAATTGCAGTTTAATTTTTTACAGACCTCAAGCGGAACCCGCTGACAGTAATTAAATGTTGGGTGAAACGTTTGAATTTTATTTAAAATGGTCTTTTTCTTGCAAGGAATTATATATAATTGTATTTGATGTAAAGGCGTTTGTTGATTTAACATTACTACTAGTACAAAATGTTTAAACCATAGCATTAGGGTATACGTTGGATATTCAGGTAATAAATTCAGTTATTAACTTCCTAACTACACCCCAACGAGCTTTTGATGAACTGAGTCAATTTGATAGAAAAGCAAGTTCATTACATTACCCGCTTAAAGGGTTTATTTTGCCACCGTATTGAAACGATGTCTTTCACCTTTTGGTTCAATTTCGTGCTTAACCTAAATTCACCCGTATAAATATTCAACTATTAAATTAATAACTTTTTTTTCTTATTGTTTAGTTTAAATAAATTAATTTGTGTAGATTTCATTTTTGTGGATTTTATTCGTGTAGAGTTTATTTCTGTAGATTATGTGTAGATTTTATATGTGTGAATTTCATTTGTGTACATTTTGTGGGGATTTTATTCGGGTATATTTCATAAATCATTATTTAACGTAATTCAGAATTTTTCTTGAGCTATTTCTACGAGAAATCGCGAGAACTTGTTGGTGTTTTCTATTGCTTTACGTCTGTCATTTGTATTCTTGTAGCTGATGTAGCACGGTGAAACTAATAATTTTCTGACACTACAAAGCGACACCCTGCAGCTATCGTACAGATTGCATCCAGGGAAATATAAGACGGAGAAAATAGCCTTCGAGGAGTAGAAGGAGTCACTTCTAGATTAAGAAAATGATCTAAACGCTGTCCATGTATATCAGGATCGCAGCGTGTGGCCCTGTACAATGTGATTGGGTCATTGTCATAGCGTGTTGTTATCTGTTGTGTGCGTCTGACATTCCAGTTTTCTCTCAGTGTTATTGCTGAAATTGTTTTACAACGGTAATGACTTTAGTCTATTTTAGAGAAAGTCGTTGCATTCTGTGTAAAAAAGGCACCTAATAAAATTTCAGGTTAGCGCAGCGCAAGAGTGCTGAGTTAAAAGGACCGATTTGTCATAGGACCAAGTCACAAGGGGACAAAAACTGTTACGGTACTGCGCATGGAGAACGCCATGTTTAGGTACAGCGTAGCAAGGTGCTCATTATATGGCGAACGTGAAAATAACTGAATAGCAGTAAAATTCATTAAAAAAGTTGAATTCTAAGTTAATAAAATTATCATTTAGATAATGAGTATTTATAAGAATGTAAGAATAGAAATAGCCTATTTGATGCACAAAATCTACGAGCTGCAAGAAGTTAATGTAATCACTCTACAAAAGACACTCCTGACATCACAAAACCAATAGAAACCAGTAAGTGACCGACATGACAAATAAATACAAGGTAAGAGCCGACACAATAACCAATTAATACAAAGGTAAGAATCGACACGATAACTAATAAATACAAGGTAAGAACAGGTACGAAAACATCAACATGACATATAAATACAACCTAAGAATCGACAAAATTAATAAAAAAAAAATAACTACAAAATAAAAAAACTACTATGATAAATATTAAAACGGCGGAACCGACATGACAACTATATCCAGGTAAGAACGACAGATCAAATGAATACAAGGTAAAAACCGTTATGACAAATAAAAAAAATCACCATCAAGAAAAATAAATACACTTGTGTCCAAGATCATAAAACTAAATCTGGAGACCAATCTCAAATCTCAATCATCTGATGCCTGGGATTTTAGACTGGTCTCCAATCTTAGTTTTTATGACCTTGGGTCTTGGATAAAAAAAGCAAAATGACAAATAAGTGAAGCCAGTAAGCAATACCTTCATAGTACGAACGATGACGCTCACGTAACCTCTCCAGATAGATGGGATCCTCGGGGTAGAACAGCCGAAATGTGTTCTCGTACGGGCACGATACAACTGCAACAGTAAGTTACAGCCCTGGTCAGGATATGTGAAACATTGTCACTGCCTTGTAATCATGGCGGAATGACAGGAAATAATTATGATTAATGAATGTCCGGTTCAAACAGAAAATAGAATCATAATTTGCCGATATCGAAAATTATATGTACATCGTTGTAAAAAAAATTTTTCTTAATACAAGGATTTTTCAAAAACTGAGTTAATAAACTGTTGTTTTGCACTTGTGAAGGACTTAATCTATGCCGTAATTTAAAGTGTGTTTAATATATATACGTATATATATATTAAAAACGATTTGTTAAACTTAAATGTTTGTAAAGGAAGTAAGTTGTTACCTTCGGAAGGGCTTCCGTTCCTGTTCCAGAACGGGCGATGGAACCCAGAGTTAGGAGGATATCTTGAGCCTAAAACACAGTAACTGACAATGATATCACAGCGAGTATTTGTAATACATGTAGACTAATGCTAATCATCTGCTTTTTAGTATTGAATTAGTTAAATCCAAAACTTATTTTTCCCAACAGTGCATGATCCACTTAGACTTTTTACAACAAAAAAGCTCGCATAGATCAGATATTCTTAGATTTTGCTTTTCTACTTCTTGATTAAATTACAGCCTATTAAATTCTGCTCGAATTAAGACCGTGCATTGGTTCAGCCGCTTAAGATGCCATATCTATAGAAATATGTACATAATTCGAAATAAGAAAAAATAGAGAAAGTAAATGTAATCATCAAAACGAACCATTTTCAAAGTTAAAGTCACGTGGTTCTTGCTTTATAGAAACAGCCGGTGGAGACAAAGGTACGAATGGTGTTGTCATGTATCCATGGTTACGTGGTAATGACGTTTCAGCTTCGTAATGGGTATCTCCCTTTAGATAGTGCGTGTAGGACATGAAGCGCGAATAATTGCTATGAACGTCGGCAGAATTGGAGCATTGTCCTTCCTGTTCAAACACCGGCCGGGTCATTCTGAAAATAAGTCAGGGTATCAAATACAAAGGTATGTCCATGTCCATGGCGCGGTTACTAGCTTAAGTTAATAGGGTTGAAAATCTGAACCGCTGAATAAAACATTGTATTTATCATTATGAAATAGATAAGGCATGAACACAGTTTTCTAACATCTTTTAAAACTTCGGATTGCAAAGTCATCGTCACCTAAGGTCCGTTCCCTGGTAAACCGTCGGATTGCATCTAGAACTATTTTCAAGTTGTTGCGCATGCGCTGGGGCAGGTACCCGCTGATCAGCTTCCGGTGAGGCACATGGGCGTTCCGATGTTGTGCTGGACACGGACTCGCCAGACGGGGAGCTCGAGCCTTCACTACCTTGACAGCTGCTGTTTGGATAAGGCTGGTCAGTATAAGGGCCGTACTTGACCCCGGTTCGTTTTTCAGGCGTCTGAGGCTTGCAACAAGTCTGAGAAGATTTTTGTTCCAGTTTTATTTTGGAGAATGGAGAAACTGAAAATATGAAAATCAATTAATAAATAATCTGAAAACTAACAAATACAAAAATATGTAGCAAAAAATGACGCCGGCTTAAACGTAGTTTTCCTCCAGTGTGATATAAATTATTCTGAAATTTTGGGAAACAAAAACTTATTAAAGATTTATAACAGTTTTATTAATATTTATTTGACTCGTATTTAAATTAAATACATTTGCATACACGTCTAAGTTGAATATATGCCACATAACTGTTTGCCGTAATGTAAACAGTAGTCATTTGTTAGCAGATTGGACATCTGGCAGTCTCAGTTCGATTCCAGGCCGCTGCGGATATTCCAACTGTTGTTTATTGTTGGATGATTTCTTTATCTAGAACTGTTGCCGGCAGTATCTTTAGTATACCGTGGAGGTAAATGCCTACACATTGAACTCGACTGGAATCTGTGCCCAAGGTTATAAAGCTGAGCATGGAAACCAGTCTCAAATCTCAAGCATCTGATTTGCTGAAATGGCGACTGGTCGCCATTTCAGCCAATCAGATGCTTGAGATTTGAGACTGGTTTCCAAGCTCAGCTTTATAACCTTCAGACCAGTTGTACCATCCATTCGCAGCCGGTGACTTTCTTAGACAACCCACGTTAAATATGAGACCTATACCTTTACAATCTTATAGTTTCACATAAAAATATTCAATTCGACTGGGATAAGTTATTTTGCCAATCCTTTTATGCCCATGAAAGACTTTAATATTAGGTTGTCATCTTCGAGATAATTATGCTATGTTTTCTCGGAGAAGTATTAAGTCTGCTGACATCGCTGACAGATCGTTCTGAAACTTAATACGTTATTTGATAATGATTCTGTTATTTTGACCCTATCTCAGATGTATTTTCATGCCATATTACAATCTGTCAACGCTAGATGACGTGTATTGCTGACGATGGACAATACTTCAATACCATTGTTTAGTTTTTTAAATGTTGTTCTTAAAATTAGTATTAGATATTGGATAAATGTCAAAGCATTTGTCTTAAAAGTGCCTTTAGTGGTTGAAATAATATTTTGTCCAATCGAATTGCAGTATTTTTAATTGTTGGGACATTTCTTTAAATCAGACTTTTACTTACATAGTATTTTACGTAGCATTGGATGATTTACAAATTAAGTGAATTCAATATTTATTAAATATAATTTCAACAACTAAGTTGGTTAACGTTTGTTCATAAGCATTTACAAATTCAGTGGGTCCGATTAAATTTCGTAAATGCTAAAAAGAAATCCGGCAACTCAAACCGGGTCCGTTCTAATACCCCAAACCACCCCAAACTACCCCAAACCACCCCAAACCACCTTCACTATAAGGTTGTGATAATTAAATAAGTTCATATGAAATAGGGCCCTGCGAGCTCTAGTATAAAAATCAGTGTTAAACTTGTTGCTTCTGAATGACTTGAAATACTTGAACTATAATTTAATAATACTCAATGAAAATAATTACGTATTTTTTATTTATTTTTTTTTGGGGGGGTGGGGGGGGGGGGTGTTAAACTTTAGCAACAAGCCATGCATTTTACCTGTCTTTAAGCTGATTGTAACACTTGAAAAATAATGTAGTCGATTTCAAGTGGTTTGGGGTAAACACTGCAGATGTGGTTTGGGGTATTTCACACTCGCTGTATGTCGTCATTCTGTCGGACTTATTTATGGTCAGTCATGTCATTTACTGAAACTTTGATGTTTATTTTTCTCAGTATAGCAAAATAGTTATTATTCGTCACATATTATCATTATTTACAACCACAAATAACAGCAGCCTTATATTTGAAGTAGTTTGGGGTGGTTTGGTGTAGTTTGGGGTGGTTTGGAGTATTAGAACGGACCGACTCAAACCTATACTATACGAAGTTTTAAAATGTTATTTACTTTGTTTCATTATTTTCCTTACACATTATATCAGGTGGCTCCGCCATAATAAAGTGCATTAATAAAACACGGGAAAATCCGATTTCCTTATGGAACCAATATGGTTTAACAGAATATATTAGAATATGCCTTAACAAAAATCGGAGAGCATCCGCTGAACACCGTAAACATATTAATGGCACAAAGTTTACAAGAGACTATGAACAGGGGTATATGTCTTGATAAAATAAACAACTACATATTATCTGCAAGGGCGCAAATGTTACAGTAGACTATGTACAGTGTTGTATAACAAACAACTCCCTATTTTCTGAGAAAGCAAGTCCAGGTACTGTAATAATTCCTCAATACCTAGTACATGTAAACTGGATATCTATTTAGTGTCTCTCCGTTGATCCATTTAATGTCATTAATTCGGTTAAATTGATATGTATTTGCATGAACAAATGGTCCTTCACTGTAGGTATGTTTATGCTTCATTCATGTGAGTAAAAGATTAAACTTCATGTCATGTTTGAACTTCAATCTTCACTCATTAAACTTGATTTCAATTTTAAAAACTGTTTCGACCAAACATTAAAGTCGGTATATATTAAATGATAATATCGTTTTTAGCAAATAGGTTTTAACAAACAAAACAACTTTAATTCAAGTATGATGAAATACAGTGAATACACTGCATATTAATTTGTTGTACACGGTATCGCAGCTGGTAGCGGTTTTGATCTTCGCTTGTTAGATGGAATAACTGGCCTGAGAATTCAAAAATTGCATTAAAACATATTATAAAGCGCTAAAATTTCGTGTGCTTGCAATATCCGCTAATCTCGTGGTCACCACAGAACCCCGCATATTTTGATACGCATATAGGCGCATTAATATAATTATCTGAGATATACTGTCTGTCCCCGCTTTTGAGCTTGCAATACTTAACACTGTCGGCTTTGTTGATCATCTATATATAAAATCCTTTGGAACTGAACGTTCAAAAAACGTTATTTATCAAAAGACAATGCCAGGAGTTATGAATAATTTCATGTTTTATTTTTAAAAATGAGTTGCGTGATACTGTATTACTTTTTCACTAAATAGCGAATATGGTGTTGAGCATTATTATTATTATTATTATTATTATTATTATTATTATTATTATTATTATTATTATTATAAACAAAGCGCTTCTTTTCAAAAATAAGCATGAAAGCCTGTTAAACCAATAAATTAAGAGTGTGTTGATTATAACGAAGCATTGCATTGAATCATCTCAGGCGTTTATTCAGTAAAAATTAATGAAGCTTAATTTTGAAAATTGGACTTACCAGACAAGCATCTGGCACTCTGGGTAACGAGTTGATTTAGCTATTATATACCACCTGTTCTTATTAAAGGGAATTCCAGAAATGATATTGTCATGCACCATTTGTTAACTTTGGCCACATTACAAAATCGTTACTTCAAAAAACTGCTCTTACATGCACACGTTAAAATATATGAAATTATTATTTTCTTGTGAAAATCTAGCATATTCTATTGCACTATTGTATTTCAGTGTGAATTAAAAGTTACACATTTTAATGATAATTATTTCTTCGTCTGCAATGATGAATCAGAACAATTTTATCATGTCTTGTAATAAATTTTCATTTGGAGATATTTGCATAATTGATTTTTACAAACACTGTAAAAGGAACATTCACAGTATATGACATTGCATGCAATTAAGACAAAATCACGACATTCGCGACGATTTGTGGCTTTTATGTGGGTCACGTGACTAGATGAAACAACATGGCGGCGATTAATTTGCGTTAAATCTACACATTATCGCCAAAAGACAGCGTAATGTCAAGCCTCCATTATTTTCTGTGAACTTTATTTTACGATGTAGTTAGTTAAGGAGAAATGATGGGACGCTGCCCGACAATTTAAGGCGCTGTGATTGAATTCAATCGGCAACAAATTGCCCGCACACAGTAAATTGTCAGCGACACTACTAAATGGGTAACGTCTGAAGACAAATGATTTTGCCAGTTCATTATTTCAAGTTTAGGTTTCTGATTTCACCAAATATGGATGTTGGGGGTAAAAATCGATTTAAACATTTGAGTATTGAGTAGAAAAAAACATTGTTTTAAAAGGCAAATTAATTCAAAATTCACTGATAAATTGATAATATGTTTGTTTAGTTATGTATATTTTAATTTCAGTTTAAACAATATGTATTTACCATATATCATTTTGAATGACATAAGCAAATATATATTCGGAGTAAACGGAGAATTTAAAAACAAAAAGAAATCCTATATTAGTCAATTTTCTCTGGTATAAAATATTGAAGGTTACATAAATTTAGTTTTCATATGAAACACTGACGTATTCAAGTTTGTAATATAATTATAAATTGTGGTTAGAAAAATAGGAAATGATAATGTACTAAACAGGCAATACTAATTTAGCTTTGATAGGACATAATACCAAATTTATTCAAACTCTACCCTTATTAAAGTTATACCGGCAAGTAGAAATTTATTTTGGATAAGGTATTTTAATTCAAATGTTTAAATTTTTTCATTATTAGTTTACATGTCAAACTTCATTTACTGTGGTTTCGTGATATATTTCGCGGTGGTTTAAATATAGCGTATTTTGCGCTAAGGAAAGTGCGCGAAATCAAAACCTAGCGAAATAAAACTACTGAATATCTATTTTTATAGTGTTATAAGAATGATACAAAACAGAACATTTATTTCTATTCTATCAACATGTGTGCGAATTAATGCCATTTATATTTTGCGCGAAATTTAATCCCTGGTATCGCAGTACATCTACAACAAAAGCAGAAATAGATTACAGACCGTGACTTCTAGAGTGACCAATTCAGTTTGACAGACAGTGGCCTGATGTTGACATACTAATTAAGGGCCTCAGATGTCCAACCGCTTGTTAAAAATGGGCGTTGTAATAAAACTTTAATTGGAAGCTACATCAACATTGCACGTGCGGCGCTAATATGGTCCAATATGGCTACCGTATAATTTATTTATAACCGTATTTTCTGAGTCCCCCTTTGAGAATATTAAACATGGTTCAGTGATCGCAAATCAAGTAGAAAATTCAGCTTTGGGTTTCAACAGAGGACAAAGTGGAAAAGTGTCAACAACTGAACTTATTTAATTCATTGAAAATAATAAGTGTTCTCCATGATTTTACATGAGCTCTTAGATATTCATCTGTCAGTAAAACAAAAATGGGAACACTTGAATTAAAATGTTATGGAACGAAAATCTTGAGAAAAAAATGGTTTTCTTAATAAAATTGAACACTACTGATTAATATTCAGACAATCTACAACTGCCAAGTTTAAATACAAACCAGTTACCTTTCAATAATATGGAAAGTTGAAGCTTAAACGAGTGCGTTTGATGGATCTTCCAATATACTTATATACAAGTTAAAATCGCTTCAAAATGAAAACAGGCAGAATTATTAATTTCAAAGACTTTCTGGGAACGCATGTTCCCGTTACCGTAAACCACGGCTTCCATCCCTCTGATGCGAAATTCTGGATCTACCTCTGCTTGCATAATTTTAAAGGGATGCTGTATAGATAAAGCGGTCGAAAACAAAATATCAATAAATAACACGTGCTACGTTAAAAATAAGGCCGCAAATAGTGTTCACATAAACCCTGAGTTTACTCTTACACATTATAAAACTAATGGATTCTTGACATCAAATTTCATTTATTTAAGATATGAATTTAACGAATTAGTGTAAATATCACATACTTTTAATTTTTCTGCACTTAAAGTTTTCTCTATGATTACGTTGCTAGCAAACGGGAAACTTTAGGTCATTAAATTTCATTTTATCACGTGGAGTTGTGAGAAAACGGCGCAAGGAGATATAGTATAAGATTTATCTCTAACTCGTGGAATAAATTTTGTAACTGGACAATTTATAAAACCTCAGGTCTTGATAATTTCAAATTAATTATCAAATTTGAGAAAATTAATCGTGAATAAATAGATGACATGAGTAAATGACTCTGCCCTTGGCCTGGGTGATTCGAGTGAAACCCGCGGCTTAATGGTGACGTTACTTAAGAAATGGTTGATACAATACGCGATCTCCATGCCAATTCGGTCTCAACTGGTATTTACTTTCCACAAAAAATGAAATTAATATTTTCTAAAGGCGAAAACAAGCGAAACCTCTAACATTTTGGCTAATAAAGCATGCCCACTTTGCTTACATATCGGTGTATCCCCGGAAGAACAAATAAAGGTTTTTTGTATTTTAATAGACATTGAACGGGGATTAAACGGAAATGTAAAAGATAGAAAATATTTGGCAATTAATATTTTGACTTACATTTCAATGGCCCATGTAAAATATTGAACAGAGTTGCAGTATCTGCTTTTAACAAAGTATAAGAAGAATTTATTTTGATTAGGTACCATTTGTAGACAAATTTTCATAAATGTTCATCAGAAGCAATTTAGAATCTGGCCTTACATAACGGATTAAAATACCAATTAGTATAATGTATTATTGGAAATCGCCTCATCTCATATTCATTTCTTAAAATAAACGTTATCTTTTGCGAAAAAAGCCTTTCCTTAACAGATACACCTTTCAATTTGCAACTGAAAAATGTGTTGACATAAGACGTCGCTAACTCCTTTTAAATGCTTTTTAATTACTTTAACTTTCGGCACATCAAAGCAAAAAACTTTATGTTTGACGGTAGAATTATGATGTAACTTTGTAACAATTTACATAGCCGTATTTTCGAATTCCGCCGTTACTATGAGGCGTCTAGAGGAAACACGCGACTTTAATCCTATCTTAAGACTTCAGCGGATAATAATTGACTCTGATTAGGTTTTTATATGATGCCCTTAATCCTGAGATGTTCTGTCGTCGCTCTGTGGACCCGACAGATTGTGCAGTGAGTTATTTGAAGATATTTTATTTCAGAATTGCAGAGTTGTGTGAGTCGTCAGTTTTTAAACACGTGCAAAGCCCGTACTGTGATAAGAGAGTGTTGTGTTCGGGAGTCTTTCCTCTACTGTTGGTTAATAAAATTCCAAATTGGGTCACCAAAAATCTGCTTTCATTCCTGTTTTATTTCGAGTTTGATCTAGCCCCTACGTTGATCAGTTAGGTTCTTATCTCAAGTTCCTGCCAGACCTTGACATTAAACAATGTCAATGACGACTCACCAAGTCTTATTTTAATTGACAAGTTTACTTCTTGGTGACGTGTTAGTTAGTAAGCTGTCAAACTATTCATATTTCCGCTTCAAAGCAATTCACGTCAACTAAGCTGATCGTATTTGCGTTAAAAAAATCAACAACTCATGACACGTCAGCTAATCGTTAATCCGTTCGAAAGAATCTCATGATAAGCCATTTCATTGTAACTTTGCTCCATCGCAACTCATGGCAAGTGAGCTCATCGTACATCCAATTACAAGCAAAATATGACAAGTAAGTTCTTCGAACATATTACCCAAAATAAAACGTGAAAAATAAGGACAACGTGCATGCGCTCATGACAAGTGAGCTCATCGTACATCCGGTATCAAGCATCTCATAATGATTATAAGTATCTTGCAAGAGTGTAAGGTGAAGATGGAAAAATCTGTCACCGAGGGGGAACTGTTTTGCGGGAACGAGGCTCTGCCGAGTTCCCGCCAAAACATTTCACCCGAGGTGACAGATTTTTCTATCTTTACAGAATGTCCCATGCAAGATACTTTTTCTGCAAGTACCTTTTATTGTTCATAACGTTTGTGTACATGTATACAATCCAACTTTTGTTTCCTTACGCTGAAATATTGACGTTAGCGTAAACCTTATTTTCTAAATGACGTCACTAACTTGAATAAATTACGTCAAAAACTTGAAGACGTGACGTCACTCGTGTAGCACGCGAACGTTATCTTTTTCCTAGGGAAAAGATAGATTTTCTTTCCCCGGTAAATCACGCGGAAATACGTATCCGTATAATTATGACTAGTTATTTCATCGTACATCCGCTCTAAAGCATCTCATGATGTTCATCGTACATCAGATAAAAAGCAAATCATGTCATCGTAATCCTATCCAAATCAAATCGTGAGCAAAAGGTACATGCGCTCCATAGCAACTGATGACAGCGAGGTCATCGTATATCCGCCCCATAGCAACGCGTTATAAGTTTATCATCAACAGTTGTCAACGACGACCTTTGTCATTTAGTTGTACTAGTGGCAAAGCTATACGTAATAATTACAGTAAAATAACAATCCAACCAAAAATGTTGTTAACTTGAAGCCTAAACTATTAATAATGAAGATAATCAAGCTTGAGCTAGGCCTACTTCGTTTAAGGTTCCCTCGAAGTGACATATTACGATTTAAACTTAAAAAAAGACAAAATATTTTTAATTGGTTAGCGCGATGTAAGATGGCCAATGATTGAAATATATGAAAATAAAACTTTCAAAACCATCGGACACGACACATATGAAAATATTGCAGGCTCGGTTTGATTGAGTCTGTTCATGGGCAGTAATGGAAATGCATATCAATGCCCACGCTGTCTAGCCCCGGGTTGAGCACAACTCAATATTTACACTAATAAACAGTACAATTTCGATCCATCCCAAACGATGGTATGCATATGGCGGTGAACATAGAACTTTCAATGCGGTATTTTCAGATTAATACCATTCCATGTTCAGCGGCGTAAAGTCCCCAAATAAAAGAATGGGTTTGCCGTAAACGAGAAAACAATGGGAGGAACTACAGAGAATGAAATTATGACAGGGGAGCAGAGAATATAAATCCTGTATATCACAGACAACGCCAAAGGCAAAATTTAAAAAGCAGGAAATATATTCTTGCGGTGATTGAACAATATCCAAATCTACAATGGCTGGGATATTGAAACCACCCATCTATAAATTGGCCGAATATCAGCACAAAAGTAATTTTAAAAGTACTATTAACACAGTACATAAATATCGTGCTCAAGGACGTTCAAAGGACGTAATTGATAACAGCACTGTTTGAATGCACGGGGAGACTTTTTACAGCCGCCACACGGCACAAACAACCCTGCTGTGATATTAAAATACTATCAACAAGCTCAAGCTTCTCGCTATAAATAACAGCTCCCTCTGTAATAATACTAGTACACAAACGTGAACGTGTAAAGATAAACACATCAAAAAACGAATATGCAGTATATTAATTTTAAATTTTCTTGTTGGTGACTTTCAAAGTTCCATATTTTTAAATCTTTTTTATTAAACATTACTCTGATTAACAGCTCTTTCAAAAACTACAATCAAATTGTGGGACAACAAAACAACATTTAAAATATGTTGATTTCACAGTGGAACCTTTATAACTTGTCTGTAACGATCATTGTTTAAATAATAAAAGAAAGAACGGTTTGATGTTTAATTGTAAACAATTTCAATTTTTTCAAAGCAAAAGAATAGATCATGTAACAATTCCAAAGTAAGCTTGAACGTTCAATTGGAAACGATTAATCTTACGACAATTTACCGGTGTTTCATGATAACTGCATATGGTGACATAAAACAACAATACTGCGTCCGTGGAAACAGGCGGATGGAATGGAAACAGACAAGCTAAAGGAACCAAAATACCACACCCGATGTCTCTAGATTTTCTATTCCAGCCACTGATAGAAGTTAGATACATATTATTATCAGAATGACAGCTACCTTGCTGTAGGCAGATATTTCAATTTGCGTTTGCAGGCCAGATCGAGGACAACAGCATATAAACTGAGTTCAAAGTTATCTCAGAACAATCTATTGAACATTATTCTTTAATTTAAACAAGAAATATCTTTAAAAAAGATAAACGGCGTTGATGGAAAAGATTTATATATACATGTATATAAGAAAGAAAGAAATATAGAGAGGCGAAGCAGACGCAGTTTAGTTATTTTATTTTACTTGTTATAGCTGTTAACGAACCCTCCCTGCCTTCTTAGTATGACCTAGAGATTAAGCGACCGAGTCATGACAACTCATAAATTTATTGAAAATGTCTTTCAAAAAAATGTTGAAGCTGTTGCAACAATTTCATACGGTGATAACAAGTCGATTTAAAATTGCCACATTCAGAAAAAAACAGCCTCCCCACACAGTCAAGAAGAGGAAGAGAGAGCATGGTTAATAAAATGACCAGTTTCAAAAAGGACACCACAAAGAATGAATAAAAATGAGAACCCGAGGGGTTACCGCCTTGGAACGGTCAATGGCAAATCGAATTGTCACAGGGGTTTAAACCAGAAGCATAGCCTTACATTAAGTCTTGATCTATTCAGTTTTAATAAAAAACCTCTTGTAGAGTTAAAACTCAAGACGAATAAATGTCCTTGAAATTTAATAAATATAAATAATAACAGCTTGTTGCAAGAGCGAAATCTATCAACTTTTACGTAAATTAACTTTTAAAAAAAATGTCCATCCTGAGTATTGAACCCTGGGCCTTAGCTTGCGAGGCGAGAGAGTTAGCCACTACACTACAGAGAACGTAACTTTCCCACTTGAAATTAACAATCAGTATCAAAGGATCTAGAAACGAACCAGTAAGAAATAGAAATATCTGCACTTTTCTTTCGTTTTACACTTAGTATTGTACGCAAATGTTTACCTGACACCCAAGAATATTATATATAAAATTGTATTTAAGCCATCAATATTGACTTAACTGGTTATTTAAATCGTAAATATGTTTTACTTCAATACAATTATCTCTTTTAAAAACGAAAATGCTCGAACATTTAAGTGCCAGGTAAATACTTACACAAAATATAAAAATCGTTATGGTAATCTTAAACTACACTCACTAAAAACCAATCGAAATAATCTATTTGATTTTCCAGCTGCATAATAAAAAAAACTCCCACTAGATACCTCTCCACCCTGCTAGATGCCTCTCTGTTGTTAATAGCTACCAATCGAAATAGTTTATTTCATTTTCCCGCTGCATAATAATAGAATACGAGTATTATTTACAACATTTCGTTGGTTGAACAACTAGGTCAAAAGTGAGCTTAAACAGCTAACGCCGAAAAAAATACAGTAAAGTACTACTCACCTCCGGATAGCCAGGTTTCCTGCATCTGACTCAGGTCCTGGAACAGTTCTGTAATACAAGCAGACATAATTATGAGATACAGTTGCTGAGGGTTATAAAGCTGAGATTGGAAACCAGTCTCAAATCTCAAGCATTGATTTGCTGAAATGGCGACAGCATCCAATCAGATGCTTGATGTTTGAGACTGGTCTCCAAACTAAAGTTTATGATCTTTGGCCCAGAATCTAGTTAGATCACAACTTAAACCAGCCCATATTGTTTTCATATCCTGATGAACGAAATGTATTACCAATTCAGTTCCTCTATTCATACTTCTTAATAAACAATTTCATATTTTCTTAAAACATTTTCAAGCATTTCTAATAGCGCGGCTTTTTGGAATGGCTGTGAGAACAGCCAAAATGTCGTATGAGGACACGTCTTTTCGAAGTAACTTCCGGCAATGACGTCCCTGGACAAAACATCGCAACCACTGTGCAGAATAAATTCATCGCAAAATGAGAGCAAACACCAAAAAAATAAGAACTTAACCGGAGCCATCAATTGTGAGGTGAAAATACCGTAGTTATAAAACGTTCGTGGACTTACCTTGAGACTCGTCTAGAAGTCCCCTCTGTTCCTCGGGCAGATTGTTAATGTTCTCTGAATGATTGTCTTGTTCTTTTCTTGGTTCGATGCTCGATTCTCTTACATCTAACTGTAGAACAATAAGAACTTTCATATCAAGTAATATTTCAGTCAGTGAATAACATCACCACCGAACTAAGATATAAATTCTAACATATGTGAATAAACTGCAGTGCAAGAAATTAATATTATCTTATCATTAAGAAATGAACATTCCCATTAAAAATGTAAAATACTTTTTATAATGGGACACTTATTAAAAGAATAGATAAAAATGGAATTTGAAAGACACCGAACACGAAAAATATCAAAATATTGCTGGCTCGGTTTGATTGAGCAGTAATGGAAATGCATAATACTGTCCACGCCGCCTAGCCCTCGGTTGAGCGCAAATCAATATTTACACAAATATGAATGTCTTGCTCAATGGGCTTCAGAGGGATTGATTGATTGATTGATTGATTGATTGATTGATTGATTGATTGATTGATTGATTGATTGATTGATTGATTGGTTGATTGATTGATTGATTGATTTATTGATTGATTGATAACATCACTGATTGAATGTATGGGGCGACGTTTTACGGCTGTAAGCTTTTGACGTTTCACAAAAGATTCATCGTCATAAACACCCAAATTATAATTTATTTTAATACATAAATTATGTTCAAAGCTAACTATTAAACATCGTTCGCAGTTTAAATGACATTTTTCAAGTGTAATCTATAAAAGTTACTTATTTAGACGATATGGCAAAATTTTGCTATTTTTTAATTTTTAAGTATTTTTTATAATAAACTGTGATATACTGGTTTGGAAATGTTAAAAAAACAACAAAATAGCAGGTAGTTTGCAAAATATTTTTGCATAAAATAAATAAACTTTCTATAATTTGAAGTGTCGAATATCATCTTATTGTTTATCCCATTTTCAAAATCATTTCAGATTTGAGGAGATTATGACGACCTTTAACGAAAACAAAAAGATTCTGCTAATTGCAATGATTTAAAAAATTGGACCTCATCAAAACATCTTTAAATACGAAAGAATTTTGAAATTTAGAGGACAAATATTATTAAAAAATTAAGTATTAATAATTCATTCAAATGACTTTAAGATAATATATTTTTATTTCAAGTGTTGCATTATCCTTAACTGTGGCTTGAAATTAAAATGAATAAGCCAAATAATTAAAACATCACCAAGTCTATGAGGTTACGTGTCATATAAATCGTGCTATAAGAAAGGGTTTAAAAGGACTGTGCTGTCCTGGAATCAGTTAATTAATATCTTTAAATCTTTATTAATTGTTACCAAACTCTCTGAATGTACGGATATGTTGTGGAACAAGTACGAATTAGATAATACGTTGTTGACATCAAAGTGTGACCTTCACCTAAGGACTACACACATGTATACAGTATAATTACATTTCTGACACAACCAATTAACCAATGAAAGACACGGTCATGGCCACGTGGTACCTCTGTGACCTTGACCTCCGTGTTACAGACCAAGATGTTGTTTTAAGTTTTTTGAACAATTATGTTTGCTGTTCTTTTAAAAATCCTTCATTTCAATGAAATAATATGACTGAACATGAATTGATTCGATGTATAATAAAATTATGAAGCAGACATGTAAATGCCATTGGTCTCAGTTTGTCCTTGACCTCCAAGCTACAGCGTATGTGTTATGCGCAAAACTTTATCTTGTAATGAAGATTACGTTACTGCATTACACAGTTATGGACCAAACAAGATTTTAATGAAGGAATGTAAATAAAGGCACGGAACTGGTATTGGCTTAAGAGATCGCAAACATTGCAAATGGCGAAAACTATCTAAAATTTCAAAAATGAATTTTGGGGGAAATACTTATTGCCACCTTGATTTTAGTAAAGAAATGTATTTAGCTATGGATGAAGTAAATGTTTGCAAGCTCAATTTAGTCTAATTCATGTTTTAATTACCAAGCACATACTAAAACAAAAGAAAAGCCGTTCGCATGAGAACTCTGAAATTCATGGACAAAATACCAAATCAACTCACACCCGAAATAAGTATATGCTGGTCTACAATGTTTAGTGCCAATTCGTCAAAATAATGTTAGGGTTTTCAAGAAATTCAAGGAAAACTTACTTCCTGGTTCAAACTGAAAGTAGAAATCTACTTTCGTTTAGAACCAGGAAATTAGTTTCCCCCAAAGTTCATTTTTGAAATTTTAGGCTGTTTTCGCCATTTGCAATGTTTGTGATACCTTAATGTAGCGAACAAAAACGCTTTTTTTCAAAATGACTGACTAGACAATAAATCGAACGAACAAACATATGAACGGACAGTTTACTCTATATCGCTTTAAATAAATTCCTAAGAATCAATGAGATTTTAACTGTCAAAATCTTGTGTATGCGGACATTGTTATATGTATCTGTGTAATAGGAATGTTTTGAGTCGTAAAATATGGCTAAAATAATCGTGTAAAGGTCTTATAAAGTATCATAAAACTTGAAATGTTGCATAAGCCTACTGAAGCAGTATGCGGATATGCATGCTGTGCCCAAGGTTATAAAACTGAGCATGGAAACCATTCTCAAATCTCAGTTTTATAACCTTTAATCTAGGTCATTTATTTTGCTGTGGTGGAATTTTACTATAAATAAGTGGTATCTCATATTATTACGTTTAGATTTAAAATCTGTCAGACATCAACATAAGAGTTAACAATTCAAAGTTTGAATATAACCAGAAAGCTTACAACTTCAAAAATGTATTATTGTATTATTTATATTTAACCACCTTTAAACTGCAGCTTGCATTTAAATAGACAAACTGAAGTCAATTATTAACACGTATTTTGCAACAATTCAAGAATTAAATGAAACAGGAATTCGACCATAAAAATAACATTTGCTAGGCAAGGCATACGCTTTAAACATCTCGCACATGCTGCCACGTGCCTTTCTAGTTTCTTTTAATCACGTTCAACTCCTATTTTTTCGTTCGTATCGATGATAACATGTTTATATCGTGCAATAGATAATTGCTTTCATACGCTACAAAAATGGAATAAAAAATAACTGGGTCAAGCATGTTTTTTGGACCGGATTAGGTAAAAACAATATTGGATTTTATCTAAATGTTTTAGGATATGGGCCCGTGTAATAAAAGGGTGAACTTACGTCTCAATAATAATTTTCACCAATAAAACAAATCGACATTTACTTAAGCAATATATTTCAGCTCTGAATATTGCGACATCTACATTATCTTATTGATAAAATGACAACTCAGTTCCCATGGAAGCACTTTTACTAGAAAAAAACATCTGCTTATCAAATAAAAATAAATATTCAAGCAACAGTGTCCACTGTGCACGTGGCTTCCAGAATATAATGTGACCGTCAATCTTTATGTTTAATGTTTGGTTTTGGGAATTTTTCAGATTGGGGAAACACATCTTGTTTGCACTGGAAATAGAGCCTGTGTTCGGGCCCCAAAGGAACTATAAAGAAGCTCTGCAGGGAAAATATTTTAATTTTGGCCTAAGCAGAGCTCAATGTTCATTTCTATGCTGACCTAAAGAACATTTGCCATATCAAAAACCACGTGGATAGGATAGTGATTGATTTATAATAGTTTAGTTGCATACTGCAGCATAAGGAAAAGCTGATGCTCATATAAATTGTATACGTGTTTTGTTTTGTCCAGAATTTCAGCTATTTATTGCAAACGTTATTTCTTCAATAAACAAGATAGGTATAAGAACGATCTGCGAGTATACCCTATTCTGGCTCATTTAGAGAAAATCAACGGATAAAAAGCCACTTTAGTAACTTTATTTTAATATTAAACCATTAAACTCAGTAGTTTCATCATAAGAATGAACTCATTTTAAATTTTGCCTTTGACTTTGTCTGTGATATGTAGGATATATATTCTCAGATCCCCTGTCAAAATTCTATTTTATTTAGTTCCACCCATTGTTTTCTCGTTTTGGGCAAACCCATTATTTTATCTGGGTACCATACGCCGCTGAACATGGAATGGTATTAATCTGAAAATACCACAGTGAAGGTTCCATGTTCACCGTCACATGCATACCATCGTTTTGGATGGATCAAATTGTACTGTTTATTGGTGTAAATATTGAGTTGCGCTCAACTCAGGCTAGGCGGCTCAATCAAACCGAGCCTGCAATATTTTCATATTTGTCGTGTTCGGAGGTCTTCAAAGTTCCCTTTTCATCTATTTCATCTAGCAGTAAAATATTTCAGGAGATGCAATTATGTAGATTTTATCCATTTACTCCATAGATATATCTTTAATGCATTTGCGAACAAATAGATCCAGATCCGTGCCGTCTGATTAGGATCTACACTGTTCGCCTTTAGATTCATCAGGTTATTTCTGACTTCAAGTTGCGACCATTGTGAATATCCAAATCACACGATAGGCATATGCCGGCTGATCTAGATCTAGATCTGGCCGCACATTAAAACGCGTGTGTATGGAGTAAAGGGTTATATTAAATATTTATAATATATTTGGGTATGATGTAGGAAAATGGACACAGGCTTTATTTGACAGTTGAATTACCTTAAGGGCTTGCCACACTCCTCCCAATCCTGTTCATCGATAAAAAGAAAATTATCAAAATCTCAATAATGGCAAAATGCCGTTCAATGAAACTTTGCACAAATGAATGTTACTAACTTAACTTTTTTTTCTTTTTTTACTTTTTTCTTAGTGATTAAACCTTATAACAGTTTATAACATGCCAGCTGTTCAATGACAGGTTATTCAGGGTCGGATTTAAGATTTCCAGCGGGTGAATCGTTTGGATTAGTCTTAGGGTATTAACATAATGATGTCCAACTTTCTCACTCTAAATCGCCATGAAAAATAAATATAAATGCCCAAAAGGAGATTCGAGAACCCGCGTCGAACTCCATCTGGATTTGCTTCAGCGTTTATGATATCTGTATTTCAATAAAACTGAAATAATGATTATTGATAACTCACGTTTTCAAATGCGGCGGCGTCTGTTCGTGTGTCTGTCTGGTGGTTGTTGTTGTCTGAAGTTTCGTCCAATCTGTAATCAACCGACGGTGCCGACATAGCCTTCCAATGACAGGAATCATTGAAACTCTTCTAGGCAACGTACAGATCCAATGTCGTCACCTGGCAAAAATACACAACACAAAATTAGCATCTTCTCCATTCATTTATTTTGTATACGAATAACTATTAATAGCCTTTGCTGGGAATTGAACCTGTACATCGATAGGTCCTAGGCGCATAACGGCTCAAGCACTACCGATTGAGCTAGACGGGACGGTCAGGTTCTAATGAGCTGTTTAAGGAGGAAATCTTTCGTTTTATTACTTATACAGCAAAAGCTAATTTATTCATTTAGAATTTAAAAAAATAGATTAATGGGGCGGGGACAAGTTCTATGTTTGCGCAAAAGTTGACTATTAGCATTAGTTGTAAGAGGTCTAATAATAAACGCTCATCTCTTTAAGAAATTGTAGTTCTTTCCGTTGTTGAAGCAATGCCCTGTAACGCGTCGGTATTTTGTGATGAGTGCATTATACACTTTATAGTTTGTAGTGGTTGCTTAGATTAACTTGACGTTTGTTAATAATCAAAGTTTATTTAAAGTAAATTGTGAACCGCCTGCTCTTAGACGAATTTCTGGGTGTGGACGAAACGGATGAATTTATCAGTGTTGGAGCTATACTCCGGAGAGAACTGGCAGATCCGTGAAGCCCAGTCTACTGTAACCAGGGTAACATGTTCTACTAGGTTCTGGAATGATTTTGCATATCTTCACAAGCAAGACAACATAATTTCGAATATTCAGAGGGTTTTTTTCGAAAATGTTTGTGTTTTACGTAATTAGAAAAAAACGGTTTAAATTTCGGGTATTTCATAATCGTATACCTGGCTAAGTCAAATATTATATGTACCGGTATGTTACGTTTTTTTTCATTAATACTTATTAAAGCTTACGTATTCTTTCATGTATTTCCAGCCTTTATTTTAAAATAATCTTAACATATTTTACACAAACCTGTTACATAGCTAAAAGAAACTTTCCGGACAACCACAATTTCAACGTTATATCACATACCATTTTCCATAGTATTTTAAGAATGAAATATTATCATTCAAAAACACAACATAAGTTTCCTAATAGCTGTAATTATGTTAGACTCGAAAAAAATCCGATGATTCTATAACACGGGACATTTTGAAAGTGATATTCAGCGTTAACTTACAATAAATGTAAATTAAAGTCCTTCTGAAATATAAATTAACTATATTCACCCCAATGTTTCTGAGGCCATAAATATTTATATTTTACAAAGGGTTTCAAAGACAATTTATTATACATATGCAAAATCGTATGACTATATTTGAACAAACAATTTATATGGAATCCAAATAATATGGAAAGATTCTGAGGGTTCGGTTGGAAACTTGCCATGTTCTATACGTAGACTTAAAAATTTCGAAAACCGAAAAGAAGTATGTGTTAATCGGTGTTATTTATTTTGTTGATTCTATTCGTTTTACTTTAAATATAATATTTATAAATAAATATTCTAAAATATTTATTTCTACTACTATACTGCTTGAAATTTTAATGTGGGACTGTATAATATTTACAATTATATCAAAGGTACAGAAGGGTAAACATTAACTTAAGAAGGGACTATCACTTAGAAATATGGCCGATTAATAAATTTCCAAGAAATATTTCATAAATAGATACTTACGAAAAATCATCAAATTGATTAAAAAAATCTCGCAGCAAGATAAAATTAGATATCTTAAATGATCAGGCATCAACATTAATAATTAATCCATAATCACCCACTATGCTCACAGCAATTTTACAAACTATACAGATAATGAGGATATCTTAGGGCACTCTACAGCCTGTCTAGCAACAGCCCTGATGCGGAGAACGCTCCATTCCGATTGGCTGATACGTTGCTAGGTGCGCGTCAATTTGACAGAACAGGCGTGGTCTGCAGAATGAAAAATGGAAAATGAGGGAATCTGTAAACATCGCAATAATGACGGCGTTGTTTAGCTTGGACACCGAAACACGTGCCTAGTTTTGTGCGTTCTGTGTTTTAAAAGTGTGGGTTTAACAACAGTCACACCGCAACATGATTTCTTGCTTAATCATGCAACTGCACAGATTTAGCAAAACTTATTACGAATGATGCATCAAACAATTAAACATACGTTTGAATTTTGTTCCAAAAGAAACATTGAATTTTTCAATTGATATCAACAGCGGAATCAAAGAAATGCACAAAGCAAAAGGTTAATTGTAAATAACGCCAACTGTCTATGTAGTTAAATTTACATATGACTTCATTCTTAAACAGATATGCCAAACTGCTTTAGCGATGTTTATTTTCTTAATTTGGTTACTGGCATTTTTTTTGCCAAAAACTATTAATTTATTTTCGTTGTTAACTACCAATTAATTTTAAAAAATGAATTGAATATTTGTCAACACGAATATGGCAATTCAAACGTGCTGACAAAACCTATTTACTTTGTGTTCATTAAACTGTTATACAGGTTATAACGTAAGCAAGAACTTTAATGAAAGTGATACAATCTACTTCTTTCTTATATAAAAACCATTTAGAATATTATTTTTGTCATTTTGATTTTTATAATGTTCTAATTCCGTTCATAAGCTGTCATCGGGATAAACATTGCAACCCATATACATTTTCTAGTGATGAACGGGATAGATGCGTTCTTGTTAGGGTGCGTATTTTAATTCTTTTCTGCTATGTTTTCTAGAATATTTGTTGTAGAGGAAATCCTGTGAAAAAAATGTGTTTATTTCTTGTTAAAAGAGTACAATAGTGTTATTTTGTACGAAAGAAAAAGAGTACACCAAGAAGCAGAAATGATTCAAATCTCTTGAAAATGTTTAAACCTGTTCATGAGACTTGACAAAATCAAGGCATTGAACTGAACAAGTATCTCTGATAGCCGTGTTTAGCAACAACCACTTTAGTGAAGATATCTGCGTCGGTGTATTTTATTGCTTAGCAAACGATGTAATTAAATGTTGCAAGTCGATGTTTTAAGTGTTGAAAGCACTTCAGAGAAATTGTAAACATTTTGTCAAGTGCCCCGTATAGAACGGTATGAGAGAGCAGAGCAAACATGATGGGTCAGGCGGATCCGACGATTTAAACACTTAGTAGTTGAACAATATATCTACCAGAGCACTGTCATATACCGGAGCACATTGTCGCCGTTTGCCGAGAGTTTAGCAAAAGTGCTCGGATTACTATTTGGATATCTAACATAAAATATAGACTTAATAATTCTATATCAATAATATTGGTAATATGGTTGCTGTGAACTTCTTTTATCTAGGCCTGGCCCCGGCATTCAGACCGTACAAGAGAATCGGGACAACTGAGAATCGGATCCATAACTGTGGCTTCGGCATCCACATCCATGGAGGATACTCGGATGTGTAACCGTAAGTTTTTTTGTTTTAATTTGATATAGCTGCACTTTAAAGCCCCAGCCCTAAAATTAAGTAAGAATATACTATTGAAAAATCATATTTTTCCATATAGACCCCTATATATAAACTCTCTAACAGAACACAAAAGGTCCGATCGAATTCTTTCTTATAGACGGGATTTTCAATGATATTGTTAAATTATCGTTAACAAACTTTTAAGAAGCTAAATATAGTGGAGGTATATTTAGCACCGATTCTTTGACGAAGAGACCACTTCGTGCGCGATCTCGATTTATGTGACGTTTCGGAAATCCTACTTTCGCTTTTAGTAGCGCGGACCAAATTTATTTTAGTAAATTAAAATTTTATTAGCCCGAACTAATGCTGCAAATTTGTGCCTATAGTGCCAAATACATGTAATATTTCATACAAGAGCGGGTTAAATTGAAGTAATGCCGCTTTAATATAACAACGAATCAAGTTAGCAATGAAATTATCTTTGAATAGTTATATCAGTACTTACTAAGAAACTAAATGGTAATAAACCTAGCAGGATTTCAGGCGATCATGTATAATTTTTCCAAATGTTAATCTTCAGCCAGTCTACATCCCTTTCTGAACGATAATACACACATTCTAATGTTCCATGCAACAGGAAAGAAAATAGACTGGCTACAATTAACATTTTGTTATAATATATAACAAAATTGATTAAAATACAAACTGATTTTCAGACTAGCGGCTAGTTAATATTAAACTCGCTTTGTGAATATCGAAGAATAATCGCAATGTAGCGACTGCTTTGTTTTAGCCTTTGAGTAGGCAAAAAGTGTAGATCGAGACCAGCATGCACAGAGACCGTACAGGTGAATCGGAAGGACTGATACTCGGATCCATAACCGTACGTTTTTAGCTTTAATTGTTACAGCTGCACTACAAGTCCCTACAAAATGGATGGGTTAAAAAGTGCCAGAGCAGCAGAATGGAAAGCGTAAAAACTTTGTGCCAGAACGATGCACGAGGAAAGATTTTGCTTAACGATATAAAAGTATGATAGATATTGCACGGATCGGGTATGTGTTACAATGTGCTAGAGCAAGTGGAGAGATGTGTATGACCATGTATTTAGTTTAAACACAAGTTTTAATGAAGAAACTGTTCATCACTTAACACTTCGTTCAATCTACTATTGAAATGATAATTCAAACACGAACGTGGAGATTCCCCATAGACAATGATATGAAGTGACGGTAAATGAATCCACGATGTACGTATCACTGCTACACACCTTTCAACCCGATAAGGTGAATGCCGTGGGTAAGCCGACGGCAGTTGCTTGTGTACATGAACGTTTTTCGGCGAAACTGAGTATTGGCCTGATTTTTACATTTTCCCGCAATATCTTAGCAGACAAAAATATACATATTGATTCCATGTTTGTTAAGGACTCTACTGACGAAATCTTGACGCACACAGGATATTATTTACAAAGAAATTGCAGAAAAAGTGTGCAATTTTGCGACAACATAAGTCATTTGACGAATCGGTCGCAAATATCCTTTTTTATTACCAATCTCACACCGTTCAACCCGATAAGGTGAATGCCGTGGGTATACCGACGGCAGTTGCTAGCGTACATGAACGTTTTCTCGGCGAAACTGAGTATTGGCCTGATTTTTACATTTTCCGGCAATATCTTAGCATACAAAATATACATATTGATTCCCTGTTTGTTAAAGACAATACTGACGAAATTTTGACGCACACAGGATATTATCTACAAAGAAATTGCAGAAAAAGTGTGCAATTTTTTGACGAAATATGTCATTTGACGAATCGGCCGCAAATATCTTTTTTATTACCGAACATGAAATTTTTGAAATATTCCATGATAAAGTTCAATTATTTCCGAATTTTAAAACTATAATATTACGTTCTCTGTTTGGTTCGTCCCCAGATAAAGGTCGAGCTGAAATAATATACGGTGCAACATTTTTTCTCGTCTGCAGGCGGCTGTGCAAGTGCATTAAATTTCAAGTTCGTAAAGTTCATAGTAAATGATAAAAGGATTTGTACAAAGTTAGATAAAATATTTTATTGTATTGCATTTGAATGTGTACAAACGCTTGTAATTCTCTTTTGACAAGTGTACGAAATAATTGAATACTTAAAATTATTACAATTCTAAAATTGCATCAATATTTATCCTGATCTATACACAACAAGGAGTAGCCTAGATTTGTTAACACTAGAGTCTGATACACGTTATGCATACAGCAGACAACAGCGACGTTGAAAATAAGTTCACTTGACGGCCGTTAACGTTATCAAATCCACTGACAAAACTGCATTCAACTGTACCAATATTTTAGTGTTAACGGCCGTTGTCATTACCAAAATCACCACGACGTACCAAGTTTAAAAGTAAATATCTTTCTAGAGAAAGCGAATTGGAAGCTGTGGTTTCAAATAATTACAGGGAAATAATTGAACTTTATCATGGAATATTTCAAATATTTCAGATTTGGTAATAAAAAAAGATATTTGCGGCCGATTCGTCAAATGACATATTTCGTCAAAAAACTGCACACTTTTTTCTGCAATTTCTCTGTAAATATTGCGGGAAAATGTAAAAATCAGGCCAATACTTACTGTCGCCGAAAAACGTTCATGTACACAAGCAACTGCCGTCGGCTTACTCACGGCATTCATCTTATCGGGTTGAACGGTGTGAATGTTCCTTGTAACATTTTTCTTTATTAAACATATGCTAGAGAATGGATTGTGTTTAAACATACGGCAGTGTTCCCAGTTACATTTTTCTTTGTTAAACATATAGACGAGGATGGATTGTGTTTAAACATACGACAGTGTTCCCAGTTACATTTTTCTTTATTAAACATAGGCAAGAGGATGGATTGTGTTTAAACATACAACAGTGTTCACAGTTACATTTTTCTTTATTAAACATATGCAAGAGGATGGATTGTGTTTAAACATACGACAGTGTTCACAGTTACATTTTTCTTTATTAAACATATGCACGAGGTTGGATCGAGTTTAAACATACGACCGTTTTCCCAGTTACATTTTTCTTTGTTAAACATATTCCCGAGGATATATTGTATTTAAAAATACGGCAGTTTTCCCAGTTGCATGTTTCTTTATTAAACATATGTACGAGGATTGATTGTGTTTAAACATACGGCAGTTTTCCTAGTTACATGTTTCTTTGTTAAACATATGCACGAGGATGGATTGTGTTTAAACATACGACAGTGTTTCCAGTTTCTTCATTCCTTTAGTAAATATATGTTTGAAGATGGATTATGTTTAAACATACCACGGGATGAGATATGGCGCTTGAGAACGCATATAGCTAAAAGTGTGAGAGTACGAGAATAGAATGGTAAAATACTATTATATTTTTATGTTCAGTGTTGAATTGGAATCAATTTGGTTATGTTGCGACATTTAAACCATCGGGTTTTAGTCGTTTGTAAAAATATATTAGGGGGTTACCCGTATTGTTGGGAGTAATGCACTGTGAATTAAAAAGAACGTGTTTTAGTAGATGTGCGACCGGAACCATGTGAATTCTTGCTCTACCTTGGCCTGGATGATGTACCACTTGCTCTCCTGCAAGATCAAGATTTTGTATTAAGTTTAATGCTAATAAATATCAGTAAAAGCTTCTTTCTAAAAGCTTCTTTCATAGCTGCGACATTGTCCACCGTTTCAACAAACAGCAGTATGTGCACTCATTTCTTGGCTAATCAGATCTAAACCATTTATTAAAAGACCGAAGCGATTAACTGCTATTAAGACGCGGCTTATTCAACTGCTGTTTTATGATGCTTTCTAATGAAATATAGCCATTGTCTTCTATCAAATTGATTTCAATACAGGTACGGGACATGTCGGTGACGAATCGATCATTTTTACATCGTTATCATCACGCTAATTCCCACTAATGGATTTTCCAGAAAATGAATGAATCACAATAATTAACAAGTAAATCTGCCATTGATATGAGACGTCTTTAAGAAATTCACATGAAATGTCCCTTTAACAGCAAGACAAACTAAGAAGATCTCATAAAATTCCAACGGCAATTAGAAGTATTTCTATCGCACAATCCATTTTAAATTATGTTTTACACGAGATAGCGCGGTGACGGGAAATGGCACAAAGTAAAAACACTGTAACGATCTATAAATCGGAATAAAATGAAAGAAAAAAAACTGATCTTTTTATTTAAATCTGGCACAGATTTGAACGTTTTGGTGTTGTTATACTTTTCGGTTAATGGAAGAATTTTAAGATCTATTTTGTTTGAAGTACATGTCCCAATGTTATAAAACTGATAATGGAAACTAGTCTCAAATCTCAAGCATCTGATAGGCTGAAATGGCGACCAGTCGCCGTCGCCATTTCAGACAATCAGATGCTTGAGATTTGAGACTGGTTTCCAATCTCAGTTTTATAATTTTCAGCCCAGGTATTCATTTTTATACCAAGTGCAACTGTCCGGCTAGTGACAATCCGTTACAGTAACTTGCATATCTTGCTTTATCAAAGTTACCGTTAGAATTTTTTTTCCAAACGACAGTGTATATGAAAAATTTCCAAAGGACAGTGTATATTCTATTTTATTTTTATGTATTACAGATATCCTTTAAATAAAAACACGAGTTTTCAAAACATGTAATACAACGGTTATCCAGTAAAATATACTATATTACAAGAAGAAAGTGTGCCCTTTTTTCGTTGATTTTTCATTTCATGTTCTCCTTTTCTAATGCCTTAATATTTGGTATCAAAAATTGAGATTGGAATATTTAAAATATATAGTTAAATTATCAATGAATTAATCTCAATGTTGATACTAAATATTTAGGCATTAAAAAAAGTAGTTACTGAAAAATCACCGAGAACAAAGTCCACACTTTATTTTGGAATATAGTTGTTGGGTTATTTCGTTTACACGGTTCCGAAGCCAAAGAAAGATGTGTTGTAGGCCTAATGTAGTATTCATTATTTAGCATGAATCCAACTCCGAATCTCTGGATTGGTACTTGCATATATTGCAGTAAGATTTAATTAGGACTCGACTGTTTATATTCGGTTGAGACGTATCTTAGAAACAGCAAAATTGTCTATCTACATCAATTTTCAATACAGAGAATTTAAAAACATTTCTATGCATATAGTTATCATAAAACAAAATTATTTATGCTTTTATATATAAAAGGCTAAATGACTTGTTGTTTTGTTTGGTTCCACGCAATTCGTATACATGACTGGGTGTAATTATTTTGCCAATAACTGATACCGTTAAAACGCACTATTTAAATTTACTTAACACGAAATTAGATCAAAAATACTTTAAATTAATTTTTTCTTTTTTTTCAAAAGTGCCTACTCATATGTCCACTTTAGCAACCCACCTCGCCTGTTTACTCGCCGACGCCGCGATGTCTAGAGCGCCGCCTGAACGGGTGGCGGGTCCTATCTTTAACTTCGCAGTACAGGCTTTCGTAAAGGATGAAATTCACGTTCTAGTTATTCTTAAGACGATTGTGGTAACATTTAGTGGTAAATCTTTCTCCCAACTCATCATTATTATCTTAAATCAGTATAAAGGTTACGAAAAAGCTAATTAATATTGGAATATGAAGGGCCCTACTTCTCTTAAATAGACGCAAGGTGTTAAAACGGTTTTAACATTTTCCCGCTTCTGTGTACTTTAAGTCGTCACGTTTTTTCCATTTTCCGTGTGTATCTTCTTCATAACGTTATTTCATTTACAGAATGAAAATAAATCTCTCCCCCAAAACGAGGCAGTTTTTATACCGGAAACAGAACGGATGACTGGCTAACACGAATTAGAAGCCAGTAACGTGATGAACAAAGTTTATTGTCTATCTTTGAACTTTGATAGTTTATATCGTCCCACATAGAGACTGGGTTTTTCACAAAAAATACCTTGGTTCAAGATCATAAAACTAAAACAGGACACCAGTCTCAAATCTCAAGCAATTAGTTGGCTGAAATGGCGACCAGTCGCGATTTCAGCCAATCAGATGCTTGAGATTTGAGACTGGTCTCCAGTTTGTTTTATGGACAGCCTCTGGCATGTAAGGAACTGATTGCACGCACCATTTTTACACTCTACTTAACTTCATCAATTTGTGAATTTTTTTTTCGAGGTTAGCTTCCGTTTCCTTAACGTTAATGTAAGTTGAGGATGAAAGTAATTTTTGTGTACATGTATGGCACATGAAAAGGTTCAAAAGGTATCCGATTCCGGTTCACCTGTATTTTTATACGTCCAGAATATAATTTTATACGTTCGACGAATTAATTTGAAGGTTTACCGATGTTTAGATAGTATAAGTGCACCCGTAAATTTGTGATGCAGCTATAAAATTATACGTCCAATATACACATTTTTACGTCTGAGGTGCACCGCTATTTAATGCGGCGGAGATATAAAATTTACACCTTTGATGTATAAAAATGAAGGTACAGTGGTATTTTAAATGGCGGTGCATTTGTATTTTATAGGTGCAACTCTTCATATTTATACGACCGTCGTATTAACCTATAGGTTCGACGTATAATTTCACAGTTATGCACCTCCATTATCTTTTGAGCCTTGTCGGGCGCCATAATCACGGGGCCAGATCGTGACGTAATCCTCGTAATTCGAAATTTTTTATTACACTTTATGAGTGTTAGCAAAATATATTTATAAGAATCGCTTGTCTGCTAGGTGTACAAATACGCATCGACTTTTGGGAAGTTCTGTGGGACTGCTGTGAGCTAGGACGCATTCATGTTAGAACATATTCATCCAATTCGGCGATACCAGGAATCTAGTCTAGATTCCTGGCGATACTTAAACAACAGAAGTATTTCTACACATCATGAATACAAAAATTAAGTACGTCTACGATATCAAGCATTCAAACATCAGGCTTTGCATGCTTTAACGTTAGAGGAGATAGTTGTGGACCGTGTTCTCTGATGTAAAACATTCGCACAAGGGAGATTACACCAAAACAAGGGAGACTACTGCACAAAATAAGGACACAGCTCCAACACAGTGATCTCCCTCTCTACCAGCAGGAATGTAGTTCTAGATTCCTGCTACCAGTAATGGTTTCAAACGAGTTAAAATAAAATATTTTTTAATAAAAGAAATATTCCCGTTAATTTAAAGAGTCATTTGTTTAGTATTGTTCAGTATCCAAAGTAAGTTCAATATTATTGTGTAACTGAAGACAGAATTTTGTTTTATTTCATCATAAATGATTAGTGTTTATTAGCGTATTATTAGTTTTGATATTGATGTTTCCTTTCTTCAGACATACCAAACTTTATAATACATGAAATGTATTGGCCTTAAAGCACTGTACTAATATAATGGGCTCATCTTCATTCATCTATCAGTTAAGGAAATTTCTGATCTTTTTACAGGAATTCATTGCCGGTAACTGACTTTTTTTCGGCGTTAGCTGCCTAAGCTCACTTTTGACCTTATTTTTCGACCACTGAAATGTAAATAATACTTCTATTCTATTATTATGCAGCGGAAAAATTAAATAAACTATTTTGATTGGTAGCTATTTACACCAGAGAGGCATCTAGCAGGGTGAAGAGGTATCTAGTGAGATTTTTATTATTATGCAGCGGGAAAATCAAATAGATTGGTTGTTAGTGGGTGTTGTTTACGATAACCGTAACGATTTTTATATTTTGTGTAAGTATTTTCCTGGCACTTACATGTTCGAGCATTTTCGTTTTTAAAAGCGATAATTGTATTCAATTTGGAGAAAAACATATTTACGATTTAAATAACCAGTTAAGTGAATATTGATGTCTTAAATACAATTTTATATGGAATATTCTTGGGTGTCAGGTAAACATTTGCGTACAACAAAGTGTAAAACGAAAGAGAAGTGCAGATATTTCTAGTTCTTACTGGTTCCTTTTTAGTTACTTTGATACTGATTGTTAATTTCAAGTACAAAATATAATTTCTCTGTAGTGTAGTGGCTAACTTTCTCGCCTCTCAAGCGGAGACCCCGGGTTCAATACTCATGAGGGATACTTATTTAAAGTTAATTTATGTAAAAGTTGGTAGATTTTGCTCTTGTAACAAGCTGTTATTATTTATGTTTATTAAATTTCAAGAACATTTATTCATCTTGAGTTCTAACTCTTCAAGAGGTATTTTATCACCCTATGAAATTGTTGCAACAGCTTCAACATTTTTTTTGAAAGACACTTTGAATGAATGTATGAGTTGTCATGATTCGGTCGCTTAATCTCTAGGTCATACTCGGAAGGCAGGGAGGGTTCGTCAACGGCTTTAACAAGTAAAATAAAATAACTGTATTTATGAATCTTTTCCATCAACGCCGTTTATCTTTTAAAAAGATATTTCTTGTTCAACAGTATAACCGGAGTTGACCCTGATAAGACTGCACGGATGCTCAAGCTGACTTTGGTCTGCACTGTGCCCAAGATCATAGAATTAAATCTGGTGATCAGTCTCAAATCTCAAGCATCTGTGTCGCCATTTCAGCCAATCAGATCCTTGAGATTTGAGACTGATCTCAAAACTTAATTGAATGATCTTGGACCACTGGTTGCAAATGTGACAATAAGTGTGATTAGCACTAAAAGGGTTCATCATTTTATATTTACACTTCAACTTTGTCGTCTACGATAAAGTCTTATTCATCAAACGGATCATAATTTCTGTTGGTAAACAGTGTAACATAGTATTTTAAAAGGCGTGGCTACAGCAGAGCCGTTCATAATTTATTGGACGTTGCTCAATGTTTTGACGTGTGACGTCGCCGAGCACGCACGTTTTGCCACGAGTAACTACGAAAAAAAACGTGCCGTCATTCAATGTGTCGTCAACGTTGCTGTTCCAACAGCCTTTTGAAAAAGCCGTGATATCACGAATTATTTTCATAATTTCTGTATTAATGCAAGTATTTATGAGTGTAAATATAAGGATTGAATCGATATTTGATGGTTTCCATTTGGGTATAAAAACAGTTGTATTGTTTAAAGCACGCGTGAAGCCCTTCGGGCTTCACACACTTTAAACAACCCAACTGTTTTCCATACTCAAATGGAAATCATCAAATATCGATTCAATCCTTAAATTAATATTGTTATTTGTTAAATTGTTTGAAGTATAGCCTATAGGACAATGATAATTTATCTCTGCAATGCACAGTGCATAGTTTATTTTAGGGACCCATTATCAATATTATTGTACAAGTGAAATCAATTTTCTGAGCTGAAACAACACATTTTACACTTGTTAAAGGGAGATCATTGTGCAGAGTGACCCTATGTTATATGTGTAGAATGGAGATAACTGGGCAGAGTAGAACAGATTCTACAACGTACATCATAGTGCTGGAAAATCTACAGGTGTAAAATGGGAGAGCACTGTGAGAACACACAAGGGAGATAACCATGCAGAGTGAGAACACCCAACTATACAGTTGTACAAAGAAGATCGCTGTTGCACAAGGGAAAACAAATGTTCATAGTGAATACAAGGGAGATCACAGTTTAGAGAGATTATATCATGACCAACAGCTGCATAAGGGTGATACCTGTTTTACTTTAGTTACTCAAATCCTGCAGTTGTGAAAGTTGACTCCTGTGCAGAGAAAACATCAAATTGTCCAAGGGTGATCACAGAGCAGAGTGAGTAGATTCAACTACACAGTTATACAACATATCACTTTGCACAGCGAATAAACTGTAAAAGGGCGTTCACTGTGTAGAGTGAAATATGGACGGACGGACGGACGGACAGACATTGTAAAAACCGTTTGTCACCCATAGAGGGAGGTGACATAAATGCCAAGCGGAATGAGACATAATTACAGTATACAGTATCCCGGTGAATGTTTTACACGCGCTAAGCTCAAAGTTTTGCATGCTTTAAAGTTAGAGGAATAGTTTTTTCTTGTCTTTGGAACAGATGGTATAGTCTAAATTATCTGTTCATTGTAAAACAATTCGCACAAGGCTGATTATACTTAAGTTTAACAAGGGAGACTACTGCGCATACTAAGTACACAGCTCCAACACAGTGATCTCCCTCGCTACCAGTAATTTAATACAAGAAATATTCCCGCGATTTTGTTTATTATCGTTCATGGCTCAGGGTAAATTTAATATATAGTGTAACTGAAGACAGAATTTTGTTTGAATTCATTATTTCAAGTATCATTTTTATACTGATGTTTCCTTTCCAAACATATTGAATTTATAATATATAAAAGCTATCGACTCTTAATGCACTGAATTAATTAATACCAAGATCGCTATGCACAGCAAGTACAGTTGCACAAGGGAGAACAAATGCTCAGAGTGAATTCAATGGGAGATCACCGTGAGTTCAGAGAGATAATATCAAAACCAACAGCTGTATAAGGGTGATACCTGTTCTACCTGGCGGCCGATTTTCGGAGTTAGTTAAAAAAATCGACGTCTTTTATGCAAGATCTTTCCTAAATTTTTATTGCTTGTTTCTTTAAATAACTACAATTTGTATAACTGTAATTCCCTGTAGAATCCTTGTGTGTGGACGGCTTGTTCGTATGCAAATTCTGACGTTCTTGCTGATCACTGCGCTTTGTTTTTCGGCGAAATTTAAGGGCCTGCCACACTCCTCCCAATTCTATTCATCGATAAAAAGAAAATTATCAAAATCTCAATAACGGCAAAATGCTGTTAAATGAAACTTTGCACAAGTGAATTTTATTAATGTATCTTTATTTTACAGATGGTAAGACATATTAGAAAAGTAAAGAAAAATAGCGAGATCTAAAAATTCCCTCAACTTCTATTTACATAAATTCACAAAAACTAAAGAACACAAAACATCATTTTAAATGCCCACATGAGTAATATGATACTGACAACAATTTATTGTGTCCTCATGATTTACTTATGTAAACTTTACGAGATATTAGTAAAAGTGTGTTTGACCTTCAATTTCCTGGTCGCGTAAACGGATGACAATCATTGATTTCTCTTTTAATAGTTGAACGTTTTTTACAAAGTACACAACATTTTCTTGTCAGTATTATTGCGCTCACGAGGAAATTTAAAGTTATGTTCTGCGTCGCCTAGTTTTTGTGAATTTATGTAAATGGAATTCAATGAATTTTTAGGTCTAGCTTTGTTTCTTTACTTTTCTAAGTTGTCTTACTGTATGCAAAGTAAAGATACATAAGTAACCTTCATTTGTGCAAAGTTTCATTGAATGGCATTTTGTCATTACTGAGATTTGATGATTTTTATTTTATCGATGAATAGTATTGGGAGGAGTGAGGCGATGCCTTAAGTGAAGAAGAAGTACTAAAAAATTTTCGGATGTATAACACGCACCCACGATTCGCGCGCATTTCGGGAAGTAAAAATCTGCGCGTTATACACAACCGAAAAGGTAAGTAAGCATCTCAAATCCTAAAGTTGTGAAAAGGAGACTCCTGTGAAAAGAGAACTTATCAAACCCTACAATTGCCCAAGGTTGATCACTGAGCAGAGTGAGTACATTCAACTATACAGTTACGGTATACAAGAGATTACTTTGCTGTGCGTTTGTCACCCACAGAGGGAGTTTACTGTAGGGAGTTCACTGTGTAGAGTGAGAAATGGATGGGCAGACAGACGGACAGAAAGACAGACATTGTAAAAACAGTTTGTCACCCACAGAGGGAGGTGACATAAATACCATGCGGGATGAGACATAATTACAGTGTGAGAAAGGAACCTTGTCAAAATAGAACAAGCCAATCTAGATGTGTGTTCAGTTGAAGACTTGTCTCAACCCTTTCCTCCACAGACACACCTTTATTGCGTTGGAGCACAGTTTAGATCCAGATCAGCCGGAACATCCGTGACGTCTGATCAGGATCTAAACATGTCACTTTTTTATTTGTTAGGTTCTTTCCGACCAAAATGCGACCAGTGCAGATCCTGATCAGATGGCACGGACAAGACAGCTGATCTGGATCTACACTGGTCGCACATGTGTAAAATGTGTATATATGGAGGAAAGGGTTAACCTCTGGTACTTTCTCATAATAAAAAATGCAAGTGCAAACGAGTCACAAAGCCATGAAATATGACCTTTACTTAGAGATTCAGCATCAGCAACACGATGTTGTCATAAGCGATATAATTTGAAAGTTAGATGAAGAAAGTGAAGAAATATTAAGAAATGGTAATGTTGTTGCCAATGTTAAGTTTTGTGACAAAATCCAAGTACCAAAGGAGGAAAACTCCATCAAACTCCCTCCATCAAATCTAAGAATTTGGCATAATCTCAACAGTGTTGTCATAAGCAATACCAGTTGAAAGTTAGATGGAGAAATTTTAAGAAATTGCAAACATTAAGATTTCATGACAGACAGACAAAGTAATACATATGAATCAGACAAAGCGATACCTATGTATAGCCATTTTCTTAGAAAAGGCCATATACATAAATCCATTCCCAAACTAGAGTAAACTATGTTGAAGGCAAGTTCAGGGCTGAAGGTTATAAAGCTGGAATTGGAAACCAGTCTCAAATCTCAAGCATCTGATTGGCTGAAATGCCGACCAGTCGCCATTTCAGCCAATCAGATGCTTGAGATTTGAGACTGGTTTCCATGCTCAGTTTTATAACCTTGGGCACTGATGTTGGAGCATAAACCTTCTAGTAAATATGTAAATGAAGGAATGGAAAAGGCTGTCTTAGGAAGCTATCAGTCATGATTAATAGAATCAGTCATGGACAATAACAACTTGCTACATATACCATTTCTTCCAACCTTTATGCTAGTGAATTTCAGCTGACAGCTAACTACACAATTGTATAACCCTTTCCTTCATAGGCACACCTATATTGCATGGGAGAACAATGTAGATCCAGATCAGCCAGTACAACAGTGCCATCTGATCAGGATCTGCACTGTTCGCTTTTTTATTCGTTAGGTTATTTCTGATCAAAATGAGACCAGTGCAGATCCTGATCAGACGGCATGGATGTACACTGGTCACACATGCGTTAAAATGTGTATATATGGTGAAAAGGTATAATAGTATGACAGTGACTGAGAAACAGGGGACAAGGTGTGACTTCAGAACATGGCATGGTACAATGGTCACCTGGTACAGTGATGCCCCAGAATTAAAAAGTGTTCTAGTCTATGGGAATATCATGCTCGCTCCGTGCACTTCTGAATATTCCCTTAATTGAGACCAAGTATGGAATTCTATATATGAAGATAAAGGAATAACAAAACTTGATGTTTACCATAAACAAAACACTTTTATCACAAAACTTTATATTCATAGAAATTTTTTAATTTTCACAAGTTCACAGTTACATAAAAAATAAAAAGTTTACAGTTACATAAATTAAGAATGATGATTCATGTTATATGTTTGCAGAACAAAGGAAATTATAGTTTTAAACCTTTTAATGATTTTTCACTTAATACTGAATTTTGTGGGTACCAAGTACTCTCTTAACCTTTCCTGTATAGATTCACCTTTATTGCTAGGGCAAACAGTTTAGATCCAGATCAGCCGGCACATCCGTGCTGGCTGATCTAGATCTTCACTGGTCGCACATGCTTAAAAATGCGTATATATCAAGGAAAGGGTTAAAACAGCCTGATACTGTTTATTGAAAGTACACCTCAGAATATATAAATGGGCCAGTAACAAGCAACCAATGACTTGATGATGTCATTAGTGACATCAGAGCTTAAGATTAAAAAACTGAGATTGGAAACCAGTCTCAATTCTCAATCTGATAGGCTGAAATGGCCTATTGGAAATGGGGAACAGTCGCCATTTCAGCTAATCAGATAGGGGCCTACTTGAGATTTGAGACTGGTTTTTTATTCTCAGTTTTATAACCTTGGGACCAAAACATAGTGAAGTACAGTAGGTATCCCTACATTAGTGTTCTAGAGTATACTGACAAGCTGGTACCTGGTAACCAATTGTTTAATTAGAAAATGCCATCAATAACTGGAGACCAATCTCAGATCTCTGGAATCTAATTGGATGAAACTGATTACTATATCAAAAAAAGACCAATAGGAAGATTGAGTTTCCATTCTTAGTTTTATAACCTATGGTGCAGAAAACCACTGGCTAGTTAGATCACTTATATTTCAGTAAAGCTGGTGAGACTTGGAAGGAAATTGTTATCCTTTTCCCTCATGTATACACATTTTACATATATGTAACCAGTGTAGATCCAGCCAGCACATCCTAAAAGGATCTGCAATGGTCACATCTTGGTAAGAAATAACGTTATGAATGTGCCGGCTGATCTGGATCTACGTACACTGTTGGCCCACTCCATAAAGGTGTATAATATATGGAGGAAAGGTTTATATTGAATAAAGTAATGAATTCTAACAGTATTTTAAATAGAAACATTCACATTTAAATTGTCTAATACTATTACATAGGAATCAAGAACCCCAACTGCTTAACCTTCCTCAAAATGTTTGATATTATAATAAAAAGACACAAAACAATTGACAAGTTTATGCCATTAATGGATTATTGCTAACAAATATGATAGTTCCTGACAATGCAGAATACATCAGTCAGTTTGTTGCTCTAAAATACAATACCTTAAAAATACATCTTTATAAACAAAAGAACACAAACACCCTTTTATAAGTTTACAAGTACAGGTCAGATCAGCCAGCACATACATTAATTTAGCTTTTTGATTTATAAGGTTATTTCTGACCAAACAGCGAACATATGGAGGGAAGGGTTAATATTCAATATTTGTCATCTCTTGGCATACTATTCTGAAAATTACTTTTAAAATTTCAAAAATAAACTTCATATTCCTCCAGCCCTAAATCTGAAAGTGACAAAGAAAAGCCTCAACATATTGATGCAAGTTCCAGCTTTATTTAATCCCTATACTCTATGGATACTGCTAATATCCCATGTGTGGCCAGTGTAGATCCAGATCAGCCTGTATATCTGTGCAGTTTGATCTGGATCTACTCTGCTTTTGGTAAAAAATGTAACAAATCTTTAATTTGAAAGGGTAGACATACATGTTTATACCAGGGTACTACCAGCCTCACTTCAAATATGTTTATTTCTCCATAGCTCCCTCTTGATATCCTTTTTCTCCATGGACTATTATCCATGGCAAAGTAGATCAAGATCAGCTGGCACATTCATGCCATCTGATCAGGACCTTTACTGTTTGCTTTTAGATTCATTAGGTTATTTCTGACCAAGAAGCATCCAATGTAAATCCAGATCTCAGCAGGGCTGAAGGTTATAAAGCTGAGAATGGAAACCAGTCTCAAATCTCAAGCATCTGATTGGCTGAAATGGCGACCAGTCGCCATTTCAGCCAATCAGATGCTCGAGATTTGAGACTGGTTTCCATGCTCAGTTTTATAACCTTGGGCACAGATTGCAAGAACTGTGACATACACTGGTTGCACACACCATATACCTGGAGTAAAGGGATATCCAAATAACAACAATCAGTATGGTTTGCTGAGCACTTCATGACAGTTCATTATCAGCTAGATCACCTCTTGTCTGGACATTGCTATTAAAATCTACACACAAAAATTGAAACATAAAAACACTATAATAGCACCTAATTAGACCAAACTGTTTTCTACAAAATGGAGGGAATATATAAAATTGTCTTATCACTATCAAACCTTCAAAAACAACAACAATAACAACAACAACAACAGTAGTTAACCCTTTCCTTCATATACATGCCTTTTTACGCATGTGCGAACAGTGTAGATCCAGATCACCCTGCACATCTGTGCCATCTGGGTTGAAGGTTATAAAGCTGAGATTGGAAACCAGTCTCAAATCTCAAGCATCTGATTGGCTGAAATGGCGACTGGTCGCCATTTCAGCCAATCAGAAGCTTGAGATTTGAGACTGGTTTCCAAGCTCAGTTTTATAACCTTGGGTACTGATCAGGATATGCACTCTGCTTTTTGGTCTGAAATAACCTAATAAATCAAAAGTTGAGCAGTGCAGATCCTGATCAGAAAACATGGATGTGCCAGCTGATCTGGATCTACACTGGTCACACATGCATAAAAAGGCGTACATATGGAGTAAAACGTAAAAACATCTGAAAGTATGATATTGTTTCTATGTTGTATTAGAAGTCAGATTGTTTATAAACTAAAAATGTTTTAGATTGGCAAACATCAATTATTGGTAAAACATTAACCTTACATCTAGATAGGGTTCTTTATTTGGAAACCACAAATCCTCAGCTTGTACCTCAAACAATATGGCTGTATATATTAAATGGGTGTTTAGTTAACCCTTTCCTGTATAGATACACATTTTTACGCAAGTGCGACCAGTGTAGATCCAGATCAGCCGGCACATCCGTGCCGTCTGATCAGGAACTGCACTGGTCGCATATTGGTTAGAAATAACCTAATGAATCAAGAAGCGAACAGTTTAGATCCTGATCAGACGGCATGGATGTGCCGGCTGATCTGGATCTAAACTGTTCGCCCTAGCAATAAAGGTGTGTCTGTACAGGAAAGGGTTAAACACTTGTGTCCCTATTTGGTACTTTGTCAGAATACAAAATTGATCCTCTTTATTTCGAATTTTCGAACTCTTGTTCTTTATCAAGAAAATACAGAAATTTATTAAATTTAGGTTATATCCATTTTGATAAGCTTAATGTTGTTTGATGTTTCCCGGGGCAACGTCGCTGATGTTAAAGTATTCAAATTTAATTTCAGGCAAAACTTATGATTCATACAAACCTAAATGATCGACATGATTGCACAACATAACTTCCCTATCACTGGTTGGGGTAAAGTTGTAGTTATCAGTCAGGGGACACTAATGATTACAACGTTACTCATATTTGTAAGACTTGCTTTTAAAGGCATATAATACATAATAAATAAACTAGGTAAAAATCTTTATTCACTCATTCAACATTTGCTTAATTCATTATTCCATGGGATATGGTTGTTTTTTTGTTGTTTTTTTTTTTCATAACAAAGCAAATTGACAAAAAGGGCCACTTCGTTATGTTCATCATCAACTAATGTTTTTGTGTTGTTTATCAATGTTGTTATATCAAATCACGTCAGTTCTCTTAAAAAATTGCAACAAAAACCAACAACAAAAAGTGTTCTTTAATAAATATATCAAAGTATTCCTTAGCATACTAAAGTAATAAACAACAACTGAATTCAGAAATGAAGCAGATTTTGGTTTTCTTATAGGATAGCTGCAATCTGATCATGAAGAACATTTGCCATCCTGCATATGACAGCAAACTTGTCACAACAAAATGCCACTATCTACAAATATATCTGATGATAGAGTTTCAATATAGTAACATTTTTCCTCAATATATACAGGTTTTATCCCAGGGGCTCACAGTGTCGATCTGGATGAGATGTAACATGCATGAAATCTATGCCCAAGGTTATAAAACTGAGCATGGAAACCAGTCTCAAATCTCAAGCATCTGATTGGCTGAAATGGCGACCAGTCGCCATTTCAGCCAATCAGATGCTTGAGATTTGAGACTGGTTTCCAATCTCAGCTTTATAACCTTCAGCCCAGATCAGGATGTTCACTGTTTGCTCATGGTCAGAAATAATCTAATGAATCTAAAAGCAAACAGTGTAGATCCTGGAGATGGCGTGAATGTGCCAGCTGATCTGGATCTATGCTGTTAGCCCATGCAATAAAAGTTGTACCAATTGAGGAAAGATCATCATGTAAACAGTCATTATTACTTTGGGGATAAAACCCCTCCCCATTAGTTAATACTGGTTATTGTATGTAAATATGCAAATCTAGTTTATTGCCTACTACTCAACTGTGTCCTTGACCCTTTACTCCAATGGCTATGGCCGTTACCCTACATCAGAAATGTGTAGATCCAGATCAGATGGTATGAATATACAAGCTGATCTGGATTAACACTGGTAGCGCCTGTGCAAAAATCTGTATATATGGAGTAAGGGTTAACAACCCCGAGTACTGAATACCAAAATGTGTATTTCACTTTCTTGTACAGCAGGAAAAGACTTAGAAATCTGATAATCATTAACCTGAATGTGTAAATGCATCACATTGCAAAAATACTAGGAGCCATTTCAACCAATTATAACCAAAAAATGCGTAAATTACTTCAAATATATGGATTTTATAATGTGTGCCCAGTGCAGATCCAGATCAGCCAGAACAGTCGGATCTGGATCTATACTGGTTGCTTCTAGGTAAAAAAAATCAAATGAATCTAAGAGCAAACCGTGTAGATGGAGGGTGAACTATAAACCAGTATAGACACCAGGGCTGAAGGTTATAAAAAAATTGGAAACCAGTCTCAAATCTCAAGAATCTGATTGGCTGAAATGGCCACTGGTAGCCATTTCAGCCAATCAGATGCTTGAGATTTGAGACTGGTTTCTATGCTCAGTTTAATAACCTGGGCACAGATTACTTTCACTGCCCATGAATAGATTTAAACTATTACTCCATATATAAAACTTTTATCAAACGTGCAGATGGCACAGATTCTTATCAGCCAGCACAATCGCTCAGTCTGATCAGGATCTACACTGTTTGCTTTTAGATCAGAAATACTGCCAATAATCTAAGTGAACAGTGTACATCCTAATCAGATGGCACATTGATGCCAGCTGATCTGGATCAGCATTGGTCATCTGTGTGATAAAAGGTGTAAATTTGGACTTAGGGGTTAATAAAATTAAGCATGCAAGGTATTGATATGCAGGTTAAGCTTCCTACTTTAAGTGCTAGACTCTCTCTATCGAGAACTGCAAATGCATTGATATTCAGTAAAAAGTGATATGACATCTTTGTGTGTATGTGTGTTGGGGGGGGGTCATCAATTAATTGAAATATATTTACATAGATTTCTATATATTGTGGTGTTTTCTTATTAGTGGATCAATTTACTCTTGAAATTCACAAAAATAGTACCCACAGAATATCATTTATTTCAGGGTAACATAATTTTGGTATTTGTACACAAAACAATCCCCTACTTTATACAATGGTTGGGGAACAGAGAGGGGGATGGGTTCACAGGCAGGTTGTCATGTTCAGCGAAACAGTCAAATTGCATTTCCAGCAAACGTTCATGTTCTTCTACAGGCTAGGGCAAGTGACAACAAAATATTCTCCAGGTTTCAGTGATCTTTTTAACCCTTTCCTCCATAAATACACATTTTTATGCATGTGCCACCAGTGTAGATCCAGATCAGCTGGCACATCATCAATTCCGTCTGATCTGGATCTACACTGGTCGCTTTTTGGTCAATAATATCAAAATGAATAAAAAAACAAACAGTTTAGATCCTAATCAGATGGCACGGATGTGCCGGCTGATCTGGATTAAACTGTTTGCCCTCGCAATAAAGGTGTATCTATGGAGGAAAGGGTTAAATTGAGTTAGTTATTGATCATGGTTGGATGCAGGATAAAAAATATCACCAAAACAACAAAGTATGCATACCATGTAGCTCTATTATTTATTGATTAGCTACAATAAATTCCATAGTTAAATGTTAACAAACATTCACAGAGATTTACCCTGAAACAATTTCAGTTGTTTGCTATAGTTAAACATGTAAGGAAATTACAAGTTTTAACACTGATTTAATTTAATACGTTCAGTGTTATTTTACAGATATATTTTCTAACATTCTCTAACAAAATAGATACAAATTTGATAAAAAGCTTAAAAATCTGCAAATACCTTTTTGTCATTACTTGCTGTTTTACTTCACTCATACACCACCCTCATCAACATCATTCAAAATAAATGAAAAACACTTTAAAAAGAATCACAACTTTTATAAATCTTCTATAAAAAAGAAAAACAGCTTCAGTCATGACATGGCTAACAAATAAATAACAAAATATATTAAATAATACATAAAAAAATTAACCTTTTACACCCAATATACACATTTTATTACATGTGCTACACTACAGATCCAGATCAGCCAACATATACATGCTGTCTGATCAGGATCAACACTGTTCATTTTTTGGTCAGAAATAACCTAATTAATCAAAAAGGACCAGTGTGCATCCTGATCAGTCATGGATGTGCCGGCTGATCTGAATCTACTATGTTTGCACAAGCAATAAAGGTGTATCTATTGAGTAAAGGGTTAAGTGTATTGCATTATGATTTTTAACAAACACATGGCCTAATAAAAACAGCTTTGACATAAGCTACCAGTCTAAATTTATGTCACTGACATAAAACAGTTTGTACAAGTACACTTTTCTACTAAACACTGTACTGTATGAAACATTTATACTAAATGTTAAGTCATAATTAAACTAGAAATGTTGCCAAGTGCTAACAAACACCCCTCCCCCTTCCCTTCCCACCTCGAGACAGCTTAATCCTTTCCTCCATATACACATGTTTTTACACATGTTTGACCAGTGTAGATCCAGATCAGCCGGCACATCCGTGTCGTCTGATCAAGATCTGCACTGGTCGCATTTTGGTCAGAAATAACCTACTGAATCAAAAGTGAACAGTGCAGATCCTGATCAGACAGCAAAGACATGCTGGCAGATCTGGATCTACAATGTTCACCCACGCATTAAAGGTATGTGTCTATGGAGGAAAGGGTTAAAGCATAGGATGAATGTGAATGTCGTTAAAAAGAAGTGATACACAATGTAAATCTGGCATAGTGAATTGGTATGTCATCAAGTTTTCATATTAAAAATCACTATTTTACCATCAATGCTTATGTAAGGGTCGCACCAGAGTAAAAGCCACACCTCAAAAATGGATTTGAAGAAAAAAATCCAAATCTGGTGTTAATGTCATGGCAATTTTTACAAAAACTGATGCCATTTTGTCACTGCATATTTTTGTTTAAAAGGACTAAAATACAAGTGAATCAGGCAAATACATCCAAACAATTTATGTCATTCTAAATATTGGCTAAATCATTGTGGATAAAATAAACCTTGACAACAATGTATTGGCCACACACCAAACTCCTAAACAATAAAATCTGAAAGAAGTTTATTCTTTACATTAGCAATGACAGTATTTGAAACAGCATGATAGGAGAAAAAAAGACAACTTTTAGAAAATTAATGTTATTGGGGCACCTCCAACAAATATATCCTCAATGATAATTTGTTCTTGCTTCCAGTAAAGAAATCAAAGCCCACAATTAACTTTATGATTTTTGACTGTTTATTTAAGTATATGTGGGAGATGGGGCGGAGAAGGGGGCCCAGGTGGTATGAAAGTAAGAAATAATCTAAAGGTTGCACATAACTCTCTATGGTTATCCATCTAAAAGTAAATGAATAGTTTGTAACACAATACTTGTAAGATGGACAGACAGACAAGCTCAAATAAGTATATCCCCAAACTTTTGTTTTTCGGGGTGTATAATTACCTATACAAAATACCATGTACATCAATGTAAAAAAACACAGGGTTTCAAAAAAAGAAAGTATGTAAAGAAATTTGATTGGTCACTTGACACCATGTGACATGAAGTGAAGGTTATCCCTGAAGTTGATTGGCTGGTATTTATAGATGTGAGTATGTTTGTAGTCTGTAATGAGAACAGATGAGCAACTGCAGGTCAAGAAGAGACTATCTGAAAACATAAAAAACAACAGTTAATTACCAGTAGTCATATTTTGTGACAGAAAATTTTGCAATTCCTGCATTGTCAATGCTCCTTTGGGCTTGACCAGATTCAAACTAGAATTATCACTGAAAGTGATTAAATACCCCCACATGTGTGCTTGATACTTGAACTGGAAATTCTTAGAATTAATCATCCAGAAACCATTTTTTCTATTTTAAGTAACAGTGAACAGTGACGACCCCACCAGGCCCATTTTCAAAATCAAGTTTAGTCTTCACAGACACTACCTATATAGCAATTTTCATCACAATATCTCATTTCGACTTACAGTTATTGAGTATATACAGTTTTTCTATTTAAAGTAACAGTGACCTTGACCCCACAGGCCTTACTTTCGATACCAAAAGTCGTCTTCACAAACCACCAATACACCAAATTTCATTCAAGAATCTCATTCCAAGCTATAGTTACTGAGTGGAAATGAAGTTTTGAAGTTAAAATAACAGTGACCTTGACCTTGAACCCACAGGTCCCAAAGTCAAACCTAACCTGTATCATGTAATGTTACATCTGTGTTCCAAGTAATAATTAAACCTATGAAGTATTTCATGAGTTATCGTCCAGAAACAGTTTTTCTATTTTAAGTAACAGTGACCTTGACATTGACCCTACAGGCCCCAAAGTCGAACTCAACCTGTATCTTCAGATGTTACAAATATGACCCAAAAAAGGATTTAATCTGTTTAGTATTTCATGAGTTATCATCCGGAAACCATTTTTCTATTTTTAGTAACACTGACCTTGACATTGACCCCACCAGTCCCAAAGTCGAACCTTACCTGTATCTTGTGATGTTACAGCTGTGTACCAAGATTTTTAAAATATTTGATGCCTTTCAGGAGTTATCGTCTGGAAAGCATTTTCCTATTTTTAGTAACAGTGACCTTGACCCTGACCCCACTGGCCCCAAAATCGAACTTGACCTGTATCTTATGATGTTACACCTGTGTACCAAAAATTATTTAAATCTGTCAAGCCATTCATGAGTTATCATCCGGAAACGAATAATCCGACGGACCGACCGTTAGACAGACCGACCGACAAGCTCACTCCTATTTACCCCCTCAAACTTCGTTTGTGGGGGTATAAACAGAAGAGCTGATTCCAGTTGCCAAATATCATAAATCTGTTAGATCTTCAAAGTGAACCAGTAAAAGGGGCAATATCAATTAATTTGCTGAATTCAATTTAAAAGTTTGCCTTGTAATGAAAACAAGTGCATGCCAAAGCAAAACCAAAGTTGACAAGTTCTTCACTCAAACAATAAATTAAATTTTGATAATTAAGATACAGGCACTTCAATAGGAATTGGTAAGATAGGCTTGATACTTTGAATTTCATATTCTTAATGTTCACCAATGTTATTGTTACTTTAATTCTTAAAAGGGTTTAAGCCCTTGAGTTGGTGGGAGCATCAATTAGGGAGCCCCAAATACAATTCTATATGCAATGTTAATATAAATAAGTATCCTTTTGCCTCTAAAGATCTTTTCATTTTTTATATAGTATAATTATTTGATTGCAGTTTTAAGAATGTCTTCAATTTGTTTGTCTTACCTCCTTTTATATTTTGAAGAGCCTAAAAAGAGAGGATTTCTTTCTAGAAGGAGGGCCAATCATCATGGGAACTTGGTTATGGTGGGTAACAGAAATCTGAAACATAATGTACACTTATTAACGCATTTCAAATATAACCAAATGTGAAACCTAACATACGCTTGTTTGCATATTTTATATGTGAAACCTAATGTATGCTTAGTAGCACATTTCATACCCAAAACCTAATGTGGATTTGTTTGTACATTCCATATGTAAAACCTAATATAGGTTTGTTTACACATCTCATATCTGAAACCTGTATCAACCAAGACCAATTTACAAATCTGCTCAATCAAATCTAGGTCTACACTTTGTGCTATTCAATCAATTAACAGTTGATAAATTTCCAATAAACAATGAATGGACTGGCTCCGGCTGAAGGTTATAAAGCTGAGCATGGAAACCAGTCTCAAATCTCAAGCATCTGATTGGCTGAAATGGCGATCTTGGACATCAAACTAATAGAAGCAGTGTCCATTACATGATTACAACAGATAAATGGTTTAGTATAATCTGAAAAATCTAAATTGCTGCTTAGCAATGCCTGGACAAAGCTAAGTACTTACAGTACACGGGGGCTGCATCCAGGGCTCGCCATCTATCTGCATGGGAAACCGCTTCCTTGTTCTGAAATACAGGTTATAACTTCTTTCAATTACTTTAGATTTTAACCCTTCACTCCACATTTATTGCTTATATCATCCCATAAGCTTCAGTGTAGATCCAGATCTGATGGCACTGATGTGCTTTCTGATCTGGATCTACTCTAGCTGCCTTTAGATTCAGTTGGTTATTTCTGACCAAGAAACAGACCACGTGGATCCCAATCAGACTGCATGGATGCACAGACTGATTTGGATCTAGACTGTCTGTTTGCCTATAGGATAAAAGCAGTATCCCATGGAGTTACGGTGTTAAGTGACCAGTGCCCAAGATCATAAAACTAAATCTGGAGATCAGTCTCAAATCTCAAGGATCTGATTGGCTGAAATGGCGACCAGTCGCCATTTCAGCCAATCAGATCCTTGAGATTTGAGACTGATCTCAAAAGTTAGTTTTATGATCTTGGGACCTGTTCTACTGTTCGCTAACTCTTTATACATACTACATGTATTATCCCTACATTTTATCTCATCAACACATAATAAGATAACTCATATTTTTATTTAAATATATAAATTGCTGTATTATGTTATCCATATATATTTTAATTTAAAGAAGCTGACATTTATTTCAGGCCCAATTTCAAACATATCAGATAATACAAACAAACAAGGTTTGAGGTAAGCTGCATATCATCTCTAAATAACAAACTGTTATACCGGCAAGATGAGCTATGTGTCATAGTCAAAAAGGTAATTTATTTCTGCATAATCTAAACCACTTTTATTTGTGATACTTTTTTTTTTCATCTGTAAAAAAAATGACAATGGATTAAACTTAAATAATGAAATGGGATGATTACTGAAGTAATTGACAATAATCAGTAAAAGATAGCATAATTATTTACCTGTCGGTCAGACATGAACTATGGGAGTCATTCAACAAATGGAAAATCACAGTATTAGATGAAAACTTTATGAGATTTTACTTTGTGGAATATCATTTTGCTATTGTGAACCTCTTAATAACAGAAACAAATACGCCACAGGAATAACAAATGTTGCATTATATTTGCCGTTCATAAATGAGACATCTGAGCAATCACCAGTGATGGCATTATGAAGCATAATACCTGATGACAACGGAGGAACACTGAGCAAGCCGTTTTCCAGAGGCTCGGAGTCCGGCATACACTTGTGCTGCGTGCATAGAGTTCTCTAGGCCAACCACTTCTATTTGTCTGTCCCCTACATCTACAATACACAATCATACATAACACACACATTTACTATTACTGGTGTATAGATAAATTGTAGAGCCTTTTTTCAATTAGGCTTTAAAATGCTCTATATCGTGTATCAATGAAATTTGTACAATATCCTCATTCACATTTCTGTAAATACTGTAAAAAATATAATAAGTAACTTCTGAAGCATCTTCATAAAACCAACAATTTCGTAAAATTACTGCTGTCTAAATAGTGCTGGAAAATTTATTATTATACACATTGAGTAATATCAGTAACAACACATGTTAGCATTTACGATGTAGATGTATGTCACCATGACGGCGTTAGAACTCAGTTGTTTCAAGGGGGTTAATAAATGGGTGTGACATACATGATCAAGATTTAAGTCTTGCTGTTGTCTTCTCTTTTTCCAATATACTGCTGTTGATTTTTAAAATATAGGATATATGGCACTAAAGCATTATAAAGAACAGCAACTTTAAACAAAAAAAACTATATATTGAGATTAAAGTATATTTAAGAAGCAAGGCTGAAGGTTATAAAACTGAGAATGGTAATCAGTCTGAAATCTCAAGAATCTAATTGGCTGAAATGGCCACCAATCAGGCCCCGTGATTATAAAACTATTTTCATGCTCAACTCAATTCTGTGCTTAAAACTTAAAATGTCTAAAACATAAACAGTCTTCATAAATAAGGAATACCTATCTGTTCAGCAGTTGTCTTTGAGAGCAATTTTGTCACATTTTCAGTTTAAAAGGTTTAATTTTATATAATGTACAGAAAAGAAGCCGTCAAATGTTCATGCTCAAATTGAGTCGAGCATGAAAAAATTTTATAATCATGGGCCCAACTGCTTCAGATTTGAGACTGGTTTCTATGCTCAGTTTTATAACCTTGGGCACAGTTACTTTACCTTGAACTGCAATGCCAAGCTCTATAGAAGACATACTACTGGTGGACAGCTCTTTATCTTTATCCTTCTTGGCCTGTTTCTGAGCTTTCCGGCGTTTCTTTTGACTTGGGTTATCTCCCCATAAGTTGGTGCCACCATAAATGCTGGGTATGTTCAGTAATGCTATACCTTCTAGTGAAGGACCATTGGCTAAATCTAATGAATATCCATCACACTGAAATATAACACAAACTTCACTGAACCTTTATATACTAAGTCTTTGAATTTGAGATTATTATTATTATTATTATTATTATTATTATTTTATTATTATTATTATTATTTCACTTACAGGCATGACATTAATAGACTGATGTGTGTTAACTTGAGTTTAACCCTTTTCTCCATAGATACATCTGTATTGATTGCATGTGTGATCAGAATCTAAACTGTTCGCTTTTTGCTAAGTAAGGTTATTTTTGACTAAAATGCAACCAGTGCAGGCTTGATCAGACGGCACGGATCAATCTTAGATTGCCACAAGTAAGCATTTTAGGTCATTTAACAGTGGACGTCAGTTTCATCATCCCTTTCTGGGCTGAAGGTTATAAAACTGAGTTTGGAAACCAGTCTCAAATCTCAAGCATCTGATTGGCTGAAATGGCGACCAGATTTGAGACTGGTTTCCATGCTCAGTTTTATAACCTTGGGCACTGATTCCAAAACTCAGACTAACCCTGCACTGTCATATCTCTATCACACAAATCAGCCCTACACCTTTATGTTCCATCATAAGCTTCAAATAAATAAACTAAGATGACAACACTCACCATTATATCTATATCTTCATGCAAGTTTTTACAGGTTGCTGCAAGGGTTTCAGAGGTTCCAAATTCAAAATACCATAATTTGTTCTTCATCCTGGAATACACAAATGTTTTATGCTCAAAGTTATGTGCATGACACATTCAAGCAACAGGTCACAAACTTTTCATGCCATTTATATCAAGGAAATCGGCAAAATTAAATTCTATTCGAAATCAAAGAAAATTGAAAATAATGAAATCTAGAACCACTTTTGTTCAAATAATCACTTAGCACAACCTGTGTTACATACGTGACCAGTTTAGACCCAGTTCAGATTGCACTATACAAATATGTATACTATGTATTCTTAAACATTCTGTGTTGCAGTTCATTTTTATAGCAAATCAATCTGCTTAAACATTTTACAGTCAAGAAGCACTCAGAGGGTGCAAAATGCCAACTTGTGGTAGCATATTCCAAGATGTGTATGATTTGAATGTATTGAATTTGTTACAGTACTTCATCTATAGTGAAAGGTAATTGTGCAATAATTTGAATTTATGAAAAGTGTATGCGTGTGATAACATGTGTTACAGGGATATAAGGTTCACATAAAATAACATCAGAAATAATACATGCATGTGCTAATGATTAATGTAACATGAAATGGGCCAAAACTGGATTTTCTGCTGGATTTAAAGGCTCAAAATTGGATTTTTATTTCATCATCAACTTGTATTTAATGCTGTTTGGCAAAATAACTTTGGCTACAAAACATGTTCAACTTTAGACTTGTTGGATGCATTTTAGTTGACAAGTTAACAGGGAAACTATCAGAGAAGAGAAAACACCATTTCTAAAAAGGAAAGTCTTAAAAATGTGTCACTTCATATTGGTAAACATCTCAAATTAGGCCACAGCTACATTGCTTCACTTCCATTTATAACTTTCTTGTGTCTTAGATTTTCAGACAGCTAAATAAGACCTACCAGACAAGCAAATAGATTAACTGTTGGTATCTATATTCGTCATTGTTCTTTAAAGGAAGCAAAAATACAGCTTCATTTTCATTTAAACAGCATCAAATCCTATACAGTCACAAAGCAGTCAACAGCCAGCTTCATAGAAAAGCATGCTTTTAATGGTCAAATTCTATCCCTTTGCTTGATGGTTATGGCTATTAACCCTTGACTAAACAGTTTACAACCTGATCAGGATCAGGATCATGTGATCAGGATCTACACTGTTAGCTTTAAATGCATTAGGTTATTTGTGACCAAGAAGTGACCAGTGTAGCACAGAGATGTGCCTGCTGGTATGGATTTACAATGATTGCAAACACAATAAAATCCTTAGGTAAGGCTAAAGAAGTGAAAAATCCTGAACAACACAAGCAATTCTTTAAATCAGTGTCAGGTTTGAACTGCTGGTGTATTTCTGAAGTACTGAACTGGGAATCTCTTTACACTTCCCACCTTTAACAGACATTGTAACGAAATAGAACATTTCTCTGTCGTAGATATTGAGATTTTGTTATAAAGAAGAAACTCCCTAAATTGATATCCTCTTACTTTTTTCTTAGCCAATCCATTTAGTATTCATAAAGGGGTGTTTTTCAGAAATTTATTATTTATTATTTATTAAAGGTGACCAATCAGTAGTGCAGTCTCATCAGGCTCCACTCTTTAGCTATGCTATTCTAGAAAAAAAGTCAGTAAATAAATTTCTTAAGGAAACCTCAATAATCAAAAATAAAATGGACTGGAACAGTACATGGTCTATTGCAAGAACCATGAATATCGATATATTGCATTTAATCAGTCTGCTAAAGGTTAACTATCGAATCAGCAATACACAGACTTAAACCAACTTAATTGGCTGAAAGAGCAGTTTTAAAAGTACACACTTGATTGGTATGAATTAGAATGTTTACCGGCTATTAAATTTTTCAGGATGCTTTTCTCTCATCACATGAAATCTGTGACATATGGAGGCATCCTGAAACAAGACAAGATACGTATACATGAAAAAACACATACTATTGAACAGTATCACTTTTTCAATGTCAGTTCTGGTAAAAGGAAACATAATCAGTTCTAAGGGATAATAAATAAAAAAAAATATACAGGGTGCAAGATAAATGAAAAATCATGACATATACTGAACAAAACTGAAAACTTACCAGTTTTTAAATATATTTTGTTTCATGATTATATATTTCATCTTTCTTAAAATTTGTGGTATTTGAACATATCTGGACATTTGATAAAGCGGGAAGAAGTTATTTTGTCATAGAGGTCAAGGTCATCTCCTCCTTCCTAAATAATAATGAGACCGATAATTTTTAACATACAAGTCTCAAACAGATTATTTGACTGTCAAATTTACAAGTTAAAAGCATGTGCAGAGGGAAAAACACCATTTTTTTTAGTTTTATATTATTATATTTATAATTTTACACATGTATAACATTAACTAAGAAATAATCTGATTTATATTATAATGCATTGTTTTTAATCTATGAGAATTTCCTGGAAAATCTCATTTCAAACTGTATACATTCGTGAACATCAGAGTAGACTTGCGAGCCCAATCAAGATGGTTAAAGTAATGCTCAGACCTGAAAGTGGTTTCACTCCATTAGCATTTGGATCAGTAATTTGAAGCAATTGAAGCACTTGTGCGATCTCTGATGTAAATCACATTCTTTAAAGCCCACTGATGCAAAAATAAGATAGTTACAAAAATATCCGTTTTAGCAAATTACCTTCCTTTTAATTCAAATCAGAACAAAATCAACAGCTTAATTTTCCACAACCACGTGATTTTTTTCCTTGTTTCTTTTTTTTAAACCAATTGATAATGAATCAACAACTTTCAAGATAAACATATTGGTGATCAAAATCCTCCAGATATTTGCATTCACTGGCATCATTTATGTAATAGGGGTTTTCCATGTTATTTTTGTCAAGTTTCATTTTGGCTCAGTATACATGTAATAAATGACAAAACTGTAAGATATAGGGTGTGTAATAAATTAAAAGTTTGAACAAACATGTAATAACAAATCGCAATATTGTGGGTTACAGGGTGCAGAAACAGAAAACTTTTCACACCCACAGAGTAATAATTACTGGGTATAATTAAGGTAGAAGGTATGTGATATGAGAGAACTTAACAAATAGATGACCCACAGAGAGGAAATTATTGATGATATTGTACATTTCAACTTGAACCCTAAGAGAAAACACCGACAGAAAAGTAATTATTTAGGGTATTGCAAAGTACAGGGTATGTGAAATGAGAAAAACAAGAGCTATCACTGAAGGTGATTAATACCCCCGCAATACAGCTTTGTCAGAGTATACAGAAATAATGTTCGCATCTTTTTAAAACGCGACACAAATTGTGCATGTATGTCATCTATATATAAAAATCTATGTATTCGGTGAACAGGAAGTTAGGTGAGCAAGGAGCATTAAATCGCTTTACACCATATGGGAATATATGATAAAGCATTAAGCAAAATATCAGGCTGCTGCATGTTTCAGTTGCTAAGAAAACTACAACAGAAATTGTGCATGTCAACTATGTGCACAAATCTAAGTATTCGGTAAACAGGAAGTAGATCAGCAAGGAGCATAAAATCGCTTTACACCATATGGAACTATAGAATAAAGCATTAAGCAAAATATCAGGCTGCTGCATGTTATAGTTACTTAGAAAACTGCGACGGAAATTGTGCATGTATGTCAACTATGTGCACAAATCTAAGTACATGTATTGGGTAAACAGGAAGTAGATGAGCAAGGAGCATAAAATCGTTTTACACCATATGGGACTATAGGATAAAGCATTATGCAAAATATCAGGCTGCTGCATGTTATAGTTACTTAGAAAACTGTGACGGAAATTGTGCATGTATGTCAACTATGTGCACAAATCTAAGTATTCGGTAAACAGGAAGTAGATAAGCAAGGAGCATAAAATCGCTTTACACCATATGGGACTATAGGATAAAGCATTATGCAAAATATCAGGCTGCTGCATGTTATAGTTGCTTAGAAAACTGCAACGGAAATTATGCATGTATGTCAACTATGTGTAAAAATCTAAGTATTTGGTGAACAGGAAGTAGGTGAGCAAGGAGCATAAAATCGCTTTACACCATATGGGACTATAGGATAAAGCATTATGCATAATATCAGCTGCTGAATGTTATAGTCGCTTAGAAAACTGTGACAGAAAATTAACATGCCTTTTGGTTGATGTAATGCACCTTTATAGTAACAAAACCTAAAATATTCGGCAAACAGGAAGTAGATGAGCAAGGAGCATGAAATTGCTTTACACCATATGGGACTATAGGATAAAGCAATATGCATAATATCAGGCTGCTGCATGTTATAGTTGCTTAGAAAAATGCGACGGAAAATTAACATGCCTTTTGGTCGATGTAATGCACCTTTTTAGTAACAAAATCTAAAAATATGCGGCAAACAGGAAGTAGATGAGCAAGGAGCATGAAATTGCTTTACACCATATGGGACTATATGATAAAGCAATATGCAAAATATCAGGCTGCTGCATGTTATAGTTGCTGAGAAAACTGCGACGGAAATTTTGTTACGGACGGACGGACGGACGGACAAGGGTAAAACAGTATACCCCCCTCTTCTTCGAAGCGGGGGTATAATAACCACTCCTTCAAAAATAACAACTCCTACAGAATATAATTTACAGTACTGGGAATGTGAAAATATCTAGACAAACAATTATTGAACCCTTTACTCCATATAGATGATTTTCAACAGTATGGATCCAGATCAGCTTGCCATCCATGCTGTCTAATCAGGATCTACACTGTTCACTTTTAGATTTATAATGTTATTTCTGACCAGGAAGAGAGAAATAACGATACAGATAAGGCAGCACAAATATGCTAGCTGACCAGAAACTACTCTGGAATCACAGGCAATAAAACTTGTATACCAGGAATAAAGGGTTAAGGGTACACGGTGTGTGATAAAACTACCCACATTGTCCACAGAGGAAAATTTGTTTTTAACCCTTTCTTCCATAGATACACCTTCATTGCGTGGGCGAACAGTTAAGATCCAGATCAGCCCGCACATACGTGCCATCAGATCAGGATCTAAACTGTTCGCGATTTGATTCATTAGGTTATTTCTGACCGAAATGTGACCAGTGCAGATCCTGACCAGACGTCACAGATGTGCCAGCTGCTCTGGATCAACACTGGTCGCACATGCGTAAAAATGCATATATATGGAGGAAAGGGTTAATAGGGTACAGAGTGAGTAATAACAGAGAACTCACCACTCCTATAGGGAAGTAGTTATTCATGATATTGTATGGTACAGGGTGTGTAATAACAAAGAACTTACCACGCCTATAGAGAAGTAGTTATTGATGATATTGTATGGTACAGGGTGTGTAATAACAGAGAACTTACCACGCCTATAGAGAAGTAGTTATTGATGATATTGTATGGTACAGAGTGTGTAATAACAGAGCACTTACCACGCCTATAGAGAAGTAGTTATTGATGATATTGTATGGTACAGGGTCACCCTGCTCCTCCTCACCATCCTCGGGTTTACTGAACTCTATCTGCCAGCGGTCCATCATAATGGTCTCTGCACGCAGGATACGATCCAACACCTTGTTTAAGCTTTCACCTTCATAACCTGTTGCGGGAAACAAGTTTATCTGGTTACAAACTTTATTTACAAGCAAAATATTACAAATCAATTATTTTTTCTCTTAAATCTGCAAAATGAAATATGAATATGGCTTGCATATTTTAAAGTATTACTTCAATACAGAATAATTAAGCTTTTACTAAGTATGATACTGCCAATTTATCTATTATAACTGTTACTTGGTTATTAAACCAGGTGTAAAAACAGATCTTTAGTCCGCAACATTTTACTCCATATATGCGTGTTTTCTCATATGTGCTGACAGTATAGATCCAGATCAGCTGATCCGGAACTACAGTGTTCACTTTCTGATTCATTACGTTATTTCTGGCCAAGAACATAACAGTGTGCGAACATGTACAGATGGCACAGATGTCAACATGCTCCAAGGTTATAAAAATGAGTTTGGAAACCAGTCTCAAATCTCAAGCATCTGATTGGCTGAAATGGCGACCAGTCGCCATTTCAGCCAATCAGATGCTTGAGATTTGAGACTGGTTTCCATGCTCAGTTTTATAACCTTGGGCACTGATCTGCATCTACAATGTTCGCACATATGATAAAACAAATATAAACGGGGTACGGAATGACTTTTTGGGAAACATTTTGGCAGTGTTTTTACTGTGCCAGTCATGAAACTGAGACATAAATTGGGAAGTCTAAAACCTGGAACTCTGTATACCTATGAACCCTCTTACAAGTTATATAACAAGGCTGGTGAGCATTAATTACTGATAACATTGCTATCACCACTGCCAATTTGAACCTACCTCGACCCCAGTGGAGACACCTGGCAAGGTCATTTCCTGTTCCCAGAGGTAGCACAGCAACCGCAGGTTGGGGATCAAAATTCATCTTATCTAAAACAACACAAAACTTTATGATCATTTTCATAATGTATCATAACTTAAACTGTAAGACAATTTCCTTCCATAAAGGAATCAGCATCTTTGATCCTGTAATACATAAAGATATTTCTTTAATGCCAATACAATTTCAAAATTTAACACAAAAAATAACTACATTCATGGGTTGGTCCACATTGGGGTTGCTTGGACTCCTTTTTGGGACAGCAATATTTAATTTTCATGAAAATTTCAGCCAGAAGGTTGGAAATCATTATTTAACAACCATAAGGCTGCCCCAAATTAACCCCCTTTCTGGAAATCCTCCATACAACCCTGACTACATGGGAGAAAACCAAAAATAATGGCATGTAACCTACCCATGGCCTCCAGTAACCAGCCAACTGTACCATCACCACCACAGACCAAGATCCGGAAATTCTTCAGGTCTTTGAAAAACTGCAGCCTGCAAATTTAACAGCAACATTGAACTAGAATTATCACTGAAAGTGATTAAATACCACCACATGTGTGCTTGATACTTGAACTGGGAAAGCTTTGAATCAATGGCATAATGTAACTAACACTAGAAACATAGACACATGTTGTAGTGACCTTGAACTTGACCTCACACACCTATTTTCAATCCCAAGCAGTCTTCAAAGAAACTACCTATACAGTAAGTTTGATCACAATATCTCATTTCTCACTAAAGTATTAAAAGTTTTTTCTATTTTAAGTAACAGTGACCTTTACCAAAGTGTCCCCACTTTCAATCCAAAGTGTCTTCTTCACAGTAGCCACATATACAGCAAGTTTCATCACAATATCATGCTCATTCCTTCTAAATTCATTGAGCAGAAATGGTTTGAATATGTTAGTAGCAGTGACCTTTACTTAACTTTTATCTAACAACTGTGTGCCAAAAATTGTTTATATATGTGAAGCCTTTCATGAGAAATCATCCAGAAACCATTTTTTTTATTTTTTGTAACAGTGAGCAGTGACCATGACCCCATCAGACCCAATTTCAATACCAAGTTTCGTCTTCACAGACACTACCTTTATAGAAATTTTCATCACAATATCTCATTCCGAACTAAAGTTATTGAGCATGTACAGATTTTTTCTATTTTTAGTAACAGTGACCTTGACCCCACAGGCCTTACTTTCAATCCCAAAAGTCGTCTTCACAAAAACCACCAATACACAAAATTTCATTCAAGAATCTCATTCCAAGCTATAGTTACTTAGTGGAAATGAAGTTTTGAAGTTTAAATAACAATGACCTTGACCTTGAACTTACAGGTCCCAAAGTCAAACCTAACCTGTATCTTGTTATGTTACATCTGTGTCCCATAAAATAATTAAATCTATGAAGTATTTCATGAGATATTGTCCAGAAACAATTTTTCTATTTTAAGTAACAGTGACCTTGACATTGACCCTAAAGGCCCCAAAGTCAAACTTGACCTGTATCTTCTGATGTTACATCTATATCCCAAAAAACGATTTAATCTGTGAAGTATTTCATGAGTTATCATCCGGAAACCATTTCTCTATTTTAAGTAACACTGACCTTGACATTGACCCCACCAGCCCCTAAGTCAAACTTGACCTGTATCTTGTGATTTTACACCTGTGAACCAAATATTTTTAAAATAGTTGATGCCTTTCAAGAGTTATTGTCTGGAAAGCATTTTTCTATTTTTAGTAACAGTGACCTTGACACTGACCCCACCAGCCCCAAAATCGAACTTGACCTGTATCTTATGACGTTACACCTGTGTACCAAAAATTATTTAAATCTGTTGAGCCTTTCATGAGTTCTCATCCGGAAACAAAGAATCAGACCGACCGCCCGACAGACCGAACGACAAGCTCACTCCTATATACCCCCTCAAACTTCGTTTGTGGGGGTATAATAAACAATAGAATAGTTTGAAAAGTCACTTTAACAAACATACCTCTGATGCATTTTAATTTGAACTTCTCCTCACATAAGATGGTTCTGAATTTTAAAAAGCGAAAGGCTGTCTTGTGCCTGACTGAGTGTTGTCTTGCACATCTAAAATGTGCATTTTAATTCAGGAGTGAAATGATATTTTGATGGTGTTCATTGGTTGACTTTACAAAAATGTAAAAACCCTTTCCTCTATAGCAGTACCTTTATTGCATGGGGGAACAGTGTAGATCCAGACCAGCCGGCACATCTGTGTAATAATGCGTATATATGGAGGAAAGTGTTAACCTATGAGAAATAGTCCCTTCATACAATATTTGATATTTGTTTATTCCTTTCTGCAAAAAAAACAGTTCTGGCCAGCATCATTTGTTTAAAAATTAACAGATATGATGGACTGCTGTTTATCTCAGCTAGCATATTGCCTTACACTTTAAAATTAATAATTACTGTCATTTGATCCAAAAGGAATATAATAAAAAATAAAAGTTTGTTAGTGTTTTCTCCCCAAGAGGTTTTAATTAAAACTGAAACATGAGCATTATCATCATCTTTTTAATGATTTCTAAAAATGAATTATGTTTTTTTATAATGTTTTGTCTCTCATTTGCAATGTTTTAAAAGACAGATATTTCATGGGTTGCTGATTATGTTAGAAAAAGTAAGAACTCTGAATACATAATCTAACCAAAAATAAAAAAGATTGATCAGTATGCTTGTAAGTCAAAACTGTGACCAGTGTAGTTCTAAGTAAGTGTGTATAATCTGTGCAGTCAGCTTAGGGTCTACAATGTCCTACATTCAGCACAACGTTAGTTAAAGCCTGTCTCACACAGAACACACGGCTTATACGGTTGGCCACCCGTGTAAACCGTACATACAACTGAACCAACCGTGGCCTTATCCGAGTTACAGTCCGGCCATTCGAGTGTATCTGTGAAAGCCGTGTATGATTTTTGCACTGGTGCCATGTCTGTGTATGATCATATTAGCGATTGTACAAGACCATGAGAGCCCGTATGAGACCGTACGAGACCGTATATACAACTGCACATGAAGTCCACTCCCATTGAGCTCAACCGTGTCAAAATCGTATATAAAATCGTATATAACAAAAGTCGGTGGGACTGGATGTTAATCCTGTAAATGTCCAGTTAATAGAGTAAAAGTCGTGTTTAATTGTACTAGGCCATAACAGATCGAACTGTATGAAAATCGTTTGCAAATCATGTTCAAACCATGACAAACCTTGCTTGACCGAGTATATCTGTGCTTTGATCATATATACTCGTGCTACATTCAAGTCTAAATCGTACTAACTCATCCCCAGGCATGGTTGGAGCTCAATACTCGTACCAGTTAACCCGTGTATAACCGAGAATACCTTATTGGAACTGTGTGCCCAACCGTGTTCTGTGTGAGACAGGCTTAACAGTTAACATGGACGGTTTTTCTGGACAAATGGTTCAGAGATATATATATCAAAAGTGATAGAATTACAAGGCCTTCATCATGTGAAATATAAGAGTCCTACATAACAGCTGCCTTATAAATTCTTAGTTGTTAGTATTATGATTCATATTTCTAATTTTTAATCCCAAAAATAATTAATCAAATAAAACATTCACAAATTATAACTGCAAGGTGCTCAAAGTCATATTCTAAGTATGATTCCTAGAAATCAAACTAGTACTTCTAATGTTTTATGGATTATGGGAAATGGCAGACGACTCTGTCCCTGATTGGACTCGAGCTTACAACCTCCCAAACAGGGATCTGATGCTCTAACCCCTGGAACACTTTCCCCTGTAGTGTTACTTTATCAACTTACCCAACTTGCGGGCCTCCTTTCATTAGGTCATATACTTGTCGTGGATTTAACAGATATTGGAACTTGCGCATTATTCTGAAAACACAGAAGTAAGACAGTTTAAGAGGTCGCAAACATTGCAAATGGCGAAAACTAGCTAAAATTTCAAAAATGAATTATGGGGGAAATACTTATTGCCACCTAGATTTTAGTAAAGAAATGTATTTAGCTATGGATGTAGTAAATGTTTGCAAGCTCAATTTAGTCTAATTCATGTTCTAATTACCAAGCACATACCAAAACAAAAGCACCATAGCACCCACTGGAAAAAATATTGAAGATAAAAATGATTTTTGTTGATCAGCACTATCTTGGATGTGACCATTACCTTTAAATTTTAGTGTGGTTATGTATCTGTTGTCTAGCTTAATATTTTAAAGTTTAATGGGGGAAAAATTGAATTCAAAGATTAATACCCAAAGTAAAGTTTCTGTATTTAACAAAATGGATTTTGAACCACTTCCATGACCAGGTGTGACATTGACTTTAAAACATGGTTTGGTCATGTGGCCTTGTATGTAACGGTGTACTCACCTGCTTCCCTGCTTGCCGCCACTTTTAGGATTGACAAACACTAACTGTGTACTCACCTGCTTCCCTGCTTGCCGCCACTTTTAGGATTGACAAACACTAACATTGTACTCACCTGCTTCCCTGCTTGCCGCCACTTTTAGGATTGACAAACACTAACATTGTACTCACCTGCTTCCCTGCTTGCCGCCACTTTTAGGATTGACAAACACTAACTGTGTACTCACCTGCTTCCCTTCTTCCCGCCACTTTTAGGATTGACAAACACTAACAGTGTACTCACCTGCTTCCCTGCTTGCCGCCACTCTTAGGATTGACAAACACTAACAATGGATGAGCATGATCAATGGGACTGATCTGAAATGAACTCTGACCCTGAAATGTAAACAGTTCTATTGACTCCATGGATACAGCAGCTTATATCCCATGTGTCACCAGTGCAGACCCAGATCAGACTTCCTGGTCGGAAATAAACTAATGAATCTAAAAGAATGTGAAAGTAGATCCTGATCAGACTGCATAGGTGTGAAGATTGATCCGGATCTTTACTGGTTGTACATAGGTTATAAGGCTAATCTATCAAGTAAAGAGTTAATAACATTGATAACTGGTTTATAGTCTGTAATTACTAAACATATTCAACAGACTTTCACATTTACCCCACGATCACTGGATATAAGTCGTCAGTTTACAGTCGGCACCGTAGGCAGCCATGGATTGGCTTATATTCCTAACAGGACCCATTTATACACCTGGGTGGAGGGAAGCAATGAAGGCTTAATTTCTTGCTTAAGGAAATTAGCGGCCGGACTGGGGCTCGAACCTGGGTCCCCTTGATCTCTACGCGAGCACTCTACCACTGGACTACCGCTGCCATCAGTATGTTATGATCAAGTATTTTTTTTATCTGCCTAAAACATAATTGTCTATGATCTGTAATAAAAGCAAACAAGTTTGCAGCAAATTAGGCAGTAAGTCAACACATTATAAGAATTTACTGAAAGAAGATTATCTCAAAATCAACTTCCATGTGAATGTAGAGACAACAGTGTACCGAGTACACTCTTTTAGACGTCACAAAAAACTTGTTTTACCAAATAACTAAATAATATTCAATCTCTTCTGGTAGCTTTCTATTGGCTTCCAGTGCACTTTATAGAAACAGGAAGCCAAGTCAATGTAAAAGAAATATGTCTGATAATGGAGAACGCGATAAACAATAAATTCCTGTCTTTGTAAATGGATCTGATGTCAGAAATTACATGAAGCCTTTGAAAAAGTTTTGTTTACAAAATAAGATACATCAGGCAAAGGAGTCCTTCAAAATTTCTATTCATTAGCTGATTTAACCTTGTACTCCATATATATGCATTTTACCAAATGTACAACCAGTGCAGATCCGGATCAGCCGGCACATCCATGCCGTCTGATCAGGATCTGCACTGTTTACTTTTTGGTCCAAAAAAACCCTAAGAAATCAAAAAGTGAGCATTGTAGATCCTGATCAGGTGACACAGCTGATCTGGATCTACACTGTTTGCCCATGCCTTACAGGCTTATATATGATGGAAAGGGTTAATTTACAGAAATTTAACTGAATAACAACTGTGCATTACATGACACTTCTGGTATGTTTAATAACGCGTAATAATGTGTTCAGTTATTTTCAGGAGAAGTAATTGCCCCTTCTTTTGTTTTGTAACTGCCACTGCCTTGCATAACTAAACACACTGTACGTTGTTCCCTTCATCTCGCATACTTTACACAAACCTTTTGTTTCCCTAAGGCTGTAGCCTTTGTGATAAACTAGTTTTGAGTCTGAAATTGCACAGGTAACAATACTATAAATAGACACATACCGCAGAGCCATCAAATACTGCAGAATCTGTTCTCGTAAGTGCTCGCTTTTCACCAGTTTTCCGGTCCAGTACAGCTGGACATATTGCTGTTGGTGGCAATATATGGTCTCGATATGGCCCCAAATCACATTCTGGCTTCACTTGAGATGCACATTTATTATGGAGCTGTAAAATATTAAATTTTGATCATTTTAAAAGCTGCGTTAAGGATAAAGATTGTGTGATAGATATTTTATTCAGTTCATCAGGGTATGAAAAATATAAAGGTTGTTTGGGATTTCCGCTTACTTCAAACAATCTAAATGGTTTTTATATTCTGATGCATGTGATAAATTTTTGATTAATTGCATAGGTGAACAGTATAGATCCAGATCATAGCACATTTATTCTGTCTGATCAGGATCTACACTGTTCACTTTAAGATTCATTCCTGACCAAGATGGGACCAGTATAGATCAGTGCCCAAGGTAATAAAACTGAGCATGGAAACCAGTCTCAAATCTCAAGCATCTGATTGGCTGAAATGGCGACTGGTCGCCATTTCAGCCAATCAGATGCTTGAGATTTGAGACTGGTTTCCAATCTCAGTTTTATAACCTTCAGGCCAGTTACTAGCAGTTACTTACGGTAATATGGCACCATCTACAATGTAGCCCTGTCACGCCATACGACTTGATGGACTTGTGACACTTGTCACACTTTCCGGAACAGTTACCTTCCACCCAGTGATGGTTCATCACCTACAAACACGTAAACACGTAAACACATTAATAAGGTACCTGCCTCAGTTCTGTCATCAACTTTAACCCTTAACTCCAAGGAACATGGCTGTTATCCCATGGGCAAACAGTGTAGATCCAGATCAGCCAGAACACTTGTGCCATCTGATCAAGATCTGCACTGTTCACTCTTTGACATATTAGGTGATTTATGACCAAAAAGTGACCAGTGCAGATCCTGATCATACAGCATAGATCTGGATCTAAACTGGTCACACATGTGATAAAATGAGTAAATGGTTAGGTATTTTGTTTAAGTTCATTGACTGAATGTTAAACAGTGGCATAGACCCTGAATGCTGCAGACAAGCAGAATTATCTGGGTTTTCATTCAGTGCATGTATTGACAAGTATGGAAGTGAGTTTTAATTTTTGTGCATTTTGTGAGATATTATTCAAAATCAAAATCCAGTAGTAACAGCTTCTCTTATGATAATACAACTGCATGAATATATGAATTTATACCCACTTTCTCAATAAATGCCAGCATTGAATCAATGAGTATGTTATTAACATTCAGACCTTTAGGGTCGAAGATTATAAAACTGTATCAGGGCTGAAGATTATAAACCAAGACTTGAAGACCAGTCTCAAATCTCAAGCATTTGATGCTTGAAATGAGACTGGTCTCCATGCTCAGTTTTATAGTCTTGGAACCAGCACTGACAGCATGAGCAATCTAATATCACATCTGCACCATAAATGAAGATTTGGAGTTTAGAAAGCATGAAGGTGATCAGTGCGAGCATGCAATTTGGCTGCTACACATGCAAGGGATATGCAGCACTCAACACAACTATGTTCTCTAGGGCACAAGATTATAAACTGTGAATGGAGACCAGACTTAAATCTCAAAGATCTGATGGAGATAAGTCTCAATTTCAGCCAATCAGATGCTTGAGATTTGTGACTGGTCTCCAATTTCAGTTTTTAATCCTTTGCCAATATCATACCCTCACTTCACATGTCTATAACATACTGTCCACAAACAGACTGGTCTATGAGAAATTGACTAATGCTAGGAAGAAATATATACACAAATTGTGAGAACAGTTTATGGTACATTTAGCCTAGACATTTTCTTACTTTCTTATTCTGCATATTCTGAAGATTGTCTTGTGTCTGGCACTTATGGTAATAACATCCTATTTCACAATATTATCTCTAAATATCATAGTCAGTTGTTCATAAGCATGAACATTTGCAGATTATCCAATTCCTGGGCTGAAGGTTATAAAACTGAGCATGGAAACCAGTCTCGAATCTCAATCATCTGATTGGCTGAAATGGCGACTGGTCGCCATTTCAGCCAATCAGATGCTTGAGATTTGAGACTGGTTTCCATGCTCAGTTTTATAACCTTGGGCACTGAACTTCAATTGTATTTCCATTTATTTTTTTAAACATTTTACTCCATAGGATATGGCTGTAATCCATGATTATACAGTGTAGATCTAATCAGGATCTCAACTGTTTGCATTTTGATTTACGGGTATCAGGTTTTTCTGACCAAACAGTGGAGATCCTAATCAGATGGCATGGATGTGCTTGCTGATCTGGATCTACACTGTTCGCATATGAAATAAAATGTGTTTTATGGAGGAAAGGGTTAAGATGGATTTAAATATCCTGTACTTCATCCAGTTTATTCAATTTTTCACTTTACCAGTATACCAAAACAATCTTAGTTAATAAGGGGTATGATTTCTATCCAACTGCAGCACAAATGTTAATGACTTATAAACATTTCATATCAAGGGCAATAATTCTTTCAAAATTCAAATAATAATTATGACTAATACAGAGAAAGAAAGTGTTGGTTTTGCATAGTGTTGGTTGGCCCTTTACTCCAGGCATACAGCTTATATCACATGTATGAATATTGTACATCCAGATCAGAGGCAAATCAGTGCAGTCTGATTTGACACTGCTCATAACTTTTAGATTCTTTTACCAAGAAACTGAGTAGATCTACATCAGTCTTCACAGTTTTGCAGGCTGATCTTGATCTAGACTCGTTACACATGGCATTTAAGCCATGATATCCATGGAGTAAAGGTTTAACACTTTCCTCCATATATACTCATTTTTACACATGTGCAGCACGCTGATCTGGATCTAAACTGTTCGCCCATGCAATGAAGGTGTATCCATGGAGTCAAGGTTTAAGATCTAACATCACTACTTCCTGCATAGGCATTGTATCACATGGGCAGTGTAGATCCCGAGCTGATAGCACATCTGTGCCATCTGATTAGGTTCTACAATGTTTGCCTATGGAGAACAGTCATATTCAACTGGAAAAATGGTTTAAGTACTGACACAATGACCATAAAAGGGGAGTGAACAGCAGTAAATATCACTGACTGAAATGATTCCACTACTGAATCAAACCTGGGACCCCCTTCATTACATGCCTATAACTATCCTCATAAATATGCTACCTGTCATTATGTTGATAAATTAATGACCTATTTTCACAACTACCAAACACATTCACAGAACTTTCAGCTAGAAACTACACAACATTATTTTCCAGGGTGAAGAAAACACGCACACTTATTGTTTAAAATGACATATAAGCAGCTGGTCCATTATCATCTTTTGTTTATCTTTCTACATTTACATTCACAATGAACTTGAATGTGGAAAACATTAAACTTATTCCATAATTTAATTAATTAAATAAAAGACTGAGTTATCTGGCCGACTTAAAGTACCCTCACTTACGATAGTTTTTGTGTGTCTACTAATAATCATCATAACAAAACAAAATAAAAGACAAAATATTCTCTCTAAAATGTGGACAAGCTACTTTAAAACTACATGACATACAGATAGGAAGAAATTCTCCTTGCTCATACATACCTGTGACGGCTGCTTAAAGACAGAAGATGATAGAAGAATGAAGAATGGAAGAGTACAATCCTTTACTCCATGGTAAGGCCTTTTATCCTGTGCCCAAGATTATAAAACTGAGCATGGAAACCAGTCTCAAATCTCAAGCATCAGATTGGCTGAAATGGCAACCAGTCGCCATTTCAGCCAATCAGATGCTTGAGATTTGAGACTGGTTTCCAATCTCAGCTTTATAACCTTCAGCCCAGTGTAGGTTCTGATCAGCCCACTTATCCATGGAGTCTGATCAGGACCTATAGTGTTTGCTTTTAGACTAATTAGAGTATTTCTGACTCAGAAGCAAACTGTAGATCCAGATCAGACTCCATAAATATGCAGGCTGATCTGAATCTACACTGGTTTGCAAGCAGTGAAGATCCAGATTAGACTCCACAAATGTGCTGGCTGATCTGGACCTATACTGGTTTGCAAATGGGATAAAAGCCATTATCGAGTGGAATAAAGAGGTAAATGAAACTCTTTACATATGACTGGAAGACTGCAGACAGACTGTAATTTAGGTAAAGTTTGATCCAATCTAAATCAAACTTACTTAAATATATTATGCATACTTTTGTGTTAAACTAAGATGTTAACTAAGATTGTATGGAAAGCAAAAATCTCCCATATCATTTTCATTCCTGATAATTCACCCCTCCCCACCTCCAAAATGAAACAAGAACTGTTGCGATCAACCTGTGCAGATCCTGATCAGTGCCAAAGGTTATAAAGCCAATTCAGCCAATCAGATGCTTGAGATTTGAGACTGGTTTCCAATCTCAGTTTTATAACCTTCAACCCTGATGTGCCAACTGATCTGGCTCTTCAGTTTTTCCACACAAAAAGGATGTTTCAACGGAGTAAAGGGTAAAAAGCCAACATCCTTATATGATGATTTTGAAAAAATAATTTCAAATGGAAAGTTCTGCTTTGCCAATGTAAAAATTCCAGTAATATGAGAATTCACCAAATAGAGCAGCTGAAAACATCACACTGTACCCAATCACATACACTTCTCTGCCATTTCAATCTTCTAGTCAGAAGTGTAGTGTTTCTGTTACTGTCTACAACTATAAAAGAAGACTCTAGTCTATTTTGAATATGATGAGCAGAAATTGCTTTCACAATTATGAGAAAATTCCATGTAAAAACAGGGCTGAAGAATATAAAACTGAGATTGGAAACAGTCTCTAATCTCTAGCAGCTGAAATGGTGTCTGGTTAACATTTCAGCCAATCAGATGCTTGAGATTTGAGACTGGTTTCCAATCTCAGTTTTATAACCTTCAGCCCTGGTATGTTATTTGGTACTTGGTTACTGCAATATGACACAACAATATGACCTTTTCAATTAATGAGTAAGTGTCATATTCCAGCATACACTGGAACACCTGACTTACTTAACCCTTTCCTCCATAGACACACCTTTTTTGCATGGGCAAACAGTTTAGATCCAGATCAACTGGCACATCTGTGCCGTCTGATCTGGATCTACACTGGTCGCAGATGCTTAAAATATGGAGTAAAGGGTTAAGAAGATCCATACAATTCATTTCAGCTAAGCACCCTTGTGAACTACAAAACCCAAATTTAGCTAAAGCTTGTCCATTACAATTAGATTAGTGCATATAACAGAAATAGGCATCTTAAAGTGAAGCAAAGCATTTAACATGGGTTGAACAGGAAAAAAAAAACATTACACATGGCTCAAACAGAAAAACATTCCATGGTTTGACCTAAAAGTAGGGTGCTCCTAAACTCCCTAAGTTTTATTAACCAATTTAAAGAGTTATCCAGAAGTGCATACAAACGTGAAGCAAAGCATTAATTTTAATATGGCTTGGAAAGAAAATGTTGAGAACAGAAAGTACAAGTGTCTTCCAGTCAAAAACATGTTACTTAACTAATGTTTCAAAAGCACAACAAGGGCTTAAAAAGCAATAGTGGATTATGGCAAGCTTTTGAGAGGTTACATGTGCAGCTCATCTTAATACAATACTAGAATGTGTCCTTGGACACTGATGCCCCCTCTGCTGCAACATTATTTTTAATAACAAGGACCATAACTCTGGTAAAATGGTCGCAGGAAAAAATCCTTTCTTTACAATCATCTACACATCCTGCTTGATCATCTGTGCAAGTTTAAAAGAAATTCTTATAGTTTAGGAGGAGTTGATGCCACAAAATCTGGGGACATATGTACGGACGGACCTAAAGTAGGTGACCAACAATAGAATATTTGATCTTGTTTGCACTATATCAATGCGATGTAATTATAATTGTAATTATTTACTCATACAAACACCAACACAAACAAGCAGATACAATTGAAGAGAAAAGGATGAGATATATCTGAAAGTCAAGAGATTATACTGAGAGATTACAGGTATATAACACAGAACGAATAACAACCAACAGTCACTGTATGAGATTTTAAACAACTGTAGAGAAATACGCCCGTACTTACTTGTGATGTCTTTTTTGATTTCACGTAAGTGGTAATACAAGAGGCAGTTGCGCGGTGTACACAACGCTCATGAACTGTGTATTTACAAACTGAAATAGAAACATTTCATGAACGAAATACATAATCAGAACATGCAGATATATTTACACATCAAGGGCCCAAGATCATAAAACTAGGTTTTGAGATCAGTCTCAAATCTCAAGGATCTGATTGGCTGAAATGGCGACTGGTCGCCATTTCAGCCCATCAGATGCTTGAGATTTGAGACTGATCTCCAGATTTAGTTTTATGATCTTGGGCAAAACTAATTTATAAGAAATGAAACCACCACTCAAGTGACAACTTCTACAAAATTTCTAATTTCACTGTTTGTGCACAGATCAATTTTGATGGCCAACATTTATGCCCAACCCTTTTTTGCATTTCTTCTAATTGTTCAGCCATACAGGTATACCTGTAAACAATTTCAACCCTCTACTCCACATAATATGGCTGTTATCCATATATGAACAATGAATATCCATAACAGCAAGCACATCCATGCCATCTGATCAGAATCTACATGTTTGCTTTTTGATTTTGAATTTCTAAACCAAGAACCAAACAGTGTAGATGCTGACATGATCTGGATCTACACTGTTTGCCAATAGAAAAACAACACAAATTCAATCCTTTCAGTTCAAACAAAAAACATGTTATTTGAAAATGTAAAATAATATTCAAACTAGAATGTGTCCTTGGACACTGATGCCCCCACTGCTGCAACATAATTTTTAATAACAAAGGGCCATAACTCTGGTAAAAATGGTGGAAGGAAAATATCCTTTCTTTTATGATCATTTACACATCCTGCTTGATCATCTGTGCAAGTTTGAAAGAATTCCACCTTATAGTTTAGGAGGAGTTGATGCAACAAGATTTGGAGACGTACGGACAGACATACGTACTGACGGACAAGTGCAACTCTATATGCCTCCCACTTTGTGGGGGCATAAAAATGTTTACCAGTTATAGCTTTTTGTTTGGACTAGAGCGTATAAAAGTTTTTTAAACGTTTCCTCCACTGATATGCCATCAAGTGCTGTCAGATCTGGATCTGCACTGTTTGCTTTTTGGTCAGAAATAACTTAATGAGTAAAAAAGTGAACAGTGAAGATCTAGATCTGATGGCACAGATGTGCCAGATGATCTGGATCTACACTGTTCATCCATGCAATAAAATGGGATATAACATCAACTAAACTTACATGTACAAGAAAGACCTTGTTTGCCAAGGCCTACCAATAGATTTAAACATAGGTTACAGTACGCTGGCTTGTTGAAATGCTTCAGTCGCCATACATGAGTACCATCATCCTTCACATTCTGCAAGTACAAAGGTCAAAGGTCAAGGTTTAGTGTAATGGCAAGGACAAAATAATTCTTTAAAGATCAAACACAGAAGTTATCATCTTAGTAAATTAACCCAATCAATTCTAAATCATACAAAATTTCATAGATGTTTGTTCACATATAAATCATATAAAGGAGTTATCAATGAATAGGATTTACTAGCTATTCTGTCTACAATTTAGAGTATTGAATTCTTATACAAGCATAAAGCAGTTTTATTGCAGATGATTTGACACATGCTTAATAGGAAAAGATTAACAATGTGCGTTTTAACTACCAATGGAAGTGTCCTCATGGTTTAGTGAAATTTATGTTGGGTTGGAACTCTAGTGAAATGTATGCTGGGTTGGAACTCTCAAACAGACATAGGAACACTGGTTGCATGTAGCACAGTATTTGTCAGTGTCGTCAACCAGCAAATCTGCACAAACACTCAGACTGACAGCAGAGCAAGCCAATTACATTAACTTAGCACATTCTAAGGATAAATTGCTGAAAACTTTACTGTTACTGGCTATTTATCAAGTCCCTTATGGTAAGTTTGCTAAATTATTATGAAAAAATGTCTATGATTACTTTTTTTACAACAGATTATTGTTTTTGATCTGCATGAATGATAAAGTTATAGTTTTATTCTTAGTACCAGTTATCAGGACCTTGACTTGTTACTTGTCTAAGCAAAGTGTAGAAAGGTAAAAACTGTCCTTTGTTGTTGTTTTTTTTTAAATTAAAACATATAATGTTAAGTATGGAGAAAAGAGTTGAAAGCACAAATATTGCTGAAATCTCACAGTATAAAGCACTGAAAGCAATAACTAACTAGATCTTTCACCAGAATATGCTATATCCGAGGCACATAGAAAATATTTCACATTGACTTCCACTTAATATTAAGAGACAGTGTCTTCAAAACTCTAGAAGTAGTCCATTCTACAAGTACATTAGTCTAAAAGCAAACAGTGTTGACCCTGACCGGATGGCTTGGATATGACTACTGGCTCCAAGGTTATAAAGCTGAGATTGGAAACCAGTCTCAAATGTCAGGCATCTGATTGGCTGAAATGGCGACTGGTTGCCATTTCAGCCAATCAGATGCTTGAAATTTGAGACTGGTTTCCATGCTCAGTTTTATAACCTTGGGCACTGATCACTCATGTCACATATATGATATATTATGCATGTATGGAGTAAATGGTGAACCATAGAACTATATCAGTGCTATGGATAAAGTTAAGTTAACCCTTTCCTGGATATATACGCATTTTTACGCATGTGCGACCAGTGTAGATCCAGATCAGCCGGCACATCCGTGCCGTCTGATCAGGATCTGCACTGGTCGCATTTTGGTCAGAAATAACCTAATGAATCAAAAAGCGAACAGTTTAGATCCTGATCAGACGGCACGGATGTGCCGGCTGATCTGGATCTAAACTGTTCGCCCTAGGAATAAAGGTGTTTCTGTACAGGAAAGGGTTAATGGATATAATAAATAAGCAGATATATTGGTAATTTAAAAAGGCTGAGTTATGGTTCTTGTACTATCACATTTGTATTGCAATTTGTCAATTGTATTCCTTTTGGAAGTAGTTTAACATATGCTCCAAAATACTAAATGCATAAAGGAAAATGAAGAAGGAAATAATTCTGTAACCATTCTTACATTTTGAAAAGTCAACACTATCATGCAACTCTTGAATGTGTCTGTTTTAAACCTTCATTCCATGATTACAAATCTTTTTCCAAGTGTGACCTGTGTTGTCTGATCCGGATCTACACTGTTTCATTCTTGGTCAGAAATTATCTAATTAATCTAAAATTGAACAGTGTAGATCCTGAACCTGGTCCTGATCAAACTGCACAGATGTCAGATATGTGTGGCGTGACCAAGCTATTGATATAAAACCACTTTTTTGGAGCTCCATTTTCATTAAAATCATTTCTGATCTGGATCTACACTGGTTGCACATGGATTCTAAGCCATATCCACAAAGCTGGTTATTGGAGCCATGACTGAAACAGAGCACTACAGGAATGTTTCCTCAAGCAAAAGTTTCAACAAGCCAACAAGTAGTTGTTAGTTATGCTGTGATTGGTGGATTAACAGGTTTATGAAACTAAAATGTTAAGTACAACCTGATTGGTGGATTAGGATACACATACCTCCTGAAAGCATATGAAAACATCATGCAAAACTGAAAATAAAGTGTGCAATAATCACAACAACAAAATGAATAATAAAACAAAAGTACTATGATTTTGTCAACGAAAAATAAATACAATTTTCATGTTGCTATTTTCTACACCAACACTTTTTATTACATTCAAAATGTTAGGTTTGAAAAAACAGATACTGAAAATTTGGCGTTCATGAAATGTTTACACTAAATAATAATTTGGCTCTATTATTTTTGGTGTTACTTTATTTTACAAGGATGAATTTTTGCACAGAAGCCAAACATTACGATTTTGTTTTGTCACAAATTTTTTCAATCTTCTTATAAGGCAAACCAAAACTTTGTTAATTTTGCAGTTGGGTTGGAGAATTTTAACAATGTCAAAACAGAGGGACAATAAGACCTCCTGTAAACAAATTTGGCTGTACAGAAGTGCCAGGGCAAGTGTTTTGAATATGCACAATGGCTAATTATCTGGAAAAATATGAGCTGTCATCTACTAATAGGCCTGCTGAAATTCTACACTAATAACCAAAACTTTTTGTTATTTTTTTATTTGTCTCAGTGAAAATATCAACATGTAAATTTGACACATCAAAATAAAACTACTAACAAAATCAAAAGATAAAAAATCATAATACACATGAACATTCACATGCTTACTATATCTGCAATACAAAACAGTGCTCTACTGCTTGAACATGGTCTCTTAATCCTTTCCTCCATATACACACCTTTATTGCTAGGGCAAACAGTTTAGATCCAGGACATCCATGCCATCTGATCAGGATCTAAACTGTTTGCTTTTTGATTGTTAGGTTATTTCTGACCAAAATGCGACCAGTGCAGATCCTGATCAGACCGCATGGATGTGCCGGAAGATCTGGATCTACGCTGGTCGCAAACACGTAAAAAAAGGCATATATATATATGGAGGAAAGGGTTAATCATTTCACAGCTTGCATTCGAAATACATTTATGTTGAGCTTTCGCCTAACTAGTATTGTATCATTTAGAAGACATAAATGGCATTGATAAATAATTTGATACATCATTGCTAAGTGCATGAATTTCTTTCAGAACATCGCTTTTTATGTGAAAATCACAAACAACTTGAAATTCTAAGGAAAATATTTCAGTCATTGTTTATTCTGTATGTTATAACTGGAATAACAGATATTATACTCACTTTTATAGCATGGGCAATCAGTTTAGTCTGATCAGGATCCGAACTGTTCGCTTTTGGATTTATTAGGTTATTTCATACCAAAAAGCAACCAGTGCAGATCCTGATCAGATGGCACAGATAGGCCAACTGATCTGGATCTACACTTTTCGACCATGCCACAAAAGTCTGTATATGGAGGAGACTGTGAAAATAGGTAATAAACTGACTGCTGTTTACTGGACCTTGCTGTTTACTACAGATTTGCCAACATTAGTATAGAATTTAAATTATTTTTAGTATATTGTTTTAATTAGTTTTATTCAGTATATGCAAAAATTACATTGAAAATAATATCATAATAGATCTTGTTATTTCCATTGTGTTTTCATTATAATTTAAATCTCTAAATAAAAATAGTGCCATTAATAAACCTTCAAATAAAGACAGTGTATTTGCCCATAAATAGACATGCCCATGCACCCATCTCACATATCCTCTCTTCCAGAGAACTACATGGTGTGAAGAATAAACAGCACCCCAATCCTTCATCATTTCATTATTTTAGAATGACTATCTCATCCGTCATGTTCAAATCTGCTTTATACAACAACAGATAACAGAGAACAACAAGCAAGTCTAAATTCTAAGTAGAAGCTTACCATTTGGGATCCAAGTTCATTATCATATATTAGACTAATATTCATGGAATAAAGGGATGAAATTTTATAATTTTAAGCATTTTTTGTAAAAATCTTTAATTCATTTTTTTTTATTTTCTGAAGTATGTTGTACAAGTAAATTTTATGGTGGTTTCATGGTGGTTTTAAAGTTGTAGATTGACCTGCCCACAAAATAAAAAAAATATTACCCCACAATCGTTGACAAACTTACAGTCATTTGGAAGGAAATAAACAGCAAGATATTTTTGAGAGTAAATTTCAGTTAAGGGATAAATAAGATGTCACATACAACATATAAACTGCCTATGTTGAGCCAATTACGTCAACAGGCAATATAATTTGCTTAACACAGGCAATTTATATGTTGTATGTGATGTCATATTTATCCCCAAAAGCAATTTACTTGCAAAAGAGTCTTGTTATTTAAAATACAAAAATAAGCCAACAGAATGGACTAAATTTACTTTTAATCTACACCACAGATGGTTCCTAATTCACATCAACTCACCAAACCTTTGGCAGATGTGAAATTATAAATAATACATATAACAATCACAATAATAAAATCACAGTGTATACAATATCAAGGGAGTGAACTATATCAAGGGAGTGAACTCACAGTATCCAGCCCGAGAAGTACAAGGAGTGGTATGGTAGTCATACCGCCACGTTTCCATTCTTCCAGCGACACCGTACCGTCAGAATCATAGTCAATCTCTATCATCATGTCTTGTAGAATCTGTAAACAACCCAAAACTGAATGCTAACCACAACTTAAAATTGTGACCAGTGAAAACCCAAATAAGCCTTGGCGTAAATCCGTGATCTACAATGAAAGCTATTCGATACTCGTTGAAATATGGCACCTACAGTGTAGATCCAGATTAGCTGGCACATCTGGGATGTCTAATCAGGATCTGCACTGTATAATTTTTTATTCATTATGTTATTTTTGACCAGGAAATGAACTGTGCAGATCCTGATCAAATGGCATCGATCAGTGCCATTCAGTCAAAGAAGGGCCCAAGATCATAAAACTAAATCAGGAGATCAGTCTCAAATCTCAAGCATCTTATTGGCTGAAATGGCGACTGGTCGCCATTTCAGCCAATCAGCTGCTTGAGATTTGAGACTGATCTCCAAACTTAGTTTTATGATCTTGGGCCAAGCATTCAAAATGCATTTGGAAAACAGTTAAGATTCTATTCAGACCATTTAAGTTCGTAATTTGATCCGAGAAGAATTCTTAAAGCATATCAAAAAATCTCTTAAGATTTCTGGGACCACTTAAGTTTGTGAAGTGATACGGGTCTACATTTATGGCGAATTCGATAATCCTCTTTATGTCATGGTGCATCAAAATTCTTAACCGTGAATCTAAGCTCTCAACATTTGATTTTCCAGCTTAATATCTGATTCTTAACTTGACATCTAATTTCGAGCCTGACATGTTATTCTGAGTGCAATATCCAATTCAGTGCAATTCATAGCTAATGTTGTATTGATGTAAAAACTCAACAGAAAAAATGTCCTCTCACCCCCCACTTTTCTCATACAAAAACGACAAATGTTTTAATGTAATTATTTGAATGGTTCTCGGGGGATTCGGAAAATGAATGTAGCAGTCTAGAAGAGCAACATTTCCAGCAACATTCGGGCAAATGTTCCCTTGGTGACATCCATTATTTTAATGACTTTGATGATGAAGTGTGGTGAAGCCATTTGTGACATATTCATAGATAACAGTCACTTTTAATTTTCTCTTTAATGGTGCCAGGGGTTTTAGAGTTTAAGACATATTCATAGATAACTCTTAAACAGTAGCAGGGGTTTACCGGTTTATAAGGAAATCTTGAAAAAGAATGGAACACATGAAAAGAACATAGAAGCTTGAGCAGTTTCTTTCATTACTGCCATTGTGTTATTGTTATTGATTTAACTCCAGCTGCATTATACTGCTGGTCTCAGTGAGGGCACTGATTACACTCAGTACCTTTTTTGCTAGACAATGCCATTATCTTCTTGTGTTTTATATGTTTGTGTGCTTTTGCATACAACACTGTCAAGTTGGTAGATGGTTTGGAGTTATTTCCCCAAGACAACTTGTGCTTGTTTGTTTGATTAGAGAAACTGTAGGGGCAAGTGCTCAAACCTGGTCTAAACCCCATGGCAAAATGTTTTGCCACTGCTTTTTCCAAGGCAGTAACCGGTTCTCATTTTCATTAATCATTTTAAACATTTGCTGTGTCCTTTTTGAAATAGATCTTTTAATAAACCTCTTTCTTTTTAATCTAAAAAAATAGGATAAAGTTATTACAGTATTTAAAATGACACCAACAACATGTCTAGACTTGAAATCATTTAATCTATTTCACTATTGTAACCCTTTCCTCCACATACACACCTTTATTGCATGGGCGAACAGTGCAGATCCTGATCAGACAGCAGGGATGTGTCAGCTGATCTGGATCAACACTGGTCGCACATGTGTAAATAGGCGTATATATGGAGGAAAGGGTTAAGAAATCACTTGTTCCGATTTCTTTCTAATTATATTCAGTTTGTGTATCAAGTCCACAATCAGACTGAAATTTTTTCTGAGTAGTTTTTATTTCAATGGCTTGGATTCTCACTTTACATGCATCTATTGCTATTAAATACAAGAATTTACAAAAATATCTGATTTAATGAAATACAGCAATGGAGATTTTCACATAAAAACTCTCATAAAATAGATTAAATGTCCAATTTTGTATGGCAATTAACTTCCTCCGAGATCAAATGACAACTCTATTTAAACTGATATTGTGTGTGGGTGTAATATTGTTGAAATAAATATCATCTTACAGAATGGGACATATTTAATACCTCCAGTGTGTGCAAACCTTTTTCCAAGGGCAGAAGAAGAAATGATGTAAAGTTGTGTAACTTGAGTGAGTTGGGCAAATCATATAACAATCACAACTTGATTAATTGTCTTGCTATTTATCTCTTTACTCCATTGATACACTTTTATTGTGTGGGTGAACAGTGTAGATCAAGATTAGCTGGCACATCTCTGCCCTCTGATCACGATCTACACTACTTGTTATAAAATTCTTTTTGTTGTTTCTGATTTAACATGTGACCAGTGCCGAAGGTTATCAAACTGAGCATGGAAACCAGTCTCAAATCTCAAGCATCTGATTGGCTGAAATGGCGACTGGTCTGCTTGAGATTTTAGACTGGTCTCCAGAATTAGTTTGATGATCTAGTGCACATATATTGGAAGGTCATTCATCCTGGGATTTGGTCAATACCCTATATTCAATCACAGAAATGTGGCAATATTGGCTAGACCATTTTTCATCCAAAACATAGAAATTGGAGATCTATAAACTCCTTTACTGTTCTGATTGCCTTTTGCAAATCTCCAGTTAAACCTTTACTCAATAGATAAGGCTTTTATTGTGTGGGCAAACAGTGCTGTCTAGTCTTCATCTGAGCTGTTTGCTTTAAGATTCATAAGGTTATATCTGACCAAGTGGCTAACACTGTAGATCCAAATCAGATTGCACAGATGGGCTGTCTGGTCTTCATCCAAACTGTTTGCTTTAAGATTCACAAGGTTAAATCTGATCAAGAGGCAAACACTGTAGATCCAGATCAGATGTTACAGATGTGCTAGCTGATCTGGATCTAAACTGTGGTAAAAGACTTGTATATATATGAAGTAATGGGGTAGGTTATTTTCAGATTATCTTGTGCATGACAGCTTTCTCAAACACCCATCTGTGTAAAGAGTTGCACTAATAGAGAATTGAGAAAACTGGATTTCTTCCAAAAAGCTCAACCCTTTATTTCATATATAAGGGTTAAATGGCTTGTGTGTGTGACCAGTGTATATCCAGATCAACTGGTACATTTGTGCCATAACATCTGCATCTACACTGGTTGCATTTTGGTCAGGGATGAGCTTATGAATCAAAAAGCAAATAGGGTAGTAATGATCAGGGCTGAAGGTTATAAAACTGAGATTGTAAACCAGTCTCAAATCTCAAGGAACAGATTGGCTGAAATGGCGACTGGTTGCCTTTTCAGCCAATCAGATGCTTGAGATTTGAGACTGGTTTCTATGCTCAATTTTATAACCTGGGGCATAGATTGCACTGATGTGCTGGCTGATCTGGATCTACAAGTGTTGGCCCATGGGATAGCAGCCATGTCCTTCTGAGTAAAGGATTCATCAAACATTAAAATGCACTACTGTCCAAGAACTAAAGATTAACATGAATCACACACTTGTGAACTGAAATTTATAGCAAACAGGAAAATGATGGGGAAAGCAATCTGACATTAACTGATGTAAATAATGGCTTTCTCGGACAAAAATACTTCCTCTGAGAAAACCAATACTAAAATTGAATCAGAAACACACAACACATTATTGGAACCTCTTATTTTTTCAACATGAAATTTTGGGGTCATCATCTTTTGTCCTTGAACTAGATAATATAAGATGTTTAGATGCAACATGATTGCCCAAGATCATTCAACTATATCTGGAAACCAGTCTCAAATCTCAAGCATCTGATTGGCTTAAATGGTGACTGATCAGATGCTTGAGATTTAAGACTGGTCTCCAATCTTAGTTTTATGACCTTGGGCTGATATGTACTAGTAAAATTGTTCCATCTGTTTAAATCAGTTTTACAGGTAATCTGTTCATACTTTAATTGAAGGAAAAATATAAATTGAAGCAGATTTTTTTAATGATACTATCTCTTATCATTTTTAACAATAAGAGTAGCACCATGGTCCGAAGATAAATATATCTTTTATCCTTTAACATTATGGAAACCGTAAAAATGGAACTGGCCTTGACAGTCATGTTTCTATAAAACCATCATTTGAAGAGAATGCGCATTAAATCAACAATCCTTGGACTGGTGCACTAACAGGTATACACAAGAACTAAGAAGACAATAATTACCTTGATATATCCTGTATCAGAGCTAACAATCATATAATCTGACTATCCTATGTGGCAAAAAAAAAGCGTACTGGCTTCAGCTCTCAGACATTCTGTCTGGCCAGACAGAAGAAAGCTTACAGGTTTGAGCTCCAAGACATTAAACTTACAGATTTGAGCTCTGAGACATTAGACCTGGATAAAAACAAGAAAGCTTACAGTCTGAGCATTTAGATATCTCACCTAGGGAGATAGAAAAATGCTTACGGGTTTGAGCTCTGAGACATCCCAGCCAAGGTACTCTGCCACTGACATCATCTGGTTCACAATGCAATCTAGCTCCTGAAACAAGAAACACATCATCTGTGCCCAAGATCATTAAACTAAATCTGGAGACCAGTCTCAAATCTCAAGCCTCTGACTGGCTGAAAGAATACCATGCTTAAGATGTGAGAGTGGTCTCCAATGTTAGTTTAATTATCTTGGGCCCTTATCACCACAGCTTCAATGTATCTAGTATGTCCTGTTATATATATAGCTGCCAGAACTAAGTGTAATCTTGGTTTTTAAAATATCATTTTTAAACCTTTTTAAAGTGCTTAGTACATCTTATGTGACAGTTATGACCAGTGTAGACGCAGATCTGCCTCCACATCTATGCAATTTAATCAGGGTCTATGTTGTTTTTAATTCAGTATATAAATTAGGAAAATAGCTTTCTGTAGAATATTCCCATTAACAATGAATGCAATGTGAAATAATGGTGAAGCCATAAACTAAATTTGAAATGTTATAGAATTCAAATGTTTTTTGCAAATTAAAGGATATTTTGTTCTTTGAAAAAAATCTGTAAAAATCCAAGTGATTTCTGTTGACAAGACCTGAGGGGCGGGTCAACCAAACATTTCAAACAGACCTCTGCATGTAATGATGATAAACAAAAGTGTAACAATGTATTTTTTCTAAAAAAATTGTTCTTTTTTATCAGGATTAAATATATATTAAGATATTCCAGTGACGTCTAGGCGTTATTTAAAATCCAGTTAAGCTAGTTCCATGCAGGACATTAACTGGTGTTCCTCAATCACAAATATGTATACTTTTGAATTTATTTATGTATTTTCTTTGAAAATTGCATGGTAAAAGAAAAGCCTAGGTGAAACTAAGCAGAAAAACTGGGTGTTACATTTGTCACCTTCCTAACATTACCAATAAGTTTTTGTGTGCAAAATATTTGGACATGATTCTTTTTTACCATGTTTGACATTCTCATTTTGAGTTATCCACTTATTCTTTGCTTTTTTAGTCATTTTAAATACTTTTAGATGTGTTTTCTATCACAAAACATTCCTTGTTGTTTGAATGGAGTCTAATGTGGCACCATGCTAAGATGCACAACGCAGAAAATGAACATCCACTCCATGCAGCAAGGAACATGATTTACTCTGCCTCGTCCAATTAAGAATTCTCATTAAAAATCAGCAACTTTCATGCTGTAATTTGGGCTGAAGGTTATAAAGCTGAGATTGGAAACCAGTCTCAAATCTCAAGCATCTGATTGGCTGAAATGGCGACCGGTCGCCATTTCAGCCAATCAGATGCTTGAGATTTGAGACTGGTTTCCATGCTCAGTTTTATAACCTTGGAGCCAGTTCTTATCAGGCACAGATTCCACAGCCATTGTTCAACCCTTCATTCCATGGGCAAATAGTGTAGATCCTGTAAGGATGGCACTGATGCCAGATGTGCGATCTGGATATACACTGTTTGCACTTGTATGCAGTACTAGATGGGTGTTCAGTTGAACACTTGTGTCGCCCTCTGGTGCTTTGTCAGAATAAAAATGCAAGTGCAAAAAGGAGCAAAACTCAATCAAATATGACCTTGATCTAAAGAATTTGCCATCACAACCGTGTTGTCATTAGCAATATAATTTAAAAGTTTGATGAAGAAATATTAAAAAAAGGCACAGTTTAAGCCAAAGTTAAGTTTTCGTGACAAAATCCAAGTACAAAAAGGGGCATTACTCCAACAAATGTGACCTTGACCTTAAGAATTTGGCATCATCTCGAGTGTCTTGCTTTTAAATATATGACTTGTATTTCAAATCAGTTAAAATTTTAACACCAACCCATTTTTACCTATCTATCCTGTATTTTAACTACCAAAACGTTTGCACTTGTTATCGACATTGGTTATTACTAGTTATTACTATACTATCTTCAGTCAGTCTTAATAAAAATAATTAATTAACTTATGGGTTAAAAGTTAAAAACTTTACATTCACTCTAAAACAAACCTGATGTTTTTTTCATATTCCAATGAATGAGATATTAAGATCTCGGATTTCTAAATGTAATGGTTTACTTAATTCTCTAACTTAAAACACAGGCAGTTCATAGATATGGGTGTTGGAATTATCCTGGAATCCTTCCTAATGTTTTAAGTGTAGCAAGTTTTTAAGTAAGATTTGGGAAATGTTAATTGTAATTTATTTTAAAAAACTGAATCAGAAATAACTGGTAACATTCACATATATAAATATAATAGTTGATTATGTGAAGGAATTGGAAAAGAAATGGTGCTGTTCCCAGATAAGGAGAATGTTTGGACGTATCTGTGACAGCAGGGTGGTCGGGTGTGTTGGGGGACTGTAAACATGTAACTCATTAGATATATAACCCTTTACTCCATATATATACCTTTCAATGCCTGTGCAACCAATGTAGATTCAGATCAGCTAGCACAACCGCACCATCTGATCAGAATCTGCACTGTTCACTTTTTGATTTATTAGGTTATTGCTGACCAATATTTGACCAGTGCAGGTCCTTGCCAACTGATCTGGATCTAAACTGGTCGCACATGCGTAAAAATGCATATATATGGAGAAAAGGGATAAACATTGTTGGTACAGACAAGGCTTGGTGGCAAAATACTTACTGAAGAATCTAGCAGCCCGTTACCGTCAGCATCATAAAGGCGAAACATAACTGAAAATTAAATCATAAGGTGCTATACATACTACGCAGTACACGGGAAGAGTGAAACACAGAAATAAAGAAGGTAACAGTGCAGCTGTAGATTGGATTTCATTGTATTTCTGTATAATTGAAATGCAGGAAATTCAAATCTTATTAGTCACAGTTAGATTCATTTAGGAATTTCTGACCCAAGAAGCTAACAGCGTTGATCCTGATCAGACAATGCAGATATTCCGCTGATCTGGAACTAAACTGTTCGCATATGCAATAAAACCTGTATTTATAGAGTAAATGGTTAACAAGACCACCTGTCAACACAGACAGCTTGCTCTTGTAGCCAATGGAGATCTGCTTAACCCTTCGCTCTATAGAGTTGAGTGTGCAACCTGTGTAGATCCAGATCAGTCATCACAACTGTGCCGTCTGATCAGGATCTACACTGTTTGTTTTCATATTCATTAGGTATTTCTGACCAAGATGCGACCAGTGCAGAGCCAGATCAGACAACATCGATGTGCCAGCTGATCTGGAACTACACCACATCGTTCAACCTGATAAGGTGAATGCCGTGGGTAAGCCAACGGCAGTTGCTTGTGTACATGAACATTATTCGGCGAAACTGATTATTGGCCTGATTTTTACGTTTACCCGCAATACCTTAGCAGACAAAAATATACATATTGATTCCCTGTTTGTTAAGGACTCTACTGACGAAATCTTGACGCACACATGATATTATTTACAGAGAAATTGCAGAAAAAGTGTGCAATTTTTTGACAAAATATGTCATTTGATGAATCGGCCGAAAATATCATTTTTTATTACCAAATCTGAAATATTTGAAATATTACATGAAAAAGTTCAATTATTTCCCTGTATTTATTTGAAACCACAGCTTCCAATTCGCTTTCTCTAGAAAGATATTTACTTTTAAACTTGGTACGTCGTGGTGATTTTGGTAATGACAACGGCCGTTAACACTAAAATATTGGTACAGTTGAATGCAGTTTCGTCAGTGGATTGGATAACGTTAACGGCCGTCAAGTGAACTTATTTTCAACGTCGCTGCTGTCTGCTTTATGCATAAAGTGTATCAGACTCTAGTGTTAACAAATCTAGGCTACTCCTTGTTGTGTATAGATCAAGATAAATATTTTAAAGTATGTTTACCTAAAGAAAAACATTTATAACAAAACACCTGATTTCCAGGTTGTATATATTACCTAACGTTTTGTTGTTGATGCAATTTTAGAATTGTAATAATTTTAAGTATTAAATTATTTCGTACAAATGCAATACAATATAATATTTTGTCTAACTTTGTACAAATCCATATATCATTTACTATGAACATTACAAACTTGAAATTTAATGCACTTGCACAGCCGCCTGCAGACGAGAAAAAATGTTGCATCGTATATTATTTCAGCTCGAACTTTATCTGGGGACAAACCATACAGAGTACGTAATATTATAGTTTTAAAATTCGGAAATAAATGTTATTATTCTTCATTTTCAGTTAATAGCCATTACTCTTTAAGAATACTGGAAGCGCAGGCGGTCTTGATTTACTTCTGAGTTATAAATGAAATGATATAGACAACGAAAGTAAGTAAAATTCAAATCAGAATGAAGTATTTGAAGTACTTTTGCTTCATATTTGTAACAGACGAAAAACAACTATTCTTATGCGACTAAGTTTATGTATCATTATCGTCACATCTGCTTTGGTGACAATACAGCTAAGACGCCAGGGTCATATCTCTTGAATACAGTCTAGAAATAAGGAGTCCTAATCTTTGTCATATCAAATTCAATTTGTAAAACAGTAAGTATCTCAAAACTTTCGTAAATATGGCGGTTTCAACTGACTGTGACTTGCTGCTTAAGGAAAAATATACAACAAAATTGGCAATGTGCGCATTAAAAAACCATCGGTCAAATCACGATGCAATAAAAACATTTAATTATGTTCTCAAGACCAGTGTTATTCATTGTAGAGACAAAGCTAATTTCCACTTGACGGCCGTTAACGTTATCCAATCCACTGACGAAACTGCATTCAACTGTACCAATATTTTAGTGTTAACGGCCGTTGTCGTTACCAAAATCACCACGATCTACCAAGTTTAAAACTGAATATCCTTCTAGAAAAAGCGAATTGGCAGCTGTGGTTTCAAATAATTACAGGGAAATAATTGAACTTTATCATTGAATATTTCAAATATTTCAGATTAGATAATAAAAAATGATATTTGCGGCCGATTCGTCAAATGACATATTTTGTCAAAAAGTTGCACACTTTTTCTGCAATTTCTCTGTAAATAATATCTTGTGTGCGTCAAGATTTCATCAGTAGAGTCCTTAACAAACAGGGAATCAATATGTATATTTGTGTCTGCTAAGATATTGCGGGAAAATGTAAAAATCAGGCCAATAATCAGTTTCGCCGAAATACGTTCATGTACACAAGCAACTGCCGTCGGTTTACCCACGGCATTCACCTTATCGGGTTGAACGGTTGTACACTGGTTGCACATGTGTTAAAACACTTATATTTGGAGGAAAGTGCTAACAATAAACCATCCGATTAAAATCTGACTTCTATTGGACATGGAACTAGCAATAATACCCAGTCTACAGTACACAGTGGCCCAACATCATAAAACTGAGATTGGAGACCAGTCTCTTATCTCAAGCATCTATTTGGCTGAAATGGCAACCAGTCGCCATTTCAGCCAATCAGATGCTTGAGATTTGAGACTGGTCTCCAGATTTAGTTTTATGATCTTGGGCAAGTAAGTTATTTAGCAGGAACATGTAAACACAGTCAGAGAGGCCATATCATGCGACAAGGTATAATATGGGTGCCGAGGTCTCCAGACTGAAATGGTGAATACATGACAAGGATTCAAGTGATAATCTGAAAAATACACAACTGTAAAACTCTTAAACTTACCTGCACACAAATGAAAGAGTTTTGAAAATAAGACCAAAAGTTATTTTCTTTTAACCACTTAAACTCTTTACTCCATGGGATATGGCTGTCACCAATGCATAAACAGTGTAGATCTAGATACCCGAGCCATCGGATCAGGAGTACACTGTTTGCTTTTTTATTCATTAGGATCTTTCTGACCATTAAGTGAACTGTAGATCCTGACCAGATGGCAAGAATGTGCAAGCTGATCTGGATATACAATGTTTTCACATGCTATAAATCTCACGTTTATGGAATAAAGGGTTAATGATTCCAAAACACTATTTAGGGAATACACTGACTATAAAGAGCACAAAGCAAATGCCTGACAGTACTTCCAATAGAACTCGCTTCCAACAATATCATGTGACCTTAGCAAAAAAACAGTTTAAGAACCATCAAAAATAGGAAGGAGTAATATGATATCATATTTTGCATTAAAGTGAAATAAATATTGCACCTTTTATTAATTGGTGAGTCATGTAAACATTATTATCAGCCCCAATCACCCAGAGATGCAGGACAATCCAAGGCCCTGTGTCTAAATCCTCTGTCCATAATAGCAAGGTATTATGGATACTGACTAGAAACACCACTACTTTCCATTTACAACTAATTTTAACCCTTTCCTCCATACCTATGCATTTTAACGCATGTGCAAACAGTGTAGATCCTGATCAGCCAGCACATTTGTGCTCTGATCAGGATCTGCAATGTTTTCTTTTTTTGGTCAGAAAGAACCAAATAAATAACTAGAATGTGTCCTCTGACACTGATGCCCCCATTGCTGCAACATTATTTTTAATAACAAATGGCCATAACTGTGGTAAAAATGGTCGCAGGAAAAAATCCTTTCTTTACAATCATCTTCACATCCTGCTTGATCATCTGTGCAAGTTTGAAAGAAATCTGCCTTATTGTTTAGGAGGAGTTGATGCCACAAGATTTTATTACTGAAATTAACAAAGGGCCATAACTCTGGTAAAAATGGTTGCAGGAAAAAACCCTTTCTTTACAATCATCTACACATCCTGCTTGATCATCTGTGTAAGTTTGAAAGAAATCTGCCTTATAGTTTAGGAGGAGTTGATGCCACAAGATTTAAATAGTGAATTAACAAAGGGCCATAACTCTGATAAAAAAAAAATCATCTCTTAAGGATCATCTACACATCCTGCTTGATTATCTTTCAAGTTTGAAAGAAATCTGCCTTATAGTTTAGGAGGAGTTGATGCCACAAGATTTTATTACTGAAATAAACAAAGGGCCATAACTCTGGTAAAATGGTCGAAGGAAAAAATCCTTTCTTTTCAATCATCTACACATCCTGCTTGATCATCTGTGCAAGTTTGAAAGAAATCTGCCTTATAGTTTAGGAGGAGTTGATGCCATAAGATTTCGGGGTGTACGTACGGACGAGTGCAACTCTATATGCCTCCCACTTTGTTGGGGCATAAAAAAGCAAACATTGCAAATCCTGATCAGACAGCACAGATGTGTTGGCTGATCTGGATTTTCACAGTTCACCCATGCCATAATGGCATATATATGGAGAAAAGGGTTAATAAATTTTAAATTTTGAACATTTGTAACAATCAAAAATTAATGATGGTATTGCTAATGGTAGGCTGATGATTCAACTAGAAAGAGACACTCTAACTATAAACACTGTCACCAACATAAAAGGCACTTCTCTATAGGCACTGTCACCAAGTTTTATGATGATTGGACTCGACATACCGACAGACCTTTCACAGAGTGTATCTGTTAAATCAGTATACTGTGGTAATCTTTTTTTGTTCAGGGCTATGTAAATGTTATTCTGTAATACTACCACACTAAAAAGATATATTTATAAATCTGTTCTGAAAAAATACCAGTATCAAAAGCATATTAAATATAATGTCATTTTAGTGGCAGACAGGATAATTATACCAAGGTAGTTATCCAAATTTGTCTAATAATAATGGTGTATGCAAGTCAATTAACACAGTGTCTAGGCTTAAGGTGCCACAGTGAACGTGTTTACCTGCCAGGGTATAATTCCTTTGATACCTGCACTGGTGGTACCCAACCTACTGAACTAACTATCAATGTTCCTGGTGCTAAAGCTTACACTTTGGTCCCCTGGCTGCACCAGCATTTGCTACTAATTCTCTTTACAAAACCCAGGATAATAGATCACCCAGTGTCACACAGTCATGACCTCTGTCTTAGCCTGGGCCAAATAATGAAAATAACTAGCCCAGCATTATCCTGCCAATGCTCTACTTAGCTGAAATAGCTGACTAAACCCTAAATCAAGGTTACATGCCGCTCTTATTCCGGCTGTCTGAAGCAAAGAATGATAGTTAATGTCATGTCTAGTTGTTCTCTTACATTCTAGCTGCCTTAAGCCTAAAATGAGTAGTGCTGTCGCGAGTATCCAAGTCCTCGGATATCCACTAATCTTATCAGAAAATCGGGTACGAATATTCGCCATTGCAAAGATTGTTGAATCGCGATCTTTAATTAAAACATTTTTTCAAGCTATTATCTACGATATATAAACCAAAATGATCTTTAAAGTGATTTTAAACAATTTTTTCAAAGGCTTGAACCGGAAGATAAACAATAATTAATATCATTTTTGTTCATTCTATAAATAGTGGTCACATCACCAAGCTGACAAAGTTCATGTGGCCAGCGTTGAGTTTAGATTTGGATAACAATCATCAAAACAATTTCTGTATAAATTTTCATGTTAAATTTCCAAAATAAAATAATGTTCAAATATTTAAAAAAAAAATTGTCCAATTATTATTGTAAGTAAACCATGCCATTTAAAATACTCAGTCCAAACTCCAGTTACCAAAACCACTGATTCAACAGAGCGTGTATGCTTTAATAATCTGCCAACCAAATGTATGGAAATACTTCGGTATGTAAACAAAAGATGAAGAAAAGGGCAATGATGTGGCAAATACTGGTGGCCAAACTTGTCAAATGATATGAAACGACACCACAGACTCAACCCTATGAAAATTTTGACTAGGGATCCGAGAATTGATGTGAATCATCAGGCCTGAATCGTGGATCGGATCAGATTGCCACTTGCCTGACAATCCACAACCCTAATAATGACAGAAAAGGTCGCTTACATTCCAGCTTATCCTCAGGTCTTCCTGCTTCCAGGAGGGACAAATAGCAGACCAAGTCCTTGAGAAAGATGTGTCCTGTCCGGATATCTAGACTGTTGGACCGGTATACTTGCTGCTTATCTTTATTGTCCTTTGAGGTATTTACAACAGTTTTCAATAGAGATGAGTTGGACTGACGTATCCAAGGGTCCCCACCCTCTATAGATTTGCCTGAAACAGATCAAACCTTTTGTTAAATATCATTCATTGCATACACTGGTTAACAATGCATTCAGTTCTTCAAGCCTAAAAGGCACATGAATAAGTTAAAATATTCAAACTTGGAATAAATAACCTTTACCCAAACAGATTAAAGATTCAATTTCTAATGCAAACTCTGGTTACTAATCCTTGCTTTTCTGATTTACTAGTTGCTGAAATGCTATCAAATGATGCTATCAAATGATCAAATTTGATAAAAAAAAATAAGGGCCTTAACTCTAGCTTTTCTTGTTAGGTTAATACAACTTGATCTTCCAATAAACATTGTCAAAAATTTCTCTATGATTGGATTACAACTTCGATAGATACTAAGCTGAAATGACCATCAAGTGGCCATAACTCAGGAAGAATCATCATCGGGGAATTACTTGGGAATTACCAAAGGAATCTAGTTGCTATCAGGTTTGATCATGACATTCTGCTTTTAAACACTTCTGCTTAAATTTTGGTGAAAATTTTGTTACAACTTCTTCAGGGATGGAGTGAACCAAATAAAACAAGAGGCATGTCACTAAGCATTGTACAAATGTATCAGTAAAATATCATGTTTGTTGATAATCAGAAATATGTGAGCTTAACCCTTTTCTCCATATATACGCATTTTTACCATGTGCGACCAGTATAGATCCAGATCAGCCGGCACATCTGTGATGTCTGATCAGGATCTGCACAGGTCACATTTTGGTCTGAAATAACCTAACAAATAAAAAAGCACAGTTTAGATCCTGATCAAACGGCAGGAATCTGCCAGCTGATCTGGATCTAGACTGTTCGCCCATGCAATTAAGGTGTATCTATGGAATAAAGGGTTAAATGCAACAACAACAACTAGTATCTTTCACATATGGGAGGTTAGAATTTGAAAATAAATCCCAGACACCAGGGAACTGGAATAAAATCAGCTTACTGCTGGCCGGAATTTCCAATCCGGATACAGCATACATGACAGATACTTTTTCTTGCATACTTTGTATACTTTTTACCATTATATATAAAAAAAAAATGGAAGAATTTATTTCTCATTCATAATTGTGCAAATAAGTCATAGCAAGTTACTTGTCTTCTGATGACATTTTCCAGCACCACAGAAAACACAGAAAAAACTTATTTTTCACTGCTGCCTGAAAGCTGTCAGTTCTTGCTGCAAACACAACTAGACTAGGGCCAACGATCATAAAACTAAGATTTAAGATCAGTCTCAAATCTCAAGGATCTGATTGGCTGAAATGGCGACTTGTTGCCATTTCAGTCAATCAGATGCTTGAGATTCCAGACCGATCTCCAGATTTAGTTTTATGATCTTAGGCATAGAGTTCAGCAATGGTTAAGACTAGAGGACAATTTGTATTCCAACATCCCAAAAATTAATGATACAGCTTTGTCAATAAAAAAAGAATTCGCAGCCATATAGGATCTTCACAGGATCACAAATAACACTAGTAATCACAGATTGTATCTTGATACAATCACTGAAGGCTATTCAACTCTATATCCAATACCCATTTATATAAATTCTAATTTCTCCAGCAACAGTTAATGTATCACTTTCCTCCCAAGGGTTCTGTCCACAATCTAACAGGGTGACAGGATATCCTATTCAGGCCATAATGAGATACTTGCTGGATTATAGTCCTTTTAACCCTTTACTTCATATATACGCAATTTAATGCATGTACGACCTGTGTAGATCCAGATCAGCCAGCACATATGTGCCATCTGATATGGATCAGCACTGGCCACATATTGGTCAGAAATAGCTTTATGAATCTAAAAGCAGTGTAGATCCTGATCAGAATATACAGATGTGCTGGCTGATCTTTATCTACACTGTGATTGCCCATGGATAACAGCTATATCCTAAAGGGAAAGGGTAAAGTGCTAAGCACAGAATTTATCACATTTGTGACATGTGTACAAATCTGCAGACCTGTGCAATATTATAAAACTTACTAGATCAAATCTTTGTCAAATCTAAAGGAATTGTGAAAATCAGTCAAGAAATATAAGGTTCAGAATTTAAAATTGAAAATATTGATAATTTTACTGAATTATGCAAAAATATTTAAAAAACAAAAACAAGTTTGCTGCCATCCTGTTTTCAAAACTGAACTTAAATATCTGAAATTTTTTATAAAGAAATAATACACAAGTGAAACATAAGTAAACAAAATTATTTGCATCTGTCAGGTTTATATTTATAATTGAAAAATACAAGGTCAGCTGCAACAAATGTCAAAAAAAATGATTACAAATTTAAAATTATGATGTTTAAGATTTCATCAAATTACAAACAGGCAGTCATGTAATGACTATTTATTTAGGAACTTCTGATGCTCACATCTTTTTATTAATTTTTTCTTTAAACAATTCAGGACATGCGCCCCCTCTAAAAAATTGTTCCAATTTAGTTTATAGAAATAGCTAGTTGAGCATTTTAGAACGACTTGCAATGTTTATCAACACATTGAAAAGATGTAATATTTCCGTTTTGTTTCCAGGTGGTGTTCATTCTAAATTGCACCCAAAGTTCACCCCTCCAATATCACACCCTGGATATACCTGCATACAGTGCAAATAAAGAGAGAACAATAAGCTCAAAAATGCTTGTCTTATAATGGATAGGAGATGCCAGAAGGAATGTTAGTTTTGCACTGAGCTGTCAGTTTGACACATCAGCTTACTGACCCCTCGGGATCCTGCTAACCAAATCCATTTATATTATCCTTCTAGAAAATAATTACTGTTTGGCACTAACAGATTCTTAGAATGAGTTAACAAACATTAATTAACCCTTTCCTACAAATTTACACCTTGCTGGCATGGGTGCATTTTGTTGAATCTGATCAGCAGCACATTTGTGCCATCTGATTAGTATCTGCAGTGTTCGCTTTTTTATTTATTTGGTTATTTCTGACCAAAACGCCAACAGTGCAGTTCATGATCAAACAATACAAATGTGCTGGCTGATCTGGATCTATACTGGTCGCACATGCAATAAAATGCCAATATATGGAGTAAATAGTAAACAATTTCCATTACACAAAATGCACATCATGTGCATCAAATTATAGCATTATATTAGTTATCTGTTCATCTGCATGACAATTTACAAGAAATCTGAAAAACCCTTTTGATTCTCTGTCTAGGCATTGTTCAGACTGGCTATACCATGTGACTTTGAGAATGTCTTGCATAAACAAAATCACTCACTTCAGATACATTTTTTGCTTATTTCTCGGTAATTTCTGGACCGATTTTGATCACATAAAGAGCACTCTATTCCTTTTAAAAAGCATTTTTATCAACATTTTACCTTCAATATCAGTCGGGAGCCATTTTCTCTTATATTCAAAGACATTTCAAACAAAGTTTGTCAGAAAGTTTTATAATACGCCAGCTCATCGGTATTGGAGGCCCAATGTCAATGACATTGCTTTTTAACAGAACAGTGATCTGTATCTAATCAAAATCGGTCCGGTAATTACTCAGAAACAAGAAAAAACCTACCTGAAGCTAGTGATTTTGTGTGTGCACGACATTCTTATTGTGACGTAGTATATCCACCCTGTTGTTACAACTCTGAAAAATTAATTTATATACATTTTTTTGATAGAATCATTTTTAAATTCAAGAAAATATGCTGTGATACAGTAACATCTTATGTGTATATGCTTTCAGCACCCATTTGCTGAATTCAGTTTCATAAGGGTCAGCTTTTATCTAACCTGAACTGAACTAAGAAATGTGACAGCAACACCTCAGGGTTCTGTTTCCAGTACCAATGAACTTTACTCAGGAAGACAGCTCCCCCTCTGCTGTCTTTTTCCAGAAATGCTTAACCTTTCTCAGTAATGTGATGGCAACACCAAAGGGGTCTGCCAACATGGAAGGTCACAGTTCTACAAAGGATGTCCAGTAACCTAGAACTATGACAGCAATAGCAATTCCACAGGGTCTGTATCCAGCAACATTTGAGGTGTAAGCTAGAAACAAATTCCACAGGAATCTGCATATAAGAAGCCAGAACTTAACCAATTATTAAGCTTAGCCTAACTGGGAAGTCATTGTCCTATATATTTATACATTTTCCACTTTTGATTTACTTTAAGCATGTATCTTGTATCATATCAGGGAACAAGAATCCAATAATAGGGTCATTCCCTCCAATTTTGTGTAGGTGGATAAAATGAGACTCTTAAGTCTAGGAAACAAAACATAACTTGATAACTGTATTAACCCAAGCAACAAATGCCCATATAGGGAAATTCATCTCGCCTAACATCACTCTCTGTCCGATTTGATTAATGGAAGAGTACAAATACAATATTTTTCCGTGAAATTTCGTACCATTGGGAAAGCCCGACTGGAGAATTGGGCAGTTGGAAGACAAATGCATCCAAATGTTATTGATGTTCGACACGGTTTCTATTTCCTCGACTGATTAAGTGTGGTTCTTGCATTTGTTAATTAAATAGAATGTAAAATGGTACATCTTTATTACAATACCGGGCAGATCTGGAACAATGCAACATATCAGGTTAACTGATCCTCTGTGCATTTTATTACGTAATAAAAATCAACACTCTGCTCAATGACAACCAGTTTAGACTCTGTAAAGGTTTCCTGCTGTGTATGACACAATGAAATTGTATGTTTACGATTAAATGACAACCAGTTTAGACCATGAACGGATTGCACAGAGGTGTGATTAAATGACAAACCAGTTTAGACCATGAATGGATTGCACAGAGGTGTAGGACAATCATAACCAATGTCCAAGGTTATAAAACTGACCATGGAAACCAGTCTCAAATCTCAAGCATCTGATTGGCTGAAATGGCGACCAGTCGCCATTTCAGCCAATCAGATGCTTGAGATTTGAGACTGGTTTCCAAACTCAGTTTTATAACCTTCAGCCCACTTTAGACAATGAAAGTATAAAATAGGGTGCATGACTCAATGACAACAAGTACAAACCATGAAATAGGCTGTAGGACTACCATACTAAACACTTAAAACTCTAAAACAAATGCAAAGGAGTGTTTGACAAACAGTTTAGGACTTGAACAAACTACCAATGGAAGGTAAAGTCCCTGATCAGATTGCACGATGGTGCAGGACTAAATGATAACCAGTTCCAACAATGAATGGTTGCACAAGGGTTTATGACTCGATGACAAACAGCGCAAACAATGAATGGTTGCACAAGGGTTTATGACTCAATGACGACCAGTTCCAACAATGAATGGTTGCACAAGGGTTTTTGACTCAATGACGACCAGCCCAAACAATGAATGGTTGCACAAGGGTTTATAACTCAATGGCAAATAGCACAAACAATGAATGGTTGCACAAGGATTTACGACTCAATGAAAACCAGTTCCAACAATGAATGGTTGCACAAGGGTTTATGATTCAATGGTGACCAGCATAAATGAATGGTTGCACAAGGGTTTAGGACTCAATGACAACCAGCCCAAACAATGAATGGTTGCATAAGGTTTTATGACTCAACGACAACCAGCATAACAACGAATGGTTGCACAAGGGTTTATGACTCAATGACAACCAGCACAAGGGTTTATGACTCAATGACAACCAGCACAAACAATGAAAGGTTACACAAGGGTTTATGACTCCATGATGACCAGTGATAATGATAACCAGATAATGATAAACTATTTACACATTGCCCAGAATATAGATTATGTATAGCTGTGACAAAATGGTTGACAAAATTAACAATAAAAGAGAATATCATTTTCAAAAGGCATAGCTTCATTAATTGTGTAAGTATTAGAAATCTTTCTTCTGAAAGACAGCCATTGCTTACATCAGTTACAAAGCAATAATTACTGTAAATCCCTGCACATGCTGACAACACAGAATTCTGTTTTCCTTGTTGTTTTGCAGAAAGAGAAACATTCTCCTCCCAGTGGAGGTGGACTTGTTAAATGGAAAATCCCCTTAAGAGTAGTCAAATGTTTGAAATTTGACATTAATTTCCCTGAAATCTAAGAATTTCCCAAACTTCTGAATCTAAAACTGGGATCAAATCTCATTATTTTTCAAATATTCAGTTATGCTTGACATGCCTTAAATTAGACTCCAAGTTTAAAAAGGTATTTGCTGTAAAAACACAAAATCATAGTAATGGTAAACAGAACTAAATATCAAGTGACTTTGAAGGTAATAGAGGAAGTGAAAAAACAATTTTAATGTAGCTTATGATAAAATTAAGAGATTTTGAACCATCATAATTTCAAGTTTATTGGCAAATCAGCAAAAATCTTGCCTTTGGACATATCATATATGAATATCATTAAGAACTGGCTTCTTCCCCTAAATCTATAGACTGGCTTTAATGTAGCCAGTGTTTTTTTATGCCAAATATTTGGAGAAATTGGGCCCCATTCCCCCCTCAAAATAGTATATATTTTCCCCCCACATCCATAAAAAATTCCCCCTTTGCCGGAGTCTGTTAAGCACCGTTCGAAAAACAAGATGATAAATCTGAATTTTGGATATGTTTAATGGATGCCCCACTGATAGACAATATAGTGACAAGAATAACTGATAAATTTGCAGACAGAAAAATACATTTCACTGTAGACCACTGACTTTCTTTGAATTAAAAGATCAGTGAATACTTTGTTATATTGTGTTTGACAGGCTGCATTAGTATCTTCCAAATATTCCCCCTTTCCTTTGTTTGCGTTGGAATTTTCCCCCATCAACGGGCTACTACCCCCTTCCCCCAAAAGAGAAAAAAAACACTGGTAGCTGATGATATCACTAGAACGGTGTTCAGTTGAACACTTATGTCAACCTCTTGTGCTATGTCGGAATAAAAATGCAAGTACAAAAAGGGGCATAACTCCATCAAATGTGACCTTGACCTAAAGAATTTGACATCATAATGAGTGTGTTGTCATAAGCGATATAATTTGAAAGTTTCATGAAGAAATATTAAGAAATGGCAAAGTTATAGCCAGCATTAAGTTTTTGTGACAGACTGACGGACGAACGAAGGGATCCCTATGTATTGCCTTTTCTTCGAAAAGGGCGACACCAAAAACCTTGTGTCAAACTAATTTTTATTGGTTGGCAATGCAATTTGTTAAAATCTTGTACCGCTATGCTATTGGGAAGGTTCAAACTAGTCATGTGTTGAAATAACATATTCTGATTGGTGGATATCTGGTAAGTTAAAAACCTCCTAGGAAGTTTCGATATAATGGTGATGTTAAAGGGAGATGTGCAGGATCGAGCAGGTGTACTCGGTAAAATTGTAAACAGATCGATCTATGTAACACCTACGTGTACTTTTCACTAAACTCTACATTTCAAACCCTCCAGGAGGAAGTTTTCGGTTAATTTTAGCATTTTACTGGACATGAAAACAATCCGCTGAAGAAATCCCTATACAAAAATACATTCTATATTAGCGATCATGGGAATGTCAGGTGGTCATTCAACAATTAAACAACAACAACTATGGCGTCTGATTCTGCGAGTACGTCGATATTCGGCAAGGTACACCGCATGGGTATTTTGGTTGAAGTGATCACGTGACAATCCCAAAATCCACCGCAGCTTTAAGTGGGAAATACAAAAATAGCTAACCTATGCGTGTCGCATGGGATAGGAAACACCATTTATATATCTTTTTTATAAAATATTGGTTTGAAATATTTCGGGTGTAAATCAATATTTGAGCTTCAAATATGATATTCAAATGATTAATAACTCTTTTCGCAAATCTGTTCCATTCATCAATCCTGCACATCTCCCTTTAAGATAAAAGTAAGCTATTTTCAACCATCATATATAAGTTACATTTAGAACTAGCTTCTTGTTTATTTGCAACAAAAATCATTAGCCTTGATGTCCAGCTGTGTAATTAACACAAATTTATCACTCACAGAATGCCCCAAAAGCTTAAAATCTGTGTACTAAACATGTTTTTCACAGAGTAGGATGGGGCCAAACTTTTGGCTTTGACATGACCAGAAGGACCAAGTTAATATAGTGTACGTGCCAAACTTGGATAATCCAACTTTAAAAATGTTGGAAAAATGTCCATGCACCAAATACAAATTGAGCACTTAACCCCCTTTACTTCATGCATACAACTTAAATCGTTTAGGCGAACAGTGTAGATTCAGATCAGCCAACACATGCCATCATAGCAGGATCTATACACTTTTCTATTTTAGATTCAAACAATTATTTCTGACCAAGAAGCAACAAGTGTAGATCCAGGTCAGATGACAATGTGCCATCCAATCTGGATCTACTTTGGTCAAATATGAGATAAAACCCATATAAATAGAGTAAAGGTTAAGACTTGAAGGCTTTTTATAAAAAAACATTATAGAAGTGTAGGCCTACAACGGACATGATTGAGTGTACAATTTATCCCAGTGCAGGAATCAATCATGTAAAAGATTTTATTGGATTGTGCCCTGTCAGACAAATTCATTTATAGGACACACCATAGTATTGCAAATCTGTGTGGCAACTGTCTGTTTCTTCTAAATATAGCTACTACAGACATCTCCAGCAGGCGCCCATGCATATATTGCTGTATCAGAGAATTGTTGTAGAGGGCAATGTTTCTGTGGTTGTTGTTACTATTCTGAATCACTAGCACTAAATTTGTATAAAAAATTACAAGTCAACTTTTTAATCACCTTGTCATTCCAGCATGTAAAACTGATTTTTTTCTTTCTCTAAATTTTAATTCTTCACTCCATTTTAACAAGTGTGGGACAAGTGTAGATGTAGATCAGCTGGCACATTCATACCTTCAGATCTGGATCCACAATGGTCTAATCTTGGTCAGAAATAATGAATTTAAATGCGAACAGTATAGATCCTAATCAGATAGCATGGATGTGCCAGCTGATCTGGATCTACACTGTTTGCCCATGCAATAAATGTGTATCTATGGAGTAAAGGGTTATGAAATGATTATCAAGTACCAATGGATAAGCTATCAATGCATTGTATTAAACACTTCTATATTTTCTGAAAAAGGTTAAGTAGCTGAAGGAAGGAGTTCTGTACATATGAGGAAGAAGACATGCAATAGATGAAGGGCTTCCGCATCTATATTTTATCCTCATGAAATGATGCAAGTACAGGCTCCAAGGTTATAAAACAGAATGTAAACCAGTCTCAAATCTCATGGATCTGATTGGCTGAAATGGCAACTGGTCGCCATTTCAGCCAATCAGATGCTTGAGATTTGAGACTGCAGTGATTTTTTTAAGCCAAATATTGGGAGAAATAGGGCCCCATTCCCCCCTCAAAATAGTATATATTTTTCCCAAACGTCCCATAAAAAATTCCCCCTTTGCCAGAGTCTGTTACAGACCGTACTGAGTCAGGATATATTTAATGGTATCCCCACTGATCGACAATACAGTGACAAGAATAATTGATAAAATTGCAGAGGGAGAAAGAGACATTTCACTGTAGACCACTGACTTTCTTTGAATTAAAAAATCAGTGAACACTTTGTTTTGTTGTGTTTGAAAGGCAGCAAGTATATTCCAAATATTCCCCCTTACCTTTGTTCACGTCGCAATTTTCCCTCTCCAAAGGGCTGCGACCCCCTTCCCCCAAAAGTGAAAAAAAAACACTGGACTTGTTTACAATCTCAGTTTTATAACCTTCAGCCCTGGTTTTGCAACCATTGGTTTTGCAACGATTGTAGACAAATATCAGCATCTAGGTTCTCCCAGTTAGACTGGGTTCCACCCTGTTTGGTAATTCAGTTAACAAATGTACATGTGTTTTATCACATGACTGTACGACCAGTGCAGATCAGTGCAATCTGATCAGGATCGACACTGTTCTCTTTTTTTATTCATTTGGTTATTTCTGAGCAAGAAGCCACAAGTGTAGATTCAAATCAGATGGCACTGGTTGCACATGCGATGAAACCTGCATATATGGAGTAAAGGGGTAAAACAACCCAATTAATAGCTCAGATTGACAAAATGGGAATTTGTTTACATTAATTCAGCAAAGGGTTAATAATGACAGAGAAACTGCTGATTATTCTAGAGCCATTTCTTCTCATCAATGTGACCCAAACATTCTCCAAACATTTTACGAGCATTCATAAACTAGACTCTCACACAGCCGCAATATCCAAACCAATTTCAATTCCCAGTCAAATAAGGTTCTAACTTTCCTGGAGCCATATCAATATTATCTTAACGTGAATCTAATCAAATAAAGTAGCATGTCACTTACACCAAATTAATGCCAAACACACTTCCCTAATGGAAATATAGACATTTTTATTCCTCTGTTTTTGTGCTTCCGTCTTTTCTATATTGGAACTGTTGCGCTGGGAGGTCATTTTTATGCAAGAAGACTCTTATCGGATAATGTTAACCTCTAAATAAATGTAAGGTGTGGTTGTTTTATGGGATTTTGGGTTAACTAAAATCATTTGTATTCAAATAATGTGTTAACACTGCCAGTTACAGCAATCAGAATAGACCAATTAATTCCAACAAATTCCTTGACCATTTTAGATCTGAAGAGATTATTTCTAGCATAACCACCTAACCCTTTCCTCCATAGACAAACCTTTATTGCATGGGCGAAACAGTTTAGATCCAGATCAGCCGGCACATCTGTGCCATCTGATCAGGATCTTAACTGTTCGCTAAATGGTTAATTAGGTTATTTCTGACCAAAAAGCGACCAATGCAGATTCTGATCAGATGGCATGGATGTGCTGGCTGATCTGGATCTACAATAGTCACACATGCATAAAAATGCGTATTTATGGAGGAAAGGGTAAAGGACCCTTTTTCAACACTGTCTTTAATGTGATATGCCCATGTATGGCCACACAATGAAATAATACTGTATCTTGAGATGATATTACTGAAGAAACTATGTAAGAACAATCTAAATCATGACCAAATGCCTAACTAATTGGTCTACTATAAATTTATAGCAAAGATTTAAATTTGAGTCTGTCTCTGACCAAATTGTAGGACAAAAAATTACTTAAATTTATGTTAACTGTGAGTAATGTGGCAAAAGGGTTTTCCAACCACCACAATGTACACTGGGAACTGGGGCTAGATAGCAGTTTTCACTCACTAGACTTGTGTCTTGATACTCAACATTATGTGCCCTGTCTTGAATGGCTGGAAACAGGTTCGCTCACCATCCAGTATACTTTGGATTCTATTAAGGCATAGGGTTCATTCACCAAATTGTACCTTGTAGATACTATGTTATGTACACTATGTATTTTAAGGCTGCACATCAGCACATGGGTTCAATCAAAATGGTAAACATTGTGGATACTGAAGATGGTTCACTCACCATGTACATTTTGGATTCTATAGAAGCACAGGGTGCACTCAACAAGCTGTATGTTGTGGATACTGAGACAGGACAGGGATTCACTCACTATGAAGTATACTTGAGATTCTATGGCTGCACAGGGGTTCACCCACCATGATCAACACTTTGGATACAGATGTTGAATAGTGGTTCACTTACCATTATGTAGACTAGAATACTATAGTTGTACACCAGAACATACACTGCGGATACTGAGGCTAGACAGGGGTTCACTCACCATTATGTACACCTTGGATACTATTGCTGCACAGGGGTTCACTCAACAAGGCTTGCAGGAGTTACTACAATAAGACTTTGGTAAACTTACTATAATGTAAAATAAGTTGGACTTCAGTAAACTTACTTTTATGTAAACCATGTAGAAATGAGGTAAACTTAGGATTATGTTAGTTGCACTTACCTTTATGTGAACTATTTAGAACTGCATTAAATTTTACTCCTAATGTAAACTAACTTTGGATGGGGTGGGGTGAAATTACCATTATGTCAAGTATATAGAACTGGGGTAAACTAGGGTAAATTTACCAGCAGGGCTGCGGTAGACTGACCATTAAGTACACTATTTAGAACTGGGGTAAACTTACCATTATGTACACTATGGATACTGTGATTGGATTTCTTTGAAGAGGATCTGGAGTGATTTGAAGCATCATAGTCCTTGTCAGTAGTTTGAGCTTTTTCTATTGCTGGGTTGGACGCCACACCTGGAGGAAAAACTTTATAAAAAAAGCCTGTCTGCATTCAAATGCCTTTTGGGTGTGATTTGTGTGGTTTAATACTTAAACATACATGTTATCATACTGTAATCTGTTTTGTTCTGATACTGTAATTTGTATGTTATCATACTGTAATTTGTATGTTATCATACTGTAATTTGTATGTTATCATACTGTAATTTGTATATCATCATACTGTAATTTGTATGTTATCATACTGTAATATGAATGTCATCATACTGTGATTTGTATGTTATCATACTGTGATTTGTATGTTATCATACTGTATTTTGTATGTTATCATACTGTGATTTGTATGTTATCATACTGTAATTTGTATGTTATCATACTGTAATTTGTATGTTATCATACTGTGATTTGTATGTTATCATACTGTGATTTGTATGTTATAATACTGTGATTTGTATGTTATCATACTGTAACTTGTATGTTATCATACTGTAATTTGTATGTTATCATACTGTAATTTGTATGTTATCATACTGTGATTTGTATGTTATCATACTGTAATTTGTAGGTTATCATACTGTGATTTGTATGTTATCATACTGTGATTTGTATGTTATCATACTGTGATTTTTAGGTTATTATACTAATATCTGTATTTTATTACACTGTAACCTGCATGTTAATAACCTGCAACCTGTGTCAAAACAGACTTTAAATGTTTGCAATTAAACTGTAATCTATATGTTGCTTTATGTTATACTGGGTGTTGTCAAACTGTAAACTGCATCTTATTCCACTGCATATTATAATACTGTAACCTACATGTTATTACACTGTTATCTGCATTTTATCCCAATTGTAAACAGTTTGTTGCCAAACAAGAATTTATTATGAACTAAATATAAGAAATTAATACAAATAAATCATCTGAAAAGATTTTATCAACATTCACAAATTTACAAAATTACAAGGATTATCCACAGCAAAAATGGTGTTTTATCTTGAAATTTGTCATTCAAGTGCAAAAACATAGTAAGTACCATCAAAACAAGAAGTTACATTGTTCTAGCACCAGTGACAGTAAATGACACCCAACATTACCACAAAGTCAACCTATTAAACCTGGTCCAAAAAATTATCAATCTGAGAATGGTAACCAGTCACAAATCTCAAGGATCTGATTGGCTGAAATGGGGACAGGTCACTGTTTCAGCTTATCAGATGCTTGAGATTTGAGACTGGTTTCTTATCTCAATTTTATAATCTTCAGCGTAGAAGGAGGTCAACCAATTAACATGGAATCATGTTTACCAGGAAGGTCATTAAAACATTCCTGGACCTCATTTCCCATGCTGACAATATCCAATTAATGCTTAATAACATTCAACTGTACACTTCCTACATAGTCTGGGCAGAAACAGTGCCTTCCCAACTCCCCTGCATTTAATCACAAAATTGAACACTTTTTCCCCTCAATTTTACTATAAGTACCATTCAATTTTACTATAAACAAACATGTACTCAGGTTTTAGGGGCATACATTTTATGATCTGTGATTTTTTCATGCATTAAATTTAGGAACACTTCAGTTTTACATACCATTACAAATTACTGATGTTAAGTAATTTTTAAACCTCATAGCAGTTGGAAGGTTGCTGAAGGCTTTTTGGATGATAATTCTAAAAATGATGAATTACTGAGACTTAAAAAGCTGCAAAAACTTGAATATGTAGAGTTAAACATCAAACTTTAACTTTTGAAGTTCGGTATTGCCTACTAAATAACATTCTATTAGCTTGGTTCCGTATAAGAACATAGGAACTGGGGAAATAGTATAAAGAGTTCATAGTAACTTTGACATTCTTTTTAACCCATAATATTTTTTCTTGGACCTTTAGTTTAAACTTATTTATTTTACATCGATTGTGAAACAAGTTCTCCCAACTTATAATAACCACGCTCGATGACTGCTTCCTGGGTTGCCAACCAGTACTCAAGCCAAATGTGGATTAGGGAAACTGCAGACAAATCTCATCCCTGGAGGGTTTCGAACACAAAGTCTATGGATCATGGAGTTCGACACTCTACCCTAGACCACGCTTCTAGACTGTTTATGACTCAGTAATCTTACTTTCAACAGATCTTTCTATTACGCTGTAAATGCATTTTGATGGTATTTACCTTTATCACTGGTGTGGCTTAAATTATGAAGTTTTTCGGTTATTCCATGAAGTTTTTCTGCCAGAACATTTCGTTCCGATTTTCCGTCTACATGGATCTCTGTGGATTGATGGGTAATCGGTGCACATACAGTCTGTGACGCAACTGCTGCCACATCTTTCACACCAAATTCCTTTTTTTCGGTACCTCCGCTTTGAACAGCAGGTATTTGGCTCGGAGACTTTTTATTGAATGATAGAAACAAATGTCTACATAGATCTTCACCAATGTCAGCTTCTAAGTATGTCTCCATGAACAAGCGGAATCCTTCGTAGTCGATTGGCTGGAAAAGAAAACAAAAGTTTTATGTAAATTTAACGGTCAGCATACACTATTGCTGTACCCTATCAATCTCCTTGATTTATTTACTCTCAGGAAATGTCAGGCATGGTCTTCTGATGAAGTTTAAATATAAACTGCATAATAGCACACATGGCGCCATGCCACCATGACAATTGATTCTAACTCAAACTATCACCCTTGCCTGTTGTTTCTTACCTTTTTTATGCATTCTTTCAAAAGTACTTTTCTATCCTCAATGTTTTTAATAAATCATTTCCGGTTTTTAAGAGGAGTTCTATTTTTCTTCAGCTTAGACACATGTATCTACATTTTTGTATTTATTCTTATGGGTTTCCTCTAACTATTCTTTTAACAACCGTGAAAGCAGTTTTTATTTAGTGTTCACTGATTTTTACTAATAAAGAAGTATATCTGGTTTTACTACTTACTACAAAGGGCCTAGTGACCACCAAGCTTCTTGTTTTTACTTGTTACTTAATAAGTAAGCCATTTTATTTAATACGTAAGCCAAGATATCAGGTTTGTATCAATTTGAAAACTATTTTTGTTCTGAGTTACATAACTCCCCATGGTGACATAATGTCTAATCAGCCATATCCATTTTCAGCTCAGTGACACAGACCACCCTCAACAGAAACACAAACAGTATCTCAGGTTTTCGTATCCGGTTGTTCTATATTCTAACGCACTAAATAAATTTCGAGCAATCTGATTGGTCAGATGGCGAAAATTTGCGCCGGTAAAATTCCTTGTTTACTGTCGTTTGACGTTGATGTCATTTCCTGTTATGACAAACAATCCTGAAGAAGGCTTATTGCCGAAACGTCGAAACGTGGAAGAGCGTTAGAATAGGAATAACCATGCCGTAATTTTGAAGTTTGCGACGGTATACACAGATTTTAATGGTCTTAAATGATTTTAATGGCTCAGGCTGCGCCTTCGCCGTTAAAAATATTTGCGACCATTAAAATCTGTGTATACCGTCGCAAACTTCAAAATTACGGCATGGTTATTCCTATAATAAAGAGTTCTTTTATAAAAAACACTTTTAATTAGGTTCATTAGCTTAATCAGAATACAAACAGCATTTTAACTGCTTTTGTCACAACAGCAATAAAAATATCGTTTATTTTGACCGACCGGTGTAAATTTGATAATCCTGAATATTGAGTGTAGTATGAACGACCAGTCCTACACCATGAGGAAAAACCTCGGGTATTTTTACTTGACCTCAAGACCTTACTCATTGAGAACTCTTGAAGACCAACATGAATTTTAAATTTTTTTGTAAAAACAAAATACTGTCTTGCAATAAACATACAATTTTCAGTGTCTCATACAATTCAAAGACCGACATAAATTATGCCACTGTAAAAGGATTTGAGTTGTGTGCATTCACCAGTTTCACATGATGTACTAACTCGTAATTATTTCAAAGATTTCATGACCTCTGAAAGTGTGTTCGTGGTGATTTTCCTCCTTTATTTAAATACTGTCATTAAAGGCACTGCGGATTCTGACAAACCCTAGTTGCGTGTATTGTAACATGTATCAATAGCATCTCTTGTATAACCTTTCTTCCAATATACAAAGGACACATGCACTGCAATTACTAATATAACAAGGCTGCCAACTGGTGTAGGCTTGCACAATAAATGTCACAAAATGCAACGTAAAATACTATGTGTAGCTGCTGTTTGCAGAGTTGTATATTAATTTCTTACAAGGAAGCTAACAAGTAATTTAACTCTTACACCTTACCTCCATATATATGCATTTTATAGCATGTGAACCAGTGTAGATCCAGTCGATCCAGGGTTGAAGGTTATAAAGCTGAGCATGGAAACCAGTCTCAAATCTCAAGCATCTGATTGGCTGAAATGGCGACTGGTCGCCATTTCAGCCAATCAGATGCTTCAGATTAGAGACTGGTTTCCATGCTCAGTTTTATAACCTTGGGAACTGATCAGCAGGAACAACAGTGGACTGTCTGATCAGTATCTGCAATGTTCATTTTTTGTTCACAAATAACCAAACATGAACATTGCAGATCCTGATCTGAGATGGAACAGATGTGCCAGCTGATCTGGATCTACCCTCTTCGCTCAAGTCATCAAGGCATTTATATGGCAGAAATGGTTAACTTCATGGATATGGATTTGAATGTGTGACCTGTGTAGACCTAGATCAGCCTGCTTATCTGTGCTTTTCATCTGGATCTGCTTCGTTCACTTCCTGATAAGAAATAATCTGATGAATCTAAAAGCAAACTGTGTAGATCCAGATGATATACACCAGAACCAGAAAGCAAAGGGGTAGATTCATGAAGGCTCAAAATTGGCCTCAAATTATCTCAAATTTTCAAATTGCATTTACATCACTGAAAGTGTGCTTTTTATAATCTATAATGGTTGTTTTCTTGAAAAGATAAACAGTGAAGACGAACCCATAAACCAAAATAAAAAATTAGGTATGACAAATGTGTCTGAAATTTGAAAATGTTTGCCAAAATGCAATTTTTTGTTAAATTTTCATCATATTTTGGTGATTTTCATAATGGGCACAGGCTTCGACCAAACTAAAGAATTTTCTTTGTATAAATTTGTGCTGAATTCATGGTCAAAATTTGGTTTTGGTCGAGAAGTGTGCCCTTATCGAAATCCTCTAAAATCTGCTATGAAAAAGGACAAAAATATGAATTTTTGCACATTTCCCTTATTTTTAGCAATTTTGATGGCCCATGGTCAAACTCCTTTAGCAGTAATCAATATAAAATTTTAAGATATGAAAAGTATAACTATCTATGTATTCAATGGCATTAAATTTAAGATATGTAACAAAATTTAAAATTTTACATATTTTTAGGCCAATATTAGGCCTTTGTGAACCTACTCCTTTCTCCAGTATGTCAAAAACAACTACAAACAAGAGTGCCAAACTGACACAAAATATGCCCTTCAAAATGCTGATCATCAAAATTGCGTAACGATCCGATGAAAATTATTCGACTTGGAGAGCAGATACCGCAAATTCAGTTTTTGGACAATTCAAGGGCCATAACTCAGGAGTGCCTGGGGGGTTTTGGCTGGTTATAGAACTTGGTCGAGATATTATGCCCACCAACATATTCACCAAGTTTGATAAAGACCAGATGAAAACTCTTTGACTTGGAGAGTGGAAACCCATATTTTGGACAATTCAAGGGCCATAATTCAGGAGTGCCTGGGGGGATTTGGCTGGTTATAGAACTTGGTCGAGATATTATGCCCACCAACATATTCACCAAGTTTGATAAAGACCAGATGAAAACTCTTTGACTTGGAGAGCGGAAACCCTTATTTTGGACAATTCAAGGGCCATAATTCAGGAGTGCCTGGGGGGATTTGGCTGGTTATAGAACTTGGTCGAGATATTATGCCCACCAACATATTCACCAAGTTTGATAAAGACCGGATGAAAACTCTTTGACTTAGAGAGCGGAAACAGTAATTTTGGACAATTCAAGGGCCATAACTCAGGAGTGCCTGGGGGGTTTTGGCTGGTTATAGAACTTGGTCGAGATATTATGCCCACCAACATATTCACCAAGTTTGATAAAGACCGGATGAAAACTCTTTGACTTAGAGAGCAGAAACCCAAATTATGGACAATTCAAGGGCCATAATTCAGGAGTGCCTGGGGGGATTTGGCTGGTTATAGAACTTGGTCGAGATATTATGCCCACCAACATATTCACCAAGTTTGATAAAGACTGGATGAAAACTCTTTGACTTAGAGAGCAGAAACCCACATTTTGGACAATTCAAGGGCCATAATTCAGGAGTGCCTGGGGGGATTTGGCTGGTTATAGAACTTGGTCGAGATATTATGCCCACCAACATATTCACCAAATTTGATAAAGACTGGATGAAAACTCATTGACTTAGAGAGCGGAAACAGTAATTTTGGACAATTCAAGGGCCATAATTCAGGAGTGCCTGGGGGATTTGGCTGGTTATAGAACTTGGTCAAGATATTATGCCCACCAACATATTCACCAAGTTTGATAAAGACCGGATGAAAACTCTTTGACTTAGAGAGCTGAAACCCTCAGACGCCGCCCGCCCGCCCGTCTGCAGGTGTTCCCATAATACGTCCCGTTTTTCAAACGGGCGTATAAAAATAGCCAATGGTTGTTTAGCAAGGACATCAAATTCTTCACATTATATTCTCTATACGTCTCTCATTTACATAACTATCATAAATATCATCAATATTATGGGGTCTTGCTGTACAGCTAATGAACATTAAATGATCTTTAATGATTGTAAAATGACAATATTATTAATGCCTAATTCCTGTTATTGTACTATTTTCACACAAATGATCAATGCGATCTTGTTACTATGGAAACTAAAGCCAGAGAAAGTCACCCTAACAGATGTCACTTTTTCCAACATTTCCTTACATTCACCTATTTTTATCAAGAGCTATATTCTGCTACAGCTTGTCTTACTTTTAGAGTTGACATTTTATCAAAGTTGGCTTATAATTGAGAAGAATCAAGTGTCTCGTTAATTGCTTCTATATTTCAGGAACACTGATTAAAAGTTTATTAGGTAAGCTCTTCAGTTGGTACTAAATAAATATAACTAGGACTAGGTACTTCAGGATACATGACAAGGTAATATGACCGAGTAATGAGTGTGTGAGAACTATTCTGACCAAGATTGTGACAATGTACTTCAAATGAGTGTGTGACCAATGTATAACAATATACTATAAACCAGTGTGTGACAACATACTCAGAATAAAACTATAAGGAGAAGGTTCATGAAGGCCTCATATTGGCCTAAAAATATTAAAAATTTTATGTTTTGATACATACCTCAAATTTTAATGCCTTTGAATACATAAACGGTTATATGAGGGATGATAAAAAACAAGAGGGTCCATAGGACCCTGGGTCGCTCACCTGTCAACAACTGCTCAATGGTTGCAAGAGTTGTGTGCAAGTTTGGTAAAATCAATTCATAAATTTAAAAAACAAGAAGATTTTTAAAGTTTTTCCTATTTAAGTCTATGTAAAATAAAGTGACCCCTGGTGCGGGGCCAATTTTGACCCCAGGGAAATAATTTGAACAATCTTTGTAGAGTTCCACTAGAGGGTGCTAAATGCCAAATATCTAAGCTCTAGGCCTTGTGGTTTCAGACAAGAAGATTTTTTAAGTTTTTCCTATATAAGTCTGTGCAAAATGAAGTGACCCCTGGGGCGGGGCCAATTTTGACCCCAGGGAAATAATTTGAACAAACTTTGTAGAGTTCCACTAGAGGTTGCTAAATGCCAAATATCTAAGCTCTAGGCCTTGTGGTTTCAGACAAGAAGATTTTTAAAGTTTTTCCTATATAAGTCTATGTCAAATGAAGTGACCCCTGGGGCGGGGCCAATTTTGACCCCAGCGAAATAATTTGAATAATCCTTGTAGAGTTCCACTAGAGGTTGCTAAATGCCAAATATCTAAGCTCTAGGCCTTGTGGTTTCAGACAAGAAGATTTTTAAAGTTTTTCCTATATAAGTCTATGCAAAATGAAGTGACCCCTGGGGCGGGGCTAATTTTGACCCCAAGGAAATAATTTGAACAAACTTTGTAGAGTTCCACTAGAGGATGCTAAATGCCAAATATCTAAGCTCTAGGCCTTGTGGTTTCAGACAAGAAGATTTTTAAAGTTTTTCCTATATAAGTCTATGTAAAATGAAGTGACCCCTGGGGCGGGGCCAATTTTGACCCCAGGGCTATAATGTGAACAATCTTGGTAGAGGACCACTAGGTGATGCTACACAACAAATATCAAAGTTCTAGGCCTTACGGTTTCAGAGAAGAAGATTTTTTAAAAATTTCATGTTCAAAATCTATTTTTATCCTCTGTGACCTAGATAGGCAATGGACCGGAACCATTTGAACAATTTTGGTAAAGCTTCATGCAAGTAACATTCCTGCCAAGTTTCAGCAAGATTGGCCCAGGAGTTCAGGAGAAGAAGTCGTTTGAAGAAAAAGTTGACGACGCACGCACGCACGGACGGACGACGGACATCAGGCGATCACAAAAGCTCACTATGAGCACTTCGTGCTCAGGTGAGCTAATAAACCGGACTGGGGATGTCAATTAAAGACTTTTCAACCTATCATTTATTGTTATATGTCAAACTAAATCATAAAGCATACAGTTATGCTATGTTTTATCTGATAACTCAAAAAACTTGTCCCTAACAGCGAAAATAACAACCATGGTAACACACACCCGGCGCAGTGCATAAATCTGCTTTGCTAAAAGGCGCTTCATGATATATTTATTTTACAGTTGGGTACAAAAATGATTAAAAAAAAACATTAAAACATCATGCTTCATGTTTGTGTCTTTGTCAGAAAATGTGATTTAAACCAAATTTGCCGTTGCAATGCCAATTTAAAAATCACATGTATTAGTAAGATTTGCGTTAGATATGGCGTCATTAGAATGTCTTGAAATTCTATCAATAATAAACTTTTTTAAAGATAAAGGCCAAGGAATGTCTAAATCGTATGACTCGATAATGGCGGTCAAGGTGAAAGATTCAGTAACCCACATCGTAGTTTTTTTTATTGGCATACACGATTCAGAGATGGAATGGAGAGTTGTGACGACTTTACCGGACCTGGAGGCGCATTTTGTCACATTTTAAAAGAACAACAAGATTAATTTAAGTTCCCTTCTTTTATCCTTCTTATAAGTATTAATGTGTAATATACACAAAATTCTAATACAAATAATGTTTTCAAGTTTCACTTGTACTAATAATTCACTTATACTGGTAAAACTTTGTAAATCCACTAAATAAAATATATCTATTTAAAATATTAATACCCAATAAACCATGAAAACCCTTAATTGCAATATTTTCCCCGACTGTTCTCATTTTCAAATGAAAAATCTGAGCTTATATAGTGCTTGGATCGAATTCCGCCGAATCCCGCAGACCGCGGAATTCAGCCGGAATCCCGCAGAATCAGAGAACTATACAGCTCACTTTGCGGGATCCCGCAGAATCCCGCAAAATACTTAACAATGTTAAATGAAAGTTTATAATGTTTTACGTTAAATACACGGACAAATTCATATAATATTAGTTACCTCAAGTTATAAACTTGAACAATTGTTGTGAAATTTGCATCGCACAATAGTCCAGCGTTTGACAGCTATTTGTTTACCTTAAACGCTGACAATAACAACCTATGACGTAATACAAATATACAAGAACCCATGACATAATACACAAAACGTCTGGAACTCGCGCAATTTTTAATGAATGCAAACATGTATGAATTTCCAATAAATGTACAATTTAAGCTAAAACAGGAATATTTCAAGATAACCAGGTAAACTTGTTATTATATTTAAACACATCACTATTGGAAAACATGGGTTATCGAATGACATTAAACGATAAAATTAGAAAACTTTATACAACGACATTGGTACAATACCCCACCCATTAAGAATTGACAGGCAATAACTATACGACAAAAATAAATGCATCAACGAGAACCAAGGGTTCACATTGTTTTGGATAAGGAGAGACATAAAAGTTACAGGAACATTGGTGACGTCAATTGCCGGACATTGGAAAAGGACAGGCGATTTACTGTGCGGGCATTATTAACGATCTTCAACATAATTTATGGGACAAGCAATCAATTCTAACTAAGGATTTGAAAATGAGATTGATAAGTGCATTTATAAATTTATTTTTTAGATTTAACACTGTATAAATTGGTTTACTTTTTATTAAGAATTATAAATGTTCACGCGCTAACATTTTGTTAAAAGTCTAACAGTAATGTTTAAAATCGGAGTGAGTAATATTTGTTATAAATTAATGACACATTTGTTCCGAGTCGTACTACGCATCTTTTATATTAAAATTACATTTACATTTAGCAGAATTATATTTTAAACAGTAAACTTTGCTATTTTTCAAGTAATCATGTAAAAATGGAAAGGATGTCATCACAGGATCTTTCTATCGCCATCCAGACTGTAAAAGGAAAGAACGACAACGTATAGATATATATATTAGGAAGTGATATCCAAAGACATCAACAATGTATGGAACATCATAGGCAGGGCTGGGCCACTGTACTTCGAATAAGAGTCAATGCTCCATAAAAGACAATACGCTTGTGATGTCGTTAACGTCAAATTTTAAGGTTTTATTGTGCGCTGGATCACTCTACATGCACATGCCATTACGGCATAATTCTGTTATTTGTTGATATTTTTTGTCGATTTTTTGGTATCGTGTAATGGAAAGATTCTTATGTGCAGTAAATTTTTATGTAAATGCTTTAACAGGTTAAGAATTATCAGTCTAGTCTGATTTATTTTTTATCATCCCTTGTACTTTAGATATTTAATATTTTTATAACAACCACTGTTAGAGCAGTTGGGTAACAGACCATAAAAAGTGCTTAAAATGAGGAAAATATGCAAACATTAATATTTTTGTCCATTTTCAGAGCAGATTTTGAAGTATTTCAATATGGGCAAACTTCTCGACTATAACCAAATTTCAACCATGAATTCAACATGAGTCAATACGATAAAAATTCTTTAAATTACTTTGGTCAAGGCCTGTGCCCAATATGAAAATCACCAAACTATGTTGAAAACTTAACAGAAAATGGCATATTTTGCAACATTATCAAATTTCAGAACACATTTGACATACTTAATTTTTTATTTTGGTAAATGTGTTTGTCTTCTCTTTTTATCTGTCTAAGAAAACAACCATTACAGATTATAATCAGCACACTTTCTGTGATGTAGATGCAATTTTAAAATTGTTGACAACTCTTGAGTGTTCGTGAATCTAACCCTTTGGGAAAAGGCGCTCACACTGACTGGGTGAAAATGCAATCCAACCTTAGGGATGATGAGGTACTCGTCCCAACTGGTTGACAATGCAATCCAACCTTATTGGTGATGAGGCACTTATCCCCCCAATTGTGTGAGGTGACAAGCTTCTTCAATCAACTGATGAGAAGGTATTTTAACAAACTGGGTGGAAAGTAGCAGGTTTTCCAAGTGTAACCAAGTGACAAGGGTACTTTAACAAACCATAAAACCTTTTTTCTGTTAATAAATCCCAACTTCAGTTTAGTAAGATCTAAGCTCTCCTAATTATCTGATTGACATAAGATGTTAACATAAAAAAAAACAAGAGGGCCATCATGGCCCTATATCGCTCACCTGAGTACAAAAGTATTCTCAGCTTTTGGTTTCAGACAAGAAGATTTTTAAAGTTTTTCCTATACAAGTCTATATAAAATGAAGTGACCCCTGGGGCGGGGCCAATTTTGACCCCTGGGAATAATTTGAACAATCTTTGTAGAGTTCTACTAGAGGGTGCTAAATGCCAAATATCTAAGCTCTAGGCCTTGTGGTTTCAGACAAGAAGATTTTTAAAGTTTTTCCTATATAAGTCTATGTAAAATGAAGTGACCCCTGGGGCGGGGCCAATTTTGACCACAGGGAAATAATTTGAACAATCTTTGTAGAGTTCCACTAGAGGGTGCTAAATGCCAAATATCTAAGCTCTAGGCCTTGTGGTTTCAGACAAGAAGATTTTTAAATTTTTTCTATATAAGTCTATGTAAAATGAAGTGACCCATGGGGCGGGGCCAATTTTGACCACAGGGCTATAATTTGAACAATCTTTGTAGAGTTCCACTAGAGGGTGCTAAATGCCAAATATCTAAGCTCTAGGCCTTGTGGTTTCAGACAAGAAGATTTTTAAAGTTTTTCCTATATAAGTCTATGCTAAATGAAGTGACCCCTGGGGCAGGGCCAATTTTGATCCCAGGGAAAAAATTTGAACAAACTTTGTACAGTTCCACTAGAGGATGCTAAATGCCAAATATCTAAGCTCTAGGCCTTGTGGTTTCAGACAAGAAGATTTTTAAAGTTTTTCCTATATAAGTCTATGTAAAATGAAGTGACCCATGGGGCGGGGCCAATTTTGACCACAGGGCTATAATTTGAACAATCTTTGTAGAGTTCCACTAGAGGGTGCTAAATGCCAAATATCTAAGCTCTAGGCCTTGTGGTTTCAGACAAGAAGATTTTTAAAGTTTTTCCTATATAAGTCTATGCTAAATGAAGTGACCCCTGGGGCAGGGCCAATTTTGATCCCAGGGAAATAATTTGAACAAACTTTGTAGTGTTCCACTAGAGGATGCTAAATGCCAAATATCTAAGCTCTAGGCCTTGTGGTTTCAGACAAGAAGATTTTTAAAGTTTTTCCTATATAAGTCTATGTAAAATGAAGTGACCGATGGGGCGGGGCCAATTTTGACCGCAGGGAAATAATTTGAACAATCTTGGTAGAGGACCACTAGGTGATGCTACAGAGCAAATATCAAAGTTCTAGGCCTTACGGTTTCAGAGAAGAAGATTTTTAAAAATTTCATGTTCAAAATCTATTTTTATCCTCTGTGACCTAGATAGGCAATGGACTGGAACCATTCGAACAATTTTGGTAAAGTTTCATGCAAGTAACATTCCTGCCTAGTTTCAGCAAGATTGGCCCAGGAGTTCAGGAGAAGAAGTCGTTTGAAGAAAAAGTTGACGACGCACGGACGCACGCACAGACGCACGGACGACGGACATCAGGCGATCACAAAAGCTCACCATGAGCACTTCGTGCTCAGGTGAGCTAACAACAACAACATGGAAACAGGATTCTAGGATCTTGTTAAGTGTTAATTCATTGAAACAGGAATGGTTTGAGTGTTCATCTACCAGAATGTTGTTTTATGTTGACTCACTGAAAAAGGATTGAAAGAGAATTCTGGGACATTGTTTAGATGTTGTTTTTATTGTTGACTGCTGAAAAAGGATTCTGGGATTCATTAACCCTTTCCTCCATATATTCGCCTTTTTACGCTTGTGCGACCAGTGGAGATCCAGATTAGCCAGCACATCCGTGCCATCTGATCAGGATCTGCACTGGTCACATTTTGGTCAGAAATATCCTAACAAATCAAACAGCGAACAGTTTAGATCCTGATCAGACGGTACGGATGTGCCAGCTGATCTGGATCTAAACTGTTCGCTTAGCAATAAAGGTGTATCTATGGAAGAAAGGGTTAAGAGTTAATTCATAGAAAAGAGTCAGAGTTTTATTGTAAAGTCAAGAAAGGTCCTGCTATCTTAAATAAGTTAATGTAAAACCAGCCCGAACACTAGCAGGTGTGTTTTTATGAACTAAAATGGCTGAAAGGAAGGGTCACCTAAGAAGCAAATTCTTCAAAATTATTTTGAAATCTTACCAGATGTGTCTAAGGTAACAGATTTCTGCAATGTTCATATCCTAGCCAACATTTATTGAAGGAATTTGATAAAGGGTTTTCAAAAAAATTATTTCTAGGAAATGTTTTGGGAGCCTGAACAGCAGTTTTAGAGTTTCCCATATAATTATATAGTGAAAACCAGCCCTGCCCCTTCACCCCTAAGCACACTTCCTGCTCTATGTTCCATAGGTTCTCAGCAAGATTCATCCAAGCCAGTGTTAACAAAAGGGTTCTAAACTGGAAAATATGTGTCTATGCTAGTTAAAGTATTTGCAGATTGAAGTGAAAGTAAAGTAGCAATTATCTGTGCTTTGACATGGCATGTAACATTAACAAGCAAAACTATAACTGACATTTTCCGTCATTCACAAGATCACCAGCATCAGGAGTACCAATCTGATTAAAATCATCTCCTGAAAACCGCTACGCTATCAGGATCTGACGATGAGTAACTAAAACGTGCTTTTATCACTAACCATTTGAACCATTCATCTTGTCGCCTACAAAATCGCAAAAGTGAAAGTAAAAATAGTATTTTAAACCATGGAAAGTGTTGACAGCCTGTGTATGACATATTTTACTGGAGATGTATGTGTTTTTGTTAGATCTGACTTCAGTGAGATTGCATGAGTACTTACACTGGGTAAGAAATCTACTAATCCAGATTTCTCCAGATTGTGACTGACTAGTACTGACCCTTCACATTAAATATTCTTGCAAAATCTAGTTAAAAACCCACTAAAACTAATGGAAGTTCTCAGCATGCAATCAACAAATGAAAGGATTACATCCGCAAGTGCTTAGCATAGCTTATGTCACATAAGCCAATCTATGTCACATGTGGAAGACCTCAGCATAAAATGAAATACAAAAAGGACTGGGTTAAGCCCAAAGTTCTTATGTCAAAAATGCCAACAGACAAGACCAAGATCTGGCCTGAAGGTTATAAAGCTGAGATTGGAAACCAGTCTCAAATCTCAAGCATCTGATTGGCTGAAATGGCGACCAGTCGCCATTTCAGCCAAGCAGATGCTTGAGATTTGAGACTGGTTTCCATGCTCAGCTTTATAACCTCCAGTCCAGCTTGCAGATTCACAGTCAGTCAGCTCAGAATTTACACTGTCTACCATTTAGTTACTGAATTTCTCATCCCTCAAAACTATGAATAATGAATGGACTGGTTCAAAGTGAAAGAAAGTCCAGTCCATTACCAAAATTAAGTAGGTTTACCCTTTACTCCACATATACACTTTTATGGCATAGGTGAAAGGTGTATATCCAGATCAGCCGGCAAATTCGAGCTGTTTGGTCATGATGTGCACTACAGTCAAACCTGTCTTAAGCAGCCGCCCAATGGAGTGACAAAAAGTGGCTGCTAAACCCAGGTGGCTGTTAAATACAGGTAAAAATTAGAACAAAATGTCCTTTTAGGACAAATTCAAACTGGCTGTTTAAAACAGGTGGTTGCTATTTGCAAGTGGCTGCTAAGGCAGGTTGAGCTGCATTTGCTTTTTTATGTTATTTCTGACCGACAAGGGAACAGATCCTGATCAGATGGCACAGATGTGCAGGCTGATCTGAATCTACACTGGTCACACATGTCTTAAAACTTGTAAATATGGAGTAAAGGGATAAGCAAGACTGAAGGTTTGCAAGTAATGAACTTGTTTATAGAATAATACTGTCAGTCTGTTTCCAATTATCTGATTCGAGGACACTATTACAATGACAAAAAAAAACAAATTCTCCAGATAATGAGACAAATATTTATTTTTAGCACAATCGTTAAAATTTCGGGCATAAAGAACATGTTTTGTGGTCAGTAATGAGCAGTTATCTTCGATTTATAAAACAACAACTGCTAGAAGTACTGCAACACTGTACAACAATTTGTCCAGGTCCACGAAAGGGACTGCTTGACCCTTCCCTCCCTATACACACATTTTTACACATGTACGACCAGTCTAGATCCAGATCTGATGGCACGGATGCACAGATCCATATCTGATGGCACAGATGCACTGGTGGCATTTTGGTCAGAAATAACCTAACAAATTAAATAGCGAACAGTTTAGATCCTGATCAGACGAGTGCGTATATAAAGGAAAGGGTTAATTACTTACTGGATCTGAAACAGACAGAACATTCTATTTGTTGCCTTTCAGCGAGCAGGGAAACAGATGATGATGGTAAAAAAAACTAGAACTCTGAACATCATTCTATAAATAGCGGTCCAGGCTTTGCGAAACTGCTGAAAACTTTGCCTGACATTCGGTCAGACAGACTTCCAATTCTTGTCCGACCGAAAGAACTTTTGTCTGACCGAATTGTTTTTCCAAATAAATGTGTACCTTTGTTATTTTTTTTTTTTTTTTAAATTAAAGACACATCATCCTTTAAAGGCTTCTTTAACATTTTAATTCTCCATTTCTCTTAGGTAAAACATCAGTTAATCCATATTGATGGACCTGTCTGGAAATAAGAACCTTCATTATCAAAATCGTCACTATAATATGTCCTTATCACACAAAATTTTTTATAGAGTAAGTGTAACAGGATGGTCTGAATTCCACTGTAAGAATATCATGATCAAAACTGGGTACGATTTCTTCAGTGTCATCAAATGCTGTCTCATCGAAAATATTCTCATTTAAAAGTAGCCACGAGCGGCAATTTCTCAACAAATTTTCTCGGCGGGCACTTGGACTCGTATTCGTATTGTTTTTTTTTTTCTTCATCAGTTTTTTTTCGTTTTTTTGCCTGGTGTAGCGCCATCAAAATACTGCAAGAACGACATTTTTTGTACAAGGTTGAAGGTCTTATATGGTTACTTTATCTAGAATTGGTTGGAAACTTAAAAAGAAACGCAGAGAAGCAAAGCAGGTTTTTTAATATTCTCATAATTAAGGGCGAAAACTCGGTCTTGATCAGACATGATAAATCCCGGAATTCGTGCCGGACGGATAGACTCTTACTCAGTCGTTATCAGTTAAGGACTGAGCTGTGCCGGACATAAGGTCTGGAACCCAGGAAAAAATTATCGGACCGGACTGATTTTTGCCAGACATGTCCGACGGTCCGGCAACTTTCCCAAAGTCTGGCGGTCACGTCATCAAGCTAACATAGACCTCTATCATAAGAACGCATAACAATCCTAATCAGGATTTTTGTCTTCATACGCGGAGTTAACAGTCCGCAATGTAGTTACGTCAATAAACAATAAAAATGACAAATGAATACATATGGTATTTTTTGTCGATTAAGTTTAGAAACGTATCAGATTACCCTTAATATTGAGTTGTATATCCCTTAATGTGACTTTTGAACACTGTCTTATATCTGTATGTAAGAGCGGATCTAGAGGCATTCTATAAATAGCGGTCACGTCATCAAGTTAACTAGTCCCAATCCCAGTGTACTTTGAGTGAAAGTACACAGGTCAATGTGATGATCACGTGACCAGTGTGTACACAATGCTCTGAACATGAGTCACCAAAAATTACTTTTGAATGGGACTTTACTCAAAAACTAGAAAAGCAGGAGTTATCATTCTTGTTGTCACCTATAGCTTTTGTCATGTAGATGATACATTCCAAAAATTAAGTGCTTTCAAAGTTATAGAAACAAAATTTCATGTTAAAATTGCATTTAAAAGTGGCTTAACTCAAAAAGTATTAAAAGAAGAGTTATGATTCTAGTTCTCATAAATGACTTTGTTCATGCAGATGATAAATTGCAAGTATTAAGTGAGTAGGACGAGTACTTTTAAAGTAATATGCAACATTAAATTCATGTTTAAGTTGGGGGCCTACAAGCAGCACCAGACACCGACAGATAACAGCATCCCTATGTGTCTACCTGCTATCGAAGGCGACACAAGAAAAAGATTGGGTAGGGACATTGATATGATAGGCTAAGAATTGTGTCATATAGGGATCTTCTTCTCCACCTTCCTTAACAATTTCCATAGACACATCTTTATTGCTTGGGCGAACAGTTTAGATCCAGATCAGCCAGCACATCCGTGTCGTCTGATCAGGATCTTAACAGTTCGCTTTTTTATACCTTAGGTTATTTCTTACCAAAATGCGACCAGTGCAGATCCTGATCAGATGGCATGGTTGTGCCTGATGATCGCTGGTCCAACATGCATAAAAATGCCTATATATGAAGGAAAGTGTTAAATCATCACCATTGTGCAAAAACAGTATAAGTACCATTAAAATAAGGGGTTATACTAGGAATGCACTAAGGTGATACTTTGTCCCCCTTTTACATCCATTGCATCTAGCCAGTCTTTGCATTATTATTTTTTTATCCATTGCTTTAATCTATAATACTTCTAATTTTTGACAAACAACATAATTGTATGTTGTCTTTTATTCGGTGGGGGAGAGGGAGTGGGTGAGGGCAGATAACAGACTACAGTATAATTCTGGAAACTATTTCAATATTCATATGAATGTCAACAAGTCTGTTCAACTAATGCGTGCGACATTTGCTTTGAATGTCACAGACAGTGTCAAATTAGGAATTCACCAACATTTCATGCTTTCAATAATATGGCGAGTTCCACTGGAACTGTTCAATCTCATCAATGTATAATGTTTGCATAAACTATTGACTTGCTCCTCTGCAAGATTGGCAGTGTTATTTCCTGTCCAAGACAAGATGATCCCTGATAATAGTCTGTTTATACATGAATGAAATAATTATGTCAAAACTTTCCAATCCAATGCAAAGATAGTTACTATTGATAAAGGCCATTAACCCTTTTTCTCCCTGAATAAGGCTTTTATTGCATGTGTGAATAGTTTAGGTCCAGATCGTCCTGATCTGCATGCGGATCTGGACTTTCACAGGTCACAGATGGGATACATTCAATATCTGATGGAGAAAAGGGTTAAACATTAGTGAATGAACTGAGAATGACATGCTTAAGCAAAATATTTGACAAGGTCCATCCTCAAACATAACCCATATTCTGATTCAAATTCGTAGAGAACATTGGCATAACCATTAACTCCATGGAATATTGCTGTAATCTATGATTGAACATTGTTTACTATTAATTTCTTTGGGTTATTTCTGACCCAAAGACCATGAGTAAAGATCCAGATCAGATGGCACAGATGGCAGATCTGGCTCTACACTGGTCGCATACACAATAAAAAATCAGTATGATTAATACAGCAATGATTATTTTAAGAAAATGAAGAACAGACTGAGATGGTATGTGATAACTCCACACATGTATTTACACCATAATACAGACTTCATAGAGTTTCAATAAATAAATAAAGCCACATAGTGATTCCAAGGTTCAGTACCAGTAAATTCTCACTGAAAACTGCTACCTATAGTTATGGTAGGGCACGCTTGGATAAATCACACAATTTTGCGGGGTTATTTGATTCTCATATTAAGTATTGAATGGTTTGATTTTGCTGGGTTTTAATTCTGTTCATTCTACATTGTGTGATATATGCAAAATTTAATCCTCAAGAAAAATAATGATACTACAGTAGTCGTTTTACCTTTCCTCCATATATATTCATTTTATCGCATGTCCAACCAGTGTGGATCTAGATCAGCTGGCACATTTGTGTCATCTTATCAGGTCAGGATCTGCACTGTTCTCTTTTTGGTCAGAAATAATCTAACAAATCAAAATGCAAAAAAGGGCACACTGTTTGCCCACACCATATATGTAGACATATATATGGAGGAAATGATTAACTTAGTTCAATTTAAGTGTTACCTCTTCAGGATTGTATTTGGACAGCACTCCATTGTTGTTGAATTCTTCCAATACATCCTTCAGCTTCTTTGAGGAGTCTGAAACACAACAACAACAACAACAACAAGATGTAAGTTCATTATCCTAGAAAGATACTTCAGTAACTTGCTGAATTTATAGACTAAATAGTAAACAATATAGACCCTGATAAGACTGTTCGGATGCAATTGCTCAATTATACAAAGATTAACTCTTTCCTCCATATACACGCATTTTTACACATGTGCGCCTAGTGTAGATCCAGATCAGCCGGCACATCCATGCCATCTGATCAGGATCTGCATTGGTCGCAATCTGTTGTGAATATCCTAAGGAATCATAAAGCAAACAGTGCAGTCTTAACCCTTTTCCTCCATAGACACATTCACCTTTATTGCGCGGGTGAACAGTGTAGATCCAGATCAGCCGGCACATCCTTGCAGTCTGGATCTGCACTGTTCGCTTTTTGATTTGTTAGGTTATTTCTGACCAAAATGCAACTAGTGTAGATCCTGATCAGACAGCATGGATCTGCCAGCTATCTGGATCTACACTGGTCGCACATGCATAAAAATGAAGGAAAGGGTAAAGTGTTGAGAAAACTTTAGTTGTAGGTTCTTTCTAACTATAGTAAAAACAAAATGTCAAAAAATATATCGAACAAAAATGAAAACTTACTAGTTTTTTTAATTAAAAAAAAATTGTTAAGTGATGCTATATGTTATCTTTCATTATATTTGTGGTATCTGCACGTATCTGGACATTTGATAAAGCGGGAAGATGGTGTTTTTTAACAGAGGTCAAGGTTATCTCCTCTTTTCTAGATAAAGATGAGATTGGTAATTTTTAACAATCAAGTCTCAAACAAATTAATTGACTGTCAAATTTAGAAGTTCATGGCATGTACAGAAGGAATACTTTCTTTAAAGCCAACTGATGCAAAAAAATACGATAAAGTTACACAAAATATCTGGTTTTTCAAATTACCTCCCTTTTAACTAAAGAAAAAACATAATCCAATGCTTAATTTTCCGCAACCATGTTATGTTATTATATTTTTTACACTGATAGATACTGAACCGACAACAACCAAGATAAATATATTGGTGATCAAATTCCTCTAGATATAAACATTCTATGGCATCATTAATGTAATAGGAGTTTTCCATGTTATTTTTGTCAAGTTTTCATTTTTGCTCAGTATATAACTGAAAGCACCATTTTCTGTGAACCAAATTACTTAAATGGTTAACGTCGTCACTAACAATTCTAAAGCAAGTCATTCTATTCTGAGATTGTTTTCCTTTTTTCATTTGATCAACAAGACTATGTCTAAGCATTTGATGCAGGATGTTATAAATGGTATATAGACAGCTATTTCTGGGAAAATGTTCTAAAACAGGCAAATAATTGTCAGGTTAACTTAAATCCTGTCAATATTCTCTGACAGGTGCATATTGAAGCATTTCTGAGCAAAGAAGGTCTAGTGAGACCCAGTATGAGGTCTGCCATCTCATTAACAGCATTAACAGTTCAAGAATTCACCCTTCAATTCTTAAAAACAGTGCCTAAGGTTATAACACTGAGCATGGAAACCAGTCTCAAATCTCAAGCATCTGACCAGTCGCCATTTCAGCCGATCAGATGCTTGAGAATTGAGACTGGTTTCCAATCTCGGTTTTATAACCTTGGGCACAGAAGTCTGAAGACATTAAACGAAAGCCTGGGTTAGCTCACTTTTCTTCATGCATAAGAAACAAAACAGAAGTCATTTTTAAATGGTCAACATGACTATTCAATAAACAGCTTTTTCAGCTTTTACTCCAGATATACAAGGTTTTATTGCACATGTGACCATTGTAGATCCAGATGAGCCAGCACATTCAGTCCATTTTATCTGGATTTACACTGGTTGCTTTTTGGTCAGAATTAACCTAATGAACCTAGAAGTGAACGGAGTAGATCCTGATCAGGAATTACATGAAGTAAAGGGTTAACAGAAATAAAAGAAGGACAAGGGTTTAACAATACATGGGAATAATAGATGCAACAAGCACATCTCAAGACTGTCCTAAAAGAGTTTATACTTGCTCCTATTGAGTCAATACACTGTTGTCCAACCATAAACAATAATACTAGGCCAGGGTTAATACAACCCTTATTTCAGCTAATTTATCAGTGATAAGCGGTTGAACTGGCAGTTGATTGCTCCTATAAATCAGACATGTTCAACCTCCCATCAGACAGAACACACAAATGGTCACCCAGAACCAGTAAATCAAATTATTTGATCTTCTTACTACGTCAGCAGAAAGTTATAGCTTCCGAAAATGGAAATCACTCCCATATCATAATCAGCAAAACAAAAGGTCACCTTTCAATTTTGTTTGCTTCAATGATAATTTATGTTTAAGGCACATTAGACTATGCAACAGATAGAAACACAATTTCAAGTTGGTCAATAACACCTGATATTTATATTTAGTCCCACTGATAAGCCAAAGTAAAGGGTTAACCCTTAATGCCATGGGATACGGCTGTTCTCCCATGGGCTAATAGTGTAGATGCAGATCAACCTGAACATCTATGACATCTGATTAAAAATCTAAACTTTCCCTTTTTAGATTCACAAGGTTGTCTCTGACCAAATGGCAACCAGTGTAGATGTAGACTTGTATATATGGAGTAAAGAGTTACAGACCTTTGTCACGCACACAGACACTTTGGTTTGTTCTTTGCACAATGACCTTCCATAAGTAATTTGAAATATTATTCAACAATATACCTATAAAATAATTGAGTTTTCTTAAAAGAGGGTTCCAACATTGTAGCTCCTCCACTGGCAGGAGCATTTAACCCTTTCCTCCATAGCTACTCCTTTATTGTGTGGGCGAACAGTTTAGATCCAGATCAGCCAACATATCCGTGCCATCTCAGGATCTAAACTGTTTGCTTTATGATTCATTAGGCTATTTCTGACCAAAATGCGACCAGTGCAGATCCTGATCAGCCGGCATAAATGTGCTAGTGGATCTGGATCTACACTGGTCGCACATGCGTAAAAAGGCGTATATTATATGGAGTAAACGATTAATTGATTATCTACACCTGACACAGATTTTGTGTTGCACTTACATGAAGTATACTCTTGAAGTTGATGGAATTCTCCCGGGCTCAGTTTCTGCCAATGGAACGACATTGTTCACAGTGATCCGGCTTCACACATACAGATTCCTCTGCCTCTTTTGCCTTCTTCTACTATAGTGTATACTCATCTGTTGGACAGGCACTGATTGCCCACTGCTGATAACAATTTGGCCTGTGGAGAAAGTAAATTGACAACTGGACTGGAGGTTATAAAACTGAGATTGGAAACCAGCCTCAAATCTCAAGCATCTGATTGGCTGAAATGGCGACCAGTTGCCATTTCAGCCAATCAGATGCTTGAGATTTGAGACTGGTTTCCATGCTCAGCTTTATAACCTTGGGCACTGTTTCAAGCAATTATAGACTGCATTATACCCTCAAACTGTTTTCATCAAAACCCTATTTTCCACTGATTCTTAATCCTTTAATCCATAGAGACACCAATACTGTGAGAGCGAACAGTGTACTAATTTTGTAAAATCATAATTAAAATCACAAACTGTGTTCAGGGCAGTAGCTCTATCACTACTGCAGTCAGCAATTTCCTTTAGTCCCGATTTTTTACTTTTATTTTTTAAAATAAATGTTACACAACAAATGTTACAGATAATAACAAAATTTAATGTCACAGAAGTTACTTGTTTCATGAAAACAATTTTGAAGTAGGAGAAAAAATGTGATCAAGACCACAAAAAAACATGTTAAAAACATGAATTCTATTTACATTCAAACACAAAAACAAAACAACAAAAAAACATAATTTTAAAGATATATCTGGCGCATCTAAACAAAAAAATTAAAATCCATCTTTTTGTCATGAAAGCTTACACATCTTAATTTAAACTAATTTGACCACATGGTATGTATAAAATTATGGTTTAAAATAAGATTTTTGCAAAACAAATATTGAAGCAGACGCTCTTGCGGTATATCCGCGAGTTAAAAAACTGCCAGTTTTTTTAACTTTATACATATTTCATTTTTATTTATTGGACAAACAGGAAAGAATTCGTAATACATGTATTCTTAGATTATGCCTAGTTTTTCATTAATAATCGATCTCAAATGTTATTTTTATCATTTGTAAGGGTAAAATATAGACCTTGGATAACTTTAAATGCCAACATGAGTCATATGATACTGAAAACAATATCATTTCATGCATTTTATGTCAAAACTATGAATTAAAATAAATAAAAAAATAACAGAAAATTTGTTTTGGACCAGTGAAGATAGAAATGAATTCTGAATATCATTATTATTGCTCCATTGCTCACTTGGTAAACTATATTTCTATCTTACCAGAAATTGGCTTTGATTGTTAGAACAGAAGGAATGTTTTTTTCCGTTTCAGAAAGAAGTAAAATTGCATTTTGACTGCATGTATGAAACACTTCTCCTTTGGCTGACCAGAGGGGGAAAGTTCTAGACATTTGAGAAACTATTTCTCCCAAGTCTCTATCTAAGCCATTCCCTGCGTAAACTAGTAAAACAAATATTCTCTGAATGACATAAATTGGTGGAAAACATTTTATTTTCCTTTAAACTTTAGGGAAAACAGAATCAAGAAGATCTAGTCAACATAGTTGATAGTGTGGGCGAACAGTGTAGATCCAGGTCAGCTGGCACATCCATGCCGTCTGATCAGGATTTGCACTGGTCACATTTTGGTCAGAAATTACTTAATGAATTAAAAAGCGAACACTGCAGATCCTAATCAGACAGCACGGATGTGTCAGCTGATCTGGATCTAAACTGTTCGCCCACGCAATAAAGGTGTGTCTATGGAGGAAAGGGTTAATAAGACAATATCCGCTATGGGAGATGCAAGAACTGTAATCTTAAGTGTTACAAATCAATATGATATCTGTGATAAAATTTAATAAGATATCTGTGGTAAAATTTAATAAACAGCAACATTGGTGTATCTTTGACATTTCATGTTAAAATAGAAAATCTAATTTAAAATCTCTAAGTGTTACTAAGGCCAAGAATATTTTCACAAGCAGACTTGGTTACTGACAGTAATCTGAGAAACAAAGTTTGTCATCCTGCTACTGAACTGACTTCTAACAGTCACTATAACCCTTTCCTGTAAAGATACACCTTTATTGCTAGGGCGAACAGTTTAGATCCAGATCAGCCGGCACATCTGTGCCGTCTGATCAGGATCTAACCTGTTCGCTTTTTTATTCATTAAGTTATTTCTGACCAAAATGCGACCAGTGCCCAAGGTTATAAAGCTGAGCATGGAAACCAATCTCAAATCTCAAGCATCTGATTGGCTAAAATGGCGACCAGTCGCCATTTCAGCCAATCAGATGCTTGAGATTTGAGACTGGTTTCCAATCTCAGTTTTATAACCTTGGGACCAGTGCAGATCCTGATCAGACAGCACGGATGGTCTATGGGTCTTCTACAGTTTAAATTATTAATTTTGATATTTTAAAACACTTAATATTTTCCTCCTGATAATTGACAGCGGAACCTTTAAATTCCCACCTACATAATTATGTCAACAAACTTTTGTTTTACGTTGCCCTATTGAGACTGTCTTTTTTTTAAATAAAACACTATATTTAACTTATACATGTACATATTGAACCTGACCAATGCAACATCTGAATTTTTTCTTCTATTGCATTATAGACTTTTCACCATCGGTGTAGAATTTTCAGAAAGAGGGTTCTTTGGGACATTCTTAAAGCAGTTACACACATGTAATAATTTCTAACTGTATGGCCATGAAACTCTAATTATCTCAAAAGGGAGGTCCCCACTAAACACCCTCTGGATTGGCCCCTGCACTTGGTCAAAGTATGGTAATAGAAGGTTAAATATATTTCATTCAAATGAATAATAACTTGTTTTGTGAAAGTAAAAGCAGTATTTGCTATTGCAAGGAAATAACATTAAGATTTAAAGTTCAATGAAATTTTAGTTCAGTCAACCTCTCTACCAAGATCAGCTCCGGGACTTGAAAACAAAACTACTGTGTTGGAAGTTTGGTTCAATGTATAATAGGTCACATTTTGCTGAGTGCATGAGGTGTGTCAAGTTCCACAGTAATAACATGTAATAAGCCTCAGTAATCTTTCAAAAAGGGCATAACTATATAATTGTCAATCAAGGTTTATCTGTCCTGCTGCTATAAGTAGCTTTAATAATGCAGCATTTATAGCAAAAAAGTAGTACAGGTCAATGATTTACAATAGTTCTAGGTTAACACTACTCCATAGATATGCCTTTCATGACCTTGGCCACCAGTGTAGATCCAGATCCACTAGTGCCATCTGGTGCCAAGGTAATAAAGCTGAGCATGGAAACCAGTTTCAAATCTCAAGCATCTGAATTTGGCTGAAATGGCGACTGGTCGCCATTTCAGCCAATCAGATGCTTGAGTTTTGAGACTGGTTTCCATGCTCAGCTTTATAACCTTGGGCACTGATTTTGGAACTACAACTTTTGCTTCTTGGTCAGAAATAATCCTACAGTATGAATCTAAAAGCAAACAGTGTAGATCATGATCAGACACAATGTAAGTGCTGGCTAATCTGGATCTTTAATATTTACCTATGTGATAAAAGGTTAAACAGTGCCACTTACGATGAGGAAGGTTGACAGTATGGTATACCATGCTATCACACCCTCACCAGCCAATACTTTTATTTTAATATGTTACTTTTAATCATAACCTGTTCATATGGAAAAGGAATAACCTTTTTGATTTCGTAAAATTATAAATTCTACAGGAAGTTTTTATGTTTGTTTTCTTTGCTTTCAAATGGTTTAAAAAGTAAAGCAATTTCTTCCTACTATTCATGAAATACCTTTCCACTGATGTACCTACTTATGCACCAAGATTTAAGCACAGTCCATAAATTTTATACATACAATTTTAAGAAATCAATATGCTACAAAACTTCAATTTTAAATTATGTTCATCCATTTGCATATATGAAAAGCATTCAAGCCCAAAACCAACCTTGTGCATGCAATAAAACTTGTTGAAATAACATCATTAAGTAGAATTAAATAACTTTACCTTGCCGCCCTTCAATATATTTTGTACAGCCATGAAATAATCCGAAATATCAGAATTCAATTAATTGGCAGAGCTGTAGCACTTGATATCAAAATGGTAAAGACACAAATAATTTACAAGCCTTAATACAGCAGTGGTTTAACACATCAACCAAATAAAAACATTGCGTGGTTAGCAATACAATATTCTGTATTATATAGATCTTTAATGTAACTATGGCAACCCTGACAGTGCCTCTTACGGCATACTTACTCGTTAATCTAACTCCATCATTTAAAGTCGCAGATCCATTTACTGTCATACCCTATTGCTTCCCAGTATTTCAGCCACTTTCTACTCCAAGGAATTCATCACGATTTCTTGCAAAAAAATCTTAGTCACTTTAAAAGCTTCTGCCATACAATGTAACACTTGCTGGTAAATTCATGCTACAGATTACAAGTTGTTTAAAAAGTCTTCCCTTCTGCAAATCAATATGACAGCAGACTTAATACTGTGCCATTTTTTTAAGGTAACAGTTGGTGTAGAGAATTTGACCAGAGGGCAACATCACTGATCCAGGCAGATTTTCTGCTTTTATATTATATTTAGCTCTTCCATCAATTTCAAGTTTTATTGAGCATTATTCCAATGTCAACCTACCAGAATATTAATTACTTATCATATCCGAGTCTCATTTTTAGTTTTCATACTTTCTTGCTCTTCTGTTCATGATCTCAGATTTTCTCTGCATTAATTAAAAACTTATGTTATTGTTTTGATCCTGCTTGCAGGAAAACTGTTCCTCATCTGAAGCAGTGATAAAACATGATCTCGATCAAAACTCCATTTGCAGGCAATTAACAGGTTCTGATATATGCAAATCTCTAGCAGCTGATGGTTACATTGGTTATAGACTGGTTATCTTCTGATCAACTATTATTGACTTCACAATCAATCGCTGGATCAGTCTATGTGAGCGCCTAACAGAGCCTAAGGCAGCAAAACACGACCTGAAAACAGAAAATAACACAATTATGCTTTTATGTCTGATAAAGTTTAAGATTCACTGGCATTATTCTTAAGTCTAGCAGGTATTTGATTTGATGTAAACCCTTAACCCTTTACTCCACAGATACACCTTTTCTGCTTGGGCAAACAGTGTAGATCTAGATCAGTCATCACATCAGTGACTGATCTGGACCTGCACCAGTCGTATCTTGGTCAGAAATTACCTTATATATAAAAAATGCGAACAGTCCAGATCCTGATCAGATGGCAGGGATTTGCTGGCTGATCTGGATCTACACTGTTCATTTATGAGATTAAGGCATAGAAAATAATTGTGGAGGAAAGGGTTAAAGTGCTTACAACTTGAGGCACAATTGCAACCAGTGTATACCCAAATCAGCCTCCAGTGTAGACACAGATCTGCTACTTGTGTAGCCTGCACATCAGCTCCATCAAGGGAGCATCAAAAATATCAATATTGCTAATATCATTGCTAAAATCAGCAACAACTTACATTATTCTAGTAATCTTAACACATATGAACTGTCCCATATACTGTCAAATAATAATAGGCCTCAAGTTATCTCATGACACTCATGATGTGAGACAATTTTTATTTACCACTTTTGCTGTAAAAAATAATGTCAAATTATTTATATAAAATTTATCGGCAATTTTTTTTTTCTGAATATGAAGGACTGTTTCATGGGTACAGAAGTCATGTATTTATCCTTTTACTCTTTAGAAACACTCTTACTGCATGGTGAAACAATGTAGATCTAGTGCTGTCTGATCACAATCTACAATATAGGTCCTCAGTAAACAACCAAGTTTCCATATTGCAACCCTGTCATGCAAATGGTGAGCACATAACTACTGCAATATTCTATAACCCTTTCCTCCATAGATACACCTTTATTGCTACAGCGAAAAGTTTAGATCCAAATAAGCTGGCACATCTGTGCCGTCTGATCAGGATCTAAACTGTTCGCTTTTTGATTCATTAGGTTATTTCTTACCAAAATGCAACCAGTGCAGCTCCTGATCAGACGGCACTGATGTGCTGGCTGATCTGGATCTACACTGGTCGCACATGCGTAAAAATGCGTATATATCAAGGAAAGGGTTAATCAAATTCTACCATTATAATCTATGATAGATTTAATTTATTATATTAACCTTTTATTCCACATAAATATGGGGTTTTCTGCATGTGTGACCTGTGTAGATCCCAATCAGCTGGTATATTCAAGCCTTTTGATCTGGATCTACACTTTTTGGTTGCAAAAAACATAACAAATCACAAAGCAAAGTGTAGATTATAATCTGATGGCAAAGATCTACAACTGTCTTCCATATGATAACCGCCTCATACCATGTAGTAAAAGGTTAAGCAATACTGAATGTGTTTGTTGCATAAAAAACTTTGAAATGATAAGGTTCTAGATGATTTGATGCTAGTTAATTTTTGTATAAAATTTCTAGTTCTGTGGAAGTTTGATAGCCCTTGTAGAAAAAGTATTCTTTGAAATGCCAAGATAAATAACAATAAAAATTCTAATTTTAACTGATTCTCTACCAGCAAAACGCTCTTACAAAATGTGTTAACCATATACTCTATAAAATTATACAGGTTTTATCACATGTGCGAATGGTTTAGATCCAGATCTATGTGCACATCTATACCATCTGATCGGATTTAAATTTTTTGCATTTAGATTCATAAGTTTATATATTACTGAGAAGCAAACAGTGTAGATGGGATAGATGTGCCAGCAGATCTTGATCTACACTGTCACCTATGTGACATAAGGTGTAAGGGGTTAAATATGTTTGAATCATATTAAAACTTCAAAATGATCACTGCAGCTTAAACAGTAATAGTGTACTGGTAAAAAGCTCTTACATAATGTGTTAAATATGTTCGAATCATATTAAAACTTCATGTCAACTGTTAATAACATACTTAGATACAAGATAACATGCTGTTCCTTTCTTGTCTGGGAAAAAATCTTGTTATTACTATATGTATTGATTTGTTTCCTAATTTGACTTTGTAATTCACCAATGAATTCCTGGAAAACGGCTTCAAGTTATTCACAACTTAGAACAAACATACTACATTACTTGGCTGTATCAATTGACACATTTAATGTAGAATATCTTTAGCCCTTTCCACCATAAATATGCATTTCATCATAGGTGCGACCAGTGTAGATCCAGATCAGTCGGTATATTTGTGCCACCTGATCTGGATCTGCACTGTTCGCTTTTGGGTCAGAAATAACCTAATAAATAAAAAAATGAACACTGCAGATCCAGATCAGAATTGCCAGCTCATCTAGATCTAAACGTTTTTGCCACCCATGCCATAAACTATTGTTATTATTTCATGGACTGATAAAGAGACTAAGAATCTAATTTTAAATGTTGATCTTCAGTGCAAGTCCATGGCTATATACACTCTTGAGGGATTATGAAATGCAGGGTAAATTTTGAAAATGATTCTAGTTTTTTCTTTAGATCCCGAGCAGATTTTTATTGGTTCTGATCAATGTGTTTGCAAGATATTGCAAATATTGCCAACCTGCTTTACTTTATCCCTTCAGGGTATTATTCAGTGACCGGGTAAGTCTGTGAGAACAGGGAGAAGTTTTTCTAAGTTTGGGGAGAATTATTGAAAGTTTTCGGGGAAAAACTTCTCCCTTCGCTGAGCAGAAGGTGAAGTTTAGGCAGAAGGAGAAGTTGAGGCAGAAGAAGAAGTTTAGGCAGGAGGAGTTTAGGCAGAAAGAGAAGTTTAGGCAGAAGGAGAAGTGAAGGCAAAAGAAGTTTAGGCAGAAGGAGAAGTTTAGGCAAAAGGAGAAGTTTGGGCAGACGGAGAAGTTTGGGCAGAAGCTGAGAAGTTTAGGCAGAAGGAGAAGTTTAGGCAGAAGAAGTTTAGGCAGGATGAGAAGTTTAGGCAAAAAGAGAAGGGAAGGCAGAAGGAGAAGTTTAGGCAGACGGAGAAGTGAAGACAGAAGGAGAAGTTTAGGCAGAAGGAGAAGTTTAGGCAGATGGAGAAGTTAAGGCAGAAGGAGAAGTTTAGACAGAAGGATAAGTTAAGGCAGAAGGAGAAGTTAAGGCAGAAGAAAAAGTTAAGGCAGAAGGAAAAGTTTAGGCAGAAGGAGAAGTTTAGGCAGATGGAGAAGTTTTGGCAAACGGAGAAGTTTGGGCAGAAGGTGAGAAGTTTAGGCAAAGGAGAAGTTTAGGCAGAAGAAGTTTAGGTAGGATGAGAAGTTTAGGAAAAAGGAGAAGATTAAGCAAAAGGAGAAGTTTAGGCAGAAGGAGATGTTTAGGCAGAAGGAGAAGTGAAGGCAGAAGGAGAAGTGAAGGCAGAAGGGGAAGTGAAGGCAGAAGGAGAAGTTTAGGCAGAAGGAGATGTTTAGGCAAAAGGAGAAGTTAAGGCAGAAGGAGAAGTTTAGGCAGAAGGAGAGGTTTAGGCAGAAGGAGAAGTTAAGGCAGAAGGAGAAGTGAAGGCAGAAGGAGAAGTGAAGGCATAAGGAGAAGTTTAGGCAGAAGGATAAGTTAAGGCAGAAGGAGAAGTTTAGGCAGAAGGAGTTGTTTAGGCAGAAGGAGAAGTTAAGGCAGAAGGAAAAGTTTTGGCAGAAGGAGAAGTTTTGGCAGACGGAGAAGTTTGGGCAGAAGCCGAGAAGTTTAGGCAGCAGCAGAAGTTTAGGTAGCAGGAGATGTTTAGGCAGGAGAAGTATAGGCAGAAGGAAAAGTTTAGGCAGAAGGAGAAGTTTAGGCAGAAGGAGACGTTGAGGACTTTGTGAGACCACATGTATGTCTCCCAACTCTGGGACCAGTGTATATCCAGATCAGCCTACACATTCCTGCACACAGCAAATCTCTCTCAAGTTAATGCCTGAACAATTAATTTATATTTTTAGTAACAGTGACCTTTACATTAATCTCAGTAACAAAAATTAAATCCTGTTCAAGATTTCAAATGCTGAAATCATGCAATCTAAATAATTGTCAGGACAAGGAATTTCAGCACAAATGGACATGAGCAAATAAAAATATTCCTTTTATAGAAGAAGGGGTGCTTACATGAGGCACAGAAGGCATAACTAGAACTTCGCAAGTCGGATGACGAAATTTTTGTTAGTCGACATAAAAATCGTTAATAAGTTTTTTGTTGTACAGTTATTAGCAATGTATTTGCACAAAATTCACATATAAAATAACCTTTTAATTGTCTCATTGCAAGAAACATGCACAACAAGTTATGCCATTGGCAAAAAGTGCACAAAAAATCTATCAAAAGGGAAAAATTCAAAAAGGAACAAGGTAGAGTTACGGTTCTTGTGCACTGCACTTTGAATCATTGCCGGAAACAAGCATACCAAGTTTGGAGTCATTTGAACCTATGGTGACATTACGCTCCGGACAAGAAATGCTCTATAAAAATCAATCAAAGGGGAATAACTAAAAAATGGAAGAAGGTTGAGTTACCGTTCTTGTGCAATGCACTTCAAGTCATTGCCAGAAACATGCATACCAAGTTAAGAGTCATTTGAACATATGGTGACAAAGTTACGCTCCAGACAAGAAATGCTCTATAAAAATCAATCAAAGGGGAATAATTCAAAAATGGATCAAGGTAGAGTTATGGTTCTTGTGCACTGCACTTCCAGTCATCGCCAGAAACATGCATACCAAGTTTGGAGACATTTGAACCTATGGTGACAAAGTTACGCTCCGGACAAGAAATGCTCTATTAAAATCAATCAAAGGGGAATAACTAAAAAACGGAAGAAGGTTGAGTAACGGTTCTTGTGCAATGCACTTCGAGTCATTGCCAGAAACATGCATACCAAGTTTGGAGTCATTTGAACCTATAGTGACAAATTTACGCTTCGGACAAGAAATGCTCTATAAAAATCAATCAAAGGGGAATAACTTAAAAATGAAAGAAGGTAAAGTTACGGTTCTTGTGCAATGCACTTCGAGTCGTTGCCAGAAACATGCATACCAAGTTTGAAGTCATTTGGATCTACAGTGACAAAAGCTCAGGACGAGAAAATCCAGATGCCGCGAACGCTGCCGTGGACACGGCAGCCACCAACAAAGAAATCCCTATAAGTCGCCTAGTCAGGCGACACAAAAAGGGACATAACTCATATAAATGTTGACCCTGACATACACATTTGAGCTTAATCACAACCTCATGCCATAAGAAATATCCAAAATTAAGTTTTCATGACAAAATTTAAGATTTTCACAACATTACGATCCTGTTGTCAAAAGGACTGTATTTTTGAAGATTAGGATAATTGCCCTAATACGGCCAATGTTAAGTTTCAGTGTCAAAAGGATTCCTATGCTATGCTTTTCTTTGAAAGGGGAAAAATAAAATGCTGCAAAACCGTTTGAAGGTTATGCCCCACTCATTAACTAAATAGGGTACTGACATCTAGGCATGTCTCATAAGCTAAATAAGAATGACCCTGATCTTTTGATCTAAACTTCAATGTGTGCCTTACGTTTATATCTTTTCCCAGCAAATCCTTTGAACTGACATTAAATCTGTGGATACTTAATTGTCTACCCTTCGATTTTTATGCAATATTTGCTACAAACTTTAAAAACAACTTCACTCCCTGCTATTTTTCTGATAAAAATAGTAATTTTCGTTGCCTGCTTGAAAACTCTAAATACCTACATAACAATAATTTCAAATACTTTTGCAGTTGGCAACATTAAACTTATTATATGTATAAAAACATAAAAAAGGTGCCCCTTTAACAAATATCAACATATTTTAAAACTGAAATTCAATACAAGAAATGTTACAAAAACATGACGGTAAATGAAAAACCATGAATAAAATAAGTAGTTATTAAAACAGGAAATCCTCACCTTGGATTCAATAGAGTTTCATGTTGCCTGTAAACATTGCATTACAACACACTTTAAAGGTCTGCATGAAACAAACCCATAAAACAATTAGTTTACAGCCCCTCTAATGAAGGAGGGGGAGTGTGAAACAACAAGTCGTCATGCTAACCAATTAATGTGACAGACTCTCCCTTTATTCAGTCTAAACCATTCCATTCATTTACCGTCATTGTTCGAATATAAGCCGCATTCATATATAAGCCGCACCCTCCTAAACCTGATGGAACAGATGAAAATGGCTTAATGCAATGTATAAGCAGCCAAACCTGTGTATTAGCCGCACCCCGAACTTTTTACTGCCAAATTCTGGAAAAAAGTGTGGCTTATATTCAGACAATGACGGTATAATTCTAGGGGCTTAAACAGTCAGACTTCATGAATCTTCTCCTTACAGAAAAAGGGTATAATTATGTACCATTAAAATATGAAGGAAATATATAATCGCTGCACAAAAGTGACAGAATGTGCTGGTTTTTCCAGGTTAACACTGGTCGGAAATTTATGTGATGAAGACCTGTGTGTTTAGCACTTAAGGAATAAATGCTCATGGATTTTAAGAATATTGTATTAGAGGCTTGTACAAATCCACTGAAAAGCTAAATGAATGTTCTCACAAAAAGACACAACTGGCATAAATGACATATTAGTCACTTATATAACCTGATAACAAGACTGTCCTCTACTTTTTAATTCAGGTGAATTATATCCCTATATTAAAAGAAAGTCTGCGAAGAAAACTTCACTTAAATAAATTAAGATTTTAAATCTAAAGCAATCAACTATTTACTCCATGGATAGGCCTTTACTCGGGCATCAGTGCAGTTTGATTGGGATCTACACTGTTTGCTTCTTGGTTAAAATGATTTTAGACATCTTAATTTAAAAACAAACAATGTTAATCCTGATCATTCTGAACAGATCCCTAGTAGGATAAAAACTGTATGCGTGAAGAGATGAGTTTGATATATATTTGTTTTGTACCAGGGATATCAAACATGACCTATAACTCATTTTTGATATTTATCTTACGATCAAAATACGTCACTGACAATATCTGACAGTTGTACATGACTTTGTAGTTAATATTAGATAAAAATATAAAAAATCTGCACGAAATAACATGTCAAAAAGTACATACTACATCATAATCATAATTTTATATAAAAAATACACACAACCTGTAGTTTGTGTCTATGTATTCCATTTGGTTCCAGATTTTAAGAGAAATATGCACAAAATATTTGATTTCATTGATTTGATGCATATATTCAAATTAGATCAAATATCAATCAGTAGGTTATATAGCTGTCAATACAGGATATTAATGTCCATCTGTCCAAGGTCATTTGACCTAATTATTTGTCGGCTCCTTGTCATTAAAACCCTCAGATGACAAGTCACATTTTTCCAGGTTTTTGTTATTCTGATTATCATCAATAAAAGTAGGAGCAACAACTTCTTTTTTTTAATTTCTGACAATATGAAAGCATTTAATCAATTTGGTATCGCCTAAATTATAAATCTTTGCCATATGAGGGATAATATTTTCCCCAGATAACATTTACAGTTGAGTTAATGGAAATGAAAGTGTGTGTGGGCGTCAGACATATTATAAACAATACACATTATAGGTCAGCGAGAAATCATAACAAATCTCCTGGAAAAAAAGCACATCAATGCATACAATATGGTTTCTGTTCTATACAAAAATCAAAAGAAGGTAATTCTCCAACTTTTAGAGCACTGTTAACTATATTTATTTTTGGTTCTTAAGAAGGCCAGTTCGCTAAATTGACTGAAAATTAGAGACAAGTTTTGCGGAGGTTTTTTATGCTCTCCTCCATATATTTATGCCTTTATGACGTCGGCAATCAGTGTAGATCCAGATCAGCCTGAATATCTGTGACATTTGATCAGGATCTACACTATGCACTTCAGATTCATTAGGTCATGTGTTAAATTGCATTGATTGTCTTGAAAAATTTTAAGTGAATATTCAAAATCGTATAAGCATTTGGTACCACATGACTTTTTAAAATATACTGATCTGTCAAAAAATTATACAAGAATATCTTTTGCCCATACACATGCCAAGAATGTTACTGTAAGGCCAAAGACATCATGAATATTCAAAATGTTTACTCCAATAAGGGCTACTGGACAGACCTGGCTCAAGATCCAACTAAACATACATATTGTAGCCAAGTACGAAGGGAAAAAAACAGTTAGTGCCAGGCAGCGTAAAATATGCCAGACAGATATACTCACAGATCAAGGTGCTTACATGTACTATAAAGATTGATTATGAAAAGATTGTATAGTCCATTCTCTAACAATCATGTAGTCAAGACACAAAAAGGCTGTATTCGTCTACCTGTAAGAAATGATTAGGAAAACCATGTTTAATCCTTTCCTCCATATATACACATTTTTACGCATGTAAATACATCCATGCCATCTGATCAGGATCTGCACTTGTCGCATTTTGGTCAGAAATAACCTAAAGAATCATACAGCAAACAGTGCAGATTCTGATCAGATGGCACGGACCTGCCAGCTGATCTGGATCTACACTGTTCGCACACGCCCACGCAAAGGTATGTCTATGGAGAAAAGGGCTAAAATGTTTTATTGATAATCATTTTCTCAAGCTTACTGCCAACTATCTGCACCATTGCTGAAGATTATATAACTTTGATTAGAAACCAGTGTAAAATCACAAGCATCTATTGGCTGAAATGGTGACCAGTCGCCATTTCAGCCAATCAGATCCTTGAGATTTTAGACTGGTTTCCATTCTCAATTTTTTTATCTTAGGGCCATATCCAGCATACAAATTCAATATGACAGAAGTATTGGGCAGTTAATGAACTCTAAGCCAACACACTACAATACAATTAGACATCTACTCTGCCTGTAACAACCTCTTACACACACAGACATTATTCCAATGGAGTTTTTCTCCCTAATAACATCTCTTGTTACAGACCCTCCTAACAATGGCGACACTAGCAGAAAATCGATACCACCTCGCAACTCACTGCTTGATTAAGCACATCAGACTGTCACCAAAATTCACATTCAACAAAAATATATGTCAATCTGCAGTAGTTCTGGCCTCTCCTTAGAGAGTACTATTAATGCAGGAATTTACTACAAACTGCTCAGTTATCACAATTTTGTTCTAATATGGAAGAACTGGGCTGAAGGCTATAAAACTGAGATTGGAAACCAGTCTCAAATCTCAAGCATCTGATTGGCTAAAATTGCGACAATCAGATGCTTGAGATTTGAGACTGGTTTCCATGCTCAGCTTTATAACCTTCAACCCAGCATCAGATCAATTTCATATCTAGTACTCACAAAGAAATAGCATTCATAGCATCTGCTTGGACACTTTCAACAAGTGGATCATTGTGGCTCTATATTGCTCACCTGATTTAATTCACTACCATCCATATACTTGGAAATATTCAGTGATATTAAACAAAAATTAACTTTATTTATTGATATAAATTTCAAAGTATAACAAGATAAGCTAATGGTTAAATGATAGAAGAAAATAACAGACTTACCAAAAAAACAGCCAGGTGGGGGTCAGAAGGAAATTGTTTACCTTGATTACCAAATCAAAGAACTCAAAACATTTGGAAAATATCTTTTTCTCTGCAAATCAGTCTAAAATAGTGACATGGCTGATCTAATTTTTTGACCCTGATGAACCAGTTATAAATCTGGCCTAGATATCACCACTGTGATTGTGACATTCTATTTATGAAACAAGGTTTTTAGGTAATTGGACACTGATCAAGGTTTTTATCTTTGATGGCACAAGACTGACCTTGACCTAGATATTTTCAAGAAACACATCTGATTTCTGACAGAAAATGTTGTTTACAGTACAGTCACCAACTTATCCTTTGATTTGACCTTGTGACCCACTTACTGACCTCGGCTGACCAAAACTTGAAAATTGATCAGAATATCATTAAGACAAATATCACAATCCACTGATAATTAAATGCAAAATGTGGCCTATATTATTGTTACAAGGTAAATTGTGAATGATGGACAGAAAAGACCAACCCATTGCAAAAGCTCACTGACATCCTTTGGGCTCCAGTGAGATACATGTAATATGATCCAACGATACTGAGCACACACAAGTGCAACAAATCAGAAGTAAGTTCCGATTTAATAAAAATACATGTACTTTAAATGAATAACAAACTTTAATACAAAACAAATTTTATTTGCTTAATGAAAAATGTGGCCTCCACTGAATTAAAAAACTGACTAGCTTAAGTTATAATATGACCCTTTGATGACTACAGACAAGACTTAGCTCACTATTTATAAGTCTTTTGGCATAATATTATGTGAGCTAATAAACTTTGTAAAGCAATTAAAATGTCCTAAACTGACAAAAGTCTGACATGGACATAACTGTCTTATGCTATTTCCATCTTTTTGTTGTTTCTTTGTTAAAGATAATCTTATTTAGATCTGATTTCAAAGGACCAATTAATTTCTTAAGAACTCCCTCAAGTACCTGAAACAACAATAAGTATACATTACTGCAGTAATAAGGCATTTTAAGGAAATGACAGTTCAATTATCATTTAAGGCCTCCAATGAAAACAATGACAACATTTAGTGTATTTCCAGGTATTCTTATTAAAGCCAGAGTAGTTTTTATCTGATCTTTTCTCATAGAAATATTCCGTACAGAAATGGCATTAGGCAAGTTATTATTACATTCGCAATACAAAATTGCTGTTTCTGTACCAGCTAAAGTAAAACATATTAACGTTTTAATAACCGCATTCGTTAATAGAAGAATAGAAACCATGATGTTATGTCAAGAAGCTAATTGAAAAGACGATTGATTACATACAAACTGATAGACTATTTCTGTTAATGCAACTTGCAGTACGTTCTTGAAATCACTCAAAATAAAAGTACAGTAATGAACAGTGAAAAAAAATCCACAGCATCTTATTTAATGTCAAACAAATGATTTTAAAAAATTTTACAAATGAAAAAAAACACAAGAAGCAGTAAAAGATGATTACGTCCCCTGTGAAACAAATCTGCCTCCAATTCCTACGCAATTATCAGAGTCGGAATATAGACAGTTGTTTTGGGAAAGGACTAACATGATATTATATGGTTATTACCCATGTGTGAACAGTGTAGAGCCAGATCAACCAGCTAATCCATGCAACATAATCAGGATCTAAACCGTTTCACTTGTTGATTCATTAAAACTATTTCTACGAAGCAAACAGTGTAGATCCCGAACAAAAAGCACAGATGTGCCTGCTGATCTGGATCAACAATGATTGCACTTGATGTAAAACCTATATTATATAGAGTAAAGGATTAAAATGCAATAAGACCTGTCATTAATTGACCCTTACTGGAAAGAACATAAAGTTCCATCAATCTAAGTTGAATTTCAGACTGCAGCATCATTAACAAGAGGCAGTAGGAAACAGCATGCTCGACTTTTTGAAGTCAGAAATAAAGCAAGCAGAGATCCATGCAGTCTAATCAGGACAACACTAGTCACTTTTATAATCATCAGAAATTTCAGACCAGTGCATCTACATTGGTTGAACTCGGAATACATGTATAAGCCATATCAAATAAACTTAACCCTTTACACTATGGGATAAATCCATGGGCAAACAGTGTAGATCCAGATCAGCCAGCATATTTGTGGGATATGGCTGTTAACCCATGGATGAACAGTATAGATACAGATCAGCTGGCAAATTTATGCCATCTCATCAGGATCTGCACTGTTCTCTTTTGATTCCTTAGTTAAATTCTAACCAAAAAGCTCCCAGTGTAGATCCAGATCAGACAGCATAGATGTGCTGGCTGAGTTTGATCTGCAATGGTTGCCCAATGTGATAAAAGACAAATATATGGAGTAAAGAGTTTAAGATTAAGTATTGATAACCTTGACTGTATGATTGAAACCTACAATGTAAATATCTCAATAATGTCTTCATCTAAAGAAAATATACAACCTTCTGAAATTCTCTCAATATTAATATAATGTGTATGAATGAGAAAAGTTAGTTCTTGCCCACTGTAAACAATAAAGCTCACATCTGCAAATAATTAGAGTAAGTTCAACCATAACGCACAGGAAGAATGGTCAGCTTATCAAAATTGCTTTTTTGTTGTAATTTTTCCACATCAAATTTGCTGGGTATTTTATTGCGCTGTATCTCATTTTGCAGAGTTCATGCTTTAATGAAAATGATAAAAGGCTTAGTGAAATACACAGGGAATGGACAAGAGAGAAGTTTGTGATATTTAGGAAGTTTTCAACTTTCTGTATATAACAAAATTTCAGAAAACACAACAGAGGCAGAGGTTGGGGAATTCTATAGTAATTAAACCCTTTACCACTAAATTCAAGCAATAGACTAACCCACTTATTTATATAGGCAAGTCTTTTCAATGTTCATAGAAGTGTTTTACCGAAAGAGCCCAGGGCTGAAGGTTATAAAACTGAGATTGGAAACCAGTCTCAAACCTCAAACATCTGATTGGCTGAAATGGTTTCTCAGTTTTATAACCTTGGGACCAGTGCTATTTCAGTGATTTGTGCAAAAACTTACCCACACCTTCATTAACATTTTATTGACTTTGAAGATGTGGAGGTTGATCGCGTCTTCACTGGTTGCAAATATGCTTTGCATTTAAAACGTAAATTAAAAATGTACTAGGCTGAAGGTTATAAAACTGAGTTTGGAAACCAGTCTCAAATCTCAAGCATCTGATTGGCTGAAATGGCGACTGGTCGCCATTTCAGCCAATCAGATGCTTGAGATTTGAGACTGGTTTCCAATCTCAGCTTTATAACCTTCAGACCTGATGTGCTTCATGTGTCACCCAGCTTTGCAAATAAGTAATATTATTATTATCCACCTCATTTAGCATGATCATAGTTACCCATCAAAAATAAATGCTTAGGATTTCATCATGATGTATGAGCCTTATCAAGACAGTTGATACACACATGTAACAGCAACCCCCACTAAAGGTTCAGTACACACCTTCATGTACACAAGAGGGATAATAGGTTGCGAGAACACTGGGAGATTTTAAACTTTTAGGGATAAGTCAACTAGGATTTTGAATTTCTGTATGAAACACGGAGAGAAAATCTTCTCTGACTTACATGAAGCATTATCAGGGTTTTGTCATAATTTTACTGAATTATGGAGAAGTTTGCAGTAAACAGCATTCTTTCCCCATATAGTCTACACAAAGTGACTTCTCAGCATTCTTTCCCTACATAGTCTATACAAAGTGACTTCTCCCATAGCTCAAAGAAGGGAGAAGTCTGGTCACTTTTGGGAGACCACTTCTCCGAAGTCTCCCTCTGATGAGAGCCCTGAGCATAGGAACTTAGGAAGAAGTTCTTGACATTTGGGAGACTATTTCAGTCATTTATACAAAAACACTTCAGCAAGATCTGAGGTAATTTTCAGCAAAATGCTAAAGCTCAAAGTTAAACATGAAGGGAGTCAACATAATCTGACTAATGTCCCAGATTGCTTGTCCAAGACTGGGACTTTTTAATCTGGATCTTACCTGCAAACCTGCATGCTATAATTTCCAATTTCTACATTTTACCTTCTCCTCAATGGATACAACTGATTGTCATATTTGATTTAGAATCAGCATTGATATAAATGACTATTAAATCATCTGGTTCAACAGAAGCATGAGCATAAATAAAAATCAAAAAATATATGTGATTCAGTTGCATCATGTTTGTAAATGAAAATTAAATCATAAGTTATTCATTTGTAATATGGCAGGCCTTTTTCAGCAAGCCTCATGGGGCTGATATTGGGCCCCATTCCCAATGCCAGATAGCGAATAATTTTCCCAAAAAAGCCCAATTTCATGAAAAAAAAACAACATTTCAACAGAAATACCTTTTGCCTATAACATAGAACAAATAAACAGGAAACTATATAATCAAGATGCAATGAATTCCGAAAATTGTTTTATTTACTTGTGATTTGTGGAAACTGCATTCTGTGAATTTATGTATGTAACTTGTGTAAGAAACGCATAGAAAATTCCTAAATTGGGTAGAGGCCTTTTTACCCAAAACACCTGAAAAAGTCCTGCATGGGTATAAATGAAAATAATATTGTCTATCGTATTAATGAAAATTAAATATTATGTGATTCAAAAGAAGCATAAGTTACTAGGTAAAAATTGAAAATTAAGACATATGTGATTCTGTTGCCTTTTGGGTATAAATGAAAATAATACCATCTATGAATATTTATGAAAATGTAATCATATGCGATACATCCATAATGGATATAAAATTAAATCATATGTGATTCAGTTGCATAATGTGTATAAATGAAAATTTAATCATAGTTTCAGTATTAGTATTTGTTATTAATAAAAATTAAATCTTGTGATTCAACAGAAATGTTGGTATAATTGTGACATTAATCATAATATTAATCAAAGAAGCATGGATATAAATGAAAATTAAGTCAAATTTGATTTAGTAGAAAATCGTCAAATGTAAAATAGATATCAAATCAAAGTTGCCTTTATCAAGTAAAAATGTAATTAAGACACAAAAATCTAAGAATGATATCCAGAAATTTGATTAAATTTGAACAATCTCTACTGGTACCACCTCCTCTCTACTGGTACCCCATCCTATCCTCTGTGTTACAACAAGAACATTATTATATCCGCATTATACTAAGATTAATATACAAGAGCTGTCAGAGATAGCGCAATATGCAGATAATTTGTTTGGAGACAAAAACAGTTTTGAAAATAAATTAACTTTTGATATCATTTATAAATTTAACATGCAAGTCAATTCACTGAGAAGATTAAAACTTCACAACTATCACCATACATTCAAGCTTATTCGCAGTGTAAGTTAACAATTATTTACAATTCATAGTAGCGCTGTTTGTGCAGTGTGGTGCCTAAAAATCAGTCCAAACAGAATATAATCAGTTTCCAGTGTTACATAATGATGATCCCTATATTAGCGTTATCCTTGCAACCTACTTTTGGGGTTGTCTCTGCTAGCTCAATCAGTAGTGTACGACGTTATGTAGCTAGGAGCTGTCACCATACAGGTTCGATTCCCAGCAAAGACTTACAATTATTTATAGTAATCACATGTGCTGATTAAAAAAACAGCTTCAATCCATTTCTGTCTAAATACAGAAATATCAGCACAACAGTATGTCAATTTAATTATATTGTGTGAACATGTTTACCAGGAAAGCAGTTAAAAGTATGAAAACATTGTGCTCATCAGTATTTGTCCGAAGAAAAATACTGTAAATTAAGGGTCGAACCTGGTCGGACGAAAATGTAGTTATGATTTATATCATATTGAGAACATTTCCTCATTTACAGTAGGTTATAGACAGTCAAGTGACAGTAAAGTATGGTTTATCAGCAATCAGTTTTACAAATTTGATATAGTCATATTCAGACTAGCATTGATCACTGGAACACTATTTAGTTAGCCTTCATCTGCCATAATGTGATTAATGATAATATCATTCTTGGTTATACAAACAGAGTATCATGGTGTCTGAATGACTCTGATCAGGATCTACACTGTTCTATTTCAGACTGACTTTGGATTATTTTTTACCATGATATTACCAGCACAGAGACAACATGGATGTGCCAGCTGATCTGGATCCGCCCATCTGGATCTACACTGGTTGCACATGTTATGACAAGTATATAAAGAGTAGAGGGTTAACAAGTACTGTCTGTGTACATGTCGGCCGAATAGATAATTACATGCAAATCAGCACTGTTTCGCCCACAGGTGCTTGGAAGACGGACCCCGTTTTCTCCAAAATGTGTAAAAACTGGCCGCCCCCCCCCCCCCCCCCAAAAAAAGAAGAGGGTCTATACAGGGTCTACATTACATATCTTTTTTGTTTTGTTTTGATAGATTGGGATGGTTATCAGTCCATCCACACCGAGTTTACTATCAAATACCAAGTTCTCTGAAAATTCGTGTCCCGACTGTATATAAGTGGACAAGGTTAATAACCCCAACCCTATTTTGTCAAGCCCAAATGTAAACACAGTTTTTAAAAATCCTGTGAAGGGAAAAAAGTTTTCGCGTAGACTGAGTTTATACACATTTTGGAGAAACGGGGTCCATCTTCCAAGCACCTTTCGCCTAGTTTCCGAGCAGTAAGCATTCTAAAAATGACATTATACATCATTGGGTTTTAATTTTTGGATTAAATGATACTAGGAATCTATCAAATTGAGTATTTAACTAATAAAAATGAACATCACATTTGGACTGAAATGCATTTGAAACATGCTGATAATTGAATAATTGATCATTGAACTGGTCCATTACCAGGATTTCAACATGTTCTGAAGAAATTTGTCTATCTATCTTAATCAAACTAAAATTTTAAACCAAAATGAAAACAGATCGAATGGCCTAATTAAGTTCAATATTTAGATGGTCACGCATCACCTGTTACTGTACTCAAACCGCAGAAATTATCAAGGTAGGCAATTTTAAATCTGCAGTAGGCAGTGTTAGGCTTATGACAAACAAAAATAGCTTTTAATGTTAAGCTACATAAAATTGCACATACCTAGAACCATCACTTTGTACTTCAAATTAGTTTGACAAACTGTTAAAATACGACTGCTGAGAATAATGAAGTTATTGTGGTTTCACTAAGAACTTTCCTACTTCCGACTTCCTCTTAGACTGAGCGCATGCGTATTCATCCTCCCACGCATTAAAGGTACACGGCGAGAAGCCTGTTAAGTGGGATCATTGAGTTGATTATTTTATTGTCAATAAAAAGACAAAATTTCCCGGTTATCGCATTTTTTTAATTATTCAACTAAGTTAAGATAATATTTGATTATTAATTATCTGTATTTTACGTAGAAAGGGCCATTTCTGGCACATGTTCTACGGAGAGTGGAGTATATGGGACAAGTCCCGTTGAAGGGCTATCTTGACGGAAGACCTCTACTGTCTGCGCGTGCACCATTTCTTCTTACAGATGGTTCCAGTCAACAAGTGTTTTTACAAAGAAAGAGTTTTTAAATTCTTCTGTGTGAGCAAACGGAATTTTGAATGGTCTAGAGTTTTTTGAAGATCTATTTTCCGCAATATTTAACCTGGGTTAGAATATTCTAACCTATTCTAACCCAGATTTAACGCAACATGATCTGTATAGTTTTTGGGTTTCACAGTTCTCCCTTCAGGTTTTTTTGCCAAATCAATGTTAGGGTCCACTGCCCCCCCCCCCCCCCCCCCCCCCCCTGCGATCTTATAGAACATCACCAATCGGTTGTATTTGCGACGTTCTTGAAGCGTTGTCAGTTTTAAGGACTTGAGCATTTTTGTTACACAGCCTTCTTCTTTGCTTTTATAATCGTTAAGAATAAATCTAGCACATTGTCTTTGGATTTTTTCAATGTTGTCGATATCCTTGTTTAGATAGGGATCACAAATAATTTAAAACGAACAAGAGCAATGTATGCTGTTTTATGCGTGGTCCCCGCGACGCATATGACAAAATTGTATAGGGTACATACCTCATTTGTTTTTTTCCATCGCCGTACGATTTAAATTTCCTACCACCGTGTTTATAGCTGTGTATTAACTCGCTAAACTTAATATCCTCGACGTCGTTAAAATTTATAGTTCTGGCAATTCTTCATCATAATGCATGTTACCATAGCAACCATCTCTTCAACTACTTTCCAGCTAGTTATCATTATATTAAAAAGGAAAACTGTTCAATTCGTTTGTTTTCAAATCATTCACTACATTTACTGCAAACTTGTAAATGTTCGGTAAACAAATTTCAACGTAAACCCCAGGCCATACCATTTTCGGTATATTTCATTTCAAACTTCTCCCTTCCTTATATACAACGCGTTCCACAACTAATACACACGCACATCCTTCAACATTCAAGATCTTTCGCCAATAAAAGACAACAATATATAATCAAATAATTCTTTCTTTGTTTACAAAACAATCAATCAATGCATGAACTCTTACACTCAACATCAAACTTCCTTTAAATGTCGTTCACATATAACACATATGTGTTATAACTTATATACTTTTCTTGTTATTATTTTACTTAAAATACGATTCAAATGTAATAAAAGAAATGTCCTGTTTTGTAGAATCAACGTTGAACCGTCAACACAGAATAATTGTGCCAATATAAAATTGTTCTTTAATTTTAAAAAGGACCAAATGGTAGAGACATTCTGTTGTAATTTATTGAGTAACGACAAACAATAGGCTAATTACCAACCCTGTGAACGCCGGCATTGAACAAAGCTGCTACGGTATATTTAATATTTCGCAACTAAAAACTGAGAAGATCAATAAGTATTGATAGTTTTAACAAGTTTTAATGATTGCCGAAACATCAGAGGAGAAGCAACTGGTGCTATTATTATTTCACATGTGAAAGCACCTTTACATAAAAGAAACAAACATGTTTACACAAATTTAATTGAATTCCCGATTGCGTCCGAAGTTCAATATAAACACAATTTATGACTTGCACGGGCGAACAAAAAATCAAACATCAATTCTGGAACCGGTCGAGGGGACAGTACTGATATAAATGGCGAAAGGTTAAAATCGAAATGTAGGTGCACCGGTAATTTATGCGATGGACGTATAAAAATGAAGGTGCACCACTATTTGAAATGGCGCTGCACCGGTATTTTAAAGGTGCACCTGTGAATTTATACGTCCATCGCGTAAATTTATACGTCGAGCGCATAAATTTACGGATGCACCTGCAATTTTGTATGTAGGTGCACCTTTAATTTACTTTTGAGCCTTTTCGTGCGCCATACTGGTTCCCGATCCTACAACAGTAGGAGACTGCTAAGAACACTTGCTTTGTCATTATTGTGGTAATGGTTTAAATTAAAAGAAACTGATTTTTGAAATTTTGGCTAGTTATCGCCATTTGCAATGTTTGCGACCTCTTAACAATACAGGCAGATAGTAAACAAGTATACGCTGTAAAGGGTCAGAAGGCTAAACTTACAATACAAGAACATTCACTGTATTTATGAAATAAATGTATATACAGTTAATGCTGTAGTAGATCTTCTTGATTAAATAAGTAGTGTTGAAATAGACCGGATTTTGGTATACCAAACAATTAATTTTACTTTTGGTCCCTTTCATGATCAAAGCTTTCTAACCATTAACTCCGTGAGATGCGGCTTAAACACTACGTGCAACCAGTGTAGATCAAGATCATTCTGCACATTTTGTGTACCATAAGCCTGGAATTTAGGCGATCAAGTATTTCTTAAATTGATCTTTAGGAAGTCTACATCCCTCTATGAACTGATAATACAGCATCTCTCTCAATGCAGCAGGATTGAAAATTGACCGGTTTTAACAGTCTCGGGTTGATTGAGTCTGTTCATGGACAGTAATGGAAATACATATAACTGTCCACGCTGCTTTCCCCGGGTACTTAACAAGTCTTTAAATAATACACATCTGATTACGATGTATACCTAAAATGTATATCTCTGTCTTATAAATGATTAGATATTGTCATTTTCATAAATCCAATTTACTTCTTGCATATGTGGTCGATCAGCATATCTACTGTCACTATTATAATATTGGCATAAACAAAAATGCCAAATTGTTCTTTTTCTGAGTCGGATTTTTTCTTGAACACTTTCTTTGTTTTCAGTCATTGTGTATGCACTGTCAATGGTAGTACAGCATCGATTGTTTGTACTACCTTTCTCAACGGCTTATCAGTCGGTGCTATTTTTAGAAACTAATTTTATTTGACGATCACTGCTATAGAAAAATGAGAAATTATGTAACTAAAGTTAAACAAGAGTGCCAAAATGAAACAAAATACGCCCGTCAAAATGCTGATCATCAATGTTGCGTAACGATCCGATGAAAATTATTCGACTTGGAGAGCAGATACCGCTAATTGAGTTTTTGGACAATTCAAGGGCCATAATCCAGGAAAGCCTGGGGGATTCGGCAGGTTATAGAACTTGGTCGAGATATTATGCCCACCAACATATTCACCAAGTTTGATAAAGACCGGATGAAAACTCTTTGACTTAGAGAGCGGAAACAGTAATTTTAGACAATTCAAGGGCCATAATTCAGGAGTGCCTGGGGGATTTGGCTGGTTATAGAACTTGGTCGAGATATTATGCCCACCAACATATTCACCAAGTTTGATAAAGACCGGATGAAAACTCTGACTTAGAGATCGGAAACAGTAATTTTTGACAATTCAAGGGCCATAATTCAGGAGTGCCTGGGGGGATTTGGCTGGTTATAGAACTTGGTCGAGAAATTATGCCCACCAACATATTCACCAAGTTTGATAAAGATCGGATGAAAACTCTTTGACTTAGAGAGCGGAAACCATGTGGACGCCGCCGGCCGCCCGCCCGCCAACCCGCCCGCCCGCCGCAGGTGTTCCCATAATACGTCCCGTTTTTCAAACGGGCGTATAAAAACAGTCAATCCGAAATTATTTTTGAGATAGGTGCTATGGTGGACCCAAGGAAGGTGATTTTTGGAAAACAATTAAACCTTTCATAACAAACAAAGGGACAATTTGTTAAAAAAAATCTTGTATTAAATGAAAATAATGAATTAGTTTCGGACCAGACTGAGGTTAGTGATATCTTTAATGATTTCTATGTTAATGTTGCAAAAGATCTAGGCAATGGCAGTATGATTAGTGATTCTGATCATGTTAGTATTAAGAAAATTGTTGAAAACCATAGTGATATTGATGAGTTAATATTTAAGCCAGTAACAAGTGATTTTGTGAGTAAACAGATTAAAGGTATGAATAGTAAAAAGGCTACAGGCCATGATAATATATCAGTTAAAATGATGAAAATTGCATCCCCAGTAATAGCCCAACCTGTTTGTGATTTACTTAATAGATGTCTTGAGGAATCTGTATTTCCTGACAACATGAAAGTTGCTCAGGTGCTACCGTGCATAAGAAAAACAGTGTGCTCGATAAAAGTAATTATAGGCCAGTAAGTCTTACCAAAATAACGACAAAGTAAATGTTCTTAATGTTCAGTGTCTTACTGTTCACAATAGTTTGACAGATGACACATGGCGCTGGTTTTGAAAGGAATAAAACTCATTCATAGTAACTGCCTGCGCATACACGTATCAAATTCGTATTCTAGTATTTTGTAGAGGTGCATTGGCTATTTTCTTGTTGGTACATGAGTGCACTGCTACTTAATTTCATTAAAGCGTGTTGCAAAATTACAGAAATTCTGTTAAAACGAGCATACAGGGGTGTTCCGATTGGGAGTTAAGGAACCACACGATTGACTGTGAATATACCGTTTTGCGAGAGAATTTATATGGACGGGTTGGATATTTTTTATTATGATTATGGATATCCGGCGCCAACATCATAAAACTAAGATTGGAGACCAATCTAAAATCTCAATCATCTCATTTGCTGAAATGGCGACCAATAGATGTTGCCAAAATTGCAAAATTAATTATCTCTCAATAAAAAAGACAATGACTTACAGTAATCTTAGCTACTCTCATGTGCAGCCCGGAAACCTTAGATATTGGGACCAAAGCGGAATCATTGTTTCTCCTGCTTTATTTACTGCCAGACCAACTTAAGAGTCTAAGAACTATTCATTTATCGAAAGGCATTCATTTGAACTCTTCAACTGCACTTTAACATGGCCTTCAAAAACGTATAAAAGTTATTTGCTTTGCTGTCCGGCGGCGTCTCCGGCTGTGTCGTCCAGTAATCCCCATCTTTAATATGAAAGTATGAAAGAAATTTGAATTTACTCGTCCTGTTTACTTAATAATTGTTTTGTTCTGACGGTTAAGTTTTTTGTTTACAACAGATTTGTTCGAATTGAACGGATTTGTTCCCCGATTATGATCTGATTGAATAAACGCAAATTATTAGTTTTCAGCGGTGTTGGCTGGCCATACGTTAGTCTCAATAATTCGACGGCAAGCACAGACCCATTATCATACTGACTTTTAATAGATGTCGATCTGTCCTTAAGGGCGACCATCGTATATATATAGAAAAGCCCTTGTTGCGCACAAATAGTTGAGCTAGCCCTAATACGTATGTCTGCTAATGTTTGAAACAGTAAAGTTAACAACCCGTTAACCAAATGAGGAGAAACTAGGCTCCAGAGTTTGAATATTTTAAAGAATTTAATCAAGAATGACGTAAAGCAAATGTTAATGCTGCCGCAGAATACGGACAGTCGTTAGACAGAATTTACGAATTTCCACAGGTAGCTAAAATCTCAAAGACCGTCAAAATGGCTGCGCCCATGAGCAGGCAGGTTTTGAAAACAAAAATATATTCTCATTCTACATGCGTTTTAAGATGTTACGCAAGAAGAGTAAATCGAAGTATCCAGAGTGTTTTGACACACAATGAAGACGTTAAACATCCGCATTCTGCTGTAGATCCGAGGAAGAATGCTTACTTAGCGTATGTCCCTAGCGACCCGGTGCAGAGAAGTTTGAAATATGCTTCAAGTGGTGCCACATATATTTCAGGAACTGAACAGACAAAGCAGAGAGCAAAACATTTATTAAACCATTCAGAAGAGAAAAATGCGAAATCTAAAGTGCGTTTAGAAATTAAACAGGACAAGGTCATATCAGCAAACAATCATCAAAGTCAAAGAGAAAAAATGAAAGATCACAAACTACAAAAGATTGACGTTACATTTGAAAAACTTGATGAGACAGACAAGCGATTGGGGTAATTTTCCGTCTTTCAGTCACTAAGTTATTGATACTTTAAGGAGGCAAATGGCTAAAACTGGCTAAAATTTTAAATGTGAATTTCGGGAAAAATACTAATTACCACCTAGATTTTAGTGTAGAAATATATTTATCTATTGTACATATTGGAGATTGATCATGAGACCCGGAAGTAAGTTTTTCTTGAAAACCCTAACACTATGTTAACGAATTGGAACAAATGATTGTAGACCAGCATAATTGCTATTTCAGGTATGAATATGAGTTGTTTCACTATATTGTCAATGAATTTCAGAGTTCTTGTGCAACAAGTTTTTCTTTTGTTTTAGTATCTGCTTGGTAATTAGAACAAGAATAAGACTTCTACACTGAGCTTGCAAACATTTATAGTACATCCCCAGTTAAATACATTTCTTCACTAAAATCTAGTTGGTAAAGGTAAAGTTTCTTTTTTATGTGGACTTCCTACACTGAGTGGATGGAAAAAAATAAACTCATGTTCACCCCAGGTCAGGTGTTTTTGACTGGTAATGTTTTATTATTTAACAAGCCAATACATCTGTATGGGATACCACTCATATCCCATGGGTAACTAGTGTAGATCCTGATCAGAATGCACACATTTGCAGACTGATATCTATCTACATGGTTGTACATTATACAAAAGTCATATCCATAGAATAAAGGGTTAAACATTGAGGTGCAATTGGCTATTTGCAGGCGATTGATCATGAGAGCAAGATCGAAGAAAGATCGGTTGGAGCACAAGGAGATAGTTCTGGAGGGGAGAAACCTTATCATAGACGCCTTGAAGGCAGGTGCCAAACTAAAGATCCTGTACTTCAGTGGTTCCGAATCACTGAAAGAGTTCCCTACTGATATGCTTGGTGATGCAATGCTGTATAAAGTGCAGTATAAACATCTAAAGTTGTGGTCTGAAGTAGACACTCCACAAGGATTGTTAGGTAAGTGTGTTGTCAGATACTATTTTCTGTGTAGATGATGATCTATAACTCGATAATCAACATTTTCTTAAAATAATGTGAATTTATTAATGTTGGGTAATGGAGTAGGACTAATTTCTTAGAACCCAGGAAAATGTTGTTTTACCAAAAGCACAACGTTCAATACCCACAAATATAAATACATTCACAGTAAACATTATTAATGGCACATTAAACATTTAGATAGTACATTAATTATTAAAAGATTAGTTCTTGCTGTAAATGCTTGGTTGGTTAGGTCATATGCTGGTAGAAGTTTTGGATTCCCAGTTCCAGTAATGGGTTTTTTTGATATTTTCCTTAACAGGATGATATTTCAAGTTTTGTCATGCACCAAGCTTTAAGTCGCTAGTGTTTTTGTGGGAGGAGCATAAAGAATTAGAGCTTTAAAATTTAAAAAATCAGACTTCCTGAAATTTGCCAGACCGAAAGGCCTTTCCGGTAAAATTTGGGCCAGTCTGGCATGATTTCTTACATTATCAGACCAAATGTCAGATAAAATTTGAACTGCTAATTACTTTAAAACATGTTTCAGTGGGACAGAATTTGTTTTGGTCAGACAGATTTTCACATCTTGTCTGACCAAATGTCTGACACAGTGACACGTTTTTTCAACTTTCTGAAAGTCTGAGAAATATTTGTTTGTCTGACTACCATTGCATATTATTAACCCTTTACTTCATGTATGAGTATTTTTATCGCATGTGCAACCAGTGTAGATCCAGATCAGCTGGCACATTCATGCCATCTGATCAGGATCTGCACTGGTTGCTTTTTGGTCAGAAAGATCCTAATAAATCAAAAAGCAGTGTAGATCCTGATCAGAAGGCATTGATGTGCTGGCTGATCTGGATCTTCACTGTTCGCCAAGCAGTAAAGTTGTATCAATGGAGTAAAAGGTTATTATAGAACATATTTAGTCAACCTTTAGAAATTCCCTATTAGTTTTTTTGTTGTCCTCTTTAGATACCTCTACTCACTTACTATCTCTTGACTTTGATCTTTTTTTTGCAGGAATTTTTGAAATGCCATCTACAGGAGAGGCCTTGCAGCCTGCTGCTCACGTGTTACCGCTGACATTGATCTGTGACTCTGTGAGAGACGCTGGTAACCTGGGGACCTTGATCAGGACAGCGGCTGCTGTTGGCTGTCAGAAAATTATTGCTACAAAAGGTATGGAGGACATTTATAGACAAATTTCAAATGAATCACCTCTGTAAAATCATTTGTTAACTTTTACAGGCCACTTGGATGGCAAAAAAAAATTGCCAGCCTGGTCATTTCAACTGGAATGAAATTTTAATAGCATAAAATTTATTAATTTGCAAGATATTATGGAAATTCTGCATTTTATTTTTATTAAAAGAATTTAATTTAAAAGCAAATTCATTAGAAGAAACAAACATTTAACAAAGAAAAAATATTTTGTGGATTATGATTTTGACTTAAAAATATCCTGAATTATTTTCAACATTGAATATCTTGCATTAACATCCATGTTGATGAGGTTCAGCGTTCTCATGTTATTTTCAAATGAAGCACATTTATTATTAACTTTTAGGATGTGTTGATGTATGGAGTGGAAAGGTGCTAAGGTCAGCAGCAGGAAGTCACTTCCGGGTCCCAATCCTGAATAATGTCACATGGCCGCAGGTACCTGGCCTCCTGCCCTCCCCAGATGCTATAAGGGTGTTTTTAGCAGATAATAACACACCCACAGATGTCTTACAAGACAGACTTCGGGGCTCACTAGAGGCTGTGGATAAAATAGACAAGCTAAAAGATCAGGAGGACCAATCAGACGTGGAATCTGATGGAGAGGAAGATGCTGATGAAGATGATAGTCATGATGCGCAGTTGTCAAGGAGACATGAACAAAAGAAGTTATCCAAGGGGAATCACTATGAAGAAGACGGTTCATATAAAGATGTTAAAGTACTCAGCGCATACAGAAAAGCTCCTTTGGGGGTACAGGTGTATGACAGCGTAGATTACACAGATAAACATGCTGTGTTGGTGATCAGCGGGGAGACATCTGGAGTGTCGCTACCAGCCATGAAGCTGGCGTATGATCACTATGGGGAGTGCGTGACAATACCAATGGAAGGGGAGGTGGAAAGTCTGAACTGTGCTGTAGCTGGTAGTGTCATCTTGTTTGAGATAGCTAAACAACACAGACAACGGCCAAATAAGAATAAGGATTCAGTCAACCAAGTAGGTTGAATTTTCAGAAAGGTGGGAAATATATGTCTGATGTACATGTATTTCAGTAAATATTAATGAAATGATGATGTTGAAAACACTGATATAAATGGTTTTGTTTTAATTTTATAAATAACTCTTAAAATTGAGATATAGCTATGAATCTGCCACACATTTTTCTGGATCTTTTGGTACCTAGATGGAGAATGAACTCGTAGTGGAACACAAGTTACCTTGGACATGGAAACTGAATCGGTGAGAAATAAGCAAGAATTTTCAGGGTAAAGTGCAAGGAACTTTGTCATTTTGTATGGTTTTTTTTTCGCCAAGAAAGGCAGTTTTGTCTGTAATCACACCAAAAATTGAATTTCATTTTAAATTTAATGTCCCAAGACAAATGTTTTTGTCAAACAAAACACTATTACGCAGCAAAATTAGCAAAAATCCCTTATGGTAAAATGCAGTTCTGAAATATAAATGGTAAAGTGCAGTTGACTTTCCCCAGCTAAACATAAAACATCGCCGCCGTATTTCCCGGACTAATATGACTATATAAATAATGACCGACTCGTAATCAATTAAAGAAATAAACTGTTACATTTGTGAGACTCCTCAATATCAAATTCCGGTTTAAAACATGTTTTGTTTTGATCTGCTCCTCTGAAATTTGGTTTGTTCAGTTGTCACCGGCCAATGAAAAAACTCCCGTATTGCGTATTTTTCGAGCACACCCATATGATTCCAAATGTGTGCTCGTACTTACTTTTAAAATCACTGAAACTAATTTTGGTTATTTAAACCTTCTGAATATATTGTCCTGAATAATTTAGAATATGATTTTGATTCCAACACGGGGTGGGGGCGGGGGGAGGCGATCGCGCATAACCGTTAACGCGGGTGAAGCGAGAAAATTGTTCTGCAAACGTCGGTTCTGTCGATGTTTATTTTGACCCTGAAAAGGTAGGTGTCAGCTTTGTATCTTTTTTATTAAAATATAAAACGATTTTATTTTGAAAAACGGGGAACTTGATTCGATGCGTGTTGGATTTATCTGCATGCTGGTATAATATGAGACAAATATACCCAAACATCGTTGAGTTATGACGATCATTCCACCTCTAACATGAACGAAATTCAATTTGATGTGAAGTTGTTTTTTTATGTACAGTAATTAGTTATTTTTTCATCCTGTATCACTGCAGGAAGAAAGTATACATTCGGTTGTTTTAAGGAAAATACTAGGAAAATTTTAACGGTTGTGCTACTGATGTGAAGGTTGTGCAAAAGAACATTAATAGATAGGGTAGTAATCAATGATATCATTATAGTTGTTATTCTAATCTTTATGACATCATGAGATAACTTCATATTATTATGGCGTTATAACATTTATAAATTATATATTTATATAGTATTTTCGCTATGTATTCGTTCATTTTTAACCAAGGTCGGGGTATGATATAACTGTATTTTTGGCGTATTTGGCATAGGTTTAACAACAATGAAAGTCTGATTGGTGAAGCCTTCTTAAATATTTATTTTAGACGCATTGTCACTCACCCCCAAAAAATGCGGAAAATGTAAACTTTCTATATTTGGTTTCTTGGTTGGATATGTTAGGATGTATTGCAGGTCTGGATGTCATAGTCTTATCTTCGATATGCACCTCGCTTGCACAATGACAGACGCGACCGTTTTCTGTTTTGAACGGCATGACTGCAAAAGCAAGGTATATTGAAAATAATGGATGGTGAACAAATTGGTGGATAGTAAACTACCGATCAACGTCCTTATCAGACTAAGTTATGGGAAAATGGAAACAAATAAGGAATGGTTCAAGTGTGTTGATACTTTCCCTCCCTTACCTTACTTAAGTCGATGTCAAGTTACCTTAAGATATGTATATTTGCATATGTCATATACATATTAGATGTAAATATCAAAGACACATTTTAGAAAGAAAAAAACATCCACTACAATGCAGGCACATGTCAATTTGTGTTACTGATAAACACTCCTCACATTACAGTATGTAAAATGTAAGCAAACAAGCCAGTATTATCATTTATACATTCGGCATCCATTTTGAACTTCCCTATTTGGCGATCTTTGGGATTTCGTTTAAAAATAATGCTGTAAACGGACCGGCTAAAGTACTTTAAGCGTGTGATTCCAGTCAATAACGCTTATCAGTGTTCTTTTGCACAACCTTCACACCAGTGGCGCAACCGGTACCGTAAAATTTTGGCCAGCATTTTCCTCAAAACAGAATACAGATTTACACCGTCATGGAATAATCAACAGAACGGATACTTTGTTACTGCAGCGATACAGGACGAAAAAAACAACAACAACAGAATAATGCACGAAAATCGAAAAAAGCTCCACCTCACATTGAATTTCGGTCATTTTAACGGCAGAATGATCGTCATAACTCAACGATTTTTGGGTATATTGGTTTCATATTATACCAGCGTACAGATACATCCAAAAAATCGTTTGATATTTTAATAAAGACCAGACAAAGCTGACCACGTACCTTTTCAGGGTCAAAATAAACATCGACAGAACCGTCACCGGACGTTTGCAGAACAATTTTCTCGCTTCGCCAGCGGTAACGATTGTGCGCGTCCCCCCCCCCCCCCCCTGTGTTAGGCAGTCGCAAGAATCAAAACTATATTTCCGCCTTAGAGGTACTCGGTAACCTTACTGAGACTAGAGCCGTCCAAAACCTGTTTGTTATGAACATCCTGAATTCCCTAGTCTAAATAACGAAATGAAAAGAATTTCGAATGGTGATAAAAATGAGTCTTTCTTAATGCGACTATCAATAATACTATTTTATACAACTTCTGAAACTATTTTATCGTCGGCATGTTTTCGATTACAGTATTTGTTGCAACACACTGGCAACGATGTACATGAAATACATAAACGATCAATTTCAGGTGGATTTCTATGTTCGAATAGATGGATAGCCAAGTTTATGTTCGAATAGATGGATAGCCAAGTTTAAACCTTAAGACAAAAATGACGAATTCCATACTCGGTATTAATATTAAGATCACCTTTAATGACATGGTCAACGCGGGACTTAAAGGTCTACGAAAAGGTGAAACATGCGTGTATGTCGAAGTGACAACAAGAACGAAGAAGCTCCCTCCGTTTCTGTTTTTCTTCCACCGTTTCCTTGATGAAACGCCAGACTCCAGGTTCTTTGGTATAAGTAAGGAATCTATCAATTTCGATTGCAAGTTCCATTAACTTACAATGTGTTATGCGTATTGTTTGCGTTTGCCTGCCAAACTATTAAGCAGTGAGTAGACAGATGTGAATTCACCAACGCAACTTCTATGTGTTTGTCCAAAACCATAGAACATGGTTTTAATCCGCAGTCGCAAACATGAATTTTAACATACGATCTGTGAATATAAATACAGTTTATCCTTTTAATGCTTATAATTAACGCTAACTTAGATAGCCAAGGTCTCGCAAAGTTTTGACCAAAAGTGAAGACATTTTGAATAAAAGTTGGACAAGTTTTAACTTTCAAAAATATATAATGTGAACGTTTTTAACAAAACTAGGATGTTTTGGAGATTGGACGTTTTGGCTGATGAGTATAAAGACTCTCTTACACTGTTGACTCATATACATTCACCTCTGTTATAGGTTGGGACTACTTTTAACTATTTTTACTTAAACTATAAAAAATAGTTCACCAATTACATTTAAAGGTGCTTGGGTTTTTCGGTTTTCGTGAAAGATAATGAAGATTTCTGTCATTTGTTATACCACAAGCTTTCAAATTCATGATTATGACTGAATACAACGAAGCTGCTTAGATTGGTTAAAATCTTGACATTGAGCTTTTCGCAGAGGTGAAAAGTGAGTAGGGAACGGCAACTCTGCAAAGGAGATTGGAGCTTAAAGGACATCTGAACATCTCAACCACTAACCATTTCGACCCCTTTTCCTTTCTTGAGAAATCTCGACACCTTTGCCGTTTTCTATTTAGGTTATTCATTAATGGTCCGTTTAGGTCAAGGGCCGCTGCAGCCTGCAAAGAGATTTTGGCCTTTGTGGTTTATTATTGACCAAAACTATTGTTGTAAAATAAATAATTGAACATTTCGTCATGGAATTCTTTTTTCCTTCGTCGAAATAGAAATAAAAGAGCATAAAATATAATATTTGAATTAATAATTTACTGCTTCAATTCACTGCAGTCCTTACAAACAATCCGCCATTGTTGTTGTTGTTGTTGCACATTTTGCCGAATCATGACACCGGCGTGAGTTTGTATCTCTTCTGTTGATTGTCCATATCATAGAACGTTTCTCCTTTTTTTGACAAACCGTATCCCTAAGGATATATTGAAAATTCTCGGTAAACATGACGGCAGGAAGTACCGACGTTGAAATGAAAGATATCACCAGTCCTGCGAAAAGTGAAAAAATGAATGGTGTTGCCGAAGAAGAACCAACAAAAGATCCCGAGCTTTTGACCCTAGAAGGTAGTGAAGTTGACAAATATTTATTTTGCTTTAGAAAAAGTCCAGAAACAATGGTCTCTTCCTTTACTGAAAATGATTGTGATTGTGGTACTTGGTTACCCCACCCACTAATTCGTTTCAACAAATGAACACACTATACAGTAGCCAAAATATTTAGAAGTGGAGTCGTTTTTGAATCAGGTGACAGTCATCAGTGTCTGCATAATAAGCTGGAGATCCTAGGTTTGAGTCCTGTTAAGATAAGCTCATTCCTATTTAAAATACATGTAGGACTGTCTCCTCGACCGGTTCAAGAATAAATAATTGCTAATAAATTGTGTTTAAACATGAACATCGGACGCAACAATGGGGAAAATTAATTAAAAGTTTGTTAAAAATGTTTGTTTGTTAATTTTATGTAAAGGTGCTTTCAGATGTGAAATAAAAATGGAAGTAATAGTTGCTTGCCCTCTGATGTTTTGGCAATTAAAACTTTTTAAAACTATCAATACTAATTGATCTACTCAGTTTGCAGTTAAATATGTCGCAGCAGCTTTATTAAATGCCGCTGTTTGCAGGGTTGGTAATTAGCGTATTGTTTGCAGGGCTTTTTCAGGGGGTTTTGGGAAAAAGGCCCTTGCTCAAATTGGGAATTTTTTTTACACGGTTCACACTGGTTTTACACGGTACACACTGGTTTTACACAGGTTGCATACATAAATTCAAGGAATGTAGGTTTCACAGATCCCTGATCAAAAGTAAACAAACTAATTGTGTAATTTGAAAGTCCCTTAATCATATGGAATCTCTTTTTTGTTTCTATTTTATAGGCAAAAAAGTTATTTTTATTGAAATGGGATTTTTTTTCTTGAAATTGGGAATTTTTTTCTTGAATTTGGGAAAAATGAACCCTATTTGGCATTGGGAATGGGGCCCATTATCGACCCCGTGAGACTAGCTGAAAAAGCCCTGGTTTGTTGTTACTCAATAAAATACAACAGAAATGTCTCTGTCATTTGGTCCTTATTACAATTAAAGAACAATTTCATATTGTCACAATTAATCTGTGTTGATTCTTGATAGGAATCATAATTTTAAGTGAATTAATAAGCATGGATGTCGGAATATATTATTTGTGCTAAAGTTTTTCCCCAGAATTTTCATTCACCAGTTTCAAAATGTCTATCAAATTTCAAATTGGAGAAACTTTTCCGGATTATGATAGTTTGAAAGTAAAAATTGTTAAATACCAAAAACAAGAAAATATGCAGTTGTACAAAAGAGATTAAAGATCAGTTGCTGCAGCCAAAGCGAGGGCACCAAAGAAAAACTTTAATGAGGAAATTAAGTTTAGCGAATTAACGTTCAGTTGTATTAACGGGGGAAGGAAATTTAAATCATACAGCGATAAAAAAAAATAAATGAGGTATGTACCTTATAAAATTTTGTCATATGCGTCGCGGGGACCACGCACGACTATTAAAATGCACAATTGCAAGCCGAAATGTTATCAAAGTTTTGCACTATATAATACAATCAAAACACGTAAATTTAGTTATTACTCACATGAGGAGTTACTTACATTAGGAATAAAGGATCCCCATAAAAATTATCTTTGTTTACAATTTGTTACGGACTGAGTGCCGGGAAATCAGTCGTTTTAGGTATCAAAACTGTTTAGTATTCATGTGTCACATTTTTAGTTTCTTAAATGAAGTTTAAGTGTTATACTCACATTTGTATGTCACGTGTTCATCCTTTTCTCGAAATAAAAGATTTTCATTCAAGTTTGACGCATTGTTAAACATGTCTCTTAAGAACATTCAAGAGACAACTCAAAAGTATTCTTTGAAGACAGGTTGTCTTTGTTCACAGGTAAATTTGTGCTTAAAATCAGTCAGTGGGATAAATACAGTTCAACCTACGCTGACAACCAACTGAAATTTAAGACCACATGTGGATAAAGACCCTTTGTATTGTGCCACCGATTGATTTAAAGAACATATTCACCTGTGAATAAAGACTACGTGCCTATAATGACCACTTTTTTATTTCCACTTTTGGAGTAATGCGCTAATAATCCAGATGTATGTTGAGGCATTTTGTGACAGACGGTTGTAAAAAGATTTTTACCATACATCTAGTGCAAGCAAACAGACGCTAAAATATATAAGAATAATTGAAATGACTGAAGATTTCTCGCTCACAATCATTTTGATAGTGTCACTTACAGTGAAGGCTGTAGTTAGTTGGAAGATATTTAAATATAAGTTTTGACATAATGAAACAATGTGTCAGCCTAAAGTCCCTTCCTGCCGGGATATGTGAAATCAGCCCGAGTAATCGTTAATACGCATGTTGCTGTCAAAAAGTATGTGTATTGAGAAAAAAAAATGTTTTACAACGGTAAAAGTGAAAATAAGAGCAAACTTTTTATTTTTTATTTCATTTAAAAATAACTTGTAAGTTGTCATTAAAATTATCTAATGGTAGTTCTTATATGTGATTTTTTTCATTCTTTATCAACCTTTACGGACTAAGCTAACGCCGCAATCCCAATGTTTTACTGAGAAAACTGATAAAGTAACATAAACAAAATTATTATGATGTAGTTTTGTATATTTTAACACATAAAGTAACTGAATATTGAAAAGTTTGTTTATTTCAAAAACATTTAAACATTTTAAAACGCGATAAAATTATCGATTGTACAGATGTACCCACTTCCGTTGTTTATACCGGAGCCGGTCAAGGAGACAGTCCTACGTGTATATTCTCCTCGACCGGGCCCGGTCGAGGAGACACTTCTTAAAATAAAACTGCCAGTTTGTGTTGTCGCCCAGGCTTATTACCAATAAGAGCTAGGCTAGCTGAGGTGAATGCTTAAATCTTATGTTATTCTAAGTGATTTCCAGGTTGCACATGGGTTTCATCTGATTTTCAAGTTAAAATACAAGTTGTTATTCATGCAAAGCTATGCTGGAATATTTGAAGTTGAACAGCACTTACAAATTGATGTATTGTATTACACGTTTCTATACGTTTTACATCATACAGTTCATGCTGTTTTTCAGATGTGAGAGATTATGTCAAATATATTGAGAAGTCGGTGTCAACAAAAGAGCCCAGGTATATGTCAAGGGTTGCTAGAGGTATCAGTTCTGTACGTCACAGACTGAACAGCAATGTGCTGCGCCGACTTCTTCAAGGCTACATCCAATCACAAGCACAGCTAGCCATAAGAGATGACCTTGTTTCATATCTTGAGGAGGTAATTTTATTTACATGAGACTGGAAAGTTATGATTTCTTAAGAAATTGATATTACAAAATGTATATTGCTTTGTTGTTTATAGAAGCACTTACTCTGAACCTTAATTGTAGAACTTGTATTTTAAAAATGTCTCTTTATAACACCTCCACAGAGCCAACACCTTTCTACTAAGATGTCATTCCCATGCAACAACTTTGTTCCTCTATATTACAAATAGTTTGTTTTCAGTTTGCAGTTTTTAAACTTTCAGGCTTCTCATTGAACAAATTGTCTGGAAAAAAAATACTATTCAGAAAGCATGTAGGCAACATAACATTACTTGCCTTTTCATTAAGAGTTGAGCTTTGTTCGCGATATAAAATTCAGCAAAAAAAAAAAACAACAACACTGCAAACTTTGAATAGATATATAAAACATAGCACAACTAAATGCACTGCGTCCGAGTAGATAATAAAAATATTTGTAAATTGTGGTCAATTTGCAGGCAACTGTTCCAAATGGTATAAGTCCCCAGTTCCGTCCGAGATCTGGGAAGCTTGCTAGCAGTCCACTGATACCAGAGATAGAAGTTTATCTCCATCTGTTGGTGCTTATTCATCTCATTGATCTGAAGAAACTAGAAAAGGTTAGTAGAGTTTCAAAAGACAACTTTCATCATAATGCCCGTCGCCAGTTCTTAGCAACAGAGTATTGTTCACAACTGAATGTTTTCATTACTCAGACTGCATTTCAGAGGTTTCTCTTTTTTATACGCCCGTTTGAAAAACGGGACGTATTATGGGAACGCCTGCGGCGGGCGGGTTGGTGGGCGGGCAGGCGTCGTCCACATGGTTTCCGCTCTCTAAGTCAAAGAGTTTTCATCCGATCTTTATCAAACTTGGTGAATATGTTGGTGGGCATAATATCTCGACCAGGTTCTATAACCAGCCTAATCCCCCCAGGCACTCCTGAATTATGGCCCTTGAATTGTCCAAAATTACTGTTTCCGCACTCTAAGTCAAAGAGTTTTCATCCGGTCTTTATCAAACTTGGTGAATATGTTGGTGGGCATAATATCTGGACCAGGTTCTATAACCAGCCAAATCCTCCCAGGCACTCCTGAATTATGGCCCTTGAATTGTCCAAAATTACTATTTCCGCTCTCTAAGTCAAAGAGTTTTCATCCGGTCTTTATCAAACTTGGTGAATATGTTGGTGGGCATTATATCTCGACCAAGTTCTATAACCAGCCAAATCCCCCCAGGCACTCCTGAATTATGGCCCTTGAATTGTCCAAAATTACTGTTTCTGCTCTCTAAGTCAAAGAGTTTTCATCCGGTCTTTATCAAACTTGGTGAATATGTTGGTGGGCATAATATCTCGACCAAGTTCTATAACCTGCCGAATCCCCCCAGGCACTCCTGAATTATGGCCCTTGAATTGTCCAAAAACTGAATTAGCGGTATCTGCTCTCCAAGTCGAATAATTTTCATCGAATCGTTACGCAACTTTGATGATCAGCATTTTGACGGGCGTATTTTGTGTCAGTTTGGCACTCTTGTTTAATGAGAGAAAATAAAGCTCCAACTGATAGAAATTTAGGGTATCTGGGAGGCTGTTTCTCCCAGGTGTCCTTGCTCAAGCAATAGTTTGACCTGCAAAGGAACAATTGAGGAATGTTATTTATGCATGTAGAGCTATCCAGCTGCCAGTCCAGATTGGCAGGATAAGCTTGATCTGTTGGCGAGACTACCATTCTCTTGGATGCTTCCAAAGCCAGGGGTTTTCCTAGCCTTTCTGAGGGTCCGGCAGGGCTTTTCATCAGAAAATTGGGAAGAGGCCCTGGCCTTTCCAATTGGGAAATTTATGCACAATAATTGTTTACTTTGGGAAAACAAAATTAATTGAAAGATGGGTTCTACTTTATGAAATTGAATAGTAATAGGTATTTTTAACTTACATTTAATTTATTATGTACTTTATTTTCCAGACTTCAATTTTCAAACACTCCTCCCAGGAGTTTTAATCATTTTTGGACATCTTACCTAGCATTTTGGGAAGATTTTCTGCCACAATTGGGAAAAAATACTATATTTTTGGATTGGGAAGAGGCCTTTTAACGGCCTCTGTTATATAAGGATGAAAAGTCCTGTCCGGAAAACGGACCCTTTCCCAAAGCAAACCGACCCTTTCCCTATCCGAAATTTCTTCAATTTTTCCAATTGAATCCACAGACAATTTTCAAAACATAAGAAACAGTGTTAACTTTCGCTTTACGTTGTAAACAAGAACTGACTGCTTTATCTTGCACTATGCATGTGACGTCACAACCAGGTGTAAAATTTGATGCATACGGTATAATTATGTGTCTGTATGGAGAACATTTTGTCGATACTGGTCCGTGCCGAGAAAATGGACATTCCGTTCTGTTCAAAGAAGTTTTAACCGAATAAAAATTGTTGGAGAAAATAGGCGATTTGGAGTAAAACAAATCATTCATTTTCGCGATATTAACACTAATATGTTAACAAGTAAGGTCTCTCATAATAGCAAATACTACGCAAAAAAATTGTAAACGGCATTCAAAAGGCTGTTCGTCAATTGTTGACCTTTGCAAGAAATGGCAACAAAAAACACTGAACAAGAAACGTCACAACGTCAACAGGAATCTGGACAAATGAAGCAACACAAGGGTGTAAGTGTTTGCTTGTCTGGAAGCAGTAGAAAACAAAGAAAAAAATCTGTTATAGTCATTTGTTGACTTCAACAAATTAAAATTATTCCATACCTTAAGTTTTTTTATGAAAAAAAGCCTGTATGTAGGTTTTAAACACTAAACCACCATGAGTGAATAAAAAGTAAACTGATCATTGTAAAAGTTTGAAAAAAGGGGAAAAATGCATAAAACAATGATTTCAAAATTCCCTAAACTTGTATTTTTGCCGATAAAAATTCCCAAAATGAGACGTTTCACACGCCAAAATTTTCCCAATTCTGGCCAGGGTCCTTTTCCCAAAATGGCTAGGAAAACCCCTGAAAGCTATGTCATGTGACTTGACTTTCTGTCCTATCCATACTTGCTGAGAATCATTAGGAAACCCATGTTATGTATACTTTTAACGGACAACTGTTACATAATGTAACAAATACGCTGCTTGTCTGCTAAAAGAAATAGAATACTGAACAGGATCAGAAATGGTCGATTGCACTGCCATTACTTAAATATGAAAATGATAATATTAGCTGTGTAACAATGATAACAGTAAAACTGATAAAGAATTTCAATAATATTACAGCTATGGTCCACCAGACTACTTCTCAATAAAATTAAATTTCGTGAGTTTTATATTATTTCTGTAGGCTGTGGTATGCTCAGACAAGTTGATGCAGAAATTAGTCCATCAAAATAGACGGTCATTGGATATATTGGCTGCTCGGTGCTACTTCTACCACTCCAGAGCATATGAGCTTACTAATCAATTGGAAAAACTTAGAGGGTACAGTATGCTGAACAGTATTTGAGGAAAACATTTATGCTAATACATAGTATGGTAGAAATAAATGGTTATCAGTTGTGCAGTCTCACTGATATTAGATCTGATGACGGCCTGAAAACACTGTAAATATTAAAGCAGAGTGGTTTTCTCTTATAACTATTTTATAACAGCCAATCAAAACTTGATTTATAAAGCTTTAAGTTAGGGTTGAAAATGACCTGAAGATGGTATACAGTGGATATAAATGCAATACTGTGCAAGTGAAGTAAAAACTGAAAATGTTTCAATGTTTGTGATGAAGACATGCAGTACTTTTTTTCGGCTAATTTTACAGATGCTAAAAAGCGAAAGGATAATTACTGAACAAGAAATGTTTGAATACATGTATATGCAATGAAATATTTTGTCCGCTTGTAGATTTTTCCACACCAGATTACAGACATCTGTACTGCGATGTGACTATGATGGTCAGGCAACACTTCTTAATCTTCTTCTCCGAAATTATCTCAAGTATAACCTGATAGAACAAGCCGACAAGCTAGTCTCTAAATCCACGTTTCCAGAACATGCATCTAATAATGAGTGGGCGAGATTTCTGTACTATCTAGGTGAGTGAGAAAGGACTTCATATGACCAAAGTTAAAATAAATTCTGCTGTTCTAGTGTGTGTATCAGTAAAGCATTGGGACAGGTTTGTTTACAAGGATATTTCATTGTTCAGAAGTTTTTGTCAAATCACCTGTGTGAAAAAAAATCAAATATTACCTATTCATTTACTTTACATGTTAAAGTCTTTACAGAAGTAGAATTACTAAATCTTAAGGTCACCATTTTTTTTATTTTACAAAAATTAAATATTGTTAGAAATAGGAAAAATAAAGTCACAAGTCTAATTCTATCATGTTGTGTCACCTATCTAAGAAAAAATAATGATTTGATGCATCATGAGTCATTTACGTCAAGAACTGATATTGTTCCATAGCAACAAACTGCTATTGCTAGGAACAATTAATGCTATTTCTATGAGCGACGTTTTTGCTATTCCTAGGTACAATTAATGCTATTTCTATGAGCGACGTTTTTGCTATTCCTAGGTACAATTAATGCTATTTCTATGCATGACATTTTTGCTACATCTAGGAACAATTAATGATATTTCTATGCACAACATTTTTGCTACTTCTAGGAACAATTAATGCTATTTCTATGCACAACAGTTTTGCTACATCTAGGAACAATTAATGATATTTCTATGCACAACATTTTTGCTACTTCTAGGAACAATTAATGCTATTTCTATGCACAACATTTTTATTTGTAGGAACAATTAAAGCAGCACAACTAGAATACTCCGAGGCTCACAAACACTTGCTTCAAGCTCTTAGGAAAGCACCACAGAACACTGCTGTAGGCTTCAAACAAACTGTAAGTTATGTTGCATTTCATATAGGTAATAAACATTGGGCATATTGTCAGGTGAAACAAGTATATGCCAATGAAACCAGACCAATAATAAGGCATTTAAGAAATTTTTTTCATTAAAATAGCTATGATGAATTTAAAAGGGTTTAAGATTTGCAGGAACCTTAAATCAATTTCTTATTTGTATTTCAGAATTTCTCTTTTCGAATACTAAAACTCTTGGATTGGACATAACATATTAAATTGCTTTTCAAATAAAATTTCCTCTGGTGTTTTGAAGCATGAATTCTTAAAAGGGGAAACTAAATTAATCTGATTAATAGTTATTTTTGAGAGAACTACCAATTTATCATCCTTTTTATTATTTCCCTTTTGACATATCTGATATCGGTACAGCTTTAAAGGAGCATTCTTCAGGGCCAAAGATCATACAACTAAAACTGGAGACAAGTCTCAAATCTCAGTTTAATGATCTTGATGCCCAGTTCTACCTATTCTCATGTAAAACAAAATATGCATATCTTTATGTGTATTAGAAACTGATGCTGTGATATGATGAAAAGAAACCAAGTTTCACAGTTTTTGATTGTTGCAGGTTCAGAAACTCGCGATCACAGTGGAGTTGCTGCTTGGAGATATACCAGACAGAGCTACGTTCAGAATTCCTTCTCTGAGGAAAACTTTAGCACCATACTTCCAACTTACTCAAGGTCAGTTTACAGTTTTATGTTGGGTCATAGCTAATGTTACTGGAATTTAATGAAAGTATAATCTACACTGAGTATTTATGTCTCCCCCCCTCTGTTGGAGACATATTGTTTTTGCCTTGTCCGTCTGTCCGTCTGTCACACTTCGTTTCCGCTCAATAACTGGAGTACCCTTTGACCCAGAGCCTTCAAACTTCATAGGGTGATAGCCCTTATTGAGTAGAAGAACCCTATTGATTTTGGGGTCAGTAGGTCAAAGGTCAAGGTCACAGGGGCTCGAAGTATGAAAACCTTTTCCGCTCAATAACTCAAGTACCTTTTGACCCAGAGCCTTCAAATTTCATAGGGTGATAGCCCTTATTGAGAACAAGATCCCTATCGATTTTGGGGTCAGTAGGTCAAAGGTCAAGGTCACAGGGGCCCAAAGTGTGAAAACCGTTTCCGCTCAATAACTCGAGTACCCTTTGACCCAGAGCATTCAAACTTCATAGGGTGATAGCCCTTATTGAGTAGAAGAACCCTATTGATTTTGGGGTCAGAGGTCATGGTCACAGGGGCCCGAAGTGTGAAAACCGTTTCCGCTCAATAACTCGAGTACCCTTTGACCCAGAGCCTTCAAACTTCATAGGGTGATTGCCCTTATTGAGTAAAAGAACTCTATTGATTTTGGGGTCAGTAGGTCAAAGGTCAAGGTCACAGGGGCTCGAAGTGTGAAAACCGTTTCTGCTCAATAACTCGAGTACCCTTTGACCCAGAGCCTTCAAACTTCATAGGGTGATAGCTCTTATTGAGTAGAAGAACCCTATTGATTTTGGGGTCAGTAGGTCAAAGGTCAAGGTCACAGGGGCCCGAAGTGTGAAAACCATTTCCACTCAATAACAGGAGTTCTATCTCCCAGAGCCTTCAAACTTCATACGATGGATGTCCTTATTGAGTAGAGGACTCCTATTGATTTTGGGGTCAGTAGGTCAAAGGTCAAGGTCACAGGGGCCCGATGAGTGAAAATGGTTTCCTCTCACTAACTGGAGTTTTATTTTACCTAGAGCCTACAAACTTCATACAATGGTTGCTGTTACAGCCTTGAAGAACCCTGTTGACTTTGGGGTATTTAGGCCAGACTTCAACATCACAGGGGCCCGTAGAGTTAATATATATATATATGCGCATGTTCCTTATACCATAATAAATGACACAGGCTTCCGTTTCAAAAAGGTGATATCACTTCCTTGGCCTTCATTCAATAGGGCAACGGGGGGAGACATGCGTTTTTCACAAAAACAGATTCTAGTTTGTCAAGTGGTACCCTCTCTATGATATTTCCACAGCATACAGACTCTGTGCTCTTGATGAGGCTTGTGAATGAGAAGAACTCATTGTAACATAGCTGTCTTGAAATCATAAAAATCTGGGAAAATATTTTTTCATGGCACAACAGCAAAACAGTACCTTTATAATTGTCAGTTGTCATCATCCTTAAGATTTATAAATGCACAGTTGAATTACCTTCCTCATCCCCTTGTTTTTGGGATATTATACATGTAGATGTCTTGTATTTTCAGCTGTAAGAACAGGAGATTTACCTCGCTTTAATGAAGTGCTGTCACAGTATGGTCCCAAGTTCCAGAGTGAAGACACATATACTCTGATTATCAGGTTACGACACAACGTGATCAAGGCGGGTGTTCGAAGGATCAACCTGTCATATTCTAGAATTTCCCTCATGGACATAGCTCAGAAGCTGACATTAGATAGTCCTGAAGATGCAGAATACATTGTTGCCAAGGTAATGCATACACCTTAAAACCAAAACAGTTTTTCAAGCAGAAAATTTATTGAATTTGCTCTCCAGTGTTTGAACTTTATAGGTACATATAAAGTTTGTTGCATTATTTACAGCAGAGAAAGTACACCTTAACCCTCTCCTTGGCAAGGGCAAACATTGTAGATCCAGATTAGCTTGCACATCTGTGTGGTCTCATCAGAATCTGCACTGTTTGCTTTCAGATTTATTAAGCTATTTCTGACCAAAAAGTGAACAGTGCAGATCCGGATTAGACGACATGGCAGATACACTGGCTGCACATGTGTTAAAAGGCCTCTATATGGAGTAAAGGGTTAATGGAAACATTTTAAAGAACTAATTCAGTCTTATGCTTCTCTTAAACCTAAAATTTTGATAATGTCTTATTTGTCCTTCAGGCAATTCGAGATGGTGTGATTGAAGCAACAATTGACCATGAGAAAGGCTATGTTCAGTCACGTGAGACAAGTGACGTCTACAAGACTCGGGAACCAATGGCGGCCTTCCACCAGAGGATTACATTCTGTCTTGATATACACAACAGCTCTGTCAAGGTATTGAATGAACTCCCTCTCTTATAGGTGAATTACAGGTCATTGGTATCACCAAGCAGTATGAACTTAAGATGAAAAAGTCATTTACTAGGACAAAACAAGACAGTTCCTGCATGCGGTGACTGATACCAAACAAATATTGCATCAAAGATACTTGCAATCTCTGTCATTGAATATTATCTTCCAGGAAAATGCTGTTTGGGCTGTATTCCTGTTGACTTATCTTCAATGGAAAACAGTGCTGTAAATGTTACTTAGTCAGAAATTTTCAGCAATATTTGCTTATTGAACCATTGAGCTTTGAAGCATGACAGCACACTGTTCAAAATGTAACATTATTGAAATGTACTAGAGTAAGGTGACAGTTCCAGGCACTGATGAGAAAATGGGAATTCTTCTGCAGAACAGAAACAATTCAAATAATTGAAATTAGTTGCAACTAAGTTAGTTTTTTTACTGTTTTCTGAAATTCTAAAAATGTCCACGTTCGTGAACTGTTGACCAGTCAATAGTTTTGACTGTTTCCCTGGCGTGCTCTGACGTCCTGGATAATTCATAGAGGATGTATTATATAAAACAATAATTATGAAAACCTACAGACTTATAAAATGTTAGCGGTGTGACATAGTTAAAATATTGTTAAATTATGAAAGTTTAATTAATTTATTAACATATTTGAAAAACTATTTTCTTGTTCCTTTCTTCTTCTGCAAATACTGTTAAAACAGTTATTGATCTAGATCAGTTAATAAAACAGTTATTTCATATGTGATTTGGGAACTGTCAAACAGTTGACCCTTGGTGTCGGGGATGGTGTTTTGAACTGTTGCCCTCGGCTTACAGCCTCAGGCAACAGTTCAAAACACTATCCCTCCAACTTGGGCCAACAACTTGTTCCAAAATCACATATGAACTCTATATTCATATTTATTCTAAATTCTGTTTGGTAAAGGTGATGAAAGTTTGAAAAAGTTATATTGATTTTATAAATTGATTGCCATTTAATAGAGTTAACTTTTTCGAAGGGTGGGATAAAATAAATTACCCTAACAAAATTTTTAATGGAGGGGATGTTGAATTTTTCAGGCAATGCGTTTCCCCCCTAAGTCATACAACAAGGACTTGGAATCTGCCGAGGAAAGACGTGAGAGAGAGCAGCAGGAACTGGAAAGTGCTAAGGAAATAGCTGATGAAGACTTTGATGGATTTCCGTAGAAGATGGCCTCATAGCTGAACATCACATCAATTAACCCTTAATTTGCCGAACTTGTGAAATGAATTGGTCTTCAATTGTGATAATTCCGTGTATATATTTCACTAGATGCTTTTCTGATATGTGACCTGCTGTGACAAAATGGGGCTTACTGAATTTACAGTAAGTGTTGATTCTGATCAAATTGTGGACTTGCAGGGTCCAAACATTATTTAGACCTACTTGATGCATTAAGAATCCTTTTTGATCGATTCCCCTTTTTTTTGTGGCAGGTCACATACGATTGACAGAATAGCAAACAATGAGACATAGATAAGATTGCTTGGAAGCGTAGACAGATCTGGTCCTAAAACTTGATTTGCTGCCAACTGGAAGGGTTAACACAAGTTGTGCAATTAAATAGCAAAATGACATGGTTATTCATAAACTTTTGAAAAACATTTGAAGCAAGAAATATGATACAAGGAAAACTATTTAAAGAGACTTTAATAGATGAGGCTTAGATTACGTATGTCTGTATTCTGACAGACAAAAATCTATTTATTGTGCTCAGACAGAGATTTCAGCTTAAGCATTTGTTGACAGCAATTGTGAAGACTTATTGTTTTTGACAGAAAATAAACCAAACTCCAGTAAAAGTAGCTTTGGCTTAAAATCCTGTTCAGAAGTACATTTTAAAAACACTGACATAATTTATGGTGACTGCTATTAGTTAAAGATTTATAGTTTAACTTTTAATATCATTTCAAGAAATGTGCTGTCTTAAAAGAATGTAATTTGGTAAAACTTATAATAGAAAATGTTACTTCTTATTATACATGGAGTTACATCAATGTGTAATTGATTTTTTTTCCAAAACAAAGTATATAACAGAAGTGAACAATTATTAATTTTACGCAAAATGTTTTCTCAGCATTGACAATGGTTGTTTTCATATGCATGGTCAAAATTTCAGAACATTTAAAAAGGAAAAATAGCAGTAAGTCGATGCTAAAACCAGAAAAAGTGAACATTTTCTTTTTCTGAAAAAGTGGTAATCTTCAATCATTACATTAAGAATATATCAGACTTAAAAACCTTTGTGATTTACGCTGCTTTGAGTTCTTAAGCATGATAAAATCCTGTTCAGAAATTTGAACAGATTGTATTGAAAAAAAGGTTAATGGATTGAAACTTCAGACATGCATTCATACATACATATATTGACAATTGTTTAGTTGTTCTATAGCAACATAATTGTTGTATTTGAATGACATTATAAATACAATTACCATCTTCTCAGTGTTTTATTTTATCCATAACAATGTGTGCCTACCTATATACAGAGCTACCTCAATATTCTGTCTCACTACAAATTTCGATTTCAATTGGACTTTGACCCAGCGAGCGACCTTCACAAGACGCCGACCACGTTTGATGTCATGCGACAACTGTTAGAACTGCCGCTCCAATCAAAAGACGTTGCGTTCTACTTCCGAATAAGGTTTTGCTGCCTATCAAACTTTTGTCCACATGGGTTCATTCTTGTTCTCGAAATATTTTAACTAAAGAAATAACAAAAGGTGTGGTTTAAAGATAAAAGCAAACTGAAGGCAAACTTTCACGCTACTTTTGAATGGAAATATCATTTGCCGTGACACACGATTGATGTTTTAGTTGCAAGCTAAAATCTAACTGAAATCCAAATTTGTAGTAAGTTTCCTTTGATAATGTGCGCCTGTTAACTGGGTTGTTCCAGTCTGTGATGGAGTCGGAGATTAATACAGGGTGCCATAAACCAAATAACACAGTATTCACCTGTGGTCTATTCAAAATGGTTTTTCATAGGGTCTGGTCAGTCAGTACTCTGAACTATGGCTTAACACTACTGATATACTTACTTTGAATGAGACAACAGGTAGTTTTTTTAGCTCACCTGTCACGTAGTGACAAGGTGAGCTTTTGTGATCGCAATTTGTCCGGCGTCCGTCCGTTGTCCGTAAACTTTTACTTTAAATGACATCTCCTCTTAAACCCCTGGGCCAAAGTTGATCAAACTTGCCACAGATGTTCCTTGTATGAAGCTCTTCCAAATTTGTTCAAAGAAATCAATTCCATGCAGAACTCTGGTTGCCATGGCAACCTAAAGGAAAAACTTTAAAAATCTTCTTCTCTGAAACCACAAGGCCTAGAGCTTAGATATTTGGCATTTAGCACCCTCTAGTGGAACTCTACAAAGATTGTTCAAATGATTTCCCTGGGGTCAAAATTGGCCCCACCCCACGGGTCACTTCATTTTACATAGACTTATATAGGAAATCTTTAAAAATCTTCTTCTCACAAACCACAATGCATAAGCTTAGATATTTGGTAAGTAGCATTGTCTAATGGATGTCTACTAAATTTGTTCAAATTATGTCCCCTGGGCCAAAATCGGCCATGCCCTAGGGTCTTCTTGGTTTACATATAGTTATATAGGAAAAACATGAAAATCTTCTTCTTTAAAACCACAAGGCCTAGAGCCTTAATATTTGATATACAGCATCATCTAGTGGTCCTCTACCAACTTTGTTCAAACTATCCCCCTGGGGTCAAAAATGGCCCTGCCCCAGTGGTCACTTGTTTTACATAGACTTATATAGGGAAAACTTAAAAAAATCTTCTTCTCTACAACCACAAGGCCTAGAACCTTGGTATTTGGTATGTGTCATCATGTAGTGGTCCTCTACAAAAGTTGTTCAAATTATTCTCCTGGGGTCGAAAATGGCTCAGCCCCGGGGGTCACTAGTTTTATTACATAGTGTTATATAGTAAATCTTTAAAAATCTTCTTCTCTGAAACCGTAAGGCCTAGAGCTTAGATATTTGGTATAGAGCATCATCTAGTTACATTTTCTCTACAATAGCAGCTTAAATTTTTTTTTAATTTTTGACTTGATTTTACCAAACTTGCACACAACTCTTGCAACCATTGAGCAGTTGTTGACAGGTGAGCGACCCAGGGTCCTATGGACCCTCTTGTTTAATTTTGTAATTTGGATTTCTCTGTATGCTGGATTGGTTGTTCTTAAAAATGAACATTGACCCCCCCCCCCTCATAATTAAAAATATAAATACAAAAATCCCCAGTTCTTATACTCACAAATGGCAGATTTGAGAAAAAAAAGTAAACATAACTTAGAAATGGACAATGAAAATTATATCTAGCTATAAAAATGAAACGGTCTGTCTGTAAAACGTTCTTCTCCTTTTATGCATATCCTTTTATGCTAGTGAACCAATTTGTCTTAGGCCTTGCATGTGTGTTGTTGTTTGTTTAACAACTGAGCCTTTTCCTACACATTTTATGCACACCATGTCGTTTACAGATGAGTTCCATGTTTGCATGTACAAGTAAAAAAATATCTGGCAATTTGGAGTAAAAATTGGAAAGAGTAAGAAGCTCCTAGATTCCTGGAAAGAGAAACTTACTATTTTAATAAACTGCTATTTTGTTTTTCGACAAAAGTTCTTTCCTTTTAACTTTTAGAACATATCTCCAATGTAGAAAAGGGAAAGATGTTACAAAAAGTATTAAATGTTCTGTAGATGTTAAAAACATGGTTTCATAACGTTTGTCTCTTAATTTCCGCATCTTTAAGTTTGTTTCATTTTTATAATCAGTTTTAAATCATATTAAAGAAGTACCAGTATAGTTTATTTTGTTTATAACTTTTCTAAGACTATTTTAAGCAATTCAGTTTGGAGCACTTTTAGTTGTCAAAGTCAAATAAACACGTCTCTGTTCTAAAACAACATTGTGAATTTGCATATTTAATCCCTAGTCAGTTGTTTAAAACATCACTGCTACACTCAAAACAGCAAATCTTTAACCCCTTGCAGTGTTTTTCTTATCTTCAAAAGGACCTATCTCACACCCCTAGCTGTTAAGACCTTTATCTTGCTAATGAGATTATGTAACATGGTCATAAAACACCTGGACCTTCACTCAATAAGGATAATGTGAAAACTTAAAAGTGATTGACTGAACACTGATGAGAGTGTTTGAAGCTGGAACTACACAATTGCAAGGACACAAGCTTTGTATTAGGGTGACTGTATATCAGTAGCCCTCAATTGCTAAATAATCATCCTGTTCATTGATCTTGCAGCGCTGGAAAAATATGGTATCCTGAAATGCAGACACGGGCTACTGAATGCTTGTCTGAAATCTAGCCCCTGACAAGTCATTAATCGATATATGAAAAAGTTAAAGCAGCATTACTTCCATTTAACCGGCTCTCATATGAAATATTACATGTATTTGGAACTATAGGCACAAATATGCAGCATTAGTTCGGGCTAATAAAATTTTAATTTACTAAAATAAATTTGGTCCGCGCGACTAAAAACGAAAGTAAGATTTCCGAAACATCACAGAAATCGAGATCTCGCATGAAGTGGTCTCTTCGTCGGTGCTAAATATAGCTCCATTATATTTAGCTTCTGAAAAGTTTGTTAACTATAATTTAACAATATCATTGAAAATCCCGTCTATAAGAAAGTATTTGATCGGACCTTTTGTGTTCTGTTAGAGAGTTTATATATTGGAGTCTATATGGACAAATATGATTTTTCAATAGTATATTCTTACTTAAGTTTAGGGCTGGGGCTTTAAAACTGGTATAAACCATAGCTACATCTTCAGGTGACTTTAATGTCATGAAATAACAGAGTATGAAAACAGAAATGATAACAGGTCTGCAATTTAAATTTTCACAAACAATGGTTAAAGTAAAGAAAACTTTCAAGATTCAAGCAGGTGTGTGTGTTACATACAGACAGCCCCTTCAGTTGGTGGCTTCCTCTGAATATAAAATACTGCTGTTAAAAACAATTTAACCTTTTTCTTGATATATACGCATTTTTACGCATGTGGGACCAGTGTAGATCTAGATCAACCAGCACATCCATGCCGTCTGATCTGGATCTGCACTGGTTGCATTTGGTAAGAAATAATCTAATGAATCAAAAAGCGAACAGTTTATATCCAGATCAGACGGCATAGATGTTCCGGGTGATCTGGATCTAAACTGTTCGCCCTAGCAATAAAGATGTATCTATAAGGAAAGGGTTAATACCACTGAATTCCTTGATGGTCACTGATAAGCCACAACCAAAGGGTTAAGCTTCATAGTCTAACATTAACCTTGAGATTAAACATCCCATATCCAACTCTAACCGAAGGGTTCACTGTCTAACTCTAACAGGGTTTAACATCTTCAGTGTCCATCTCCAACCACTGAGTTAATCCAAGATTTACATTATAAATAAATTACATAAATCCTCTGGCAAGAGAACTGACTGGTTCATATCGTTAGTGGAAAGTTGCAACATAGTTTATGAAGTCTTTGGAAGTCTGTACACTCCTCCAGAATAAGCCAGAAGCTGTTCCTTTACTTTATTGTCCAGAAAATGCTTCAGTTCATGAATAGTTATCTCCCCTGACGTCCCTTGCATGGCGAACATGCGTAACATACTGTGTATACGTTCCAAGGGCAGTGACTCTAGGTTTGAAAGCATACCAACAATGTACGACCAAAAAACCTGCAATTGTTATACATATATATCATTTTTGTAACATTCATACATAGAAGACTAGGTACATGTATATAGTTAATACCAATGTCATTTTGCAATGCGAAAACATAATTTTCATAAAATTCTTGACAAAACATATAGAATAAACTTCGTAACATTCCCATGGGAGTCAATATCAGCTACAAGCAATTCATGTTCAAGAAAACATTTTCAGTATAGGACATTTATGTTCTAATAGCACTAACTGTTTGAGCTGCAAACAGAGGGCTGACTTTCAAAATTTGATAAATGAAACATCAGTTTGTATAGAACCACTACAGTGGACCTCAGTTCAAAGTCTTTTTCTAATAAGGCTTTTAGTAAATTTAAGTTGGAGTAGCAGGGATTTAACTCATAATCCTTGAACTCGAAGGTTTAGATGTGTTAACCACTGAGCCATTCATCCACTTCTTATGATTAAAAAAAGCAACAAAATCCCCCAAACCCCATAAACATGAAGGACCAATACTTGAAGCTCCTCCTCTTTTTGTGCATGGGCAGATGCCATAGCAGACTCCGCCTCCTCATCCTCTGCCATCATGATGTCATGACTCCGCCCCTTGTGTTCTTCCACCAATAGGAATGTGTCAGGCTGATCCTCCTTCAGAAGACCTTGGCTCTGCCAGTAAGCAATCTTTCTTCTCAGAGCAGTGGCTGGTACTTGTAGGGTACTACTTAAATCATCTACTGTCCATCTCTCTAACAAAACACAACACAGCACAATTAAATGGCAGATTAAGCAAAGCTCAGTAAAACAAAGTGAAATATTACAAAATTATTATAGGTAAAAATTCAACAAAAACCTAATTAAACTATTGAATAGATTATGGTTGGACCATAATAACAACAAAATCTGGGATAAGGGATAAGGCTGAATGTGGCTTAAAACATTTCAATATAAAAAATTGCAAACAGACACTGGTGTTGAATGTTTGATGTTATTTCTGTTCATGTTTGAAAATAAATGCTACCAGAACAGATTAATAATAAGCTCTACAGCTACCAGCAGTCATCAACCTTCATCTTCATCATAGAACATGTAGAACTTATGTAAGTATCTTTTGCATTGGTTCAGTTGTCCTTTAACAGTGATTCATGAGTCTTCAAAAAATGTTATATCTTGACATTGATAAATGCACACCATAATGTCTTAACTTAGGGCTTGATGGGGGTCATTAATCTCTTTTGAGATATTCTCGTGAATATGACTTTGTGTATATCCGATTGGCCCAGCACATCTAATCAGGATCTACACTGCTTGCTTTAAGATTTCTTAGGTTATGTCTGAACAAGAACCAAATGGTGTGGATCCAGATCAGATTGCATAGGCCATATGGATGTACAGGCTGATCTGAATCAACAATGACCCCCATACAGATTATAAGCCATATCCCTTGGCATAAAGCGTTATACTTCATAACATATGCCCTAAAACACTGCATGAGGTCTTCCTAAAAAGTTATTCTTTATCAAGCAAACAATCTATCTGAGGGTAAATAGAGATCATCATACCTTGTTCTTGAAACTGCATGATGATGGCAGCATGGACTGGGGACACATTGAAATTCAATGTTCGATCTTTTAACTCTACATCTATATTTACCAAACCTGCAAACACAATGTTGCATAATGAAAATATTCTTTCAATACAAAGAAAAATAGCACTTAAAAATCAATAGAAGTTGTTAGTTTGTTTTGTAGGCCATAAACGGAACCAGTCACTACAGAGGACTGATGCACTGCCCTAGATGGAACCAGTCAGTATAGTGGACTGATACAAGGCACTGGATAGAACCAGTCTAAGGACAACTGATACATGGTCATGAATGGAACCAGTCTTGAGTATTCAGGAATATAAAAATTTTTATGTTGTTTTTGCTCATATCAAACTCACTATCATGAATAAACACTGCACTTAGTTGTGACCCCATAGTGTAAATCTAGCATACCTAGATGAGACTTCCAGTTCAGTGTACGGTTGCCTTTCTGGGCTTCAAACTTGTGTGTGTACTCCTCAAGCAGCTTCTGCATGTGTTCTGGTAGAGTGACCTTCTCCTCTCTAAATGCTGGCCAGAACTGGGCAGATAATATCATAGCATTCACCTCTACATCCTGCAACACACGCAGAACTCCTGAGACCAAGATCATTAAAAAAAACTAACAATGAATACCTGTTTCAAATCTCAAGCATCTGATTGGCTGAATTGAAGATTTCAACCATCTAACTGGCTGAAATGGAGCCAATTAAATGCATGAGATTTGAGACTAGTCTATGTAATTTTGTGAGAATATGAGAGGTTATAACTTTGAGGTGATTTAAATTACTAGATCAACTCAACCACAAAAAACATTCCCATGAATAATAATAATAATTTAACAGTGTATTTTTAGAAACAAAAACTGACTGAATTTCATAAAATTTATTATAAGAATCAGCTTTAAATAATGATTAACATTCTACCAATAACTAGTAGATCACTGAAAGTTTACCTCAATCTCTCCTTTCTGTTTCCTTTCTTCAGTAATTCTTGAATTGATCCTTTTTGAATCTGCCACATCTTTAAGCATAACTTCACAGAAGTGTAACTGAGATTCTCCAAACCGTAACTGAAAAAACAAAGAAATGAAACTATTGTCATCTACTTAAGAAATCCTGTAAGTATGCCATCATAACAGATATGTAGCATTAGATTCTGAAGAGAAACCAAACCAAATGTACCAAACTGAACAAGCCTTGTTGGCAGCAGCACAGCTAGCCTGACATCACATACCCATGCATGTAAATAATTAGTCACATATTTGTGTGTACCAGTATATGTGAAAAACATTGACTGGTGTGGCACCAGTCAATGTTTCATCACATATACACACAAATCAGCTACTGTTGTTGTGTGATGTCACTGTTCCTCTTAAAGCGGCTTTGAAGTGTGTGGCACCCTAGATGCACACAGTTTTTTTTTGTCCACATCCTATAACTTCATTACTTTACACTTTGAAAAGCAAACATCTTTCTTGATATACTATATTCCATAATCTTTGTTATTAGTTTAGTTTAAACTTATTTATTGTACAATGATTGTGAAAGAAGTTATTCCAACTTACTTTAATCATGATAGATGGGTTGAAACCAGTTCTCACTCCAAATGTGGATAGGGGAATGTACAGAAGAATCGAATCCCTGGTTGCAGGATTCAACACCACAGTGTCTGGATCAAGAGTTCGACATTCTACCCTTAGACCACTTCTCCTTTTTGTTTGTTTTAAACACTGAATTTCTTCATTTTGAGCTAACAGTATACTAGTGTGTATACTTTTGGCCTATAAGTTTTGCTGACAATCTTAAGTTGTTATACTGTATTAAGTCAGAATAGGTTTTTATTTGGGTTTAACTTTTTAAAGATCTTAATGGGAACCTTTTATTTAAGCTGCTATGTGTTACCTTCAAAAGCTCCAAATATCTGATCTCTTTTTCTATATCATAGTTAAAATTGGTGAGAATGCGCTCCGCCAGAAGTGTACGGTACTCGTTCACAAATAGCTCCTTACTGCCGTATATGTTAACCAACATGCTGATAATGTCCGATGCTCTTCTACTGGCAGATGCTGTGGCTGCAACAATAATTTAGTTGGTAATTAAACACCAACAGACAGGTTCCAATATATATTTGCACACAAACAACAATTACCTACTTTATCAGATAGCAGCAGTCATTCTGTATGGCAAAATTACATATGTTTTGATTAGCAGAGCTTGTTAAGAATAACAGGTAAAAATGAAAATTTATTCTAAGACTTGAAATTCATTAACAGTCTATATATTGTGTGACAGTCTAGCATCTGTAAGAAAACTATTCTAAGACTTGCGGACCAAGATTTATTCTGGAGTACCCCCTGGCTAACCTGGATCAGCATCGACGGGGTCGGGCATCCACTTCTCCCAGTCTTTGTCTTCCTCTTCATTGTGAGCCGCCTCATCCAGCAACGGCTGACCTTTCACTAACTCCTCCAGCAGCTCATTGCTCCCGTCATCTGTAAGGTTAGATACTATACAGCGGACAGTATCTTCACGAGAACTGAAAACAATACATCTGTCAGGTTAGACACTATACAGCGGACAGTATCTTCACGAGAACTGAAAACAATACATCTGTCAGGTTAGACACAATACAGCGGACAGTATCTTCATGAGAACTGAAAACAATACATCTGTCAGGTTAGATACTATACAGCGGACAGTTTCTTCACGAGAACTGAAAACAAAACAACTGTCCAGGTTAGACACTATACAGCAGACAGTATCTTCACGAGAACTGAAAACAAAACAACTGTCAGGTTAGACACTATACAGCAGACAGTATCTTCATGAGAACTGAAAACAATACATCTGTCAGGTTAGACACTATACAGCGGACAGTATCTTCATGAGAACTGAAAACAATACATCGATGTCAGTCCTTATATTTGACAGTGGTGTAGTTTAAAGAAACATCAAGTTCAAACCAGACTTTCATGTTTAACAGCCAAAGTTCTGGCAGCTATGGTAAAATTTCTGAATCTGGAAAGGATTCATTATAACAGTTGTGTGTTCTGGGTTACAGTAAGTCAAAAGTTCACTTACAATTAAACTCATGCTTACTGGAGATACTTCAGGTCACAGTCTAGCTAGGTCTAGTGCTCAGACTTACCGGAGATATTTCCTGACCGGGTCACAGACCAGTTCTAGTATTACACCCGCTGGGTCTAGTGCTCTCAGGGCTCTAATGGCTGATATGTAGGCTGTCAATATATCTGCTGTGTTCACCCCTTTCATATAAACAAGTAACAACTGTATTATTTCAGAGGTCGCAAACATTGCAAATGGGGAAAACTGGCTAAAATTTAAAAAAATAAATTTTGGAGGAAATACTTATTGCCACCTAGATTTTAGCAAACAAATGTATTTAGCTAAGGATGTAGTTAATGTTTGCAAGCTCAATTTAGTCTAATTCATGTTCTAATTACCAAGCACATACTAAAAGAACAAAAGAAAAACTGTTTGCATGAGAACTCTGAAATTCATGGACAATATACCATAGCAACTGCTTGTCTACAATGTTTAGTGCCAATTCGTCAAAATAATGTTAGGATTTTCAAGAAATTCAAGGAAAATTTACTTCCGGGTTCTACTTATATTTGACATACGGTCCTTCCACTTCTTCACTTCAATGCTCCTATTAATTTATTTTGATACTATTTTTATTCTGTTTTCTATTCGATTTCACTATGATTGTGCTCCCACCTTGATTGTTTTGCCGTCCCAAATCAGCCTTATAGCTGTATGTGTAGATTACCTGGATGTAGCAGTCTCGTCTCTATGGATGCCTTCAAGGTCGCCACGAGATGACCTCTCATATCTGTCCTATCTAAGCATGTCTTCAGATCCAAAATGGCCGGCTCAGACTCAGGGAAATCTTAAATAAACACATTCATTACAAACAATTCACTGTTAAAAAGACCTAATTAAATTGCAATGAATAAAATAAAATCTTAATCACCATTTTTAAAATTTGAAATGTCATTCAAACGCAAATGGAGAGCTCTGCATATGAACTCCAACTTTTGGTGCCTTGTGATGTAGTTTATATTTTGATAATAAAAACTTTAAATAACCAGTTGCATGAATAACTGTTGCATCCTATTTTAACATCCTTCATGTACCATAATATAGTCACAGAACAGTATTAACCCATTACTCCATATATCATATACCACTTTTTACATGTGTGTGACCAGTGAAGATCCAGATCAGCTGACACTTCCTGTCATTTGATCAGGATCCACTGTTTGATTTTTGATTTATTAGCTTATTTCTGACCAAGAAGTAAATAGTGCAGATCCTGATCATGGATGTGCTGGCTGATCTGGATCTATACTGTTTGATCACAAAATAAATGTGTATCTGTGAAGTAAAGTTTTTAAATACACTCACCAATAATAATCTTAAACAACTGGCTAATCTGTACATTAGCGTATGTCTCCCAGAGAAAGTGGAGTAGTCTGCCCCTGAATCCTTGGAGACAGTCCGAGCCAATGTTAGAACAGTTTCTCGAGTAAACAAGCTTTAACCAGCCCAACACTTTGTTTTCAAGCCACTGAAATGTTCAAATTCAATCAGAATTAATAAATACATCCCAAAATAACATGATAGTACAAAACTTGAACTTTAAGTACAACAATTTTGCAAAGTGTAGAAATGTGATAAACAGTACTAAACTCTATCCAAACATTTTTTATGTATGTCTATCATCTTTATTAATTAATAGTTAAAACCCTTCAATGTATATTTGTTAAGAGCTCTCTATGGTTGTTATGCACTTTCAACTACAACTGTAGATGAGCCTTAAGATCTTACAGAAATGTTTTGAAACAGTAAGAGTAACCCAATATATCATAAACTTCTCAAATGTGCCAGCTGATATGGACCTTCAATATTTGGACATGCAAAAACTCTGTATAATGAATGACTCAGATATAACTAAACTGATTAATGAAGATAGCTTACATTTTCCAAAGTTTCCAGGTAGGCTGTTTCAAAGTTTCCGGAGCACGTGTTCTCCACATGTTGTTGTATCTGTTCATGAACCAAGGATGTTACTGATGTGCCCGACACCTGTTCAAGGACACCCACCTCATCTCTGTACAGAAATATCAATAAAGTCCTATACAAATCTGATATAATGACTTGTCTTTTGTACAGCCCGACAGAGTAACCCATTTCTATACTGTTTGCTGTCAAGAACCATATATGTATTAAACAACATTGAAGGCAGTCCTTTAATTATTAAATATGCTTCCTTATCACAGTCTATATACTGTTCCATATCTAGCTAATACAAAATGAGGGTTTCATGCAAGAATTTTGTAACTACAGTGCTGTAAAGCAGAGGTTACAGCATTCTGGCAGGCAGCCCTAGATTTCCAAAAAATATTACTAGGAAGAATGATAACCTTTGTATAAGGTTTTTGGATATCAAAAACTAGAGCTTACAATTTACAGTTGGTGGCATTGAACCTCTGCACAATTTGTTGACAGTTACAGTTGTCCTTGGAGTTCTTACAGCCTCGGCATTCTGTGGCCTCTTCTTCCTCTTCCTCAGCTGTAAATGTACCCAACATTCCATCATTTGAACATTTAACCCTACCCAATATATACAGGTTTTATTGCATGTGCCAACAGTGTAAATCAAGCTCAGCCCTCTCATCTGTGCCATCTGATCAGGATCTACACTGTTGGCTTGGTCAGAACCTAATGATTCTAATTTAACAGTGTAGATCCTGATCAGACAGCATTGAATCTGATGCACCAGCTGATCTGGATCTACACTGTTCAATCATGTGTAACAGCCTTATCACATGGAGTGAATGGTTAAGAAATATCAAGTAATGCATAATTATAAATGAAAAATGTCACTGATCACCTAAAAAAAACAATTTGAGACCAAATTTAATAATACACATCTGTTTTGGTCTTAAACTCATGTTAAAAATTATAAATAGTTTCTAGAATACCACAGAAAGATGAAGAAAAAAAAATCTCAAAGACCATTACAAAAAGTCCAAAATAAAATATATTATGTTTTTCTGAAAAAGAAGTTTGGTCACCATACCTTGTTCTAGCTCATGATTCAGATAATGAAATACTCTGAAAGCCTGAGAATAGAACTGGCCCACACACTGCTTAAACTCCTTGCTGGCTCTGTAGAACACAACAGCTTTATACAATATCCTCATCACCTCAGCAACTTCTGTCACTCCACAGAATGCCAACATAGAATAATTCCTGTTTATCTCCCTTGGAAGACTCTCCAATGCATTAAGGCAGGGACTGTACTCATGGGAGATTCTGTGTAGATAGTCAACTGCTTTCAGCAGACACTGGATATTTTCTTCTATTTTATCATTGTCCAAATCTAGTCTGTGACAGTCTTTAAAAAAGTCCCAGAAGGCTGGTGACACCCGTTGTCGCAAATCTCGCTGTACTTCTTCAAAGAACCAGTCCTCAAGCAAATTGAGTAGGCCATTGTGGCTAAGTACACCTACCGCAGAGTCAAAGTCAGACTTTTCAATCTTCTGAAAAGAAAAAACACAAACACTTGCTCATCAATTTACAATGGGAATAAAGAAGCAAGACATTTTAAAATAGGACACAGTTAGCATTATCATCAGTAAGATTGTACTTAAGTGCTAGTATGTTTCTAGTAACTAAAGTATGTTGTACTAACTGTTGTCCAAATCAAAATTGAAACTTCTTGCAACTTGGTTTGATAATCTTGGTTGACATGGGTAAATCTGCTAATATGTGGGTTATTTGAGACAGTTTATGAGTAAAAAATGACAGATTCAATTTTTTCTGAACCAGGCATGCACTGCTACTCACATATTAATTATGTTGCTATGGGTTAAATTCTGTTATCTTAGCCAAATTAAAAAAAAATTAAGTATTCAGACCAAAACCTTTTAAGTATAAATCAGGTATCACATCTTGAGTTTTCAAGGAAACATATATTATTTATAAAACAAAAATTTCCAATTCAATTAAATAAACTAGCAGTCAAGCACCAATTTCTGGAACAAGAAAAAACTAGGTGAATAGTAGGGTTTCTTAATCGGACAAAAATCATAATCGATCATCGACAATAATCGAACAACCCTTTTTGATCAATCATCGATTATATAAGCTAAACATTTACAATAACAATGTACATGCTTTAATAAAGAAGAATTTTATTTATAAGAATTCTTTATTAATATTCTACAAACAACAATAATCATTTTTGTTATTATATTGCGTATTCTATTTTGCAAAAATGAAATTTCAAAATGACATTGTTAAGAGTCTTCTGCTTAAGGCATGCAAAACTTAGTAGAAATTCTGTAGAGGGTAATTTGTTTTAGAAATAGGGAAAAAAATAATTGGGGAGGGGAATGGGGTCAAAATTCAGTCCCTACCATCATAAAATGAGGACCTTGTATAGAACTACTGTATAAAAGGATACCGGTGTATTTTCTGGTATGAATAAGCACATATGGGAACCACACTTCTAGCCCACAGGCTGCAGGTATAGTAATTTGTAACCTTATCTGACATGGGCATAGGGTGTAGGCTGCAGGCACAGTCTTTTTCTTGAAAAACTTAGTGGGATAACATATTTCAAAGCTTATTTAAAACCAAAATAACACTGATCTATGTCACATAGCCAACACTGTTTTTGTTCTGATACATTGTGATCTCCCCATGTGAGCCTCTTAAAGAACAGCAAAGCGATGATCGATTATTAAACTTTGTCATCTATTATCGAAAATTGATCCTAAAAATGATCGATTTTCGGTTATAATCGATCATCTTTTAATCCCTACTGAAAAGACTTTTGAACAAGGAGAAATATTTTTTGTATCTTTTTAACGCTTTAATTCAATTTAAATTTATATTATAAATTGCTTTAACAGCAAAAATTAACTGAATAATTTTCCTCATGGCTCTTAAAATAAAATAAGAACAAAAGTCAGGCATTATTTTTATCTATCAAATTGCATAATAAGAAACAAGCACTTGAAGGGTTAGTATTTGCTCTGACAGCTAAGTTAGCAATACTGGTTTTTGTTTGTTTGCTGTTGATTTTGCAATCTTGCACCTAAGTTTATTTTCAAACATGTATGGTACATGGATTTTACAATAAAGAGGATGACATAGCGTTTATTTAAAGGTGAAGTGGGATAATTAAAAATAGCAGAGGTACACTTTTTCAATCAAAGCATAGTTCTCCCGCTATCTTTAAATAGTCTGGGAAGAACCCTTCAGAGAATTCTGCATATGCACAGTTAAAATAGGATTTTTTCAAAGATATTTTTCTGAATATGCACTGTTTAAAATAGTTTAAAAAGGCACCAACATGCATTCGCAGCATGTCAGTTTTAGAAAATTGCTGCGGGCAAAGAAAAAATATTTTGATATAACTTAAGAAGTACAACACACCTCTTGAAGCCATGGGCTTAAAAATTTCGAAGCAATTTCCCATGAATTATTTACAACTTCCATGGAGGCTGCCATATTGGATTACGAAAGTAGTGAAACGAAATTTTGGCAAATATAAAACTTTATAATCAGAGGTCAAACATTTAACATTAAGAAAAGAAACAATTTATTTCAATCATTACAATTTGTATCTATTTTTACATTTCATACGGTTCTCGTAAAGTCAAGTTTAATGTTCATGTTAAATATTTTCGTTCGATTCATTCTTTAATATATTGTACTTACTTTCATTTTAGAAGCCAACGTTTTAAAATGGTAAATATATTTTTTTCGATTACTTTTACCTAACACACAAGTTGTTGAGTCATATTTTAATAACGATTTCTTTCTCGTATTTACAATTTATGCTTTTATTATTTATATCCTGTTCTGAGCAAACTATGGTCATACTGAAATTCGCTCTTAAAATGTGTCGCTCTTGCTTTCAATAATGGATAAAAGCGGTATCAGGACATCTCGACCTTAAACATTTCGACCCCAACTTTTTGATTGAGACATCTCGACCCATTGCCATTTGAACTACTGATCTGAAGACACTTTAACCCTTACCTGGTTGGATCCCTTAGATACATTCAATAATTATCAGATAATTATTATGTTGAAAATCATTTTGGTAAAAGCATTTACATTTTACCACTATAAGCAATCCTAAAGAAATATTCTCTGACCAACTGATACATTACTCTTTCATGGATGACGAGTGTAGGTACATTAAGGCTTTCATGGCTGGGTAGTATAGGCACATCAGGTTTCATGGCTGGGAAGTGAAGGTACATTGGGTTGTCATGGCTGAGAAGGGTAGTGTAGGTACATTAGGCTTTCATGGCCACAGGTGCTTTGAAGACAGACCCCATTTTCTCCAAAATTTGTATAAACTGGCCGCTACCCCAACCTGCCCCCACCACCCAAAAAAACTGAGAGGGGAGGCCGGTTTTTACAAATTTTGGAGAAAATGGGTTCCGTCTTCAAAGCACCTGTCTTCATGGCTGAACAACACCATTTTTTATTTTCAGTCTGTCACATTACATACAGATCTTGGTGATTTGAAGATAGAGTTGTTTTGTGAACAAGTGCCTATAGCATGTGAGGTCAGTGATATTTTGAAAAACGTGTATATGGAAAATTTCTTTTTTAAGAAGCTGTTTTACATACAGACTTTTTTCAAAGGTTCATTGGGCACTGAGATTTTCATGAATACAATTTGGTTTAGAGTATTGCCTATTTAAAGACAAGTTGAATCTTTGCTTGAAAATTAATCTTGGAAATGGTTAAAAGCAATATTGTTATTTTAGATTTTCTTTTGGTTTTGTATAGAATTAGGTAAAATAAATCTAAATTAAATATAAATACCTATATTTAAATAAAGAAACAATTGTAACATTAATTCGAAACCAAATGAACTGAATTTTTCAGAACTTCCTTGCCCTGTGTGCCAGTGACTATTACAACAACTGTAAATTCCACCGAAACATCAAAGGCTTCATGGTTCAAACCGGAGATCCTACAGGTGCTGCTTCACTATCTTCATTCCTCCAAGCAGTTACTTCCCTTTACAGTAATTATTATAAATGTTGAGATTTCATGATTATTTGAAACTAAATGGTCTGAGTAGTAATAAAAGATATGAAAATTTATACATAATTATTTGAAAGCAGTGGTTGCTGCTATTGTAAGGTGAAGTAACCTCTGCAAGGAGTTTGCATGGACTCTGCATTAATCCATGTATACACATTTTATCATGTGTGCTAGATAATTTGGCACATCTGTGCCATCTGATACTGATCTATACTGGTTGCTATTTGGTCAGAAATAACCCAGTGAGTCTTAAAGCGAACAGTGTAGATTTCATGTATGTGCCAGCTGATCTGGATATACATTATTCTGATTGTTCTCTCATTGAACAACAGAAATATCCCAGGGAGTAAATGCCTGGTGTTTACTGTTATCCCGGGGGTTTGGGTAGATAGAGAGACCGTCATCTGATCATCAGTCAATCTCCTACTATAGTTAAGTTCATATCATAAACAAGTAATGAGAGACATCTGTTACACCATGTTGGCTACTTCTTGTTTTTGTTAAGTGTGTATTCAAAATAATAAACATTCATAACTGAATCTTCTTTACAGTTTTAGAATATTAAAAAAAGTACTTCATTGTGTCATATAATAAGAGTAATTTGATCTGGTTTTACATTTTAGGGACTGGTAAAGGTGGTAACAGTATTTGGGGTCGAAAGTTTGAAGATGAGTTAAGAGATGGTCTAAAGGTATGATATGAGTTGAGTGGAAAGCATTATGTGCTAGTATTTTATGGAGATTTAGCCTCATTTGCATGCAGTATTCTAATAATTAAGCATTGAATTGATATTTTATCACAGTCATCTGGGTATGAATATCATTTGGGTTGTTTACTGTGTGTATGTGAAGCCTGAACACTCAATTTACTAGATGCAAACATTGTGCGCTTACCAATAGTTTTTGTTGAAGCCATGCCCCCTCCTCTCCCACTATATGTTTTCCAATGCAAAATGGAAACAGTATGAAGAAAGTCTTCATATTGACTGCAAGATGAATGCAAAACTTCCATAAATTTTTATCATATCATAATGGAATTTCACAGTCAGCAGTGCTGGAAACAGTAATCTGACATCAAAGTGTAGTCATAAGTTGTGATGTATTCTACATTGTATATGAACCATTATGAATGAGAAATCATCTTATTGTAAGTTTCTCTGATACATGTACTTTAAAGCAGCATTACTTCAATTTAACCCGCTCTTCTATGAAACATTACATGTATTTGGAACTATAGGCACAAATTTGCAGCATTAGACTAGTTGAGCTAATAAAATTTTAATTTACTAAAATAAATTTGGTCCTTGCAACTAAAAGCGAAAGTAGAATTTCCGAAACGTCACAGAAATCGAGATCGCGCATTAAGTGGTCTCTTCGCCAAAAATAGGTGCTAAATATACGTCAACTATATTTAGCTTCTTAAAAGATCGTTAACGATAATTTAACAATATAAATGAAAACCTCGTCTATAAGAAAGAATTGGATCGGACCTTTTGTGTTCTGTTAGAGAGTTTATATATTGGAGTCTTTATGGACGAATATGATTTTTCAATTGTATATTCTTACTTAGGTTTAGGGTTCGGGCTTTAATAATTGAGCTTAGGAATTAAAATTTAAATCCACCAAAAAAAGTTGTATAATAAGTCCTAACTTAAAAGATAAAATAGCACATACCTTTGCATGATTTGCATAGGAAGAGTAGCCCTTGAGTTACTATATTTTAGTAGAATCTCTGAAGAGCCTCCTTTTATCCACAAAACAGTTTCCCCGGGCTGGGTCACCATCCAGATCTCACACATTGAATGGAAGATACTTATATTCCCACATAAGACAACTCTACCAATAATTTTGTTTATCCCTTTACTCCATTTATACTAGGGATGGCAATGAGTACTCTATCGATCGTCTGAGTATCGAATACTAAATAATACTAAATCTACTACTCGAGAACTCAGGATGTTTTTGAAATAAAAATGAAATTCATTTGTTTTGTTTTAAATTCGTATGATATATGATGTTAAAGAATTGGCAATGCATGCACCAATTAGGCACAATGTGCGATACATTTAATCCCTAAAGGTGACTCAGTTAACACTCAAGTACCAATTTTACTACTCATTGCCATTTCTAATTTATACACATTTTATTGCATGTGAGACCAGTGTATATCCATGTTGTATTTATGGAGGAAAGGAATAACCAGCACAACTCTGTGAACTTTCAAGTGAAATAAAGGTATAAGTGACAACAGTTTCTCATAAGAGGTAGCTGTTACCTGCAAATATGTCATTTCAGCACAGTGTTCGAGGGGTGGTATCCATGGCAAACAACGGACCAGACACAAATGGCTCACAGTTTTTCATCACGTACAACAAACAACCTCATCTAGATATGAAGTACACAGTACTGGGAAAGTATGTTGTTTGTGTTATTGCTTTTGCAATGATATTCTGATATATTTCTTTTTTAACCAGGTTTTCTTTGGAAAACCCTGGTTATTAAATTGGTGTATGTGGTTGGGCAAGCAGGTGTCAACATTTCATTAAGTTTTTTGTTTAAGTTCACTTTTTGTCCATAACCATTAAAGGTAGAGCTTTGAAACTTAACATAGTTGTCTGACATCAAAATAACAATTATGAGGTCAAGTCTCATAACTTTTAACTGTATTTGATCATAGTTATGCCCCTTGTTCACTTACATTAAAGAAGAAAACCTGTTTTTTTTTGCATTGCAGCATCTTCTTGTCAAACCAACTCCGTGAGAGATGGAAAGTTTATTTAAGGACTGATGTGAAGGGCTTCACAGTATCTTTAAACAAACCAAATGTTTTTCATATGCAGATTAATGCAACAATAATTATAACTATAAATTCTTTTCGTATATTTACCACTTATAATTAACTTAAGATTGTTGTATTCCACAAGAGTTCACAGGATCAGAGGGTGTTTAATGTTTTCCCTAGTGGAAAAAGCCTGTTTATTTGGTTTTTGATATTGTTTTAAATTGTTGAAGTCAAATTACTTAATAATCGTCGTATATAATTATCATTTGCAAACATTTTCCGTAATTTGGATGAACATATTTGATGATGACGATGAATACATTTTAGAAATTTATTTTTCAAAATTTTACAAAATCTTTATTACATGATCTTCTTCATGAAATCTACCATTTTTTATTGAAATTCTGCTATGGAAATAAATGTTTTTGGATATAAAAAGAAACTCATAATTTCTTACCAACAATCAAAACTTTTTTTTATTTTGGAAAATATATAAGCCAAAATATCCACTATTTTATTTTAGTGACTATTGGATCTTCTTCATTGGACATGTATAAATGTCTTCTAATCAATTTTGATACATCTCTTTGCCATATGAATACTGTAATAGGAATAATGTATGAATAATATAAGTAAAAAAACCAGGAGAAATTTTCTGGCTTGACACTTTCCGGAAAACAGTGACAAGGCCCCAAGGTTATAAAACTGAGAATGGAAATCTGTCTCAAATCTCATTATCACCATTTTAGTCAATCAGATCCTTGAAATTTGAGACAGATTTCAGTGTTCTTGCTTTGTCTGACAATGAGCTGAGAAGTTTTGTTTCAGGGTTATTGACGGCTTTGATGCACTGGATGAGCTGGAGAAACTGCCGGTTGATGAAAAACATCGCCCTGAGCGGGAAGTCTGTATCCGCTCTGTGACCATTCATGCTAACCCTATAGCAGACAAGGACTACAAAGTGCAGAGATGATGCTGTCTGCCAGAACAACATTATACGTACACATTCAGACCTGAGCTGAGTCAAGACTGCACATACTGGAAAAAAATACTCTTAAATTCTTGCGCTGATTTGGATATGAACAAACAGTCAGAGAATGTTTTAAGTTCCACTGATTTGTGTTATGACTGACTGAAATCTTATGCTGACGTTTTTTCAATACTTCAGCTCTACAGTGAAATGCCTGCGTGCAATTCAATTTGTGGTTTTAATGTTAAACAAGCCTGATATGAGGTAGTGAAGTAAGTATAAGTAAAACAAACATTACAGGCTTTTGTAAACGGATTTTTCAGGGCTGTATTAACTTGGTTGATGGCAGGTTGGGATATAAATGAACTTGGAGGGAAAAAAGATATGAATGCTACGAAAAACGGTTAAAAGAATTGAATATGTTGAAAGATTGTTTAGTTTCTAACTTTGTTGAAGAATGGCATTATAACTGGATGTACTCATTGTCTTGTTGTTTAGAAATGAGAAAGAAAAGAGAGATATGACAATGAAAATTTGAAGACAGATCTCAAAGTTTAATAAAATGTCAACAACTGTTTATTGCTTTCACTACCCCACATGACACTGATGGAAGCACGATGTGCATGCATTTGCGACGCCAAATTAGAAGTGCCACCGTTGTTTTTTACCTAATCTTGCACAGTTTCAAATTGCTATGTTTCTCCAGGCCAAAATTACAGGGGCAAATTGGCCTTTTTATTTTCAAACTCGCTTGACAGTTTGTTGTCATGCACACCTTTTATATATTTGAATCCAAAATTAGACTGTCCAATATTTCTAGGCGCTGTGGTGTTTATTTATGGCCCTGGTTTCTTCGATATAGCATACTACAGTACAGGAGCAAAAACTATTTTTAATTTATCAGAGTGTCTAAAATTATATAGCATTTCAAGGATATTATTGAAAATATTTTTGCCAATTTTGAATGTCGCTAATAGTCATTGGTATGTTCGTGTGTAACCTACAGTATAGCTGTTTTTAGTATAAACAATTCTACTTGTGTACATAAACTGATCCATATACATGTAAAAAATTTGATTGAGAGGATTCTTACAAAAAAGGCATGTTTAAGTTCAGATTGACTTGTTTTAAGAAGGTTTTTTTAACATAACAAATACCGGTATTTGAAAATCGTATCTCCATATCATGTCGTCAGCAAAAACACCGCAATAACAGGTGTATTGCGGTATAACGCCCACCCCCATCGGTCAGGGATGTGCACTTGTGTATAACAATATATAGCATGACACCAAAATAATTTCTTTTTATGTTTAAATTTTCTCCATTAATAATTATTGTGATCATGACAATACCATTGTTCATATATTAGTTTTATGAACTTGGGCCATTGTATAAATACTCTCGAAAAATGCTTTGATCTCCACAGTCAATCGTGTGGTTCCTTAACAACCAAATGGAACAACTCTATATGCTCGTTTTAACACATTTTCTGTTATTTTGCGACAACTTTTATGAAATGAAGTATCAGTGCATTAATGTACCAACAAGAAAATAACCAATGCACAAAATACTAGAATACGAATTTGGTGCATGCACATGTAGTTACTATGGTAGTCTCAATAATTCGATGGCAAGCACAGACCCATTATCATACTGACTTTTTTCGTTGTCTGTCCTTTACGAAGATCGCATATATAGAAAAGTCCTTGTCATGCACATATAGTTGTGCTATTACTATGGATGAGTTTTATCCTTTCAAAACCAGCGCAATGTCATCTTTCAAACAGTAGGAGACTCTTAAGAACACTTACTTTTATCATTATTATGGTATCGGACAGAAAAATATAAAACAGTTCTGGTTTTAAGACTGTAAGCTTACACTAAATATATGAAGGGCTGCGGTTGGTCAAATGAAAAAGTTAAGGGAAACCCGTAACATTAGATAAAAACAGTTGGTGATTTTCTTAAAATCTTCTCTACGGATTAGTATTAATCACTAAGATACCGGTAGGGAAAGCTTTTTGAAAGAAATGGAAATGTTTATGAACATGTCTGGGAAAAACGCCTAAAGAACAACTTCAATGAATTTAACAGAGGGAAGGCCGAACGGACGCGATCTTGACTCCGTATTCCTGTGGAAAAAAGTGATTCCCTATTGGCAGGTAGTAACGTATTCACGCAGGTTCCGGATTCAGTGTTTTATCAGCAACCTGTTGAGTACGAAACATCGGGAGGCGAAACCATTTCCGGGTCTGGAAAAGCTCTACGAAAATTTAGGGATAGGTAATTGTCTCTTAAATGTTCAATCTCTATTTAATAACAACAGCTTGGAGAACTCGAGCAAGTGAAAAGAAGGGAGAAAAAACTATCGCTTGATCGGGATTGGAACCACGGTCTTAGCTACTGTGTTGTCGCGCTAAAAATTAGCCAAAGAAGAAAGATCTTAAACAGTTTAAAGCTGTGTATCTGTAGGTTTTCTGTCTTCAAATCAACGGGGGCTTTGAAGACGGGCCCCGTTTTCTCCAAAATTTGTTTAAACTGGCCGCCCCACTCCCCCCATAAAAAAATGAGGGTCTACACTAGATAAACAGTGGATTCCTGAGAAGAAACTTGAAACACTCTCCACTTGAATGTCGTGAAACAGCATACATTGCTCTTGTTCGTTCTAAATTGGAATACTCGTCCATTATTTGGGATCCTTACCTAAACAAGGACATCGACAAAATTGAAAAAACCCAAAGACAAGGTGCTAGATTTATCCCCAATGATTATAAAAGCAGAGAAGAAGGCTGTGTAACGAACATGTTCAAGTCCTTAAAACTAACAACGCTTCAATAATGTCGCAAATACAACTGACTGGTAATGCTCTACAAGATCTCAGGGGGGCTGGTGCCGGCAGTGGACCCTAACATATATTTTGCAAAAAAAATGAAGGGAGAACTGTGAAACCCAAAAACTACACAGATCATATCGCGTTAAATATTGTGGAAAATAGATCTTCAAAAAACTCTAGACCATTTAAAATACCGTTTGCTCACACAGAACAATTTAAAAATTCCTTTTTCATAAAATCACTTGTGGACTGGAACCATCTGGAAGAAGAAATAGTGCACGCGCAGACAGTAGAGGGCTTCAAGACAGCCCTTCAACGGGACGTGGCCCTTTCTACGTATTCTTACAGATACAGACAGGAACACATAATTTGTTTTGTTTTGATAGATTGGGACTGTTTTCAGTATATCCAGATCAAATTCACTATCAAATACTAAGTACTCTAAAATTCTTGTCCTGACTGTATAAGCCAGTATAAAGGGTAATAACAAAACTTTTATTTAGTAAAGCCCAGAGTAAACACAGCTTTTAAAGTCAGAATCTCAAAAAATATTTCACTAATCTTACCAAATCTGGTATTGATCGAAAATTTAAGATTTCCTCATTTGAATTCTGCTGATCAATGGCTAGGAAATTAATAAGATAAGATCCATTTTATCACTTTTCTGATACCATACAAAAATATGTCCAAGGTAAAGAGTTGGGTTACACTATAGTATATATGTGTGAATTCTGATGGGACGAGCATTTAAATAGGAGCTATTTTTATTAAGAGAATTTACTGCTTTTTAGCTCGACTATTCGAAGAATATGTCGAGCTATTGTACTCACTTTGGGCGTCGGCGTCGGCGTCGGCGTCCCGCTTTTACGTGCAACCTACCTATATCTTAAAAACTGCTATAGCTACAGCTTTTAAACTTGGCACACTTGTTCATCATCATGTCCCGAGTGTGTTTGCCAAGAACCATAACTCTAACTTTCATTTTGATCAAATTATGGCCCTTTTTTGACTTAAAATTTCAGGTTAAAGTTTGCGTGCAAGCTACTGTACAAACTCATAACTTCAATACTACCTATACTACAGCTTTAAAAATTGGCACACTTGTTCATCATCATGTCCCGTGTGTGTATGCCAAGAACCATAACTCTAACTTTCATTTTGATCAAATTATGGCCCTTTTTCGACTTAGAATTTCAGGTTAAAGTTTGCGTGCAAGCTACTGTACAGACTCATAACTTCAATACTACTTATACTACAGCTTTGAAACATTCAACACTTGTTAATCATCATATCCCAAGTGTGTATGCCAAGAACCATAATTCTAACTTTCATTTTTATCAAATTATGCCCCTTTTTCGACTTAGACTTTCAGGTTAAAGTTTGCGTGCAAGCTACTGTACAAACCCATAACTTCCATACTACTCATACTACAGCTTTGAAACTTTCAACACTTCTTCATCATCATAATTCAAGTTTGTCTGCCAAGAACCATAACTCTAATTTTCATTTTGTACAAATTATGGCCCTTTTTCAACTTAGAATTTCAGGTTAAAGTTTGCGTGCAAGCTAGTTACTTTCATACTTCTTTTACTATAGCTTTGAAACTTAAGACACTTGTTTACCATCATGACCCTGACTATTTATGCCAAGATCCATAACTCTTTCTTTCATGATAATCAAATTATGGCCCTTTTTCGACTTAGAATTTCAGTTAAAAGTTTGCGTGCAAGCTACTGTACAAACCCATAACTTCCATACTACTTTTACTACAGCTTTGAAACTTTCAACACTTGTTCATCATCATAATTCAAGTTTGTATGCCAAGAACCATAACTCTAATTTCCATTTTGTTTAAATTATGGCCCTTTTTTGACTTAGAATTTCAGGTTAAAGTTTGCGTGCAAGGTAGTTACTTAAATACTTCTTGTACTATAGCTTTGAAACTTAACACAGTTGTTTACCATCATGACCCTGACTATGTGTGCCAAGAACCATAACTCTTTCTTTAATTTTTTTATCAAATTATGGCCCTTTTTGTACTTAGAATTTCAGGTTAAAGTTTGCCTGCAAGATAGTTACTTTCATACTTCTCGTACTATAGCTTTGAAACTTAAGACACTTGTTTACCATCATGACCCTGACTATGTATGCCAAGAACCATAACTCTATCTTTCATTTTTAATCAAATTATGCCCCTTTTTTGACTTAGAATTTCAGGTTAAAGTTTGCGTGCAAGCTAGTTACTTTCATACTTCTTGTACTATAGCTTTGAAACTTATCCATCATCATGACCCTGACTATGTATGCCAAGAACCATAACTCTTTGATTTTTTTCAAATTACTGCCCTTTTTAGACTTAAAAATTAAGGTTTAAAACTTTGTATACCTTTATTTTATCTTACATCATGTTTATTTTCAAAGGCCCATAACTCATCCTTGCTTTTTTATATTTGATTTTTGCCCTTTTCACTTGAAATTAGAATTAAGACTTATAAATAATTGTTAAAGGTTCAATGTTAGTGTTTTTCATATGTAATGCTATAGAAAATGTTTACAACAGATGTACTTAACATTCTTTGGTTGAAAGTGTTGAGTAATTGTGGGGTGGGTGGGGGCATATACTATACTATACCATACCATACCATACCATACCATACCATACCATACCATACCATACCATACCATACCATACCATATTATTACTATACTATACTATACTATACTATTACTATACTATTACTATACTTTTACTATACTATTACTATTACTATACTATTACTATACTAAACTATACTATACCATACTATACTATACTATTACTATACTATACTATACTATACTATACTATACTATACTATTGCTATGCTATGCTATGCTATGCTATGCTATGCTATGCTATGCTATGCTATACTATACTATACTATAACTACACCAGCTACACCAACACCACCACCAACAACATCAACACCACCACCAACAGCAACATCAACAACAACACCAACAACCAACACCACCACTACCACCACCAACAACAACACCAACAATGACAACACCAGCAACCAGCATACCATACTGTACTACACCACGCCACACCACTGTAGGTGGGCAGGGATAGTAAGTTGATGGGTGTGGGATCAGTGGTTTATGGGCTGGGTTGTGTAAATCCTAAAAAAATCTACAAGAATAAATTAAGTGTAATTTATTGAATTCCTAACTTGGATTAAGAAACTTTTGTTCATGTGTGTTTGTTGGAGGTGTCATAAACTCCTGAATCATTCCCCAGTTTAAATGAAGCCCAGTTACAATGTGCTTAATAATTCTGACTTTTCGAATAGTCGAGCTTGCAGTCGTTTCCGACTGGCTCTTGTTTAAAATATTTTATTGAACTGGGGGGTGGGGGAGGGAGCAGGGGCAGCCAGTTTATACAAAATTTGGAGAAAACATGGTCGGTAATCAAATTCCATGTTAAAATCTACATGGACTACATCAACTTGAAATGGGACCAGAATTAAAACCTTTAATCTATGCCTTACCATGCAGTCTAGCCCAGGCCTGCCAAAACTTATTCATTATAAATTCGGAAATTTTGTCTAAATATTAAGAGGACGATGATGTTGATGTTTTAATGTCTTGTTGCTGTTGCTAACTATGACTGTGACTAAACAAACATCATGATGATGATATTATGATGATATTTGTCTCATAATTAATATTCTTCTTTAAAATTATGTTCTAAGAATTTTATATTTCATGTATTTTGCCATTTTTGTTGCAAATGGTTAAAGAAATTTTTTCAAAATGATTTTTAAATATTTTTAACTTTCTGTTAAGACCTGTTTTAACAATATGAAAATGAACATGTATAAAAAAATGGATGAAAGCAAGTGTGGCATTGAGATTCCTATTAATGTTATGACACATGGTCATTGTATAGTTGTGCCAGATGCAGGTTGTCACTGACTATGTCCTGGTCATCTTATAATAAATAGGAAATGTGTGACAGTGATGTAGAATAAGTAATATGTTCATTGCACAACTTTAAACTTATGTATATTTTTGCAATTTCATTCAAATCCAGGGATTTTTTATGTAATCTGGAGATCCGGAGAAGTAACTTAAAATCTGGAGATTTCAGATTAACACCGGATATTTAGCAGGCCTGGTCTATCCTTCGAGTTACAATTGCCACCTGATATGGCCACTACTTCATAATTAGTAGAGTTCGGATCAGCAAAAGATATTTATTATTATGATTGAGAAATAGGGAGACTTTGGATAAAGGATTGATGTTTTCCTTATTTGTTTTAAATTTATTTTCAGATTGAAAGTTTCGTTGTGTGAAAGTAAAGAATTTATCATGAATGTTGAACATGAGGTGAAGCTTTTGATTGAAGAAATAAAAAGACTTGGTACAAAAGGTAAATCTCGGGACTTTTATTCGCAAGAACAGATTTGTTGACAGTTATTCTTAAATCTAAACTACCAAGAACTTCAGATCTGGAGGTTACTAGTATCAGAATTTTTTTTTATAAATACAAGGGATGATCCAAAGTAATATAGACTTTTATTACAGTATATATGTAATGTTATTAAAATGTTGTTTGTTGAATAAAACATTGTCTGCCGATGTTTATGACATGATTTCTCTGTTTGTGTTCAAATAACCAGCAAGGATACTTAGTTGACATGTTTTTTTCTTTAAGGATGGGGTGTGGCTTGGATGATATAAACTGGCAAAAAATTTGTAGAAGAAAATGTATAGGATGTCTATTTCTGATCTTTCAGTTTTTATTCCAGTTTCAAATTTGAGCAATCATATTGTTCCTTTTTAAAAAAAATTTGATTTTGGAAAAAAAATATTCAAAACTAGTAATGTGTCCATAGGACACGGATGCCCCCGCTACGCATGTTTGTCATGGTGAACATTTATACCAAGTTATTTTAAAATCCAATAAGTAATAACAAACTCACAGCCCAGACAAGAAAATTCTGGTTTTAGTAAATGTGACCTTGACCTTGGACCTACAGGCATGGGAATTGTAATCAACACAACGCCTTGTCATAGTGAACATTTGTGCCAAATTGTTTTGAAATCGTTCTGTTAATAACGAAGTTATAGCCAGTACAAGAAATTTCTACTTTTTGTAACAGTGACCTTGACCTTGGACCTACAGGCACGGGTATTGTACACAACACATCATCTTGATATAATAAACATTTATACCAAGTTATTTTAAAATCCAATCAGACATAATAAAAACAGAGCAGACAAGAGTTTTATAAGAAAATTATATTTTTAGTAACAGTGACCTTGACCTCTGACCTTTAGGCATGGGTGTTGTACCGGACACATTGCCTTATCATGGTGAACATTTGTGCCAAGTAATTTTGAAATCCCTCCATTCATAAGGAAGTTACAGCCTGGACAAGAAAATTCTATTTTAAGTAACAGTGACCTTGACCTTGGACCTACAGGCATGGGTATTGTACGCGACACACTGTCTTGATATGGTGAATATTTATACCAAGTTATTTTTAAATCCATTAAAAAATAACAAAGTTACACAGCGGACAAGATTTTTCCAGCACAATTCTATTTTTAGTAACAGTGACCTTGACCTTGGACCTACAGGCATGGGTATTGTACGCGACACACCGCCTTGTCATGGTGAACATTTGTGCCAAGTTATTTTGAAATCCCTCCATTCATAAGAAAGTTACAGCCCGGACAAGAAAATTCTATTTTTAGTAACAGTGACCTTGACCTTGTACCTACAGGCATGGGTATTGTACGCGACACACCGTCTTGATATGGTGAATATTGATACCAAGTTATTATAAAATACATTAAGAAATAACAAAGTTACAGAGCGGACAAGATTTTTCCAACAAAATTCTATTTTTAGTAACAGTGACCTTGACCTTGGACTTAGAGGCATGGGTGTTGTACGCGACACACCACCTTGTCATGGTGAACATTTGTGCCAAGTTATTTTGAAATCCCTCTTTTCATAAGGAAGTTACAGCCCGGACAAGAAAATTCTATTTTTAGTAACAGTGACCTTGACCTTGGACCTACGGGCATGGGTTTTGTACGTGACACACCGTCTTGATATGGTGAACATTGATACCAAGTTATTTTAAAATCCATTAAGAAATAACAAAGTTACAGAGCGGACAAGATTTTTCCAACAAAATTCTATTTTTAGTAACAGTGACCTTGACCTTGGACCTAGAGGCATGGGTGTTGTACGCGACACACCGCCTTGTCATGGTGAACATTTGTGCCAAGTTATTTTGAAATCCCTCTTTTCATAAGGAAGTTACAGCCCGGACAAGAAAATTCTATTTTTAGTAACAGTGACCTTGACCTTGGACCTACGGGCATGGGTTTTGTACGCGACACACCGTCTTGATATGGTGAACATTCATACCAAGTTATTTTAAAATCCAATAATAAATAACAAAGTTACAGAGCGGACACGATTTTCGAACATACACACACACTGACACACTGACACACCCACACACAGCCAGGGTGAACACTATATGCCCTTCCGCCATTACATGGCGGGGGCATAATTATTAATGTAAACAAATTATTTGGAATACATACTCATTAGAATTTTTGTAAGATATGAAATGTTCTGGAGTGTATAATATGAGCCTGTTGTTTCAGGTGATGATGGACTGTACAGTGTCACATTTGGTGTGATATTTGAAGATGAGCAATGTGCCAATATCTTTGAGGCGCTAGTCGGGACACTTCGTGCTGCCAAAAGAAAGAAGGTCGTCTCGTACGATGGGGAGCTATTACTTCAAGGTGTTCATAACAATGTTGTAATCAAGCTGTTGAAGGAGACTTTGTGATTAATGTGCAATCCTAGTAACATTTTTGTTAAGATCAGTTGTAATCATTTTTCAGTAAATTGATGCTTATATTTATGGGTAGTTGCTTACATGGAAATTTTGGTGCCTTTAATGCAAATTCATATGGAATGTATGATCATAATTGATATTTGCTAGTTTATGATACAGATTGTTAAGTATTTTGAATTAGGTTTTCAATGCTTGTAAATTTTATACAAACAGAAATAAAAAAAAACTTAAATCAGGACTAAAAATAATTGTTTAGTGTATGGTTATGAAGTAACGGATAATTTAATCCCATGGGTGACCAGTGTAGATCCAGATCAACCATGCTGGCTGAAATGTGTAGATCCTGATCAGACAGCCATTCATGCTGTCTGATTTGGATCTACACTGTTTGCTTCAGATTTATGGTATTATATCTGACCAAGAACCAATAATGTAGATCCAGATCTACTATGCTGGCTGATCTGAATGGAGACTGGTCTTCCATGTGATAATTGTCATATCCACGAAGTAAATGATGTATGTAGAAATAGTGAGGTGTAAAACCTTGGGATTCTGAATAAACTTTTATCTATTTATGCATACTATTTGTATTCATTTTTATCGCTTTGCATTGTGCCACTTGTGTTAGATAACACTGGCGTAAGATACATATAAAGAGAATTTAACCCTTTCCTCCATAAATATGCATGTGTGACCAGTATAGATCCTGATCAGCCTGCACATCTTTGCCGTCTGATCAGGATCTGCACTGGTCACATTTTGGTAAAAAATAACCTAATGAATCAAAAAGCGAAGTGCAGATCAGACGCCACGCAATAAAGGTGTGTATATGGAGGAAAGAGTTAATAGGACAGTTTATGTTGTGTGTCAGTTAGTTATCAGAATCTTTATGTATTTAGCAGACAGTAGAGTTTGGTACACTATATGATTTTCTATGCAATATATGCCAAAATAATAACTATGCAAGAAGTAGTTGTAATTTGTTTATAAAGATTTGTTTTATATTTTTCCACTCTGGTCTATTCATAGCTTTTATGTCAGTGTGGCAGACTTTCTGAAAGTTTAAAAGTGTCAGACTTTTGGTCAGACAAGATGTGAAAATCTGACAAATTACATTGGACCGAAACATGTTAAGAAGGTATTAGCAAGTATTAGGAGTTCAAATTTTTGTCTGACATTCAGTTTGATAATAAAAGAAATCATGTCAGACCGGGCAAAATTTTACCAGACAGTTCCTTTGGTCTGGCAACTTTTGGGATGTCTAATGTGGTCATAACTGTTTTTGTAGTTTAAAGAAGTACTCTAAAATTCTGATGTGTTCAAATATCATCTTTACATGTACTACTTAATTATCAACATTTAGTGCTTTATACATGTCTGTGATAACTCTTTATTTGACTATATTTTTTCAGAGCTGTGCTCTATTTTCAGTTTCGCGCAGATCATAACAGTTATTTTTCCACTTTATTTTTTCCCCAAATAATAATACTATATAAAATACTGTAACATACATGTGCTTTAATAAAATTTTGTTCATTAAAGTAGTTGCTTTTGACAGTAGAGGTTATGGTAATAGCATTCAACCATTACTTTAGAGTAAACTCTCTCAAAGTTTGCCAACAAAAATAATTCTGAAATTCAATTAAGTCATTAATACACGCTACATACTATTGGAAATCTGTAAATGCTGTTACATTTACATGTATTGATTTATATTTTTGGCATGAGGAAATCCACATTTCTTGATGTTTGAAGTTAATGAAGATAGCATGCTTTCATTAAGTTTATGATTCCATGTATGATGGACATAACATCTTATATCACTTTGCAATATGTAATTATGTGATTCCAACTTCTTTTATGCAATAAAACTAGTCCCTCCATATGTTTTAGTATGCCTTTTCTTAGTATAAATATCACTGTATACTGAACAAAAGAAACAAGATATTGATGGAACAAATAAATGATTTTGCTTATCCGTAGGTGGTGAAAGTATTTTTCATTTTCACTATTGTTGATTAATGCTTGGAATACTGAATTCTGCATTTGACCATTGAAAATCATACTTTCACCACTGTCAGGAATGCAGAAATTTATTGTGTGCTCCTAGATCTACAGTTGGTTGTGGGGTAATAGCTTGGGTAAGAATAGTCCAGTATCAGTATTATTTTGCACTTTGATCAGTCCGTTAAGAAAACTAAATGTTGGTTATAACTTGGCCATTTCTTAAAATTTCTTCATGAAACTTTCAAATTATATTGCTGAGACAACAGTTATGATGATACCAAATTCTTTAGGCCAAGGTAACATTTGATGGAGTTATGGCCCTTTTTGTATCATGGATTTTTATACGCCCGTTTGAAAAACGGGACGTATTATGGGAACACCTGCGGCGGGCGGCGTCCACATGGTTTCCGCTCTCTAAGTCAAAGAGTTTTCATCCGGTCTTTATCAAACTTGGTGAATATGTTGGTGGGCATAATATCTTGACCAAGTTCTATAACCAGCCAAATCCCCCCCATGCACTCCTGAATTATGGCCCTTGAATTGTCCAAAATAAGGGTTTACGCTCTCTAGTCAAAGAGTTTTCATCCGGTCTTTATCAAACTTGCTGAATATGTTGGTGGGCATAATATCTCGACCAAGTTCTATAACCTGCCAAATCCCCCCAGGCACTCCTGAATTGTCCAAAAACTGCAACTTTGATGATCAGCATTTTGACGGGCGTATTTTGTGTCAGTTTGGCACTCTTGTTTTATTCTGACAAAGTACCAGATTGCGAGACAAGTTTTCATCTGAACACCCATCTAGTTATCAAATGGGCAACAATGCAGATCTAGATCCAGATCTCCCAACACATTTGTGCAGTCTTGTCTGGATCTACACCGTTTTGCTTTTTATAATTAAACTAAAAGTTAACATTAATCCCTGATTAAAAAAACATGTTTCTAAATAAAGCTGTAATGTTATGTAAGTCTTGCCACTGTCCATTCTTTACCCTGGAACACTTCAAAGGTGAATTCAATAAAATCACCAAACTGCACATAGATACACATTTGATAAAACCTGAAAAAACAAACTTTCTTACCATACTGGATGCCAAAATTTCATCGCACACTCAAAAAGTTGGTATCGATGGGAATAGGGCATTTATATGAATTCCATGATAAAAAGAATTTTGGCATTTGAGCCAGTTCTACAGGTAATGTGTTGCAAATTGTAGACCGGACAAGACTTTTGTCTATTAGCATATTTATATGTGCATTGTTTACATAAGTTAACATAGTTTCCATCTTTTTTTAGATTTGTTTTGTCTCGAGGAAATGGAAAAATCAGCTGGCAAAGGGGTACCGGTACTTTCTTTGTTAAATAAAAATTGTGAATCAACTTATGTCAGTCCCAAATCAAGGATCAAGACTGTCATGCAAACATTGTGCATGTTCAATTCCTAACAAGAAATCAGAAACTACCACTGTTTTTAAGCACAAAATATGATTCATTTAAATTTTACAGAAAGTAAAACAGCACAACAAATCTGGGAAAAATACTGTTTATTAATGAAATGATATGAGCATATATGTTCCCACAATATTATACAGATGACTAGCATTATTCAAGCACCATATAGTATAGCACACTTTGGCTTAAACTGTTCATCTTTGGCATCTCTCAAACACTCCTCATGGTTTAATATCCGTTTCATCTGCGGTAGTTGGGATAGAAATGATACTGAAAGAGACAACACAAACAAACCTGTCAGACCCTGCAATCCATCACACAGTACATAAACTCTGGCAAGCTATTACAACAAAAACAAACCTGTCAGACCCTGCAATCCATCACACAGTACATTAATTCTGGCAAGCAATAAACCGTACAGCTGTCTTAAAAACGAATAATTGAAACCAAAAAAACTTAACCTTTTACTCCATGGGATGTCTGTTATACGGTGGGCAAACAGTGTGATCTAGATCAGATGCCTCAAATGTATATGAAGTACAGGGTTATAACTGATAATCAACAATGTGGTAGTTCCAAGCTGCTGGAAACCTCTTATAGTCACTTGTAAACTAGAATGTGTCCTCGAACACTGATGCCCCGGCTGTAGCAACAACATTTGTAATAACAAAAAACCATAACTAAAAATGGTCGCAGGAAGAAATCCTTTCTGTAAAATCATCTACACATCCTGCATAATCATCTGTGCAAGTTTGCAAGAAATCTTCCTGATAGTTTAGGAGGAGTTGATGCCACAAGATTTGGAGGGCGAATGTATGTAAGGACAGATGAGAGCAACTCTATATGCCCCTCACTTCATGGGGGCATAAAATCATGAAAGACTTATTGGCTGCAAGTATTTTCTGGTCAAAGAAATAATATTTGGTGTTCCAAATTGAAAGATGTGATGCCAGCATGCCGAAAAGTGAAATCTGGGTAAATAAGTTTTAAAATATGCTAAGACAAATTTCATTGCAGTTCCAGAAATACTTTTTTGTTATTAGCCGCAGTTGTAGAAAGTTATAGAACTGAAAAATCAGAATCTTTTAATCAGGATTGTTGATATTTACACTTCAATTTCGTCCTCTATGATAAAGTCTTATTTATCAAACGGATCATAATTTCTGTTGGTAAACAGTGTGACATATTATTTAAAAAGGCGTGGCTACAGTTGAGCCATTCATAATTTATTGGACGTTGCACAATGTTTTGACGTGTGACGTCGCCGAGCATACATGTTTTGCCATGAGTAGCTACGAAAAAGCGTGCCATCATTCACTGTGTCATCAACATTGTTATTCCAACAGCCTTTTGAAAAAGCCGTAATATCACAAATTCTTCTCATAATTTCTGTATTAATGAGAGTATTTATGAGTGTAAATATAACGATTTAATCAATATTTAATGGTTTTCATTTGGGTATGGAAAAACAGTTGGGTTGTTTAAAGTACGCGTGAAGCCCTTCACACACTAAACAACCCAACTGTTTTCCATACCCAAATGAAAACCATCAAATATTGATTCAATCCTTAATTAGTAAATATCCTTCCTCTTAATATATGTACTGTGGCAAAATAATAAGACACAGAAAAATAGTATACTCACATAATCATCAACTGGTAAATGATTGCTGTAGTAAGGTGTGTTAGCAGGCTCTGAAATCAGAAACCAATATATTAATCCCATGGAAATGTTATGACTTTTAAACAGTCACATTTACACCAAGAAATTACTGCAATTAGCAATGGAATTTAGGGGCGGATCCAATTGGCTTCAGCAGGGGTGGCTTTTGGGCAGCAGTTTGAAATAAAAAAAAATTGTTATTGTCAAAATACTTTTTTACAAAAATATGTTGGTTTTTTTATAAGTCATGCCTATCTGTAAGTTATTTAAATACATGTATATTTCTTATAAAGTTTTATGATCAGCACAATCTCTAGATAGAATTTACAATTGTAATTCTATTCATTGAGAAGAAGACTTGTCAAGTGAACAGATCAACACTAGTCTTACTGTATCCTGCATACTAGTAAATGCAAACAAGAAGATGCCACAATGTGACTAAACTAGCATTGTTAATTAAATTTAAGTGAAAAGGGGGCATAACTATGACAAAATACAGTCAAGATTTATTAAACTTTTCCAGAGTATTGCTATTTTGATGTAAGATAACTATGTTAAGTTTAAAAGCTCTACCTTGATTGGTTACGAAAAGGTAAAATGAAGCAAGCCAGTACACCCAACGACATATCCCAAGGTTTTCAAAAGAAATTTTGTTAACAATAGAAATTTGTTTATTCTGCATCATGAAAGGCAGTTTTTGTTGAAGGCCAACAATTTTTAAATAAAGTTTATTCAATTGCAACCATGACCTTTTAACCTAGCTTCATAGAAATCAATCAGGTTCAATATACCTTTCCTGAAACTTACTAAGGAAATAATAATGAACTTTAATAATAGATATTATTACCTGATACCTTATATAAATGTAATTTGGTAGTTTTGACTGTTTTCTGAAATTCTAAAAAAATCCATGTTTGCGAACTGTTGACCGGTCAATAGTTTCGACTGTTTCCCTCGTGAGCTCTGACGTCATGACGTCATGTGGAACAGCAGACTTCAATGATTATTTCTCCATAAATAAAATGTGGTGAAGCATTTAAACAAATTAAAACTTTGTCAGCAAAATGACAGTTTCCTAAAGTTATTTGATGAAATAACAGAGAAAAACAATATGAAAACCTACTGATATAAAAAATGTTGGCGATGTGACATAGTTACAAGATTGTTAAATTTAATAATTTTACTTAAAACATATTTGCAAAATTATTTTCTTGTTCCTTTTTTCATCTGTAAGTACTGTTAAAACCGTAATTGATCAGGTAATAAAACAGTTATTTCATATTTGATTTGGGAACAGTCAACAGTTGTCCCTCGGTGTCGGGGATAGTGTTTCGAACTGTTGCCCTCGGCCGATGGCCTTGGGCAACAGTTCAAAACACTATCCCCTCCACCTCGGGCCAACAGTTTGACTGTTCCCAAATCACATATGAAATAACTGTATATTATTACACCTCACATGATTAGTTTACTATATAGAGTAATGTGACGTCACAGGGAGATAATCGCTACTGTCACATATGCGACAGCATCATGTCACCCTCGCGTGGATCTAAAAATAAATATCTTGGAAATCCGATTACAAATTAACTTCTACGCATGCGTAATTGACCAAGGGAGATGAACGCATTTTGTCATTATTTGTAGCCGCTAATTGAGCATTATTGATTTTGGACTTCCGGCGCTTGATTTTGTTCCCAAACGAAATTTGGTCATAGTCAAGATCTCTAAAAAAACAAATGTTCGGTGTAATAAAATAAATATCACATCCCATTGGGGGAAACAGTACGAAATGTTGACCCTTGAGAAGGTAATGTCAACCTCGGCTAACGCCTCGGTTGACATTACTTCTCTCGGGTTAACATTTCGTACTGTTTCCCCCAATGGGATGTGATATTTATATAATGACTTTACCTGCATGATCCGCCTTCTTGGATTTCCAGGTTGTACTAGAGCTGGACATACATGTATCACTTTCATTTTCGTACTGAACAGGTCCAGCGTATGGAATATACATCGGAGCCCTGGTGTTCATTTTTAATGGCAATGGTGGGGTGTCATGATCTAGCAGGTATGTTCTACGAAAAAAAAAGAATTTTATTGAAAAATATTAAGTTAATGGCCTATAGCATATTCCACTCTTAGCTTTATTTCTTTTGCATTTGTACCTAAGAATCTGGGTCAGTTAAAAATTGACTGATTAAATATCATTACAACTTTATTTTTACTACTGATGCACTGTGTATTTAAATGCGTGTATGACCAGGTTAGTAGCAGATCAGCCACCACATCCATGCCAACTGATCTGGATCTGCACTGGTCACATCTTGATCAGAAATAACCTATTAGATCTAAAAGTGACCAGCGTAGATCCTGATCAGATGGCACAGATATGCTAGCTGATCTAGATCTACACTGTTCGCCAATGTAATGAAGGTGTATCTATGGAGTAACAGGATATACAAAACTACCTGTTTAATGTTTGCTTGGACTGATCACGGCGGTACAGTATGACCACAATGACAACTATGATCCCCGCTAGTAGAACAAAACTTGTCAGACCCGCTCCTAACCCTACTGCCAGTGCAAACTCATCTACAAAAATAATAATTGAATCTGCACATGATCTGTGATAACAAAATGATTGTTATCTGAACTGAGGGAAATCAAATTTATAAATTACAATTTATCCCAATTATGTTCTTGATCATTCTTTCATAATTGTCTTATAAATCAAAATTCTTTCATTCATTCTATTTTCTGTGATTTCCAAATAAGATCAAGATTTAAAGTTGAGGACCAAACAAGCAACTGGACATCATCATCTTGACATCATTCTATGAAGTTTCAATGTTAAACAACAAATATTCAGAGGGTCTTAACTCTGAACTGAAACATAAAAGATATCCTGGTCATGTGCCCTGTAAAATAACATTTCAATGTTGTAAGGGGAGATAATAATGTCTTCTATACTCTGTGGTAGGGGAGATAATATGTCTCCTTTAATACCCGAGAGGGGAGAAAATGATGTCTCCTTTACTCTCTGTGGGAGGGGAGATACTGATGTCTTCTTTAATACCCCGAGAGGGGAGATAATTATGTCTTCTATACTCTGTGGTAGGGGAGATAATATGTCTCCTTTCATAAAATGATGTCTCCTATACTCTCTGTGTAAGACGAGATCATTTCACCACAACTGTAATATGTATGCATTAATTGGCTATAGATTTAAGGTATAATAAAGGTAGACTCCACGAAATTGGGTATCGGCTATAAGAATAATTATACCGGCATGTGGGGTACGATTTTCAAACACAACCGTTTCCAATATAAGCAATGTTAATTTTATCGGCCATTTGGATATCGGATAAGAGAATATATCGCCAAATCGAATAGAAAATTTGCAAATTTCCTGCCAAAACTGATTGAAATCGAATATTTACATCGCCTGTTTACAGGAAATGACACCGGATGTACCGTTTATCGTCCGTATCAAAGCTTATGACACCTTTATTATTTGTCTATAAATCCAATTAAATTTTCTCGACAGCGATGAACAAGAACAGTGAAGCCTCCGGGCAAACAAAATGTAACCTGTCACCTCTTTTAAACAGCATATTCAATCAGGCGTTAAAAATCTGTTACAAATACATAGCAACCTAGGCCTATCCGTTATCGAGACGTTACTGGTAAATATACTTACAATAATCCACGTTCAAATTCCATTTTCTCTTTTTAATTATCACATAATCCACATAATTAAAAAAAAAAAAAGTAATTTTCTCAAACATGTTTTAAAAACACTCATAGATTTATGTACATTTCTTTGATCCGCCTTCCCTGTTAATTTCATACGGAGACTGAATTTGATTGACAGTCAGTATGGAGGTAAACATTGATACCAACCGTCAATGAAATGCAACTTCAAAGGAAATTGTCGGCTCGTATCAAGACTGTGTTGTTTTATCGGCTCTGCTTTGAAATCATTTGATCTACAAGAAGTGTGTATGTGACATTTGTCATTTTTTGATGGGTTTCATTGGTTGATGATGCAATAATACTGAAATATGATACTCGAGATAAAATTGGGATTCAATTTATTATGGAATATGTTCGCATTGGTTAGTGTTTTAATACTTATTTTAGATTACCGTTGTAAATGTCACGGTGTCATAATATAATTTGAAACTTCGATTTTGTAGCAGTACATGACAGAAGGGTCTGTTAATCAATTAATAAACATATAAATAATGCATATTTATCACGAGTATTGTCCAGAACACTATCTACCTGACCTCCATTGTCAATGAATATATGCAGATTTAATGATGAATACGATTACCGGCCAATCGAATACTCCGGGCATTAGAATATTTTTAGCTGACAATTTGTGTATTCGATTTCCCGGAGTCTACTGTATTAGAAACTTGCAGTTTCAATTTAGTCGCCAATAAATTTATAGAACAAAAATGCTGAACCACACATGCCCTACTTTTGTTAACTATTTTATCAACTACTGAACATCCCATCGTAAAAGCACTATTCTATCCCATAATGCAGGTTTTACATTATCACTTAAAACTTACTGGAATGTTCACAAGTCGGGGCAACACCTGACCAAGTCCGATTGCTCAAACAGGTTCTCTTGTAGTAGCCTTGGAGGACATACTCAGCGTTACACTTGTACATGGCTATGTTGCCAAAGCCCGAGTCGTCTGATACAATCACCATACCATTGTCAGGGTCCTTCAATTCTCCGCAGTCTGAAACAGCGGACTCATATACATGAACATTGCGTATCTTCCATAACTTCATGGAACATGTTTTCACGATAAATAGTAAACAAATCCATTCTCCCACATAACATTAATGTTCTATTAAAATACACTGCGAACTCTTTATAACGCGCTTCGTTTAATTCCGTGCTCCATTATAATGCGGTCGTACCGTGGATCCCCTATTTTTTTTTCTAAGTCCATTTTTTACCATGAAATGGCAAAAAATCGAAACCGAAAGTCACAATTGTAACATGTACACAAATGACCCACACATTTTTCCCTAAAACAACCGTGTTTCAACACCTTTCCCAGTGACAGACAACAGCCCGGGGCAAACTTGTGAATGCATACTTACTGTTTAATTTTATCATTAATCCATTACTAAATTCGATTGTCTCTATAATTATCACATAATCCGCACAATTCAGAAAGAAACAAAAAATTATTCCCAGTCATGTTTTAAAACCTGTCGGTAGTTCATTGATGTACATTTTGCTTTGATCCGCCTTCCTGTTAATTTCATGGAGGTTGCATTTTTTGACTATGGATGTAAACAGCGATAATATCTGTCAATGAAATGCGACTACAAAGAAAAATGTCGGCTCGTATCGAGACTGTGATGTTTTGTCGGCTCTGCTATGAAATCGTTTGATCTACAAGAAGAGTGTACGTGACATTTGTCATTTTTTTTAGCTGGTTTAAGTTGGTTGATGATGCAACAATACTGAAATATTACACTGGAGATAAAATTAGGATGTAATTTATAAATTATGGAATATGTTCACGATGGTTAGTGTTTTAATATTTATTTTACATTTACGTTCGTAAATGTCAGAGTTTGTGTCATAAAATAATTAAAATTTCTGCAAGCATCTAAACAAACTAGATATACGGTCTTTAATTCCATTACAATAAATTAAGGCCTATACGATTTTGATCTTGGTGTTATTAGTCAGTCTCTTCCCTGTTTGCTTTTTTTATTTGAAATTTGGTAATTGTGTGTCTTGTAAGAAATATTATTTGTCGAGTACAGTGTGGGGAATCATGACGTTACGTAGAATTATGCATAATCTCTTTAGTTGTGTATTAGGTTGTATATTTGCGCGGGAAAATCGGGTCATGTATTTTTCACGGGAAAATCGGGACATGTATTTTGCGCGGGAAAATATAACGCGGATTCACTTATTAACGCGGTCGGGATGATGGACCCGCTATACCGCGTTATAAAGAGTTTGCAGTGTAACATTTATATTCATTTAGCCATTTGTGGTATTGCACCTTTTGTTAGTGCACTGTCAATGATGAAAAAAAGGAAAATGTAGAAATAAAAAATCTCTCTAACAGCAAAATGGAGTTCAATAAATCTTTTCCCAAATAATGTTACTAAAGAAAAATAAATAAAACCAACTGGACAAAATTGCATAACAACCAATGGGAAAACATGTAACAGGCAGTCTTAAATTTTTATTGAGTCATGAAAAATAATTTTTCTTAGGAATTGGAAGTTTCCATTGATTTATTTTAGGACACTCTCTACTGTTTAGTCAAAGTTAAAAAATGTTCTAGCAGAAATTTGCAGAAAACCAGAAAAAGACTTTAGGGTGGCAACACTGGTTGTTCCTGATCTTAATCATAGTGTTTGTTTGAAATTCTATCATAAGTAAAACTTTAAATTCACATGAAGCCATTCATATTTTATCAGTTGAAACTGGTAGCAATTACCCAAGTGGTAACTTTCTATTGACTGGAGTATATCTTTATTTTACATATGTTAAGAAAAGTTAGAATAGTAAAGAATAATAACTAGATCTAACTATACCCTTGTATAATACCAAGCAGGACAATTATCACACAGCCAAGAACGGCATCTAGCCACACCCACTAAGGTTTGACAAGCCAGCTGGATGATTTCCAAATAGAATCTTGCTGACTCTAGCAGGTTTAGTATGCTGATAAAAGGGAAAAAATCTGTTTCCAAAAACATAAGCAGTGGACATTTACCTATTGAATTACAAAGAGACTGGGTACCATTCCATTTACCGTCAGCACCACACATTCTTATACTAGAACCAGACAGCACGTAACCTTGGTAACATGTAAACTGTGCAATTGCTCCATAAGTTGTTCCATCAATGCTGATGTTTCCAAACATGGGAGGTGTCAATGTACCACAATCTGTTAAGAAAATCAATATTAAATACTGTTTCTGAAAGTCTGAGATTTCAGGTAAATAAACCATAATGCATTAAAATTTCCTCACTTTTTAAAATTTAATGAATGAAATACATCACAAATTTTATAGTAAATCCAGAACTCCTTCAGAAATCATAGTGTGCTTTATACTGTTTAACAAGATGTGTATCACACTTTACCTCATAACTTCTAACTTACCAATGATACATGTTGGATTGGACTTAGAAAACGTTCCATTTTGCTGACATACTCGAGTTGCGTCATCGAGGGAGCTGATCCTGTAGCCCGAGTCACAGCTGTATGTTGCCACTGAACCTATAGACAGCCCTTGGGACAAGACAATCTTCCCATTCACTGGTGCTTTAAGACTGCCACATACTGTAATATTAAAAATCTTAGTTTATACTGGACTTTTATCTCATCTAATCAGCTTCAACACAAATAAGGAACTAATCCATATAAATTATGGCTGTCCACTTACATATTTCCTCACAAACAGGTGCAGAACCAGTCCAGATACCATCTTCAGCACACTGTCTGCTAGGGGAACCAGACATTGTGTAACCAGGGTTACAGGCGTATGTAGCTGTCTGGCCATAAAAAGATCCAGCAAGGAAGCTCACCAAACCATTTGCAGGATTTGACAGTGATCCACAATCTACAAAAAAGAAAATAAATAATGTTCAAATGAAATAAAACAACAATGAAATATAACTTACTTTAAAAAGAAGCCTAATAAAAAACCTAAGTTTTCAGTGTAATTTATAATATATTAGTTGGAGAAGAAGCAGGAAGCTTTCTGACCAAGTAGTAACCAGAGTAGATCCAGTTCAGATGGCTAAGATGTGCTGGCTGATCTGGATCCACACTGGTCACATATCCAATAAAATCCATGTATATGGAGTAAAGGGTTAAACAGTTACAGTTTATTCTTTTAGAAACAAGAGACAAAGTATTATGCTTGGTATGTGTTAACCCTTTCCTCCATATATACACATTTTTAAACATGTGTGACCAGTGTAGGTCAGGATCTGTACTGGTCACATTTTGGTCAGAAATAACCTAATGAATAAACAAGAGGGCCATGATGGCCCTATATCGCTCACCTGACTACAAAAGTACTCTCAGCTTGTGGTTTCAGACAAGAAGATTTTTAAAGTTTTTCCTATACAAGTCTATGTAAAATGAAGTGACCCCTGGGGCGGGGCCAATTTTGACCCCAGGGAAATCATTTGAACAATCTTTGAAGAGTTCAATTAGAGGATGCTAAATGCCAAATATCTTAGCTCTAGGCCTTGTGGTTTCAGACAAGAAGATTTTTTAAAGTTTTTCCTATATAAGTCTATGCAAAATGAAGTGACCCTAGCTGGGGCGGGGCCAATTATGACCCCATGGAAATCATTTGAACAATCTTTGTAGAGTTCCACTAGAGAATGCTAAATGCCAAATATCTAAGCTCTAGGCCTTGTGGTTTCAGACAAGAAGATTTTTAAAGTTTTTCCTTTACAAGTCTATGTAAAATGAAGTGACCCGTGGGGCGGGGCCAATTTTGACCCCAGGGAAATAACTTGAACAAACTTTGTAGAGTTCCACTAGAGGATGATAAATGCCAAATATCTAAGCTCTAGGCCATGTGGTTTCAGACAAAAAGATTTTTAAAGTTTTTCCTTTCGGTTGCCATGGCAACCAGAGTTCTGCATGGAATTGATTTCTTTGAACAACTTTGGAAGAGCTTCATGCAAGGAACATTCCTGCCAAGTTTCAGCAAGATTGGCCCAGGAGTTCAGGAGAAGAAGTCGTTTGAAGAAAAAGTTGACGACACACAGACGGACGACGGACATCAGGCGATCACAAAAGCTCACCATGAGCACTTTGTGCTCAGGTGAGCTAAAAAGCGAACAGTTCAGATCCTGATCAGATGGCACGGATGTGCCGGCTCATCTGGATCTCAACTGTTCAACCTCAAAATAAAGGTGTGTCTATGGAGGAAAGGGTTAATAAAATGCGTTACTCTTGATTGATCATTGATGTTTGATGAAAGAAGTCCCCAGCAAATAATCACCTTTTTTCACTGCTTATAATAACTTTTGATATAATGGCGATGTTTCACATAATGTTTTTAAAATGTTTGCCAATAGGACAATAGATTAGAGTACCTTTGATGATGCATGTAGGTGCTGTTGCATTCCAGATTTTATTTGCCAGGCATTTTCTTGTACTGGCTCCTAGTATTTTGTAGCCTGGGTTACAAGAATAGACAGCTACAGAACCAAAAGTGGTACCAGCCAATGTATCAACAAGTCCATTTTTTGGGTTGGTGAGGTCCCCACAATCTGTTGAAAAAATAGCAATGATGACTTAATTTTTTTTTTGCTTTAACAGATGTTCTAGGTGAAATATAATAATAGGAAGTTAGCATTTTAGGGGTGCAGGAACACATTTGAAGTTTGTTGCTTTGACAGATATTCCATCTCAAAATAACAAGCTGAAAATGTTCTAAAACAGGCTGTATTTATTTTCGCTTTTTTTCTCTCTCAAAAATATCAAAATAAAACAGGAATTCTTTGAGCTTTGCTCAAATGACTTAAGATACACATTACAAACAAAAGCAAGATGCTTGTTATAAACATTTGATATTACATGTATTTATATCATTTTAGAACTAAGAATTTCAGCCTTATTTCTGTACAAACATCAAATACCTTCAATTTGGCAAGTCGGATAGTGTGACCAATTCCCGTTGTCCTGACATGTGACATCAGCTGGACCAATCAAATTGTATCCGGTCAAGCATAAATACTGGGCCACTTTACGGTATGTTGTGCCTGATGTGAAGTTCACTCTACCTCCCAAGGGACTGATCAATGGACCACAATCTGTAACACATCAACAACTTAGTATTTTCAAATGACTTTGTGCTTAATTTAAGGCAGACTGGAGTTTTCATTGAGATTTGATTCTGAAGGATGAATTTGGTGGAATGAGGGATGGAGGGCATCATTCCCCGACCCATCCCATCCTACAGTTCTGAGATACAACTCTCAGTTACATTTGTCAACAGTTTGTGAAGTTGGGAAGTAATCACTTTACAAGTTACTCAATAAACTGCTCAATAAACTTTTTGTATAATCAGATGTTTTAATGTGAGGTTTAAACCTCTAAGTGTGACCTTTGGGTAGATCATAGTTCTTAGTACTTGCCCTGTTGAGGAAACATTAGTAATCTGCCTGAAATTCTTGAGGCTTGTTTTACATATCAATGGGCCATAACTGTAACTATGCTCTAACAATGTCTGCATTAAGGCACATGATGTGTACTATTGTCATATTACCTGATGAAGTATAAAGATGGTCATGTTCTTATTAATGTTATTAATTAAAAAGTAAATAATGACATACCTGTAAACCAAGGAATTGTAATTGTTTTAAGGATATGTTTATGAGCTTTTTTATATGTACCAAACAAGCCTCTAACCTTACTGTCTATAACACCCTAGAAATTGACCTTAACACATTCTATACTAATTCTTTCAAAGTAATTCCAATATCCAGTTTGATTATGATATTTTCACTAGACTAGTATTACCATGGAAAAACAATACAATTCATTTAGCAATGGTTAAAACACCTACCAACAAGAGCACAGATAGGTGGGTTACCACTCCAAACATTGTTGGACTGACAAGTTCTAACTGCATTACCCAGCACCGCATATCCCGTGTGGCAGGAGTACGTTGCTTGTGATAGGTAACTGGTACCCATTGAAAATGTCACAGAACCGTAAGGTACCTCTAGACCTCCACAATCACCTGAAACAACAACAAATTAAACAGTAATTAGTACAATGAACAAGTAGCAAAAATGGTTACTTTCATCACACTACTAGAAGCTATAATATCAAGGACATAAAAAGAACCACTGGAACAACATTATGTTCTAGCACTGAGCAAAAGTCGGGGCAAAATTGCCAACAGTTGAATTCCTGTCTGGTGTATCGTTATATTATTATCTCGTTTTCATCTCTACATCCTATACAATGCTGTCAAAATTTGGTACATTGTTTAAGCCCAATCAAACCTGTTTTCAAAGACCACTTATGGGAAACCTCAGAGTGATCTTTACAGGCAGGTGGTATTTTCACAGGTTAGTTTTTTAAATCAGTCAGTTGGAAAATAAAATGTGGTCTTTATTCACACGTGGTCTTCATTTACAGGTGGTCTTTTGAAAAGGTTTGACTGTACTTAATGTAATTTGTAGATATGGGTAGAATGTAAACCAAATCATCTTCTAACAACAGCTGAACATGACAAACATGGCAACCTGTAGCCAAGCACTGTGGTGGGGAATCACTCCAGTCTCCCGAGATCTGACATGTCAACGTCTGTGCTCCTATCAGGATATAACCTGCACTACATACATAGGTACCAGTCTGGCCGTAAGTGGTACCAGTCAATGTCAGTTTGCCATTAGCAACAGGTGAAGGAACCCCACAGTCTGAAATAGAACAAATAAGCAAGTAAGATTGTGGTAATATTGATATTTATGTAACACTGTCTCAAAGTGACTAGCAATATATTCTTGTAAATTTAAACTGACTACCAGCTTACACAAAACATCAAAACTACCATTTTGTCAAACAAATCATTGCATTTCTAAAAACATTTCTGTTTCAAAATGAACATCATAATTATAAGCAGTAATGATTTTACCATTTTTCTTTAATTTATTTTTACAAACCAATTTCTCAAAAAGAATGCATGTGAAACTCATGTGTGGGAAAAATTTAACCTTGTGGCACATTCTCGATTTGTCAGTATGTAGATTTAACTTCCCCCTCACCTGCCAAACATTAAAAGAATCCACAGCCCTTGGACTGGTGGTCAAAACCCTCTTTACTGACTTGTAAGCGACGGCCATCAAGTCAAACTGGCAATTGCAAGTGATGCACAAGGATTTTGGCATTCCCTTATTTCACCTGAAATTATTCGTTTGAATCACCACACTCACTTATAATGTTGCAGGTTGGAGCTTTGCCAGTCCAGCTTCCATCTGCATCACACAGCCTTACATCTGGTCCTGACATCTGATAGCCAATCTGTGTACAGAAATATGTTGCCTTACTGCCATAAGCAGTACCTGTATACTCGACTCTTCCATACAAAGGATCAGGTAGAGCGCCACAGTCTGAAATGAAATCAGCAGTCATCTAACTGTAGTTCACTGGAATAGAGAATAACCCTTCCCTCCGTATATACAGTGAAACCCCTCAATAATGGACACCTAAGGGACTGAGGGAAAGTGTCCTTAGTAGCGGGTTGTCCTTTATTGTGGGTTTAAATCAAGAAGAATAGAACATGTCTGTTCTTTAAAAAATTGCCCATAATACTGGGGTGCCCGTAATATCGAGTGTCCATAATGAGGGGTTTTACACATTTTTACGCTTGTGCAACCAGTAAAGATCCAGATCAGCCAGCACATCTATGCCATCTGATCATAACCTGCACTTGTCGCATTTTGGTCAGAAATAACCTAACAAATTATAAAGGGAACATTGCAGATCCTGATCAGCCGGCTAATCTGGATCTACACTGTTTTCCCTTGCAATAAAGGTGTATCTAAGGAGGAAAGGGTTAAATAAAATAAATTTGCATAAAACTTTTACCCAAAGACCTATATATTACAAAGATTTGCATCTCTGTATAACTGATATAATAAATCTCGTTTTGATATGTGGACTGGACGAGAATCTCGTCAAGTGACAAAGTGTTATTTTCACTTTATATAATCCGCCATCTTGTAGCCGATTCGATAGGCGATAATTATGTGTTGACTGTATTTTAATCATGTTTACATCACTTTTAATCGATCTTCATGTTAATATGTTATTTTGATATACTTCTTGAACACATTGATCAAATTATCACATCTTTTTAAGGCCCTTGTAAGGTATGATATGATCGGCATTTCACATTGTATGTTTGCTTTCTGTTGGCCAATGGACTTTGAACGGTATGGTGCAATTTTGGTGATTGTTATATCAATAAATAAATATTAAGCCTTAGTTTCATGATGAAGAATATGCATTTTTCTTTAATTAATGCAAGTCAAATGTGTATTTACCATTCATAAAACAAGTTTAAATGATAGACAAAATTGACGAAGGCTATCGGTATCAAAGATGGCAATTATGTGATTCAAGATAACACAGGCCGCATGCTTAGGCAAGAAAATGCGAATATGCATATCTATTTATATATAAAGGTCTTTGTTTTACCCTTTACTCCATGAAAACTGCTTGTGCTAACAGTCTGAATCCAGATAATCCTGCACATCCTTGCACTCTGATTAGGATCTGCACTAGTTATTTTTTGTTTCTTTAACATAATTTCTAAATTATTTCTGACCAAGCCGCAAACAGAATAGATCCTGTCTTCATGGATGTGCAGGCTGATTTGGATTGAGGTTGGTTGCCTATGTAATATTAGCCATATCCAATGATTGAAGTATTAATTTTGTTTTACATGTAAAAAATTGATTATAGAAAATGAGCAAACATATCTTAATGAAATCTAAAATATATTTTATTATCAGTATGAAAGATGTAAAATGCTTTTAAGGCTTTAAGCCAATGCTCCAAGTCCCTGTATCTTTGTAAAGAGGTAGGGTTCTTATTTCTATACATTAACTATGATGCACAATGAGTACAAGCTAAATGAACACATCAGCAAAAGGAAGTCAGCTAAACAAGAGAGTTACCTGTAACTTCACAGACTGGGGCTGTTCCACTCCAAAAGTTGGAGGAAAGGCATGTTCTGGTGGCACTTCCTGTCAGGGTGTATCCGGTCTGGCATGTGTAGACAGCCATCTGACTTATGGTAGAAAATGTCACACTTCCATACTGTGGACTTGACAGACTTCCACAAGCTGGAAAGTGAGAAAACCGTAACTATAGATACAAACATCACCCCAATGAGCCTTTCATAGCACATGATAAAATCTGGATGGGGTACATTACGGAATTCGCCCCATCTACTGCCCAGGATGCTTAGAAACTCTAGAAAAGAGGGTGACTTCATAAATAAACTTAAACATTGGTATAGCAGCATAGTAGAATGGCGAGTGAATTTTTTTTGTTATAACATGTGCTTATTCATTTTAAAGTTGACAGCACATGGTAGGCAGTTATTGGTGCATGGGCACTATATGAATACGGTATAAGAACTTACTTTATAGTGATATCTAGTATATTATAACAAAACTAGAACTGCTTTTGGGAAAAGCACATGTCTCCCACAAAGGCATCATCTTTGATGATGCACAGGATAAAACTGGTGAAGTGAATATAAAGATGGCAATTTATTAAAAGGGCATACGGAAGTTCTGTGCAATATTAGTCATAAACAATGTCACAAATTTTTGGAGGATCAGGAAAAACATAAGTTTCAATTTCTGATGGGCCATAATCCTGAAGTGCCAGGGTCAATGTGGCTGGTTGTCAAACTTGTTGTCATTAACATTTTGATATATCAGTGAAGATGCACTGAAAAAAGACCATGAGAGTGAGTGTACAAGGCTATCAAGGCCAATTGTAAATAAATAAATGGGCCATAAGTCTTATGTGCCGGGGTCAAAGCGGCTGTTTTTTTATTACACAGATAATTATAGCATTTGGTGAACATCATATAATAAAAATAGCAGAAAATGAGACAAGAACCAAATCATGAGTATGGAACAGATATTGTAAAATGAAAACTTAAACAGTGTAAGAAATACCTTTATAGCTGCTTAGCACAGTACTTTCTCATAATGCAATGTAGGTAATGTCATGATAGCTATAGTATAGATGAACCAGGTTAGTGACATGTTTAAAAGGCTAATTTCGGATAAATCAAAGGGCCATAAATCTGATATGCCTGGTGCAAAGTGGCTGGTTTTCGAACTTGGCCAAGATATTAAGGCCACACACATTATCATAATGTTTATTGAAAATCAGTTGATGAATATTTCAGTTACATAGCAGACAAGGCTTAAACAGCCAATTTTGGATAATTCAAGGGCCATAAATCTGACATGACTGGGGCAATACGGCTGGTTATCGAACTTGGCCGAGATATTATGGCCACAAACATTTTCATAAAGTATGGTGAAGATCAGATGATAACTGTTCAAGTTACAGAGTGGACAAGCCTCAAACAACTTATTTTTGATAATTCAAGGGCCATAATTCTGAGATTCCTTGGGCAATATGGCTGGTTATCGAACTTGATCGAGATATTATGGCCACTAACATTTTGATGAAGTTTGGTGATGATCCGATGAAAACTGTTTGACTTAGAGAGCGGACAAGCCTTAAACAACTTATTTTTGATAATTCAAGGGCCATAATTCTGAGATTCCTTGGGCAATATGGCTGGTTATCGAACTTGATCGAGATATTATGGCCACTAACATTTTGATGAAGTTTGGTGATGATGCGATGAAAACTGTTTGACTTAGAGAGCGGACAAGTGTGACAGACAGACGGACAGACAGACGGACAGACAGGAGCAAATCAAAATCAAAATCCGAACAGAAACTCCTGACGATATGCACAACTAGGCTAGGTGACAAACATGCCTGTTAAGTTTCTATGAAATCCCCCAAGCGGTTTTGGAGATCAAGCATGGACAAGATTTCAATATGGAAGTTATATAGTAAAGAAAAGGGCCCATAACTCGGCCAAAACTAATCCAAGCGGAAACTCCTGACAATATGCACAACTACGCTTGGTGACAAACACTTCTGTGAAGTTTTAATGAAATTCCCCAAGCAGTTTTGGAGAAGAAGCATGGACAAGATTTCTATATAGAAGTTATAGTAAATTCAGAATGATGCCATTCGGGCTCACTAATGCACCTTTATAGTTTCAAAAATGACTAAGGGCCATAATTCTGAGATTCCTTGGGCAATATGGCTGGTTATCGAACTTGATCGAGATATTATGGCCACTAACATTTTGATGAAGTTTGGTGATGATCCGATGAAAACTGTTTGACTTAGAGAGCGGACAAGTGTGACAGACGGACAGACAGACAGACAGACAGACAGGAGCAAATCAAAATGTCTCCCACACCACTACGTGGTGGGAGACATAATAACTAGGATCTATTGGAACGTCTGAAAGAGGATGAAACACTGAAACTTGGACCTATCAGCAAGTGGTTACAACATAACTAAGATCTACCAGTGTTTGAAAGCAGTTATAACTAACCAAGACCTACCAATGTCTGAAATAGATCAGAACATTACTTGCACCTACCTGTTTGCCTTAACCCTTTCCTCCATGGATACACTTTTATTGCGTGGGCAAACAGTTTAGATCCAGATCAGCCGGCACATCCGTGCCATCTGATCAGGATCTAAACTTTAAGCTTTTTTATTAAGTAGGATATATCTGACCAAAATGCGACCAGTGCAAATTCTGATCAGACGGCATGGATGTGCTGGCTGATCTGGATCTACACTGGTCGCACATGTGTAAAAAGGTGTATATATGGAGGAAGGCTTAAAGAGGTTAGAACAGTACTTGGACCTACAAGAGAGCCTACAAGAAGTTTAAACAAAGCTAGAACCTACAAGTCAGACTGCAGTATGGTGGTATGTTACTCCACATGGCATCAGCTTGACATGTGACCAAGGTTGAGCCAATCAGACTGTAGCCAGTATTACAGGTAAATGTAGCTGTGTCTCTGTATGCTGTTCCCACATAGAGAACCACTCCATTGATTGGGTTATTCAAAGGTCCACAATCTGCAATAAGGCAAATCCATTCAATTATTTAATCTAAACATGATATATTTGTCCCATTTCATTCTTTGGATCACAGTTACTTGCAATATGGGAACAGGTAGCAAAATCGGTACTTGGGTACTTGGATCTTGTTCCGATCAAGTACCCGTAAAACTTAAGAGGAAATATCAGCTTCCATAATTTTTAACGATCGTACCGTGTATGATCATGCCAGGCTGCCTGTTATTATCAATCACTCAAGAAGATACACAACACATTTAAAGAAAACAAAAATACCTTAGTGATATTTAATCATATTTAATGCATTTCGATTATCAACGTTAGACATTTAACTAAACAATAATTAATTAGCCCGTGTCACAAACTAGAACATCACCGTAAAATGTATACATCGTGAAAATAGTGTATGTTCTCCAATCAGATTTTATTTCAGTTTTGCAAACTTACAATCAACAATCGCATTTGAATATAATTATTCAATAAACAAAATCAAATAAAACTCCGACAAGAGAACCGTCGTGCTTAAAATATTCAGGTGGCAATTTTCATGATTGCAAATAGTCTGTGTTACGGCATCAAACAGTAACATCAATTAGGCGCCAATTATCGGATATTTGTGCCCCGAACTGTCATCTTGTTTACTGAAAACCAGGTGCGAGGTGTGGACAATTATCTGTCAGTTGGCAATTTGTAAGATTCCATAAATACAACTTTTATAGAAATTTGTTGATTTGTTTGTTTATATTTTTAATCAGGTACTACTAGAATACTTTATGAACTACTCGGGTACTTGGATGTTACCCAAGTACTCGATTACTCTTTCCCATCCCTATAAAATAGTCATACATTAAAAATCGAGAAATCCAGTTTTTAACTTCATATGTACCATCACTGTTGATTTAATATTCTTAATCTGATTGCTTGTGACACTCAAAGAGACATATGTACTATTTCATCTCCTGAAACACTGAAATTTACCATGTTTATTGGTTTGAAAATAACACAGACATGTTTGGCTTTGGTTTTACTTGTTTATCTATGTAACATATGGGCTGTGTAGTAGCATTACCATGAAGAACATATGTGATGATCCATGTTATGATCATGATGGTTACCTGTTATATTACATGAAGGCATGGCAGGAGCAAAATTTCCATCAGCCTGACAGGTTCGTGTGTTATGACCAACCAGTGTGTAGCCTAGGTTACAAGTATATATAATGGTATCTCCCAAGAATGTCCCTCGACTGTAATCCACATTACCGTTAGCAGGTTGTGCTGGTACACCACAGTCTGATCAGAGAGAAAAACAAGTGTTAGAAGTTCTAGAAGAATACTATTATTCTTTGCACTATTTTCAAACATTCTTTACATGTTAATAAACAAAGATGTTAACTCCACACATCTGCACAAGTTTTTAAGTCTACAATTAGTATTCCCACTCATTGCCCACTCATTTAAGATGAATGAACACATTGCTCACCCGGTTTTGACGGCAAAAATTTCATACATGCCAGGTATCTAAAAAAAATTAAGTGAGACTAGTGACATTTTTAAGTGAGATTTGAATAAAAATAGGTGAGATCTTCTTAAGTGTGTCGAAACGTGGTAAATTTTACATGTCTTTATATAAAAAGTAACTATAATCAGTTCTATTACTTTAATGAAGTAAAAACACAAATGTTTGTCAAAATGAAATAAAATATTATGAATAAAATCTCTATTGTCACATTGTTTTTTACATAGTCCATTGCAAATTACTACTATTCAAACCAATAACCATTTACTAAGCGCAAAAATTGAAGTGGCATTTATAAAAAATGTTGTGTTGCATTTGCATAAATAATATTCTTGTAGCTACACAGTAAGGAGAGAAAATGGCCCAAAAGTTAGACAAATCTTTTTTATTCATCTTTGATTAACACTTCAACATGCCAATTAAAACCAAAACTGACAATTAATACCTTCAAAGTAATGCTGCTAGACATTCACCCATCCGTATCCGAAAACTGTTACACTTGCATTGAAATTGTACCCCAAATGAGACATAAAGATGTTTGAGTAAACGTATCAATTAATCAGAAAAGATAATTGCATAACACCTTATCAAACATGGGACATTAATCCCTTGCCCCAGGGTAATTGAAGCAGATGAAATATACAAAACGTCATTATTTCCAATAATCACTGTCAATCAAGCGCTTTCATTTCATTTTGGCAATCCTCGGACTTTTTGGAGCAATTGAAAATTGCCTTGCAGATGACAATTTTATTTTTTAAAGAAAGAAAAAATATGTGAGTTTTTTGTTTTTATTTGTTAGACCGTGAGGATGGGTGAAATTCCGTGAGTTTTTCCCTCACGGCGTGACTTGGCAGGTATGAAATTAAATTTTGAGCAAATCTTATGAAATTTGGTCAGAATAATGTGCGAGGATCGGTTTTTTTTTTGAAATATGAAAAATATTTTCGCTTGCAGATCATGGTTATTGAAAAACAACGCCATCTATGAAGGCAACCTGATTTCCTCCATTTTTCGCTAAACATACAGATTCAACTATGTAGTTTACGCGAAAATGATAGGAAATTCGCCTTGAACATTTTTCATTAAATTTTAGTACTTTTGTCTTAAGACAAATTTTACAAACTTAAACAAGCATCACAAATTCAATGTTGTTGAATCTCGTGTGAAATTTTATTTCTTAAAATTATTGTACACTTTATTTTCCTTTGATTAATATCATGTATTATAACAGCAAGTGAACAAGAAAAATGAAAGCATAAAACTAAAATGTTAGATAAGTGTCAGAACTCCTGCATTTGATTGATCAAATGGAAAACTGGTCTCAGTTTCAACCAATGAATACTATAGACTGGTCTTCAATTTCATTACATTGACTCTGTGCTCAGATAAAACACAATTTACAAGGAAGGTGCAGCTGTCAGCTAAAATATATAATGCTAGTTAGTGAAATCATGTTAATGTAACAAAATACCTGTGCTTTGGTCACGACTGAAATAAAAGGATTTAAATAAATGAACAAGAAGACACTACACTGCAATGAAACCAGGGTTTCTTCTTAAATATTTTTAAGTAAGAAAGGGCAATAACTTTGATGAAATACAATCAAGAGTTATGAAACTTGTCCTGATAATTGCTATTGTAATGCAAGACAACTATGTAAAGTTTCAAAGCTCTACCTTGAATGGTTAATAGGAAAAAGTGAACTAAAACAAAAAACTTGATGAATCGTTGAAGCTTGCTTGCCAACCCAACGACCTACCCCAAACTTTAAACAGGGTTTTTTTCCAAAGAAAATTTAGTTAAAAATTTTGAGCTTATAAATGTGTGTATGATAACTCACAGGGTCCTTTAATGAATAATGATCTTTTTATTGTAACATTAGCTATGCTAATTTAAAATACCTGTTTATATCACATTGCTATATAATGAATATTCATAATGGAATTATTCAAACATCAAAACCTTTTACATTTTAATCTTTTACATTTAGGAATTAAACTATGTTATTGTTTAAAACATCAAACTACAAGCATTACCTGCATAGTGGAATGCCGTCTATAGCAGTACAGATATATCCTATCTGGCAAGGACCCACCAGTTCAGTGTGTAGCAAACAGGCCATATCTTCATCTGTCATTGTGACCAGATTCGCTGAAATGTACAACAATTTACCCAGCTAAATTTTTTCCTTTCTCAACTCTTGTCAACAATCCAAAAGCTCAAGAGACAATATATATGAATGTGCTGCAATAATTTCTGGGCCCTCTTACCTGGGTTAGCTCCCACTGTCATCCTAGTAACAGCCAGGATCTGATCTAACATGACCACTGTAGATCCCTGGGCAAGATCCTTAGAAGCCAGCACAAACCATTTTGCTGTGTCATTTGTATCTTTCATCACCACTGTGTAGTCCACAACCAAACTGCCCAATCTGAAGAACATCATGAACAGAAATTCAAATAGTTCTTCAGGGCTGCCAAAACTCCGGATTTTCGCCGGAATCTCCGGCTTTTTTGTTCGTTCTCCGGATCTCCGGATTTACATACAAATTCTTTTGATCGCAAAACGAGAATAAATAAAATATGACATCGATTTTGTTGACTGGCAAATTTTTTACCGCACCTGTTTGCTTTGTTAATCGGGAACCAATGATCACGCTTCGTCAGCATGACGAGTATGAAACCGTGTACCTGATTGGTCCAGAGTAAATAGGTAAACCAATCAACTATTTTGATTCAATAAGCTGAAGCATTTCCTGTTTTCAAATGTTTACAAACTTTGCTGTTATCTGATTAGAAAGAAAAAAATGACTGACTTAGCGGCCTATCGTGCAGCGATAGGTTTATTTATTTGCCGTGGGCCACGCACAGACAGCCAAAAAAGCCAGTAACATATTATTCAGTGAGGATAAGTTGGAAAATAGTTAGCATCGGAGAATTTTTAATCAAGATTTGTTCGATATTCGTAATTTGCACATATTCAAAGTGATTTTACCACACAATTTAACCTATTTCTATGTCCCAGCCGTAACTTTTTTCATTTCTGATTGGGATATTTTTAGAAGTGCTTGATCCAAGAGAAATTATACAGCTACCCCACCCACACCTCTGCCAACTTTCCCAATGACAAAAGTTCCTCAATTTGCCCAGTATTTTGTATGGATCTGGAAATCTTTTTTCCTCGGAATAAATCAGTAACAAGCCGATGAGAAATTCAACAATTCTACAATAATTCTACACTTTTCAAGTGTCATCTATGTGTTGGCAGTTGATAGAGGTCCGATAACCAGACCCCTAGACCTGCAGGCTAGTTCTGGTAACAAGATCTCTATCCTGTCACAGAATGACTGTCTAAAGGTCCCAAACATATCAAAAACCAGAAATAAACAATCCTTCAACTCGTGTTATAAGGGCTAACTCTGATCTGAGGAGATAATTCATTAATAATACTGAAAAATTTAAGCCTTGGAAGTTGGAATTAGATATTCTTCTCGATCATTTAAATTATACATGCAAAATAATTCATTTCAGGTTTTCGCAGTTTTATGGAGCTGTTGTGATTCTATTCCTGGCAGAACTATTTGTGTTGACCATTCATCTATCTGCTTGCGCAACATCTACAGAGCAGTCTGAGGCCCTGTCCGTATCAAACACTTTGACATTCCCTGATGCCAGTAGTTTGAACTTCATTTCAAGTTGTCAGCACTTCTTAGTGACAAACAAGGGGGCGCATGCTTACAACGGCAATGGACCAACTACAACAACGTCATCTTCAACACCCTCCTCAAAGAGACATAAAAGACCACGATCTCCATCGCAGCCATCTCTGATGTCAATGTTTCTTAACAAAAGGTACAAATAAACTTTGTAATTATCACTGCAGATTAATTGCCATTTAATATTCATACAGATGTGTAAATGATAAGTTGTTGGTTGTTTCAGTTTTAAGCAAGAACTTTGTTACTATTGTAATAAATGAATACCAGGAATCCCATTAAGTCATGTAAGACATTGCTTAGATTGCTTAAATATGTTAAGTGGCATAAATTTAAAATATTTTCAGACCTAAAACATCAGATCCTGATACAACAGAATATCCTGAAGAAGTTCCTGTGACGCCTACCAAAGTCACCACTAATCAGAAATCAACATTGGTCATGCCCGGAGGAAGTACAAACTGCATAAGTGACAGCGATGATGACGATCTCATATTTTCCCCACCCAGAACAGATCGTGATGTTCCTGAGTCATCACAACAAAGGTAACTGCTGCCTCAAAACTTAATTTTCTTAAATGTATTGAATTCTTCAATATTAACAATTGATTGCTGCTCCGTTCAAGGCTCTTAGGTCCAGGAATATGCATAAACACACTTGTTTTTAGTGAACCAATTTCAAGTGGCGATGCTGATGTAGCTAACTGATGACTGTTTTAAACTGTTTTTAAACTTCAGATAACATTATTGTTTATTAAGTGAAACAAATTTATGTAAAACCAAAACTTTTGTAACTGAATACATTTACAGCAATCCAGGGCCTGCCAAACCCTTGTGCAACCCATGTAGATCTGGATCAGGCTGCACATCTGTGTTGTTTGATCTGGATTTACACTGTTTGATTTTACATTCATTTGGTGATTTCTGTGTAAGAAGTAATCAGAGTAGATCAAGGTCATGTTGCACCAATCTGCAGATTGATCAAGATCTCTGTTGATCAAACATAGCATAATAGCCATATCCATGGAGTCAAAGTATTAAAACAAAATAATGTTATAAGCAATATACTGGTCAAATATTCCACATTTGTATTGTTGTTTTCACAGGTCATGCCCCACTTCTGAGACTACTGGCTGTGCATCTTCATCAAAGAAATCGTACGATGTAAAATTCTCATCATTAGCAAGTCATTTTAGTGAACGTCCAGAGTTGAAGAGTTGGTGTTTAAGGTCAATTAAAAGACAAGAATACATTTTCTGCTCCTATTGTAGTAGAGATGTAAAGATTGCTTCACGAGGTATCATGGACGTTAATCGCCATGAACAGACCGACATACATAAGGACAATGTAAAATTAAGATCAACCACCAGTTAAGTTTTAAAATAAGTGATCACGCTAGCAAGTTATTTAAGGTTATGTTCCCCGATTCCCAAATAGCAAAACAATTTAAATGTGGTCGGACAAAGGCAAAGTCAATTCTATGTGAATCTGTTGCCCCAAATTTGCAGGAACAGATTGTGAGTAAGATGAAATCACAGAAATTTACTCTGCTTACTGATGATACAACAGATGTTTCAACAAAACAACAATGCTGTATTCTGGTGCGTCTCTTTGATGAAGCTTTAGGTACAGTGCGTGGTTATGTTTATAAAGTGCTGAACTTGACATCTGCTACCGGATCAAGCATATATGAAGGAATTGTAAATGCCTTTAAGGAGGATGGTATTCCGTTAAGTAACTTGTTTGCTATGGGTACTGATGGTGCTAACACAATGATTGGAACAGAAAAGGGCTTATATGGAAGATTAAAGAAAGTTCAATCAAAAATTGTATCTGTCTGGTGTATTTGTCATCGCATTCATCTAGTTGCCAAGAAATGTGTTTCTGAAATGCCTCAAGATATCAATGAACTGCCAGTGCTTCTTTTTTATTATTTTATGAAGTCATCGAAACGTAATGTTGAACTGAAGAAAATGCAGGATTTCTGTGGTGTGGTGAACCATAAGTTATTGAAACCTTCTGATACTCGTTGGCTTGCTATGCAAGAAATTTCTGAACGTTTGACTGAGCAGTGGGAGCCCCTAAAATCCTATTTTAATTCTTTACCATTAGATTATGAATTTGATTCTGAAGGCAAACGACTTAGAAAACTAGACAAATTCACCAAAGACAAAATTGTTAAAATCAAAGGGATGCTTAATAGTGATTTAAATAGGATGTGCTTTATTTTCTTGAAAGATTTTCTAAAGTATTCACAACATTTAATAAGTTCTTCCAGACAACTGAGCCAGTAGCATACAAAATACATGAAAAAATGAGTTCTCTTTATAAAGACATTTTGAACTGTTTTGTGAAACCTCAGATAGTTAGGGAACACAAAAACAATCTTTTGGACATTGACATTGAAAATACTCAACTCCTACAAAATGACGAAGATTTGTGGATGGGAGATGCTATGGTATTTGACATTCTAGGAAGCTTAGAAGATAATGGGAAAGAAGAGGATGCTAAACAATTCAGATCAACCATTAAATCAGTATTCCAAAAGGCTTTGAAAGAAATGAAACAACTACCATTTAAAGACAGTATTTTAACTAATTTGAAATGCCTTGATCTTGCATTACAAGGGGTTGAATGTGTCCGACAGTTCCCAGATCTTATAAACAAATCGCAGTTGGGTGAATTGGACTCTGAATTAAGAAATTATGACACATACGACATGCCCAATGAATACAAAACAACCAAGAGTGTAACAGATTACTGGATAAAAAGTGGAAAAATTAACATTAACAACATTCCCACATTCCCACTTGTTTTTGAATTAGTGAAGACATTACTCATAATCCCTCATGGAAATGCAGAATCGAACAGTTGTTTTCAAGGTTGAAACTGGTCAAATCTAAATTTAGGACATGTCTGCATGGTACCACACTTGATGCTATATTGGCTGTGAACTTTAATAGTGAATGTGATTGCAGGGGTTTTCCTAGCCTTTCTGAGGGTCCGTAAAACGGACCCTTTCCCAAAGCAAACGGACCCTTTCCCAATCCGAAATTTCTTCCATTTTTCCCAATTGAATCCACAAATAATTTTCAAAACATAAGATATCCAATATATCGCACTTGGTCCGTGGATTCCAATTTTTTGTACATTTAGTAAATTACAATGTATATGTTTGTTCATTCTTCGTGGTGATAAAAAAGATCAAAATTATTCAATCAACGTTGGCGACAAATTCCACTAAACGCACGCTTTTTTCGCATCGTATTACGTCATTATCGGCGACGGCTGTTTATCACATTTTGTGTGCAGGGATTTAAGAGGCGATGTACACGTTCACAAACAGATACAATTTAACATCAAACGTATGAAAATAAATGAAAGGTGTTTTTTTAACAATTATGTTGCTTCTGATTTGACATGAAACCCCCTTTGTGACGAACAATGCGAAAAACACCAAGCTGATAACGGTACTGGCAGAATTTCGTTCACGAGACAAACCGCAAATTAGTGACAATAAATGCAAGTTGCTAACCATAATAGACATGAGCAGGAAACGTCAAAACAGTTTGTTGTTTTGACATTACCTGCTCATTGACATATCGAGCTGGTAAACGACAGACGACGACCAACTAACATCGCCGACCATGACCGACTAACAGATCGTCGATCAGTTGAAAGTACCGAAAACAATAATACGGCACCGTTGGAAATTGATGGATCTTTGTTTGAACATTAATTAATTTCTTTTAATTAAAAACAAATCTTAATAAATAATACAGTTGTTTTAAAACATTTGTCCAGCACGGAACGTACTCTGATTTACCCGTAGATTTCACGGCGTGTTAATTACGCAACACCGCGATATACATGCATCTGACAGCAGAAACAAATAAATTCTCATTGTTTTAGCGCGATTATTTACTTATATCGCGCTCCGTTTATATCCCCGTTGGTGGGCTTGGACTTGGACTCCTTAGATGATGCCACCCTGGTGGAACTATGCAATGCGTTCAAGCACAGAAAACAAAGAAAAATAGTCATTTGTTGACTTCAACAAATTAAAATTATTCCATACTTTGAGTTTTTTTTTCTGGAAAAAAAGCCTGTATATAGGTTTTAAACACTAAACCACCCTGAGTGAATAAAAAGTTAACTGATCCTTCCTTGTAAAAGTTTTTAAAAAGGGGGAAAATGCATAACACAATGATTTCAAAATTCCCAAAACTTGTATTTTTGTCGATAAAAATTCCCAATTGAGACGTTTCACGCACTAAAATTTTCCCAATTCTGGCCAGGGTCCTTTTCCCAAAACGGCCAGGAAAACCCCTGGATTGTTATGACTTTAAACCTTCAGGCAAAATGATTGGCATGGCTAAAAATGCAGCTTCAAAAAACAATGAAAAAACAAGTAGTGCTGAGGAAATAGAATCAGACTTTGAGGATGAGGTTGAAGAACTGACAAAGAGAATAAGAAAACCAAGGCTTTATGAGAACTTTGTCATGTAGTTGAAATGCTGGTGATTGTAACACATATTGGATCTATTATAAACACCTGTTTATTTATACATGTTTGATATTATTCATTTCTATATGTGCATTGTTATAAGGCCAGCAAGTAAAGACTTCCAGCACACCAGATAATTTCAGAAAGTGGAAAAAGTTGTTATGTTTTAAAACTGTTCATCCAGTAAAGCTAAGCAAATGGACTTTCTTAACTGTACTATAAAGTATAACCCATAAGTAGCAGCTATCTTTGTAAGATGTTAAAATAAATTATGCTAACTGTTAAGATATTTTGTCTTTACTTTTATATATGTTTTTTCATGAAAAGAAAATTCTATTTCAATCTTGGCTATATAGAGTAAACAGAAATTGTTGTACAATTACAAGTTTTATGTGGTCACATGGGAGCGCGCGAAACGCGCTTTGTATTTCATTTTCCACAATTTCACGCGCAGAATAAACAGTTTTTAGAAATCTCAGGATTTTGCACAGAAAAATTTTGGCAGCCCTGGTTCTTTGTGTAAATGAAGTGTTCATGGACAGAAATTCAAATAGTCCTTGTGTAAATGAAGTGTTCAAGATTGGAGCCCTTTATTTTAAACATCAGTAAAAGTATTGGCTAATTCCATAGATATTATTTGTAGGAAAGTAAATATTTTAAGTGTTGAAAAATTATGCTGATATATAATGGTAATTATTCCTTCCATGTTTAAGTTGGTAAGTTTTCAGTTTCAAAGAAGCTATTTACCAAGTGCAAAATGTACTTTTGTAAGTGACACTTATGTCAGTGATGCTAAGCAGAGTAGGATAGCATGTACTGCCAGAGTTACCAAGCCAGAGGATGAAAAAATGTATGGGAGTGCTAAGACATGTCAGTACATCTACATATATATCTTGACGAGGTTCATCAGTTAATCAACAAAACTGACAATCTGACTAGGAATTTCACAGGAAACTGTCTAAGCAGTTACGCAAAAACTGTCAAAGCTTGGTGTATTGAATGTAGTTACATAGCAATGTATTGTGGCTAGTAATACTCAAAGTACAATCCGTACACAAGCCTCTGCTCTTGACCATCAATATCCCACCCCACCATGTTATAGCCTGCCTATTAAGTGCCTTGCTACAGACACTGACAACTAACCTCAAAGACTGTACTATAATGTCCAACACAGTGTCTCCCATCTCACTGCTGTAATGGTCCAAAAGCTGAAAAGACAATACCAAAACCTCATCCAAAGTGTATAACAATATATGGGCGTTTTTTTCTCATTTAGAATCATTTATCATCCCAAAAGAAATTTGACATATTTCAGTGCAAACAATGGGTAGTAATATCATAACTAAAAGGACAGAAATTTGTGCATGTTTTGTTTTTCCTTAACCCAATGCCTCATGTATACGGAGTTTTACGATTAGACCACTCGCCTAATAGATACGGCGTTTATCTACTTTACCTGTTGATTCATAGATACGGTTTTAATAGATTAAGCCAACTGAATCATAGATACGGCATTTTTCCGGGTCACTTTTTCTAGTTGTTTTTTATTAAATATAACAGATAAAAGTTTACTACCCTAGTATTTTCTAAAAGTGCGATCTTTTCTCGGTAAAATCTGATATAAACATCATAAGGTTTATATTTACAGTTTTGTCTTAAATCCAGGTTATTTCAACACACCGTGGATTTCCCATTGACACAAAGGTCGAGGTGAACAGTGGAAGTTTCCACTTCACATAGTTCTTTGTTTCTAATTTTAGAAATGCTTACGCAAGTTTTGTGCTCTTGTTAGCTGAATGTACTATTTTAAGAACATGAATAAGCTATTTTAAAAAATAAAGATCAGTTGAATATTCGGTAAAAGGTCGCGACCTGTCTGGATCACTCGTGACCTTCATGTCTATTTCCTGCAGCTGTAAAAACATGATTACATGTCATATGTTTTGTCGGCGATTTATGGATAATGATCAAAGGTAAGTTTGAAATATTTTTGGGGGACTCTGAGGTCTGTCAAAACAACTTAATTAGATCAAAAGGGTTAAAAGCGGATGTTTATTGGCTTCAAAGGAAGTGGCCCATAGCGTGGCATGTTAGGTGCCTTATGCAAATTAGGCAATGGGTGGGGTAATTAAAATGTCATAATCTACAGAACAATAAACCAATCAATAAATTGTGTTGATATTCAGTTAAAGAATCCTAGATTCCTAATTAGTTTTGGACACGCCCATAGAAAATAATGACAGCACACTTCAAATTTGTAATAGGCTATGCTCTATAATTCTTTCATATCTGTTTTAATTGAAGATTTCTAAATTCACACCCTATTAAATCATAAACACACCTACTTTACAGTTGAATTCTAAACATTGAAATGATATTGCAAAAATATAAATGATAAACATATAGATTAAACAAAATAGTTCTAATGATTTAAAATTTATTTCTTCTGTTAATTTGTTTTCAGGTAGAGAACTTCACCAAGAGGCCTGGTTCCAAACTGCTGGCATGGGTGTAATGTGCAATTATGCAAGCAAGGAAATCATCGACTTTACCACATGAACAATATTGAGTGAAAATGGACATTTAGTTTATACATCTAGTGATAAGTGACTTTATAATTTCTGAAACAAACACTTCAAATTAAAAAAAAAATCACCAAACCCCTTCAAGAACAAACTATAAAAGCCACCGACCTGACGATTACTTAAGCCCAGACAAAGCAGATTTCATATTGTTTTGTACCGGTATATAAAAAATATATACAAGTAAATGTGTTGGTATTTTAATAGTTAGCAAATAAAAACAAAATCATGATGGCCAAAGTAACCATTTTATCAATGAAATGAAGTCCTGCAGACTAGTTATTACTGATGTCCTAGCATGAATAACAGATGAAACTAAAACAAATATTAATATTTTTTTATTTGTTAAATAAAGTTGTTTTCTTTTCTGCTCTTTATATTTTTCAAATATTTTATGTTTAAAATATTAAAATCATTTGTTTCTGAAAAAAAATGTAAATCACATCTAATTTAATGTTCTCAAGTTTACACAAGAAAAATATTCCTTACTTTCAAAAGCATTTCTTTGGTATAAAAAATTGTCATATCTTAATGAAACTTATATCATTGGAAAGAAAATTTAATTTCCTAAGTACTATCTATTGGTCATAAAATAATTAAATTAAGTTTTAATATGAAAAATGTGGTCTAAACAGAACAGGTATCAGTTTTCAAATTTTTCCAATAATCTGCATTATTTCAGTGTACACTTAATGCAGCAGTGCTGATTGATTATTGATTATCTATTATGCAGTATCAGTATGCAGTAGATATTACTGATATGGATTACTGTGTATGAGGCATTGGGTTAAAAGAATAAAAACTTTATCAGAGGCTTTCATATACACTTGAACATCATACCGAAGTTGTTTTTCCAATCCCCAGAAATAAGAGATTATTATTGATCAAATCAGTGTCCAACATCATAAAACTAAATCTGGAGATCAGTCTCAAATCTCAAGCATCTGATTGGCTGAAATGGTGACCAGTCGCCATTTCAGCCAATCAAATCCTTGAGATTTGAGACTGATCTCAAAACTTAGTTTTATGATCTTGGGCCCAGTTATCTTCCTCTATTACAATATCAATACAGCAACAACATTGGGCTAAGAATTTGGTCCTTACCCCAGCCTTCACATCTTCCAGTATTACATTATCTTTAAGGTTTACACCAACTTGCGAGGACAGGTTCAGCCATACCATCAGATTCTCAGATACATAACCAACTAAAACAGAATAGAACCAGATCTGTATGTTTACTGTTACCATTTTTACAGTAGTCTTACATTGATGGAATTGAAAACATTTGGTATTGCATAGTAGCACTGGTAAACACTTGCAAGTTCAGATAATATAGGCTTTTTCTGCTGTTAAAATTCTAAAACTTAATGTATGCTAAAGGTTATCTGACTTTTTCTTTACATCACACAAAATTGAATTTACGCAGAAACTTTAATGATTTCTTGTAAGACACGATCTTAAAACAAAGGCAGACAATCCAATCAAATTGTACTGGAGTTACCTACCTTTCAGTTGACAAGTAGGTGGCTGCCCACTCCATGCTTCATCTGATCTACACAGAAGGGCAGATAATCCAATCCACAATACTGGAGTTACTTACCTTTCAGTTGACAAGTAGGTGGCTGCCCACTCTATGCTCCATCTGTTCAACACAGAAGGGCAGATAATCCAATCCACAATGCTGGAGTTACCTACCTTTCAATTGACAAGTAGGTGGCTGCCCACTCCATGCTCCATCTGATCTACACACAAGGGCAGATAATCCAACCAACTTGTACTGGCTATGACAGGAGAATACTGCCAGTTGTCCATATGTAGTCCCTGCTGACACATTCAGCATGCCATTCTGAGGAGCAGGCAGTGAACCACAGTCTAAAACAATACCAATACCATTGTTTCCTTTCTAGATTTTATCAAATTCTTCAAAATGCATTAACAACATCATTTTACAAGGAATCATACCAGTAAACTTCAAAAGTGAGTATTATATAAATAGAATTGTTTAATCTCTTACAGGTAATTAATTGTTTATGGATCCATGTATAACTCCTGCTAAAATAACAAATATTTTCAAATACATGTACTTCCATATACTTGCATGATAAAAAACTGACTTTGACTGTGTTACTGAGGCAGTTGCCCTTAACATGATGGAGGCAAAATAGATGCCCCGAGTTTTACAATACTCTTTATCACTTTCTTGCAAATGTCATAATCTGCAAAAGTCTATTAACCCTTTACTCCATACATACACATGTGCAACCAGTGTAGATCCAGATTAGCTGGCATGGATCTGGATCAACACCGGTCACATCTTTATCAGAAATAACCTAAAGAATCTGAAAGTGAACAGTGAAGAACCTGATTAGATGGCAGAGATAAGACAGCTGATCTGGAACTTCAATGTTTACCAATGACTTAAAGGTGTATATGGAGGAAAGGGTAGGGGATTAAAAGCAGCAGCACTTTTGTCTCCTAAAATGTAAGTACGGATGTAGAATATTTTTAAAACATACAACTGTATAAATACCTCTAATAACACATGAAGGAGTGGAACCACTCCATTTCCCATTTTCCATACACATTCTACTAGAGGTACCAGATATCTGGTGCCCTGCATCACACACATAGGTAGCATAATCTCCATAGCTGGTACCACTAACTGTTACAGTACCATTGTCTGGAATCTCCAGGTTGCCACAGTCTACAATGATAAATAGAATAATTAACCAAAATATAAGTTCTTAGCGGTATGTTGAAGGTATGCCGCTGCATGGCTATACATTTGTACTAAGAAAAAGTGAATTTAAACAGAAAATTTATGGTAGAGTGTTGATGCCCTCCTGCCCAACAGCATTCCACAAAAAAATTAGGTGATTAAAATTAGTTTATTGCACTTTGAAAGTATGATTAATCTAGGTATACTGAACAATTAACAAAAATTTATTCTATTGGACATTTCATCAAAGGAAGCATTAATTGTTTGCATTTGTTTGTGTTTAAACATTCCAGACCAAATTTAACAATCCTAAGGAATACAATGTGAGTCCCATGATAACAGAAGCTGATGTTATTTAACATAGATGGGCTAGTGGTTATCCTGAACTTATGAAATACTGTTGGGCTGTTAAAAGAATGAGCAAGGTAATAATCAGGGTTTTGGGGTAGATACAGGATAATGTAATTTCAATTTTCCTGGCAGAAATTCTGATGAAAATTAAGTCTTGCTGCCTATATAGGGGGTTTGAGCGACCCCAATGAACTCCCACCCCACTGGATTCAGCCCTGGTAACAGTAGTTACCTGTAGTAACACATTTAGTTGGTGTCTGAGGAACCCAAGACTGATCTTCTGAACATAACTTGTATGTTGGCCCTGTTGGCATGTAAGTGGTATCACATCTGTAGGTAGCTCTACTTCCTAGCCTGGACAGGTCTGACAGTGTCACAGAACCATGATCAGGGCTCTCAAGCTGTCCACAAAAATTATCTGAAAGACAACCACGTCCAAATTCAGTTAAAGTGCACTGAATTTGAATGACCAGCTCATGCTTTTACCTGCCTATGAACAATCTTTTTGCAATAAATGTTTAATATTATTTCTAGTAAAAAGCAAGCATATGAAAATTGTGTGATGGTCATGTATATAATGTCAACTTCAAGCCAACAAACATAACAGCTATGGGTCTAAAAACACTGGTTATTTCAATCACAAAGTGATAAATAAAGTACAATAAAATGCTGAATGATATCAGTGCTTTGCTTCACAATACATATTGTTTAAATTTTACCCATTTTCCTCACTCTCAGAATAGTATTAATTTTCCTCAACAATTGGTAAAATTCCTATACTTCACCGCAAAGGCTTCTTTGGGGTAAAGTAGCGATTGCTTGATCAGATGTCACATTGTGCCTGCTGACCTAGAAAATAATACTGTTCACAAATGGATTAAAATTGTACAATTGGAGTAAAAGGTTATTAACTAAAAACTCTGACAATGAACAAACTGAGGCACTACTATATCAATGCTGAAGATGTCTTTTAAACCATATGATACTGGACTGAAGGTTATAAAACTGAGTTTGGAAACCAGTCTCAAATCTCAAGCATCTGATTAGCTGAAATGGCGACCAGTCGCCATTTCAGCCAATCAGATGCTTGAGATCTGAGACTGGTTTCCATGCTCAGTTTTATAACCATGGGCACTGATCTGGAAACAAACCTTTGATTGTGCAGGTTGGCTTCTCTGGAATCCAAAGTCCATTAGGCTGACAGGTCCTGGTGTTTATACCAACCAGCATAAAACCAGTGTCACAGTAATATGTAGCATTTCTACCATAGGTTGTCCCCTCTTCTGTTGTAACCATTCCATTAGTTAAACCATCGGGAAGTCCGCAGTCTGAAAAGCAGTTTTAATTTGTTTAGCAAATTTTTTTTTCAACAATAATACATCATTCTGAGATGGAACAAATGATTAGTAAAAAATAACACGATGAGTAAATAACTTAAAAGGTTAAATATCAGTGAGGAAAAAAATGGGAAGGTAGATAATGGTGACTTAAGAAGAACAATGAAGTCTTGATATATAAAGAACCCCAATGAGAATTAAAATGTACATTTGTTAGGGAGGTTGCGATAGTGGGATGTGTATTAACATTTATACCAAGTTACAGTTTAAATGAAAATTGCTTCATGTGTGTCTGATAAAAAAAGTTAGTGAAAAAGTATATACTAGCTAAAGTGAATTGACCTTGAAGATACCAACATGAATGCTGAATGCAACACATTGTTTTGATACAGTGCATTTAGTACAATCATCTTAAAATATTTTTATGCAAGCAGTCTTAACACAACATTGTAAGACTGATCTTTGCCAAACAAGAATTTTACATTCAAAAACCTTGTTAAAACCTATCACCATGTAGAGAAGCAGTTTTCTGTGCAAGACGAACAAGAAGTGCATGTTAAAGGACAGTTATAATGTGACACCTCTCCATAACCTTACCTGTACTCGCATCTGGTCTGTAAATTAAACAAAATGTCTGGTTACCTAGGATATAATTTCAAACTGACATCATTGATAAAAAAGTGTCATCAACAGATCATGATCCAATTGTCTTACAGGTTCAAAATGTTGATTATGGCCTATGGGAGTAGTGTAGACTTAGAAAAGCTGACACATAGGTGCAGTTTGATCATGGTCTACAGTTTTTGTTATTCAGTCAGAGAAGCATTCTTAACCCTTTCCTCACTATATACACATTTTTACGCAGTGTAGATCCAGATCAGCTGGCACATCTGGTCGCATTTTGGTCAGAAATAACCTAATGAATAAAAAAAATCGAACAGTTTAGATCCTGATGTGCCGGCTGATCTGGATCTAAATTGTTCGCCCACGCAATAAAGGTGTGTCTATGGAGGACAGTGTTAATGCATCAAGGGAACAGTTTAGGTTCCATGAAAGTTTCACAATTTAATCTGGGTCCACATTTATTGCAAGTAAATAGCCCCATTTTGCCATGATGCATAACATGTTATTACTGGGGCATAACTAAAGCTGAGAAGTTAACTCATTACAGATGATCAACATGTAAGTATAGTTGTTCCCTTAATAAGAAGGTCTACTTACACACAAGTTGGCTCATTACTAGCAAGCTGACAAATATACCCCGCCGCACATGGTCCATTGGCTCGGATATATGCTGTACATGTCATAACATCCACACTCATACTGACTAGGTCCTCTGACAAGAAAAACAGCAGTCCAGTTAAAATATCATGGTACAACCCTTTACTCCACACAAACCCCTTTCAAATGCATGGGCAACCAGAGCAGATCAAGATCAGCTGACACATTTGCTTTTTTGTCAGAAATAACCAAATAAATCCAGAAGCAAACTGTGCAGATCCTGATCACATGGCACAGATGTGCCGGCTGATCTGGATCTACACTGTTTGCACATGCCATTAAGGCATATATATATATATATAGAGAGAGAGAGAGAGAGAGAGAGATAAAGGATAAATATTAGATGATATTGATGTTTGAAGTGGATAGGAAAATACAGATAATCTTAAATAGATCTCGAAAAAGTTGGATGGTTGAAAACTGTAGATGTAGATCCTGCCTTCCTAATTTTTTGTAAAATTAAAAAAAATAATGGTATAAACAGAAAATTATAAAAGTAGACCCTGTCCCCTTCCCATAACGATGGACAAAATAGTGTTATATTTATTATTATTATTAAGTTATCATTGAAAGTCATATACTGTGCCCAAGTTATTTTTTTAAGTTGTATAATGTACCCAAGAAATTATTAAAAGTCATATACTGTACCAGAGTTATCATCTAAAGTCATCCTGGTAACAGCCAATGGTTCACCAAACAATTTGACAACTGCTCCCTGGGCCAGGTTGCGGGACGACAGTGCAAACTGTCGATTTGCCTCCTCCGTGTTCTGAATCATGGCTGACAAGTTCACTATTAAACTTCCAGGCCTGTTTGTAAAAATAAATAAGATGTGTAAGAAAACTGATCAGTGTGGAGGACTTCAAACCAGAATTCAGTGTTCAAGGTAACATATTGGTAACCTGCTTGCAACAAGCTGAAAAGTTAGTCTATGTATATATTATTTTATTACACCTCACGTGATTAGTTTACTTTATAGCGTAATGTGACGTCAGAGGGAGATAATTTCTACTGTCACATATGCGACAGTATACTGTCACCCTCGCGTGGATCTAAAAATAAATATCTTGGAAATCCGATTACAAATTAACTTCTACGCATGCGTAATTGACCAAGGGAGATAAGCAATTAACTCGGTCATAGTCAAGATCTCTAAAAAAAAACAAATGTTCGGATGTTCGGTGTAATAAAATAAATATCACATCCCATTGGGGGAGACAGTACGAAATGTTAACCCTTGAGAATGTAATGTCAACCTCGGCTAACGCCTCGGTTGACATTACTTCTCTCGGGTTAACATTTCGTACTGTCTCCCCCAATGGGATGTGATATTTATATAATATATTTTAATTAGATTTGACCAAGTTATGTTGCTTTTCTACAAAAACTTCTATTATTAGCCACAAAGGTTAATAAAGAAACCAAATATCAGGATTTATTATTATTTATGAAAATAGTAAAATTATTTTCATAGTTGCTTTACAGAGAATAGTTTCATTCCAGGAACATAACTCAAGACTATTTTAAAGCCATGTATTGCATATGACACTTTTCATGTGGAAGTGTTTTAAATCAATCCTACTCGCAATACAAGTGTACGAATTTAAAACTTTTATTAAGTTTATAAACAAGTATTTAAAAATGACCTATTGAAAAGGATCTGAAAAAGACACTTACTTTAATGAGGCAATGGAGATTGCTACAGCATCCGGTTTCATTGCAGTGCTGTAATGACTCTGAAGCTAAAATGTTGACAAAAAGAATAAATTTAATATACAAGTAATGCCAAAGGACAAATTAAGGACCACTACTTTGCCATTACTGTAATATCATTATAATAATACCTGTAGGTTTAAATTTTTATGTATTTCATGTATTTCGCGTCAAGAGAAATGTATGAATTTTTACCTCAGCCAAACTGCACCATGTAATAATTTTTTCATAGAAAAGTGAAACTGTGTGAATTTAAGTCAGCATGAATAAATTGTTGTTGTTTTTTGAGTAAGGAAATTTGTCCTTGCAAAATTAAACGATACTACAGTATAACTTGTAAATTAGTAAGAACAGCAATGGCTGATTGGATCCAAACTGATCATAAACGTGATAAAAGGCATATATATGGAGTAAAGGGTTAAAAATCATTAACAGTTTTCAGAAGTGACCATACCAAATAACTGAAATGGAGGTTTTCAATTTATTTTGCATTCCTGGGGAATATTCAATGAATTTCTCATCTTTGACAGATCTTTTTTCTGTGTGCAAAAAGTGTCACAGTCCATTATAACTAGAATGTTGTGTTCCGCGGAACACATGTGTCGCCTGCATGGAAAAAGTTGAAATGTGGGCCTATTTTTAATCATATATAATAAAAATATTTTATTTAAGTTGATTTCAATACTAGACCACAGAACACATGTGTCATCTAAATTGCATTTAAAAGGGGAATAACTATTAATAATGGTGAAACCCGAGTTATCATCTTCAAAAATTGGTTTGTGCACGCAGATGAGTTTTTCAAAGTATTAAGTGAATTGAACAAGTACTTTCCATCTTACAAGCAACACTAAGTTTCATGTGAAAGTTGCATTTGAAAGGGACATAACTCAAAAAATATTCAAACAGGAGTTATAATTTTTGTAGTTGTCGATCGCACTGTTCATGTTGATGATACAATCCAAGTATTCAATGAATAGGGCAAGTACTTTCAAATTATACGCAACATTAAGTTTCATGTGAAATTTGCATTTGAAAAAAAAAAGTCAAACAGGAGTTATGATTCTTGTTGTAACCCATGTTGTTGTTCATGAAGATGATATATTCGATGAGTGAATAGGACAAGTACTTTAAAAGTTATAGGCAACATTAAGTTTCATGTTAAAGTTGTATATTAAAGGGACACAACTCATAAAATAGTCCAGCAGGAGTTATCATTCTTGTTCTTCATAATGACGCTTTTCATGAAGATGATTTATTTCGAATATCAAGTGAATTTTCAAAGTTAAAGTCAACATTAAGTTTCATGTTAAAGTTGCATTTGGAAGGGGCATAACTCAAAGAATATTCAAACTGGAGTTATGATTCTTTTTGTTACCAATGTTGTTGATCATGCTGATAATGTATTCCAAGTATGAAGTGAATAGGACAAGTACTTTCAAAGTTATAGGCAACATTAAGTTTCATGTTAAAGTTGCATTTGAAAGGGGCATAACTCCAAAATATTGAAACTGGTGTTATCATTCTTGTCGTCACAGATGGCATTGTTGATGCTGATGATATATTCCAAGTATGAAGTGAATAGGACAAGTACTTTCAAAGTTAAGGCAACATTAAGTTTCAGATTAAAGTTGCATTTGAAAGGGGCATAACTCAAAAAATATTGAAACTGGAGTTATCATTCTTGTTGTCGTAGATGGCATTGTTCATGCTGATGATATATTCCAAGTATGAATTGAATAGAACAAGTATAATCAAAGTTATAGGCAATATTAAGTTTCCGGTTAAAGTTGCATTTGAAAGGGGCATAACTAAAAAAATATTGAAACTGGAGTTATCATTCTTGTTGTCACAGATGACATTGTTCATGCTGATGATATATTCCAAGTACAAAGTGAATAAGACAAGTACTTTCAAAGTTATAGGCAACATTAAGTTTCAGATTAAAGTTGCATTTGAAAGGGGCATAACTCAAAAAATATTGAAACTGGAGTTATCATTCTTGTCGTCACAGATGGCATTGTTGATGCTGATGATATATTCCAAGTATGAAGTGAATAGGACAAGTACTTTCAAAGTTATAGGCAACATTAAGTTTCAGATTAAAGTTGGGGGACTACCGGACGACGGCACCGCCGCCGCCGCCGGAAATAGCATCCCTATGTGTCTACCTGCTATCGCAGGCGACACAAAAATCAATTTATCAACTAAATGTTCTGGGAACTTTAGTTTGACATGTGACCTCCATGCCAGTAATAAAGAGGAAACAAGAAGAACAGACTGAAATTTATTTAATTCAGATTTCTAGAGAGAGAAGTACTGGTATACTGCACTTACTGCTTGCTCAACCTCCTGTATGTACCGGTTAAGAGTTGCATTATCCGTGAGATCCAGGTTGCCTGATGTCATATTCAAGGTCACAACCATTGCCACACTTTTTAAAGCAGCTGAAATACAAAAACTCATCTCAAAACAACCACGACTGTATTCAGTGTTTAGTCATGTAATACAAATGTGCCTACCCTAATTAAAACAATGCATGTAGAAATTCTAAACTATAGGAATTCCTGCAGGTGTCAATGTTTACCAACATATCTTCTTTTAAAAATTCAAGTTCAAAATGATGCCCGGAATCTGCATATCCCAGAATACAGTCATACTTCTCATGTTTACATATTCTGCACTTGTCCACTCAGTTCAAGACATGGATAACTGTTAAAATGGGCACATATGGCATATTTATGCCTACTGACTGCTGGTTATGTCCATTTGAGATAGGCATGACACTTCCTTATATAGCTGTTTACTTTTTACAACATGCGAAGTTATTTTAAAATATCTCAAAGGCTGCTGTAATATGGTGTGGACATCATTGAACATTAACCATTGACTCCATGTATACAGCTTTATTCCAATGTGCGACCAGTGTAGATCCTCATCAGCCTGCACATCTATTCAGTCTGATCTGGATCTACCCGATTTGCTCGTTGGATAACAGATTCCATGGAGGAAAGGGTTAACATGAACATGACAATTACCTTTCTGTACGCAAGTTGGTGGGATACTACTCCACATTCCTCCATCCCGGCACACCAGCTGCTGGGAACCAATCAACTCGTAACCAAGTGCACAGCTAAATGAGGCCACATCCAGGAAGAAAGTTCCTTCCAGAAACACTTCACCATTGGTAGGACTTCGTAATGTGTCGCAACCTGAAAACATAGAAAATGTTAAATGAAATTGGCACATGCTTCTTCTGTTATTACACTTGATGCAAGTTTTCTCAGCTCTACCCCTTCCCTCCATATTTATGCCTTATAATGCTTGTCTGGCCAGAGTAGATCTAGATCAGCTGGCATATCCATGCTGTCTAATCTGGATCAACACTGGTTGCATCTTAGTCAGAAATAAGCTAATGTATCAAAAAGAGAACAGTGCAGATCCTGATCAGATGGCACAGATGTGGCAGCTGATCTGAATCTACACTTTACACCCAGGCAATAAATGTGTATCTATGGATTAAAGATGCCGCAATGTGACGAAACCTGATCCCATGATTATAAAATGCCATACCTCAATCTAATAACCAAGGTTTTGAAAACATGGTTAATTAATAATAAAGCTAACAATTTCTGATGCATTTCAAATACACATTATTCTGTTTGTTTTATTCACTGTATAATAATTAACAAAGTGAAAAGGGATGTCTACTTACTGCACGAGTCATTTTTGAAGAATGACAGCATAGTAGCCAGTTGTAGTGTCTCAAAAGTTTCAAACTCAGTCACCTGACTGAGAACACTCAAATCTTGTGTATTAGTGAAATCAACTGCGATAAAGTCCAGCCGTATTTCAGCTTGCTTGATCCGGTTAACAATGCTGGAAGTTGCGCTCATGTCAACACTGCCATCCATTATCATGTACAATAGGTCTGGCATGAATGGCCGGTTGTCAGCTGACATGAACATACTGTATGCCTGCTGCAGTCCAAGCGACAGCTTCGATGGTACGCTTGATGTTATGTAACGGAAGTTGTCAACGGAAGCTATCAGTTCTGAGCGAGAGTCTAGTTCTCCCAGCGCTACTGACTTCCAAGCAAATCCTGGACCATAAATGAAGTATCCAAACTGTGTGGAGCCTGATTCTATATTTGAATGGTCTATGTAAGTTTTGAGAAGGTTCTTCATGCGTTGGAAGTCCAGTGTACTTGTTGTATCGGATATAGCTATTCCAGCTATCACATCTAAGCTCTGTAGACCACATACTACAATTATTATGAAAACATCATTATCCCTTTCCTCCATTTACATGTATATGCCTTTATGGTGCTGGCCAACAGTGCAGAACCTGATCAGATGGCACAGATGTGCCAGATGATCTGAATCTACACTTGTTACACATGCGTTTAAATGCGTATATATGAAATAAAGGGTCATATGGCTACATAAAGTACTTAAATGTTGACAACCGCCCAACGACATATCCCATGCTAATAACAAGAGTTTTGTTAAAAATACTCCTTTTATCATAACAATTGATGGTCTCTGGCTCAAAATGAACGACAGGTACATCTATTACATTAATCTAGCAGCTTATTAACAACAAATGAATAAATAGGTTATGACATTCCCAATATGAACAATTGAATTCAATTTCATTTTGTACACATAATCAAAATCATGAATATTTATTTTTATACAATGTAAAATCCATAACTGCTGAGCACTGTCTTTAATTTGTACAGTATGTAACCGAGTACTTTAAAAAGGAACTTTCTCATGTTAAAATAAATACTGTTACAAATTCAAAAGTACTTACATGTGTTCATGACAGGAATCGGGGGTACTGTAACACCTGAAACAACAAATTAATTCTTGACTCCATAGGATATGGCTTTTATTCCATGGGCTGCCAGTATCAGTGTCTATCCAGATCAGCCTGCCTGCACATCCTTGCAGTCTGATCTGGATCAACACTTTGGCTTTCAGATTCATTTTGACTTAATGTTAGATCCAGATCAGACTGCACAGATATGCAGGCTGAGATCGGACAGCACAGATATGTAGGCAGAGATCAGACTGCACAGATATGCAGGCTGATTTATATCAACACTGGTGGCCTATGAAGTAACAAGTTGATCAAGTTCTCACTCCTCAATGCCAAAATTAGGGGAAAAAAACCTTTTCTCACTAAAAATGCATCATACAAGTTCTTAAGCTAAATTAGCAGAAATCTGGTAAATAATATTTTTTTAAAAATCATTAAAATTTATTAGACTTCACCTAAATGGGTCAGACAAGGCAAGAAGGTGGATAAGTAATTTAGCAGAATATGTTGGATACTGAAATGTTACTGAAAAGATAAAAAAAAACTTAAATCATGCAGGCTCTGGAGTCAGTACTAGCTACATCACCGTTGCCCCTGTTCTTCCCTTAATTATGTTTAAAATCTAAATTTGAATGTATATTTTGCTCACTTTCACTATGTAACTAATTGACAGAATACATCATATACACAGCCGTACTTCCAAGTGAGCAGGATAATTGTTGGTCTTCATTGAAGAGCTGTCTTTTACAAACAGATCAACTTCGAAACAATTAAATGACATACTTGTAGAAACACATCTTGGTGAGACCGAGCTCCACATTCCTCCGTAAAGACATACAATCTCGGCAATACCAACAAGAGTGTAACCTGGGAAACAGGAGAATGAAGCCACATCAAGATAATAGTTGCCAGTCGAGTTCACTCTTCCGTTCAGAGGAGCTGGCATTCCTTCACAGTCTGTGAACAAAGAAACACAACTCTCTTTTCAACCAGAACTTGGTCATAGCACTCAGAAAACAATGTTTAGTTATAAACTTATTTATTTTACATCGATTGTGAAACAAGCTATTCCTACTTATACATATCACGCTCGGTGACTGCGTCCTGGGTGGCAAATCAGTATTTGTGCTGAATGAGGATTGGGGAAATTGCAGACGAATCTCATCCCTTGTGGGATTCTAACCTGATGTCTCCAGATCTACCACTATACCACTGTTCTTCCATTTACTCTATGGAATGTGAGTGTGTTATCCAGGGTGAACAGTGTAGAACCAGATCATCTGGTACATCCATGCTTTCTGATCAAGATCTACACTGTTCGTTTTTAGATTAATTGTTATATCTGATCAAGAAGCAACCAGTGAAGATCCAGATCAGATTGCACAAATTTGTAATCTGATATGGACCTACAATGGTCACAAACATCATGAAACTCATTTTTATGGATTAAAGGGTTAAAAGACACCATTTTGTAGACTGTTATAATCCAGGAAATAAAATCTAGTAATTTTCAAGGTATTATAAATTGTTATATAAGCAGTTTTTAACAACAACTACCAATTATTATCCCATAATCTCACCCAGCAATTAAGAAAATAGAGACTCTTTTGAGCAGACAGCACACATCTCTAAGTCTTGATGCTTGCGATTTGAGACTGGTCTCCATTCTCAGTTTTATAATTTTGGGCCCAGAATGCAGCCTCAACTACTTTGATAATCTTCAAACAACTAGTACTCACCACAGCCTCGCTCCTTAAAGAAAGCATACTGTATCTGCAGGTCCAGCTCCGTGAATGACTCTGTACTTAACACATGACCTGGGTAAGAATCATACGTCAAGCTGGAAAGTCCTCCTTTGATAGCAAACCCTACTGCTATGAAGTCTAGATGAATTCCAAAATTTCTTATCTGATTAGCCATTGACAAAGAGTTTGTTAACAGTACATTATCATCCAGTATGATGAAGACATAGTCTGGAACACTTTCACGATTTCCATTGTTAAACATTTTCAACACTTGTTCAAGTCCCCTTAACATATATGATGGTCCACCTGCAGGTGTGTATACAATTTCATCCACAAGTCTTATAAGAGCTGTGCGGGAGCTGGAGGCATTAAGGTGTATCACAGAGTCTTCCCTGACACCTTGATCATCAAATACATAGACTCCAACCCTCATGTCCCTGCTCTCTAAGTTGGATCGGGTTATCGAAGACTTTACCATATTCTTCATCACAGCAAAGTTACTTTCAGAGGTCATACTGGAAACTGCAATTCCAAATACCAAGTCCTCATTTCTAAATCCACATCCTGAAATATAAAATTACTTTTTAAATATAATTTAACTCCATAAATAAGCATGTGCGATCAGTGTAGATCCAGATCAGAAGGGCATATGATCAGGATCTACACTGTTTTTTGTTTGGTCAGAAATAACCCAACGAATCTAAAAGCAAACAGTGCAGATCCTGATCATGTGGCATGGATGTGCCAGCTGATGTTGATCTACAATGTTGGCCCACACAACAAAGGCGTACATATGGAGGAAAGGGTTAATTTAGATTAGTATGTGATGTTTCAGGTAAGGTAAGGAAACATGAAACATTATGTTGTTTTCCAATTCAAAGAGGTACAGTGAAATTCCCACAAGCGTATTTCAGGAAGAATCATAGTACACAATTGTCATCAAAGACTGAGAGTTTTCATGCATTGCAAAGATGTATATTATTTATTGAGGGGTTATTTTGTATGTTGAAGAAATTGAAGAAAGATATGTAATATCACCCGCAAAATGAAAACAACTCACTGTTTGCAATGACTCCTCACGTAACCATTTTTGAGATTTCTTGAAAAATCTTTGATATTTTTGATTACACATTACAAATCAAACTGAAGATTAAAAGATTAACAACTATTGCCAAAAATCCAAGTGAAAACAGAACTTTGAATTTATAATGGAAAGTGTTACAGGGTTTGTTGGAAAGGAAGTAGGCCATGATGTTAGACATCTATTAAAAAGTTCCATATCAGTATCTTGAGTAAACCCTTTCATTCAAATATATACCTTTATGGTGTGAGCAAACATTGTAGATTCAGATCAGCTGGCACATGTTCGCTTTTCGAATAATTAGGTTAATTCTGACCAGAATGTGACCAGTGCAGATCCAGATCAGATGGCATCAGATCGGATGAGTGCAGGCTGATCTGGATCTACACTGGTGGCACATGGGTAAAAACATGTACAAATAGAGCAAAGGGTTAAGAAAATATACAAGAGTGCCAAACTGACACAAAATACGCCCGTCAAAATGCTGATCATCAAAGTTGCGTAACGATCCGATGAAAATTATTCGACTTGGAGAGCAGATACCGCTAATTCAGTTTTTGGACAATTCAAGAGGCATAATTCAGGAGTGCCCAGGGGGGATTTAGCAGGTTATAGAACGTGGTCGAGATATTATGCCCACCCACATATTCACCAAGTTTGATAAAGACCGGATGAAAACTCTTTGACTTATAGAGCTGAAACAGTAATTTTGGACAATTCAAGGGCCATAATTCAGGAGTGCCTGGGGGGATTTGGCTGGTTATAGAACTTGGTCGAGATATTATGCCCACCAACATATTCACCAAGTTTGATAAAGACCGGATGAAAACTCTTTGACTTATAGAGCTGAAACAGTAATTTTGGACAATTCAAGGGCCATAATTCAGGAGTGCCTGGGGGGATTTGGCTGGTTATAGAACTTGGTCGAGATATTATGCCCACCAACATATTCACCAAGTTTGATAAAGACCGAATGAAAACTCTTTGACTTATAAAGGAGAAACAGTAATTTTGGACAATTCAAGGGCCATAATTCAGGAGTGCCTGGGGGGATTTGGCTGGTTATAGAACTTGGTCGAGATATTATGCCCACCAACATATTCACCAAGTTTGATAAAGATCGGATGAAAACTCTTTGACTTAGAGAGCGGAAACCCTGTGGACGCCGCCCGCCCGCCCACCAACCCGCCCACCCGCCGAGGTGTTCCCATAATAAGTCCCTTTTTTCAAACAGGCGTATAAAAATGTAATCAGTAGAAGATAATGACTGGACAAGACTTACTGAAATCCCTCTCATCAGAAACTGTGCCCCGGGTTGTAGGCTGGGTAGTCACTGTAATGTAAATAACATATTCATTAATAAAAGTTAGTTACAAATCTGAATTTTTAGCAAAAAAAGGGAAGGAGCAACACTTATCTTAACAAAATTTGTAGCTCAACTTCCAATATGCATCAAGATTACCTATTTCAAATTGTTACCATATAATGCACACTTTGTAGATACTTTATCATTGAAAGCAATACATTATAACCAAACAAACTCGTAAAATAAGGTCAAGGCAGTGGTAAAGGTTTTCAATAGAAGTTAAACTCTTGATGTTTATCTAGTTTATTTATTCAACTAAAAGAATATTTTCTACTGCATTATACTTATTGTTTCTAGCTTCCTATATGCGAAAATGCAGCTAAATCCATGATTCTACTTAGAATTCACTTGATCACCCCACTGTTTTAAAATTTTTCTGTGGGGACATGACCCCCGGACTCCACTAGCATAATTATGAATCCAAATTTAAAGACGGCTAGTTATGCCCGGAAAGTGTAACAAAACTGAGTTACTGCAGACTTACGAGGTATCAAAGAACATGTTGGCTTTTCACCATCCCAGAGACCTGTTGCCCTGCACATTCTTACAACACTCCCTCTACTGATGTAGTAACCAGAGTTGCAGGTGTATGTTGCTGTTTCCCCGTAGGTTGTGCCCGTCAGACTCACTCTTCCGCCAGCTGGATCTCCCAGAATACCACAGCCTGTTCAACCATCCAGACAAAATCAATCAGTGATTATGCTGTTACATGAAATAATATCATACTCAAAAAAATTTTTCCTTTTACTGGAATGAATAATTTGCTGTTAATGTATTTATCTTTGTATTTATACAATGGATCAGCTGCACATGCCTCAATTTCTGCACAGGCATCCAGCCTTTAGTTTTTGTCAGCCATTTTGTTTTGATTTTGGTAAAACTGCATATAGTTTAGGCCAATCTCTAATTTATAAAGTGACATGCTCAGGAATTACAGAAAATATTTGTGTCAACTTTTGTTAAAAGTTGAAAACAATCAGATCATTCTAAATTTTACAAAAAAAATATCGGACCTTCAGTCCACTGAAGATCTATAGTACAGATATCACACAGGTAAAGAATTGTTCTCCACATATTTTATTCTATTTTGAAATTTTTATAGATGCTACTTTTCTTTGTTTTCTACATAAGCAAGGGGGCTTAGTTTACTCTTTCCTCCATATATACCCATTTTTACGCATGTGTGACCAGTGTAGATCCAGATCAGCCGGCACATAGGTGCAGAACAGGATCTGTACTGGTAGCATTATGGTTAGAAATAACCTAACAAATCAAAAAGAGAACTGTTTAGATCCTGATCAGACGCCACGGATGTGCTAGCTAATCTGGATCTAAACTGTTTGTTCATGCAATAAAGGTATATCTATGAAGGAAAGCGTTAATGATATAACTTACTTCTGATAGAACAGACAGGCTGTGTTCCTTTCCAAGTACCAGCACCACACACCCTTGTGATGTTCCCGCTAGTACGGTAATATCCTGTGTTACAAAGGTAAAATGCCGAGTCTCCGTACGTCTCTCCTGTGATGGTGACTTTTCCATTGGGAGGATCCGACAATGCTCCACAGACTTAAAAACGTATATCATTTTTAAACATAAGATATTCAAATGAAGTAAGTTTTCTCCAAAACAATGAATTTTCTCATAAATAAGAAAACAAATCTCATTACTCCACTAAAAGCTTTTTATCATTCTGTAGTTTAAGCATGCCATAAATTAAGTAAATATATATTATTAAGTTTTGCAACATCCTTTAATGAGAACCTCGGCACTTTTTTCTCCAAATACAGTGAAGAGAATTGAATTTTAACAAAAAAAATTGGAGTAATAAGTTAAATTCCTCATGCCTGTATGTTATGAGCAATTCAACAACACAAATGGGTAGAATAATCTTCTGAGAAAAATAAAAAAGATTTTTTTCTTATTTTATATACAAGGGAGTTTATTTAATTTTTAAAATTTATTTCTCACAAAAGATGAAGCTATAATGAAGGCTCATATCCTTTCCGCGCCCGACCCTGTTTCCCAGATGGACGTCCGTAACGTATTTAAACATGACAAAATTTTGACTTCCCAAAACCCGACCCTGTTTTACTGGAGGTCGCCCGAAACGTATTTAAACGTGTGCTTTTTTCACGATTTTAAAAACCATAACGTAAATCTGCGTAAATTTTATTTTAATGCCCGTTGAAAAGTGTATGTTTGAATATATCATATCACTTTTGTCCGTTACCGGTATTCTACCTTTTAAAGAAATTCGGATTTTTCAACATGGTCAGAAACCAGTGTAAAACACCTTATCTAACATTACGGTCTTTCTTCTGTAAAAAAGGTGGAAAAATGCATATCAAGAATAGTGCGTTAAAATCCCGAATTTCAATGCTCTTTTACGTAATTGGTGAAAAATTCGGTTTATCACAGGAAGACTGTAACGTAAAATTCCGTAAATTAATTAATCTAATTAACAGTAATTAATTTTTATGCCATTGCAAAAATTGTCATTTTTAAGTAATTACTAGGTAGATATAGGATTTTTTTTTAAATAATGATTAACTGTTTTGGAGCCACTTTTTTATTTTGACAATGAAAGATGAAGAAACAGCAACACATGTAATTAGATTTTTTTCTTAAAATTGAACTTTTTAAAATTACTAATTTTCTTATCAAATTATCTAGGTCAAATGTATTCAATTTCTTACTAAATTATATTTGAGAGAAAATATGCGATGCATTCAAAGGACTAATAGTTTTAAAATAGTGATCGATGATTCTGCGTTCTTTTAAATAGCCACCGATGGGTTTCCGACGAAAAAACAGGGTCAGGTTTTGAAAAGCGATTTTTTTGATACGTTTAAATACGTTTCGGGCGTCTTCCCGTAAAACAGGGTCGGGTTTTGGGAAGTCAAAATTTTGTCACGTTTAAATACGTTATGGTCGTGGAAAGGATATGTGGCTTAAGGTCAGTAAAAATGTTCAGATAGCATTCATATTAGAGTTCATAGGCAAATGCAATAACAGAAGCATTTCATATTTAAAATTTGCCCTAAGACATTTTTGTTAAACTTATTTTAGATAGAATACTTCAAATATCGATTTCAGTTAGATTTTGACCCGGTGAGCAACCAACGTAAACACCTGTTGCACTGCAGAACTTCACAAGATGCCGACCACGTTTTTTGTCATGCGACGACTGTTAGAACTGCTCCTCAAATCAAAAGACGCTGTATTTTACTTCCAAATTAGGTTTTGCTGTAAATTATTTTTGTTGCTGTTTGTTCATTTCCCTTGCGGATGTTTAATCAATAACAAAAGGCGTGGCTTAAAGTAAAGCAACCTGGACGCGTGATTAACAATGAACAAAATTCTGTCAATTATACTTTCCCGCGCTGAAAATATCAGTCACCGCGTATTGTATTTGATGTTTTTGGTTGCAAGCCAAAATCTAACTGAAATCGAAATTTGTAGTGATATTTCCAGTAACACATTGTAGAATTTTCGTTGTAAATTTTAGTCGAAGAAAAACTTACTGTAGAGAGTACATGTTGGGATTGTTCCATTCCAGGATCCCCCGTCCAGGCACGATCTCTCAGTATCCCCTTGGCTGATGTAGTAACCAATATTACACACATAGGTGGCAGTTGCAGAGTAATTGGTCTTCTTATAGAACACTGTGCCATTACCAGGGTGATCTAAGCCTCCACAATCTAAAGCATAAACTCAACTGTGATGCACCCTGATATAATGGGATTATGGCCTATGCATCCAGTGTAGACCCAGAGCAGCCTGCATGCAAGTAAGTACAGAGTCTGATCAGGATCTATGCTGTTTGATATTTGGTCAGACAAGCATTCTTAAACCATCTAGAAAATAGTTAAGATCCATTTTGGACTGCTCAGAATCAACAAGCCATGTTCTCTCATGGTGTGTAGCATATTCTCTTGCACACAAAAATTGTTGTCAAACTGTGAACATTAGAACAACTATGTCTGTCATTGTGTTGAATTCTTATTTCATATAACTACTTCCGCAAGCAGCTTACCTCTAACTTTGACCTTGATCTATTTAATTTCAAGCTACAGACCAAACCTTTATATCAATCTCACTAAAGTCAGATCTAACAAAATGTTAGATCTGATGACGGCCCGTAGATACCGTACATAAGCTTTAGCGGTTTTTCCCGATTTCTATTTTTAGAAATTATCAACACAGGAAGCATGATATACAGCGCTCGCAAAATGATCTGAAGATGTTATTACATTAGAAATAATTGCAATACTACATAAACAACAAAAAAATCAGCAAAATATGTCTTACGCAGGCTCTCAACACTTTTTATGGTTTAATATAGAATGTTTACTTTCACTTTCGCGATTTTGTAGGCGACAATCTGATTGGTTCAAAAAGGTTTGTGATAAAAGCACGTTTTAGCTATTCGTCGTCAGATCCTGATAGCGTAGCGGTTTTCAGGATATGATTTTAATCAGATTGCCTTTATATGAGACATACATGAACATATTGCAGATAACACCTTCGTGTAAGACTAATATCGCTCTGTACATAGCAAAATGTAAAAACAACACAAATCTTTAAATTTACAAAGACCTTCAAGATGCAGGCTGGGCTGATGTGCATGACCATTGTCTTTTCATAGAAAATATTTTTGTCAAATTGTTTCAAAAACTCTCAATGTAAATCATGAACCTTCCCAACACTAAAGACAGTAAAAAATGTCATCTTCATCTTTTAAACCTCTTATTTCCAAAATATTTTCAACCAGTAAAATTGTTAATGTTCTGAAAAAAAAATCATAGATAAAATGGTCCAAGTAAGAACCTTCATACCATAAATAACGCATTCTGGAGCATGTCTGTCCCAATTTCCATCTGCCCCACACGTGCGTGCACTATCCCCAATATGCTGATATCCCACATCACAGCTGTAGGTGGCCACATCAAGATATCCCGTACCAGAACTGATGTTCACTTTGCCATTTGTAACATTAGTCAAAATGCCACAATCTGAAAATGTGGAACAATTCAAGTATCTATGATGTGCCTAAACTCTTTTCTTGATATTTATGTGTTTTAACACGTACAGTGAAACCCCTCTATTACGGACACCTGAGGGACTGAGGGAAAGTGTCCTTAATAGCGGAGTGTCCTTAATTGTGGGTTTGAACCACCGACCACTGTCCGATACATCTTCGGTTCGACATCATTAATCTATCGTTCATTAGACAGCCTAATTGGTGTTAATTGGCTTTTAGATCTAGTTTAGTGCTATAGATGAGACAAAATAGGTAAATTTACTAATTTTAATTTTACACATGTTTTACAAATGCAAAACTATAAATTACATGTCTTTTTTTACTATTCTCCATAATGGAGAGCGCTAACAGAATTAATTTTAATTTGTTCTTTATTGCCAAATGAGATGTGTGGTTGCATGTAATGTTTTAAACATACTGATCGAACTATTCGCTGATTTACAAACAAAAACATCCATTCAAATCGACATTACCACTTACATTGATTAGGTACCCCAGTCAATTGTGTAAATCACAGTTTGACAGGTCTGTTTTGATTGCAATTAGCAACTTAAACAATTACCGTAAATGAGTCTAATCAATCGGTCGTATGTCGCAAACCGATGTCGTAAACTGATGTCGTGAAACGGTCAAAAAGTAGAACGTTACCAGATTCGATTGTCCGTAATAGCGGGTCTAAAATGTGCATTAAAATTAATTTCGTACTGCGTCCATTGTCCGTAATACCGGAATAGCGGGGTGCCCGTATTAGTGAGTTATTTGCTACATATAAAAAGAAGAAAAAATGTCCGTTCTTTTAAAAATCGTCCGTAATACCGGGGTGCCCGTAATATTGAGTGTCCGTAATGTGGGGTTTTACTGTACTACCAGTGTAGATCCAGATCAGCTGGCGCATTTGTGATCTGGTTGTATCTTTGGCAGAAATAACCTAATGTATCTAAAAGCAAACAGTGTAAATCCTGATCATCAGACAGTACATCTGGATCTACTGTTCAAAAATGCAATAATCGTGAACCTACAGAGTTAAGGGTTAACACAAAGAACATTCCTTCATTTTCATTGATTATCAGTCTTGTATACATACAATGTTTAATACCCTGTCACTTTTTTGAACACACATACATAATCAAACATAACATTATCATCACCTTAGTGAGTTAGACAGGTTTCACACACGAGACATAATCGTAATTATTCTTGTTACAATTTCTTAATTCAAAGTGGAGTTACCTGTCTTTACTTACTTATAGAATTACAAGCAGTAACATTGCCGTCCCACCGCCCGTCGATGCCACACGTCAACAAGCGTGTCCTCGAGCCGGTCTCAGCAATCAAGAATCCAATATCACATGTGTAATTTGCCGTGTCCCCATAAGTCTGTCCTGTGATAATCACTGAACCACCAACAACTACTGGTGACAAAGTTCCACAATCTAAACAACAATATTGACCATTTTAGTATGCTTAAAACAACTGCAAGCATTTTAACAAAGCAAAGTTCTTATGCTTAACTGTTTGTTTGAACTTATGCTTAACTGTTTGTTTGAACTTATGATTAACTGTTTGTTTGAACAATGAACATATTGGGAGGAAATAATAAAATTGGTAAAATAACTCAAAATGTCATCAAATCCTTTACCACAGTGAAGATCCAGATCAGCTGGAAAGTTTGTTTTGTGATAACATAATGAATCTAAATGTGAACAGCATAGATCCTGATCTGGCCCCAAGGTTATAAAACTGAGCATGGAAACCAGTCTCAAATCTCAAGCATCTGATTGGCTGAAATGGCGACCAGTCGCCATTTCAGCCAATCAGATACTTGAGATTTGAGACTGGTTTCCAAGCTCAGCTTTATAACCTTCAGTTCTGATAGCAAGTAGGTGCTGGCTGCTCTGGATCAACCCTGTTGGCTGATGTGATAAATGTCATGTCTATGAAGTAAAGGGTTAAGGAAACTAAACTCTTGCTTATATACTTTACAAGTGCAACATGAAGTTTTAAACATTTGTTTTAATTTTGAAGGCAACCAAGGAGTCTTTCAAACTTAATGAAAAAACAGTGATGTTTTCTAAGAATCAAAGGGGCACCATTTTCAAACAAAATAGCAATTTTTGAAAAAGTAACGACACCAGCATGTGTTGAAGCATCAAGAGATCAGTAATGTAGACTAGTGAACAAAACAATTTTTGGAGTTGCAACACATGCCTATGGACATCCATCAAGTGATCAGCAACACACTGAACCAATTACCTTTTAAACATTTTCTCCATTAATTGTAGCAAAACAGAGACAAGTAATTGTACATGCATGTGTCAAAACACTGAGTACTGAATAAATTTTAAAACCAGTTCTTTAGCAGATTTAGAGAATAGAAATTGTTCAACTTGTCCAAAGACTTTAAGCCTCCTGGTTAAACGGTTTCTTTTCAGACAAACTTACGAACACTCAGAAATCATTAAAGACAAGCCTCATTTTGGTGTGCAGTCATGTTAAACAGTCAAAACCTACCTTTAATGACACATGTTGGGGCAGTTCCTGTCCAGGAACCTTCTCCACAAGTCCTGGTTTGGTCCCCATCCTTTAAATCATGACCCGGAAAACACGAGTACCTGGCAGTCTCATTGTATGTCTGTCCTGTCATGTTCACTGTACCATATGTAGGGTCACTCAGAGCTCCACAATCTTCAAAAAAAAATTTACCAGTTCACAGCATGTTACTTAACCCTTTCCTCCGTCTATAGACCTTTATGGCCTGGTAGAACATTGTAAATCCAGGTCAGGATTTAAAGGGTTCTTGTAAATTGAACTAGACACATCTTTGCTCTGTTTCATTAAGTGTTGAACCGTTTATACAGGTTTTATCACATGTGCTGCCAGTGTAGATTCAGACCAGCCAGCAAGTCTGTGCCTTCTGATCAGGATCTGCACTGTTTGCTTTTTGATTTAGGTTATTTCTGACCAAAAAGCGACAATTCAGATCCTGATCTACACTGATACGAGCACATGCAATAAAACCTGAAAATATGGAGCAAAGGCTTCAACAAGAGTTTTCTGCAGTAATGGGTTTGCATTCAGTCCTTTCCTACCATAGGATCAAACTGTCATGTGAGGTAACATTGAGCTGATAAGAAATAATCAATGATTCAATTCCAAGTTGTTTAAACTTGGTAGGTTTTTACTATGCTCTATGTTTGGTTTTGTAATGACACCAATCCAGAAGCCAACACCTTGTTACCGGGTCGGATGAAAGATTTTCAGAAAGGTGGTTCATTTGGGGCAGTCTTAAAGTAGTTACATGAACATGATAACTTCCAACATTCTGGCCAAAATCCTCATGAAAACTGGATACTGCTGCCTGAAAATTGAGTACTGATGCCTAAAAATTGGGGTTCAACCAGCTGGAAACCCTCTTTATCTACCTGTCTCTATTTGGTATGAAATAATCACATTAATCATTGGCACAGTTAAGCCTGTCACATATCAAAGCTACATACTGCGACCAGTCGCCGTTTCAGCCAATCAGATGCTTGAGATTTGAGACTGGTTTCCAAACTCAGCTTTATAACCTTGGGATCAGGTAAGGTGATAAGAAGCACCTTACCATATATAAGACAGACAGCAGGAGTTCCTGACCAGGACCGAGAGTTGTCACATGTCCTCTGGGCTGAACCACTGGCTACATGGTAACCAACTGAGCAACTGTAGTTGGCTTGAGAACCATATGTGGTGCTTGAAACAATCACAGCTCCATTCTCAGGACTTGTCAAGTTACCACAGTCTACAAAACATACAAAACAAACAATTAATCCTTTAGTCCATATAATATTATATGCCATTAGATCAGGATTGACCCGGTTTTCTTTTCGATTTATTAGGTTATTTCTGACCAAAAAGCAAACAATGCAGATCCTAATCAGATGGCACAGATGTGCCAGCAGATCTGGATCTACACTGTTTGCCTATGTCTCTGTGATAAAAAGCTCATATATTGAGTATATCAAAAGCCACTGAACAGCTGTGACGAAACAGCTAATGTTATTGGGAAAATCAAGATCATCCAAAATTTATTTGTACAAATGGAAAACAAAGAGGAGATTCAGCTAAGAATTATTGATACTATAGAATTTTAATTTAAAAGTTTGCAAGAAAGTTATTTTCTCCATGATAAAACCAATGGCTTTGAAGTATGGAGCAATACAATCTTTGTTTAAATTACCAATGTGGCAAACTTTGCAAGCTAAGCATACATTATGTCTCATCAATGCAACCAGTCTTAATTGTATCTGCCTGCACATTTAATTAGCCTGATCAGGGTCTACATTTACACTGTTCTCTATTTCATAAAACAAAATATGCAAAAAAACTCTATCGCAGAATGGACTTTCTTGTAATGAATGGATAACATAACAATTATATTCAATTATTTCAAGGTTAATTTGCTTTATTTAAATTTATTACATCTTACCAAGGCAACAACATACCAATAATGGAGCAATTTGGGCTTGTACCATCCCAGACTCCGTCGCGACAAGTTCTGGTCAGGTTTCCACTGGACAGGAAGAATCCTGTCTTGCACTGGAACACAATTTTACTACCAAAACTAGTACCACTGGTTGCATTCACCTCTACGTTCTGGGGTGTTGGTGCTGACCCACATTCTGGTAAAATATAAAATAATCAACAAGAGGTTAATACATGAAAATTAAAATGCCACTAGAAAAATAAATAAAATATAACAAGTCATTTTACCCTTTTCTTCTATATGCCTAAACCTAGCTTGTCTTCTTATTTAAATACCACACAATCCAGTCTTTCACGATAGACAAATGATAGACAAGAAAGGGACAAAACATTTAACACTTTCCTCCATATAAATTCCTTTATGGTGTGGGTAAACAGATTAGATCATGATCAGCTGGCACATGCGTGCTATCTGATCAGGATCTAAACTGTTCGCGTTTTGATTCATTTGGTTATTTCTAACCAAGAGGCGAACATTTAAGATCTACATCAGATCAAATGCTGTGGCAGCTGATCTGGATTTAAAATGGTCACCCTGGTGATATACAGCATACGTAGTGAGGAAAGGTTAATGAAGCACATAATCTACCGATTGCCTTTAATCCATACAGCAAGGTTCATCATCATAGCTTTCATACTTCCTTAATTATGCCAGTTAATCCATTATATCCTTTACCCCATGGGATATGGTTCCTGTTGTTACCTCATGGGTGAGCAGCATAGATCATCAGTTTACATTTTTATCATCCTTGCTGGCAAATATATGATTTGCATGAAAAAATGATGATGAAATGATGTAAACATATTAAGAACAGTACCATATAGTTGACAAACAGGAAGTGTGCCATTCCAAGTCCTGTTCTCTCCGCAATATCGCACTGCTGATCCAGATATTAATTTAAATCCAGTATTGCACGAGTATACAGCCTTGGCACCGTATGTTGTAGCATTAGTGTCAACTGTTCCATTCCCTATCTGGTCAGGAGAACTGCAATCTAACGAGAAATATAAAATCATGATGATCAGATGGTCGTGCCTGCTGTGCATTAATGAGATTTAACCCTTTACTCTATAAATATGCCTTTTTATTTTGTGAGCTAACAGTTAATATCCATATCAGCCGGCTTTTTAGTGCCATCAGATCAGGATCTAAATTGTTTACATTTAGATTCATTAGGTTATTTGTTACCAAGAGGCAAACACTGTAGATCCAAAGCAACATTCAAAGGAACATGATAAATTCTACATTCAAATGTGCATTAATCCCACATTCAAATGAACATGATTCACCTCACAGTCATAGGAAATAATACATTCCACATTACAATATCATGTTAACTTAGCTTGTGGTTTGCTTTTAAATCCATAACCATTTATATTGTAATAAAATCTTACTTCTAATTATGCAAACTGGGGTGCCTTCCTCCCAAAAGCCAGTTTCTTTGCACCTACGGACATTGTTTCCGCTGAGGTCATGACCAGGGTTACATGTGTAGGCAGCCAGTGTGTTGTATTTTGTATCAGCATAATCAATCTGACCTCCTGCTGGAGCAGGCAGGTCTCCACAGTCTTTAAAAAATGTCATACACATGAATCAGAATATCTGTTAACCCTTTCTTCCATAAATACACCTTAATTGCATTGGCAAAAATTTAGATCCCGGTCAGCTGGCATAGCTGTGCCATCTGATCAACATCTAAACTGTTTGCTTTTTGATTCATTAGGTTATTTCTGACCAAAATTCGACCAGTCGATGTGTCGGCTGATCTGGATCTACACTGGTCACACATGGGTAAAAATGTGTATATATGAAGGAAACGATTATAAGGCTGTTATTTACTGTAACAGTAAATAACAGTTTCTGTTATCATCAAAATAGTAGTTGAAACTAGAACTGTAGTAATTATCTTTAAAACAGAAGAAGTAATCCACTTCACAAGAATTTTAAGAACACTTCTTACTCCAAACAAATAACAGACTGAGCCTCACAAATATAGGTCAAACACATATATACTTCATAAGAAGTAAAGGTTTGAAGTCAGACTCATTAAAATGAAGACATATATCTCATCTTTAGTTATTTAATAACCCTGTCCCCTTTATCAAATAACTAACTGAGCTTCTGAAAATATATATTTGCATCATATAATTTTAACAAGGCTTGACCCCCTACCAAAAATGTGCTGAGGGCACACAAAAGTTACAGTGGGACACACACATCTACACTTAATGCCCAAGATATGTTTAAACTTTCAAATACTTTAAATGTAGTTAGGGTAACAAGATTTTGAAAACCTTGCAGCCAACTACAAAATCTTGGGTTGAGCCATATGAAAAAATATGTCAGACATGGCTTAAATTTCCTGCCAAGTTATCAAACCTGTAATAGCATTACCATCATAGGTGTGTAATTTGGACAATTTGTATTTATTTCAGGGTGGAAATGATGCCTAAATTCCTTCAAATGGCATCAATTGGTGATACTGGTTTGCATTTTTCTTACATTTCATATATGTATGCATGATTTTCAATCTGACTCATTTAATTATCTGTATAAGCAAGCTAAATCAGTCACATTGACTTTGCCCAAGATAAAACGTAATCTGGACACCAGTCTCAAATCTCAAGACAAGTCGCCATTTCAACCTTTCATTTGCTCGAGATACAATCTTAGTTTCATTATCTTGGGTCATGATGGATCAACAAGTATGAAGCTGTTTAACCTACCAACAGGTTTGCATACTGGAGCTTTACTTGTCCATGAACCATTGGCAGCACAAGTTACTGTCATGGTAACTATTCCTGGACTGAAGACAAACCCTGTCTTACAGGTGTAGACAGTAGTGTCCTCATACCGAGTCCCTGTCTGTACTGCTGTCAAATTTGCTATGTTGGTTGCCAGAGACCCACAATCTGAAATCAATTATTAATTTACAAATAGTTCTTTGAAAAAAAACTTGATTTCCAGTTGTATCATTTTTTCTAAAAAATATGTGAATTTAAATCCTTCATAAGTTGTCAAGCATTCAAAAGTACCACTCAAAGTTTGTTAAGCACCAAGAATATTTCTGTATAATTATAGCTTTTGCTTTATACCAGTTATTAGTTTAATTTATTTTAATGCAACTGATTTGAAATGTAAAACAACATAGAATTAATTATGTTTTTTAACAATTGTGATGTGTTTTTAGGGGTTATAATTATTTAGAATTTGAATACGATGATGTTCAAGATGGGTATGTTGATAATTGTGAAAAAAAATCAATATTAGTAATATAAATGAACTTCTTTATACATCACTTAACAATATCCTAATGTAAATATATATATGTAAAAATCACAATTCAGGGGTTTTCCTAGCCTTTCTGAGGGTCCGGAAAACGGACCCTTTCCCAAAGCAAACGGACCATTTCCCAATCCAAAATTTCTTCCATTTTTCCCAACTGAATCCACAGATAATTTTCAAAACATAAGAAACAGTGTTTAACTTTTGCTTTACATTGTAAACAACAACTGACTGCTTTATCTCGCACTATGCATTGTGACGTCACAACCAGGCGTAAAATTCGCTAATCCTGGATAAATGTTACACTACTCTAGACACGCCTTTCATGTCAATGTAAAGAACTGAAACATGATAGTTTGTGTGTTCTGGGCATATCGTTCTAGTAGCAAAAAACAAAAAAAAAAAATATTTTTTCAAACTATTTGCATTTTAGACGGATATTGCCATTTATATACACAACAAAAGTAAAACAAATGGGACATTCAAGTGCAAGTTTTGTTTGTGCTATGTATAATATTATCATTTCAAAATTCCCAAAACTTGTATTTTTTGTCGATAAAAATTCCCAAAATGAAACATTTCACGTGCTAAAATTTCCCAATTCAGGCCAGGGTCCTTTTCCCAAAATGGCTAGGAAAACCCCTGCAATTATGTATGGTTAACTTGGTATGTAGAAACTGCTATATTCTATGCAGACAAGAGTTTATGCTTCCACAGCTATTTTACATATAATACAATTCTGCTTCCTCATGATCTCTGCTTTATTATACAGATTCATGTATTTTTTTCTTAACATTTAACTCATTCGGAGGAAGATCTGTAATTGCCTATGTGGCTACTCTTATCTCTTAGCTAATGATAGGTAGGGATAAACAAACATTGCTACTTGTAGAAGCTGTGTCATTTTCACTTAACCCTTTACTCCATATAAACACCTTTATCGTCTGGGCTAATAGTAGATCCAAATAGGCTGGCACATCTGTGCCCTCCTACCAGGATTGACACTATTCACCTTTTGATCCATTGGATCCTGATCTGACCAAGAAGAAACCAGTCTAGGTCCTGGTCAGACTGCACAGATGTACTGGCTGATCTGGATCTACACTGTGTGCACATGTGCTACACTTGTATCCTTAAAGTAAAGGGTTAACCTCTATTTTAAGTTCAAAGAATGACATATCTCATTGAAAACCTAACAACAGCCGCACCTTTTTTCACACATACTGGTTCAGTACCATTCCATTTCCCATCAAGCATGCAAGTACGCTGTTCAGAACCGTTGTAGATCTTATAGCCTGTATTACAAATGTAGGTGGCTTCATGACTGTAAGAATTACCCGTGACAGTCACAGTTCCATCTGATGGATCAGACAAAGTCGCACATTCTGCAATAACATAACAAATTTGAGAGCTTTAAACTTAAACACAATCCTTGGCATGCCTAATTTCTACTTGGCTAATGGGCCCCATTACATTGTAATCCTTACTGGGAAAATTTTCATAAAATTTTGAAGAACTTTAACGAGGATGGCATGGTGAACTTTTCAAGAACTATCCCTCAAGTTCAAATTTTACACTCATCCAAAGTTCTAATTGGTCATCAGTTGCACAAGTTTACAATGCATGCTAATTCCCTATGCTAAAAAAGTGTTAGAAAGGAATTGTGTGGTCTGGGAATCCATTATGTTTATTGATGGTTTTCCTAAATAAATTACCATTTTGTTACGGCACAGGCAATGAAATTTTAACTGTATTTCATTTAAAGGGAGGTAATAATAAAATTTGACCCTTTAAAACAGATTTATTTGAAAAAAAATTTCTTTCTGAAGAAAGTTCGTGTAAAAACAAAATAAATAATTCCAGGCAATTATCACTTGACCTTTTCTTGAATGGAACGCATTTTTAGCAAAAATATAGGATAACTCAACATTCCTAATCCGAACATATCCCTAGTGAAAGTCCAATCAATTATATAGTTGTCTTACCTATAATCTTGCATGTAGGAGCACTTCTATTCCACAATCCAGTGTTCAAACATTCTCTGACATTGTCTCCAATGAGGTCGTAGCCTAGGTTACAGGTGTAGGAACCTAAGTTTCCTGGTAACGTTCCTCCAGCAGTGTTTTCCTGGCCGTTTTCTGGGGCAATTAACTTCCCACAATCTGTTTAAATGTAGGGAAACTTGTTTTACAATTTCTTCATTAATTTACATATTTTGTTAACATAAGAAGTCACAGAAAACTGAAAACAGAAACTGACTTTATTTGATGAAATGCCGATTTTTATATAATTACATAATCGATTGTGTTGTACAATAAAACGTACAAGTTTAAAATATTACATTAAAATTTAAATTCAAGTATAGTTTAAAGTAAGAATATTAACCTTGGGCACTGGGCAAGTAGAATTTAACTAAAACAATGCCTTATTCATCGAATTTAAGAATTTGAGGCCATGACAAATACCTCTGAATGTGAAATGTGAAAAAAGACCGTTATTGCAGTTAGTACACAGTACATGTATATGATGTACCTAAATATGTGTATACCTGTGATGTGTACTCATACTCCTTATTCATTAAAGGCAGTTTATTCAAAATACAACTCAAATTTCTGTCAAAGACTTGGGCATGTTTCAGGCACTGATTGATGGTCACTATACAGAAAACATCAGCAAACATGAACCCTTTCCTCCATATATACACATTTTTATGCATGTGCGACCAGTGAAGATCCAGATCAGCTGGCACATCTGTGCTGTCTGATCAGGATCAGCAATGGTTGCATTTTGGTAAAAAAACAACCTAAAAAATCAAAAAGGGAACAGTTCTGATCCTGATCAGATTGCTCAGATGTGCTGGCTGATCTGGATCTACACTGTTCTCACAAGCAATAAAGGTGTATCTATGGAGGAGAGGGTTTTTGCCCATTTTGGTAATTTCTCTTTTAAAAAAAATTGTCATCTGCAGGGCAATTTTCAATGTTTCCAATAAGTCCGAGGATTGCCGAATTCGAAATGAAAGTGCTTGATTGACAGATTCTCCGAAATATTACAATATTGTATCATGTCACGTGATAAAGAACATGTATGTTCAAAATAATGTATGTGTACACTCGTACATCATGTATTTATGATTTGAGTGAATAAAGTTATGTTCTGTTCTGTTCAGTTCTGTTAGTGATTATTGGAAATTATGACATTTTGTTTATTTCATCTGATTCAATTACCCTGGGGCAATGGATTAACATCCCATGTTAGATAAGGTGTTATTCAATTATCTTTTCTTATTAATTAATATGTTTACTCAAACATCTTTATGTCTATGTTGGGGGTACAACTTTAATGCAAGTGTTACAGTTTTCGGCTATGGATTGGTAAACGTCTAAGGGCATTACTTTGAAGGTGTTAATTGTCAAGAGTTTTGGTTTTAATTGGCATGTTGAAGCATTCATCCAAGGTGAATAAAAACAAGATTTGTCAAATTTTTGGGCCCTTCCCTCTCCTTTCTGTAAAGCTTCAAGAATAATTTTTATGCAAATGCAACACTAGACTTTCTTTATAAATGCCAAGTCAGTAATTGCACTTAGTGGATAACTAATGGCTTGAATAGTATGAATTTTCAGTGGACATTTTTAAAATAAATGTGGCATAAAGATTTTAGTCTCAAATATTTTATTTGATTTTGAAAAATGTGTTTAATTGTCTTCTTGTTCCTTCATTAAAGTAATATAACTGACTGTAGTTACCTTTTTTAAAAAAAGGTAAAGGTATATAAGAACATTTAAAATATACCATGTATCATGTCTAAAGAAATTAGAAACGCAACTTCTTTAAATAACAAATATATTTCATGTTTAATGATGTTGCATTTCTAATTTCTTTCAGTTTATGAATAAACATTTAAACGTATGTGCAACAAGTGAAGATCCAGATCAGCGGGCACATCTGTGCATAACCAATTAAATAAAAAAGTTAAGTGTAGATCCTGATCTGATTGCAGGGATGTGTCAGCTGACCTGGATCTCAACTGCACACCAACACAATAAAGGCAGCGATCAGATAAAGAGCACAACACTCCTATTTAAAAGCATTTTTATCGACATCTAACCTCCATAATCAATTGGCTGCCGTTTTCTCAAACATTCAAATACAAATTTTGTTTGAAAGTGTAAATATTTCTTTAAATGTTTGAGAAATCGGCAGCCGATTGATCATGGAGGTTTAATGTCGATGAAAATGCTTTTTAACAGGAGTATGGTGCTCTTTATCTGATCGAAATCTGTCCAGATATTACTGAGAAATAAGCAAAAACCTACCTGAAGCGAGTGATTTTGTGTGTGCACGACATCCAAAAAATCACATGGTATAGCCACCCTGATGAAGTAAAGGGTAAATAAACTACGGCATTACGCAGGATAAGGATTCAAGTTTCATACCTGCTGGTATACAACTGGGAGCAGCACGTTCCCAAGTTCCATCTGCTTGGCAGTTAATCGACAACGTGACGACACCTCTAGAAATCATGTGGCCCGAGATACAGGTATAATTGGACACATCACCGTATTCTGTACCTGACTGTTCAACAGTTCCATTAGCAATAGAAGTCGCAATTGCCCCACAATCTAGAGATAAAACATTTTATAAATTAGTCCTGATGTTTGTCTTCTAATAAACACTTAGGAAACAATTAATAAAGTAAAATTGATGACACTATTTTCAGAATTAAATGAATTTACACATTAGCACATTTAACCTATTACTTTATCGACACACTTTTATTGTGTGGATGAACAATTTAGATCTAGATTTAATTCATTAGGTTATATCTGACCAAAATCAAAGCACTGCAGATCCAGATCATATAGCAAAGATGTTCCAGCTGATCTGGATCTACACTGGTCATACATGTGTAAAAATGCATATATACAGAGTAAAATGTTAAGCTGCTCTTTACCTCCATTCAATAAGCCCCAGTTAATGATTTAATACACTAACCTTTAAATTGTAAATCCACTTAGTAAAGTTTTGTTTAAGTAACACTGAACCTTCATGTGATGTGCAAAAGCTTTTTTCTGATCAAAGAAAACTGTTCTTATTTAGTTGTCAGCTCTGGATACCCAGGACAAAAGTAAATTCTACAAAAAGAATCAAGGGGGGGGGGGGGGGGGATCCAGAGTGGATTCAGTGAAATTGCTCAAACCACCAGCATTATTTAATTTTCATGGAGATTTTGGTCTGAAAGTTGGAAATCATCATATAACTACACTAAGACTGTTGCATACAAACCCTCTTTCTAGAAATCTAATATCTGACCCTGAGAATGGAATACTTCTAATATACGGAATACATTATTGTGTCACCAATAAAGCTTATCACGAAAACTAACCTCTGATGGTGCAGGTTGGTGGACTTTCACTCCAGGTTCCCTCTCCACAGGTCAGGGATGTGCTGCTGGATATCTGATAGCCAATGTCACATGTGAAGCTTGCTACAGACCCATAATCAGTTCCGGTTAGTGTTACTGCACCATTTGCTGGATCTGACAGTGTTGGACAAGCTGAAAATAGTTGGATTCAATCAGATGCCAGTAAATCAGTTTAAACAAATCAGTGTGCTTAAAGTGACACTCCATAATATTTAATTTATTTCAAAAGAAAGCTTATAAAAAAATTATCATCTCACCATCAAATGTTGAATAAAAAAGTTCAAAGTGATATGATGTTGTTATAATGTCAACATTACTTGTGAGCGAAAAGATGTTAATAAATTAACTGAATAATTTATTTACAAGATTATTTCTCATAACAAACACCAGGACCGTTAGCAAAGTGATTGTGTGTAAAGAGGCAAAAGATATCTGTCTGCTGTCAAACTGTTTGGTATTTTCATCATGCTCATTCTTCCTCAAAGGGTTGTTTGTAATCTGGCAGGTCAGTTGACTACTTAATTCTGTATATGTTAGACTATGCAGCTTTTCATAATAAATCAGCCTTATTTGCATCTCTCATGGTGAGGCATCAAACTTCATACTTAATATCTATATACATGTGAAATAAGCAAACCAGTCGAATTTCTTGGACCTTTGTGTGTGTTTTGTCTGTGCCGTTATAAATTCTAACAATTTTTGCAAAAACATTTTTTTATTAACATATTTTCATAATTTATAGAAAGTCACTTTAAGACCTGTTAGTTTAACCCTACACTCTGTATGTATGCCTTTTATCACGTGTGCAAACAGTGTAGATCCAGATCAGCTGGCACATCATTCTGTGCTGTCTGATCAGGATCTGCACTGCTGCTAATTGATCAGAAAAAAACGTAAAAATCAAAATGCAAACTGTAGGTCCTGATCATATGGCACAGATGTGCCAAAAGCTGAACTATAGTTTCACTGTTTGCCCATGGATAACAGCCACATCCTATGGAGTAAAATGTTAAAACTAGAACTGTTCCCAAAAGGTAACAATACCCCCTGAATTGTTGAAAACAGAAAAAGAATGTGAAAAGGGTTGAGGTAAACAACACTATCTGAGTATAGTACTGGTGAAAACCATCATCAATACTGTGCAGACCATTACATTGATTTAAAGTATTTGACCAAAGTGTGGAACTACACAGAATACAAGCGACTTATATTTAAAAGCAAAATATCTTAACCCTTTCCTCCATGGATAAACCTTTATTGCATGGGCGAACAGTTTAGATCTAGATCAGCCGCTGATCAGGATCTAAACTGTTTGCTTTTTGATTCATTACGTTATTTTTGACCAAAATGCGACCAGAGCAGATCCTGATCGGATGGCATGGATGTGCCGGCTGATCTGGATCTACACTGGTCGCACATGCGTTAAAATGTGTATATATGGAGGAAAGGGTTAAACATAGGAATGGAAAATTCTTCTGACACATAAATCTGTATTTAGCAACGTGCTGAAGCAGTCATGAAAAAAAAAAAAAAGCTCTTGATTTGAACATATTTTTTTATCAAGTTATCTCAACTAGATCTACTTTTCATCTGTCCCAGAACTGGCTACTTAATACAGGTATGACTTGGAAAACTAAGGTTCATATGGGTGCCCCCCCCCCCCCCCCCCAAAGCCTTCATCCTCCCGTCTTCCTACCTGCAGCTGCAATTACCCATTATTTGTTCATTGTACTATAGTATTGATGATCAAATACTGTTAATAGATAACTTGACACTTATTTAAAAACTAGAATGTAGTGTTTCATGGAACATATGTGTGGCCTAAAATTGCTTTTGAAAGGGGCATAACTAAGAAAAAGTTAAACAGAAGTTATCATTCTTGTTGTCACCGATGGCTTTGTTCATGCAAATGATATATTCCAAGTATTAAGTTAAAAGGAAAAGTACTTTCAAAGTTATAGGAAACATTAAGTTCCATTTTAAATTTAATTTAAAAAGGGGCATAACCAAAACAGGAGTTATGATTCTTGTTGTCATTAAAATGTTAAAGTTGAATTTGAAAGGGGCATAACTCAAAAAAATAGTTCAACAGGAGTTATTTTTCTTGATGTCACCCATGGTTTTGTTAATGCAGATGATATATCCAAAGTATTAAGTGAACTGGACTCATACTTTCAAAGTTATAGGCAACATTAAGTTTCATGTTTAAGTTGAATTTGAAAGGGGAATAACTAAAAAATGGTGAAACAGGACTTACCATTCTTTCTTATTTGGCATGCTATCATGCAGATGATATATTCCAAGTATGAAGTGAATAGGACAAGTACACTCAAAGTTATAGGCAACATTAAGTTTCATTAAGTTGCATTTGAATGGAGCATAACTCAAAAAATAGTGAAACAGGAAACAGATGGTATGAAAATAGGAACATTTGAAACGGGCTGGTGTGAAAATAAGAAAGCATGTGTGTGCTTGCACACAAGTAGATGGGCATTGGCCTACACATAACAAAATGTGGGATAAAGGTAAGACAGGTAAATGAGTTTCATGTCAGGTCTTTCATACTTACTGTAAATTTGACATACAATGCCTGTTCCATCCCAAGAACCATCTGCCTGGCAAGTTCTACTGGTACTTCCCCCAGTTTGTTGATAACCTTCATTACAACTGTATGTAGCAGTAGACAAGTACTCTTTGTTTGGTACATACTGTATTGTGTAATCACCTGCCTCTGGGAGGCTTCCACAGTCTGAAATTAGAAGGAAAAACTATATGCAATCTTAGAACACAGCTTACTTAATATGTATCTTTAAAGTATTTCACATTGTTTTACAAACAGTGTTCTGATACTTTATCAAAGTTTCATTTGTCGTGCAATGCTCCTTGATTTGTTATCAACATTTATAATATTTGTAAACATTTTTTTCTATTAAAAAACTGCAATCATCAACATAACTGCAGTCAATATCTATTGGAAAGCCAATGACTGCCCTAATTATAATCAGACACAAGGCATTAGCTGCATAAAACCCTCAAGGATTGGCAGTAAAGTAGGAAAAACTCCCTTTCCATTCATTTTGGGGGAATTTTAAATCCAACCATTCTTCAGTGATTTATTGGAGAGCAGTTTTTAATGGTCCTTCATCATGAACCTGACCTTTGAACCCTAAAGTTAATTCAAGTTATCTAATGACTTTAAGTAAACTATACTGACTGTCTATAGAAAGTTACTTACTTCACCCAAGATTTTACATTGATGAAATTGAAACCATTCAGTGTGGCCAAATAGGACTGGAACATATTTGCAATTACATGTAACTTAAAGTTTTATCAGGCGTTTTCTGCTGACAAAAATTTCATAGCTCAATATCAGACATAATAAAATTACCAAACAAATTTTGATACGAGGGAAAACATATCAAAAGTTTCATATGTTTTCTTTTTAGAAAGACGCTATTGTTTAATTATTTGAAGTTTGAGAATGTTAGACTAGAAATGTGTCCATAGGACACGGATGCTCCCGCTATGCATCGTTTCCAGATACTAAAGTGCAATGATGGGAATAATAGCATTTCAAAGACAGTGACGTTCGAGTAATTATAAGAATATGCATAAACTTGATGATCAAGTAAATTATTTGTATTTGTGGCACTGTTGTCTTCTCATTATGGAAATGTCTGTGAAGAAGTTGGTGGTAATGCAATGCAATGTCATAGTGAACATTTGTGCCAAGTTATTTTGAAATCCCTTCATTCATAAAGAAGTTATAGCCCGAACAAGTAAATTCAAGTTTTAGTAACTGTGACCTTGACCTTGGACTTACAGGCATGGGTAATGTACGCAACACACCGCGTCATGGTGAACATTTGTGCCAAGTTATTTTGAAAACCCTCCATTCAAAACAAAGTTATAGCCCGGACAAGGAAATTCTATTTTTAGTAACAGTGACCTTGACCTTGGACCTACAGGCATGGACATGGTACACAACTCACCACCTTGTCATGGTGAACATTTCTGCCAAGTTATTTTGAAATTACTATATTCCTAATGTAGTTACAACCCTGACAAGAAAATTCTATTTTAGTAACAGTGACCTTGACCTTGGACCTAGGCATGGGCATGGTATGGGACACACCATCTTGTCATGATGAACATTTGTGTCAAGTTATTTTGAAATCAATCTATTCCTAACAAAGTTACAGCCCGGAAAAGAGAATTCTATTTTTAGTAACAGTGACCTTGACCTACAGGCATGGGCATGGTACGCGATACACCGCCCTGTCATGGTGAACATTTGTGTCAAGTTATTTTGAAATCCCTCCATTTATAATGAAGTTACAGCCTGGACAAGAAAATTCTATTTTTAGTAACAGTGACCTTGACCTTGGACCTTCAGGCTTGGGTATTGTGCGGACACACTGCCTTGTCATAGTGAACATTTGTGCAAAGTTATTTTGAAATCCCTCCATTCATAACAAAGTAACAGCCCGGACAAGAGAATTCTATTTAAAGTAACACTGACCTTGACCTTTGACCTACAGGCATGGGCATGGTACGTGATACATCGCCCTGTCATGGTGAACATTTGTGCCAAGTTATTTTGAAATCCCTCCATTCATAACAAAGTAACAGTCCGGACAAGAAAATTCTATTTTTAGTAACAGTGACCTTAACCTTGGACCTAAAGGCTTGGGCATGTATGTGACATACCGTCTTGATATGATGAACAATTATACCAAGTTATTTAAAAATCCAATAAGAAATAACAAAGTTACAGAGCGGACAAGATTTTGCAAGAAAATTCTATTTTTAGTAACAATGACCTTGACCTTGGACCTACAGTCACGACACACCGCCTTGTTATGGTGAACATTTGTGCCAAGTTATTTTGAAATCCCTCCATTCCAAACAAAGTTAAGGGCAAAGTGTATATTTTTCTTAACACAAAATGTAAGTGAAAAAGAGGCATAATTTGAAAATATTGGAAGCATGGTTATGGGTCTTGTTGGTTATGATGTAGATTTTGATGGTGAAAATATATTTCAAGTTTTAAGGCAGTATCTCAAGTAGTTTTAAAGTTATGGGCAAAATGCACAAAATATAAGAAACAAGATATATTCCTATTAAAACTAATGTAAATGGAAGTATCAAAGGGCCATAACTTCTGAACAGAACATGTAAGAGCAAAACCCCACCTTTTTGCACAACAACATATCAGGCCAAGCATTGTGGTAAAGTTTATCAAATTCCCAGCAGAGGTGTAGGAGGAGTTGCGTTCACAAGATATATTCCTATTAAAACTAATGTAAATGGAATTATCAAAGGGCCATAACTTCTGAACAGAACATGTAAGAGCAAAACCCCACCTTTATGCACAACAACATATCAGGCCAAGCATTGTGGTCAAGTTTCATCAAATTCCCAGCAGAGGTGTAGGAGGAGTTGCGTTCACGAGATATACTCCTATTAAAACTAATGTAAATGGAAGTATCAAAGGGCAATAACTTCTGAACGGAACATGTAAGAGCGAAACCCCACCTTCATGCACAACTACCTATCAGGCAAAGCATTGTGGTCAAGTTTCATTAAATTCCCACCAGTAGTGTAGGAGGAGTTGCGTTCACGAGAATATCGGACGGACGGACGGAAAGACGGACAGGAGCAACTCTTAATGCCCGCCGCCATTTCATGGCGGGGGCATAAAAAACCGGAAATAGGCTTAAGGGTGGTGACAATGGAAGTGTGTTTGTTATATTAATAAATAGTGATTGTTTCAAATTCCGTCATAAGTAAAAGTTTAAATTCACATGAAGTCATTCATATCAATCACTTACCTATGTAATGTTACAAACTGGGTGTAAACCACTATCAATTAACAGGCCAGACAGGTCTGGTGAACTTACCTACAATATCACAAACCGGTTGTGCATCACCCCAGAAACCTTCCATACAGGTCCTTAAAGAGGGTCCAGACATTTCATATCCTGTGTCGCACATATATGTTGCATTATTACCCCATGTGGTATCTACAGCATCTGCAATTCCATTGGGCAATGTTGGAGTGCCACAATCTACAAAAACAGATATATTGGTCATATGTGTGTTACAGTTTGTGTAGTTATTATTATAGATACCATTGTTGTAACAAAGGAAAGCTGCCAAATCTTTAAAGATGCTACAGTAAAACCCCTTATAAAGAACACCCCAAAATTAACACCACCAACCCGATAATAAGACCACTCTGATAATAAGACCACTATTTCAGTGTCCATTTAAACAGTTTTGCACTTTTTTCTACCCTAGAATTAAAATCCAACTATTAAAATAATAAAGTTATGGACCGGACATGATTTTGCTTCAAGGTCATGCTGTGACCTTGACCTTCAAGGTAGTGACCCAAATATTGCGCGTGAGACATTGTCTCAATATGATGATCATTTCTGTGAAATAATTTTAAAATCCAACTTCAAAAATAAACTAGAATGTTGTGTTCCACGGAACACATGTGTCACCTGCATGGAAAAAGTTGAAATGTGGGTCTATGTTTAATTATATATAATAAAAATGTTTTATTTAAGTTGATTTCAATACTATACCACAGAACACATGAGTCATCTAAATTGCATTTAAAAGGGGAATAACTAAAATAATGGTGAAACCTGATTTATCATCTTCAAAAATTGGTTTGTAAATGCAGATGAGTTATTAATAGTATTAAGTGAATTAATTGAACAAGTACTTTCCATTTTACAGGCAACACTAAGTTTCATGTTAAAGTTGCATTTGAAAGGGACATAACTCAAAAAATATTGAAACTGGAGTTATCATTCTTGTCGTCACAGATGGCTTTGTTCATGCTGATAATATATTCCTAGTGTGAAGTGAATAGGAAAAGTACTTTCAAAGTTATTGGCAACATTAAGTTTCATGTTAAAGTTGCATTTGAAAGGGGCATAACTAAAAAAATATTGAAACTGGAGTTATCATTCTTGTCGTCACAGATGACATTGTTCATGCTGATGATATATTCAAAGTATGAAGTGAATAGGACAAGTACTTTCAAAGTTAAAGTCAACATTAAGTTTCATGTTAAAGTTGCATTTGAAAGGGGCATAACTCAAAAAAATTTGAAATTGGACTTATCATTCTTGTCATCACAGATGGTATTGTTGATGCTGATGATATATTCCAAGTATGAAGTGAATAGGACAAGTACTTTCAAAGTTATAGGCAACATTAAGTTTCAGGTTAAAGTTGCATTTGAAAGGGGCATAACTCAAAAAATATTGAAACTGGAGTTATCATTCTTGTCGTCACAGATGGCATTGTTCATGCTGATGATATATTCTAAGTATGAAGTGAATAGGTGAAGTACTTTCAAAGTTAAAGTCAACATTAAGTTTCAGGTTAAAGTTGCATTTGAAAGGGGCATAACTCAAGAAAAAAATTGGAACTGGAGTTATCATTCTTGTTGTCACAGATGGCATTGTTCATGCTTATGATATATTCCAAGTATGAAGTTAAAAGGTCAAGTACTTTCAAAGTTATAGGCAACATTAAGTTTCAGGTTAAAGTTGCATTTGAAAGGGGCATAACTAAAAAAATATTGAAACTGGAGTTATCATTCTTGTCGTCACAGATGGCATTGTTCGTGCTGATGATATATTCCAAGTATGAAATGAATAGGAAAAGTACTTTCAAAGTTATAGGCAACATTAAGTTTCAGGTTAAAGTTGGGGGACTACCGGACGACACCGATGCAACCGGACAATAGGATCCCTATGTGTCTACCTGCCATCGCAGGCGACACAAAAATTAAGGGCTCGACACAATTTTGCTACAACATCATGCTTTGACCTTGACCGTCAAAGTAGCAACCAAAATGTTGCGCCTAAAACGCCGTCTCCATGTGTTGATCACTTCTGTTAAATAATTTTAAAACTGTCTTCCAATAACAAAGTTAAGGGCCAGTCACAAATTTGCTTCAAGGTCATGCTGTGACCTTGATCAGACACAATTTTGCTGCAAGGTCATGCTGTGACCTTGACCTTCAAGGTAGCTACCCAAATGTTGTGCATGACACCATTTCTTCCCATGAACATGCAGGCTCAATCCAACTGAGCCTGCAATTTCATTGTTTTTGTGTTTGAGGCTTTTCAAAGTTTCCTTTTCATCTATATGTATGTTACTAAAATTTTCCTTTTCCAGTAGTCAAGCCAATGCAACACCCTGAATAAAATAGTTAATTTTAATTTTTACTGTTCCTGACCACTTAAAAATTGCTGCATTAAAATATAAAAATACCATAAAACTAGCAAACAGCTAAGAATTGGGTCAACTCCACATTACTTACCATACAATTGGCAAGTAGGTGCAGCTGAACTCCATTGTTTAGAAGCTAGACATGTACTTGAACTAGATCCCTTCAGCTCATAGCCTGTATCGCAGGTGAATGTGGCCTCTTCATCATAAGTAAATGCAGCAACAGTGATATATCCATTGGTAGGTGCTGAAATTGTCCCACAACCTGGCAAACAATAAGACAACTGAAAGTTACAGCAAGATGGCTAACAGATCTACATTTCAGCCAATCAGATGCTTGAGATTTGGGACTGGTTGGTCTCTAGTTTCAGTTTCATGATTCTAGGCACAGGCTTAAGATCATTAAACTGAGATCTAAGACTGTCTCCAAGTTCTGGCTTTAAATTTAAGCATTCTCAATTCCAACTTATCTGTGTCCTCTGAATGCAGCCATTCCTTATATACATATTACACCTTTTTATCAGATGCTTAACCCATTTCTTGATATATACGCATTTTTATCCGTGCCGTCTGATCAGGATCTGCACTGGTCGCATTTTGGTCAGAAATAAGATAATGAATCAAAAAGCGAACAGTCTAGATCCTGATCAGATGGCACGGATGTGCCAGCTGATCTGGATCTAAACTGTTCGCCCTAGCAACAAGAGCCGTCAGAGACGGGTTATGCTCCCCAACGCCGCTTTGTCACAAATACTTTTTTGTTAGAACAGGAAGAATTTGTAAGAAAGATATTGTATTTGAAAGTTTCCTTTACGATTCAAACAGAAAGCATTTTACAATATTGTACAAAAATAAGACAAAAAAAAATGAGAAATTTCAAAGGGCACTAACTCAAAAATGAACAAAGCAAGAGTTATGGTTCTTGTGCATTGCACTGCTCCGCATTGAGATCATTCTACTTATGAAGTTTCAAGTTCAGAAACTTTTATACTTTGTGAGATATGCACCAGATAAAACTAAGGAAGAGAAATTTCAAAGGGAAATAAATAAAAAATCAATAAAGCAAGATTTATGGTTCTTGTGCACTGCACTGCTCCTCATTGAGATCTATCTACTTATGAAGTTTCAACTTCCTAACTCTTATACTTTGTGAGATATGCCCCGGACAAAAAGTAAGTATGGTAAATTTCAAAGGGCATTAACTCTATAATGAATAAAGCAAGAGTTATGGTTCTTGTGTGCTGCACTGCTCCTCAACGAATTCATTCTACTTATGAAGTTTCAAGTTCATAACTCTTATACTTTGTGTGATATGCCCTGGACAAAAAATAAGTAAGAGAAATTTCAAAGGGCAATAAATCAAAAATCAATAAAAGCAAGAGTTATGGTTCTTATGCACTGCACTGCTCATCATTGAGATCTATCTACTTATGAAGTTTCAACTTCATAACTCTTATACTTTGTGAGATATGCCCCGGACAAAAAGGAAGTATGAAAAATTTCAAAGGGCAGTAACTCAAAAATGAATAAAGCAAGAGTTATGGTTCTTGTGCACTGCACTGCTCCTCCCTGAGATCTATCTAGTTATGAAGGTTCAACTTCATAACTCTTATACTTTGTGAGATATGCCCCAGACAAAAAGTAAGTATGAGAAATTTGAAAGGGCAATAACTCAAAAATGAACAAAGCAAGAGTTATGGTTCTTATGCACTGCACTGCTCCTCATTGAGATCTATCTACTTATGAAGTTTCAACTTCATAACTCTTATACTTTGTGAAATATGCCCCGGACAAAAAGTAAGTATGAGAAATTTCAAAGGGCAATAACTCAAAAATGAATAAAGCAAGAGTTATGGTTCTTGTGCACTGCACTGCTCCTCATTGAGATCTATCTACTTATGAAGTTTCAACTTCATAACTCTTATACTTTGTGAGATATGCCCCGGACAAAAAGTAAGTATGAGAAATTTCAAAGGGCAATAACTCAAAAATGAATAAAGCAAGAGTTATGGTTCTTGTGCACTGCACTGCTCCTCATTGAGATCTATCTACTTATGAAGTTTCAACTTCATAACTCTTAGACTTTGGGAGATATGCCCCGGACAAAAAGTAAGTATGAGAAATTTCAAAGGGCAATAACTCAAAAATGAATAAAGCAAGAGTTATAGTTCTTGTGCACTGCACTGCTCCTCAACGAGATCTAACTACCTATGAAGTTTAGTCTTGATACCTCTCATAGTTTTTGTGTAATTGTCCGGACAATATTATGACGGACGGACGGACGGACGAACGGACGAACGGGACGGACGGACGGACAAAGCGACAACTATATGCTCCCCCGAATTTCCCTTAATAAAGGTGTATCTATACAGTAATGGGTTAAGCTTTCAGAATTATTTCCAGTCTCATAATTCAAAGCAGATGGTTATCATTGTAACATCACACTCTTGTGGGGGACACAAAGTTTGAGTTCCAGGACAATCAAGTCTGACCTTTAAAAATCAGTGCTAACGATTGAGAATGGAAGCCAGTCTTAAACTAAAGAATCTGATTGGCTGAAATGGCAACCACTGACCATGTCAATACAAGAAAATGGAATGGACGGAAATCAAATGGCACAACAGGCATTTCAGATATATGGGCCAGACAAAATCTAACATGACCTTTGACCTGCAGAGGTGACCTTGTCCTTTGAGATAGGAACCTGGAATTTGTGCATGCCATTCCATCTCATGGAGGTTAACATTCAAGCCAAAAGTCAGAGTAATAGGCTGGAGAAAATTTGACAACATTTGACAATCAATTATAATGGGATTTGCATGTGAACTCTGTCTTGTTGATGATAAAATTCATGCCAAATAAAAACAATATAGCTTAATGCAATTTCAAAGTTACTGGCTGGGCAAGCTCTGACATGACCTATAACAGTGACCTTTACCTTTTTGAAGAGAACCTGGGGTTTGCCAATGACACTTTGTCTTAAAATTCATGCTAAATATAAACAAGATTTCACAAAGCATTATCAGTTATGGTCCAGACAAGCTGACATGACCTTTGACCCCAAACTATGACCTTGACCATCGAGATAAGAACCTGGGCTTTGCTCCCGACATTCCATCTTACTGAGTTTAACATTAATGTCAAATGTGAACAAGATTGCTAAATGCACATCAAAGTTCACATGCATTCAAGGACACATGCACCAAACTGCCATTGTCAACTTAGCAGGCCTAACAAAACAAGCAAATTCGTTGAATTTATATCCCCCGCCGAATACTGGTTGTTACTAACATAACAGCTGAAGACATAGGGCTTTATTTCGATATTTATCATGGATGTCAAAAAAGGTTAAAAAAAACTTCAGATATAAAAAAAAACAGAATATAAAAATAAGACTAAAAGTCTTCAAAGTGTTGAAATGAAGAATGCAGTAGTAAAAATATAGCGCTTTATTTAATATAAATCCATGCAGAAGTTGCATAGAAGTGGCATGGAAATGAATACTAATCTATATGCATAGTGCATAACTTATCAAAGGGCCATAACTGTGTTAAACGGTCAGACCAGAACAAGATAAAAATATGGGCATCTTGTCTTGGTATTGATGGTTTCCATAGATTCCTGCCGAGAAATAGCAAGGAAATAAATACTGCTCTACATGCAAAATGCATAATTTATCAAAGGGCCATAACTCTGTGTTAAAGGATCTGACTGAAACAAGATGACAATATGCGCGTCTCCTTTTTGTATTGATGGTTCCCAGAAAGTTTCATTAAAATCCACCCAGTAGTTGCAGAGAAATAGTGCGGAAACAAATTCTGCTCTATATGCATAATACATTAGTTATCAAAGGGCAATAACTCTGTGTTAAATAGTCTGACCGGAACAAGATGACAAAATGTGCATCTCATCTCAGTATTGATGTTTCCCAGAAAGTTTCATTTCAATCCATCAAGAACTTGCAAAGAAATAGAGCGGAAACAAATTCTTCTCTATATGCATCATACATAAGTTATCAAAGGGCAATAACTTTGTGTTACAGTCCAACTGGAACATGATAACAATATACACATCTGTTATGGTTCTCAGAAAGATTAATTGAAATCCATCCAGTAGTTGCAGAGAAATAGGGGAAATGAATACTGCTCTATAATATGCATAATGCATTAGTTATCAAAGGGCCATAACCCTGTGTTAAATAGTCTGACGGGAACAAGAGGGTGATATGCGCATTTCCTCTTGGTATAGATGGTTTCCAGAAAGTGTTTCATTGAAATCCATCCAAAAGTTGCACGGAAACAAATACTGCTCTATATGCATAATGCATAAGTTATCAAAGAGCCATAACTCTGTGATAAACAGTCTGACCGGAACAAGACAATGATATGTGCAGCTCTTCTTGGTATTGATGGTTTCAAGAAAGTTTCATTGAATTCCATTCAGTAGTTGCAGAGAAATAGCTGGGAAATGAATACTGCTCTATATGCACAATGCATAAGTTATCAAAGAGCCGTAACTCTGTGTTTAACGGTCTGACCAGAACAAGACGATGATATGCGCATCTCCACTTGGTATTGATGGTTCTCAGAAAGATTTATTGAAATCCATCCAGTAGTTGCAGAGAAATAGCGCAGAAATGAATACTACTCTATATGCATAAAACATAAGTTATCAAAGGGCAATAACTCTGTGTTAAACAGTCTGACTGGAACAAGACGATGACATGCGCATCTCTTCTTGGTATTGATGGTTTTCAGAAAGTTTCATTGAAATACATTCAGTAGTTGCAGAGAAATAGCAAGGAAATGAATACTGCTCTATATGCATAATGCATAAGTTATCAAAGGGCCGTAACTCTGTGTTCAACAGTCTGACTGGAACAAGACGACAACATGCGCATCTCCTCTCGATATTGATGGTTCTCAGAAAGATTCATTGAAATCCATCTGGTAGTTGCAGAGAAATGGCACGGAAATGAATACTGCACTATATGCATAATGCATAAGTTATCAAAGGGCAATAACCCTGTGTTAAATAGTCTGATGTCAACAAGACGACAATATGCGCATCTCCTCTTGGTAAAGATGGTTTTCAGCAAGTTTCATTGAAATCCATACGGTAGTTGCAGAGAAATAGCACGGAAACAAACACTGCTCTATATACATAATGCATAGTTTATCAAAGGGCCATAACTCTGTGTTAAATGGTCTGACCGGAACAAGACGACGATATGCGCATCTCCTCTTGGTACTGATGGTTCCCACCAAGTTTCATTGAAATCCATACAGTAGTTGCAGAGAAAAAGCGCGGAAACGAATACTGCTCTATATACATAATGCATAGGTTATCAAAGGGCCATAACTCTGTGTTAAATTGTCTGACCGGAACAAGACGATGATATGCGCATCTCCTCTTGGTACTGATGGTTGCCACCAAGTTTCATTGAAATCCATCCAGTGGTTGCGGAGAAATAGCGCGGAAACGAAATTCGGACGGACAGCGTGACGACGTGACGACATGACGATGTGACACCGTGACGGACGGACAACGCCAAAACAATATCCCCCTCCCGATTTCATCGGCGGGGGATAAAAAATTAGAATTGAATGAGACAAATTTGATATTAAGATTGACTTTTTGTTTTCTTTGTTGCTCTATTCTTGTTACTTGTTGACATGAGAAAATCAAATGACCACAGATACAAGAAAACAAACAAAGTGCAATATCCATATCTAAGTTTAGCTTGTTACTGACTATATTTTTTGTTTCTCTCTCTATCAACATGAAGAACAATTTTGAGAATGTGCAATAATCTGAATGAGGATTTACTTTAGCGCATTTTTATATTATGTTGCAATTTTCAAAATCTGTAGATTTTGCGTATTAATCAGATATCTGGAAGTGCAAAACAATCCAGGGATTTCTGGATAAAATCCCGAGATTTTGCAGGCCTGATAGGAGTGAGTGAGTGAGTGAGCGAGCGAGTGTGTTTGTGAGTGAGCGAGCGAGCATGAGAGTGAGTGAGTGAGGGAGCAAATGAATGAATAAAAGAATGAATGAATATAGTTACAGAGGGTAACCCAATTAGCCAAACGTCTCTCTTGGGGTGCTCAATGCAAGATTTTATTTAATTTTCACGGGGATTTTTGCCAGACATAGGAAATTATCACGTTACTACTTAAGACTGCCCCAAATGAACGCAAATTTTACCGTTATTTAATGTTGTAAAACAAGCAGTGTACTCACTGATTACTGTGCAGCTTGGCTCTGTGCCATCCCATGTGCCTCCATCCTGGCAGGTTCTTGTAGTAGTATGAGATAGTTCATAGCCTATGTCACAGGTGTAACTTGCTGTTGATAAATATGTGGTCACTGGAGCATTAACTTGTCCATTAGCAGGATCTGATAATGCACCACAGTCTGCAAATAAAACAAAACTAGTGCTAGCATTGAAGATCATTAACCCTTTCCTCCATATATACGCATTTTTACGCATGTGCGACCAGTGTAGATCTAGGTCAGCCGGCACATCCATGCTGTCTGATCAGGATAGGCACTGGTCGCATTTTGGTCAGAAATAACCTAATAAATCAAAAAGCAAACAGTGCAGATCCAGATCAGACAGCAAGGATGTGCCAACTGATCTGGATCTACGATGTTCGCCCATGCAATAAAGGTGTGTCTATGGAGGAAAGGATTGATGACACCATAATATGGCTTTGTCAGCGGAGACAGGAAAAATATGATTATCTTTAGTTGATGCCAACAACATCATCAAAACTTTCAAATCACTATCTTCAAAATCAAAGGTATTGAATGCAGCAAGATTTTAAGAACCCTCTGCACTTCCAACAAATAAATTTCAAAGTCAGTGGAACATTTTATCACAATAATCTACTCTTGATGCCCAACAAATGTTTAACTAGACTGTGTCCACAGGACACTGATGCCCCCACTGCTGCAATAACATTTGTTACAAAATTTTGTACCAGGTATTAACAACATGTGGTGATCATGATTAGTAAATGAGGAGTAAGTGCCACAAAATTTAATAACTAACATAAACAAAAGGCCATAACTGTGGTGAATATTGTTGTAAGACAATGTCCTTTACAACAATCTTCACATCATGTCTAATCATCTGTGCAAGTTTGAAAGAAATCAGCCAAATAGAAAATGTGAAGTTGATGCCACAAAATTTTGTAAGTGAAATAAACAAAGGGCCATAACTGTGGTAAAAATGGCAGCAGAAAAAAATCTTTATTTTATGATCATCTACCCAGCCATCTTGATCATGTGTGCAAGTAAGAAAGAAATCTGTCCAAAAGTAAATAAGGAGTTGATGCCACAAGATATTATTACTGAAAAAAAAAACAAAGGGCCATAACTCTGGTAAAAATAGTCACAGGAAAAAATCCTTTCTTCACGATCATCTACACATCCTGCTTCATCATCTGTGCATGTTTGCACGGAATCTGCCCTGTAGTTTAGGAGGAGTTGATGCCACAAGATTTAATTACTGAAATTAACAAAGGGCCATAACTCTGGTTAAAATGGTCACAGGAAAAAATCCTTTCTTTACGATCATCTACACATCCTGCTTCATCATCTGTGCAAGTTCGCAAGAAATCAGCCTTATAGTTTTGGAGGAGTTGATGCCACAAGATTTAATTTTTGAAATTAACAAAGGGCCATAACTCTGGTAAAATAGTCGCAGGAAAAAATCCTTTCTTTACGATCATCTATACATCCTGCTTCATCATCTGTGCAAGTTCGCAAGAAATCTGCCTTATAGTTTTGGAGAAGTTGATGCCACAAGATTTAATTAATGAATATAACAAAGGGCCATAACTCTGGTAAAAATGGTCGCAGGAAGAAATCCTTTCTTCACGATTATCTACACATCCTGCTTCATCATCTGTGCAAGTTTGCAAGAAATCTGCCTTGTAGTTTAGGAGGAGTTGACGCCACAAGATTTTATAACTGAAATTAACAAAGGGCCATAACTCTGGTAAAAATGGTCGCAGGAAAAACTCCTTTCTTTACGATCATCTACACATCCTGCTTCATCATCTGTGCAAGTTCGCAAGAAATCTGCCTTATAGTTTTGGAGGAGTTGACGCCACAAGATTTAATGAATGAATATAACAAAGGGCCATAACTCTGGTAAAAATGGTCACAGGAAGAAATCCTTTCTTCACGATTATCTACACATCCTGCTTCATCATCTGTGCAAGTTTGCAAGAAATCTGCCCTGTAGTTTAGGAGGAGTTGACGCCACAAGATTTTATAACTGAAATTAACAAAGGGCCATAACTCTGGTAAAAATGGTCGCAGGAAAAAATCCTTTCTTTACGATCATCTACACATCCTGCTTGATCATCTGTGCAAGTTTGAAAGAAATCCGCCTTATAGTTTAGGAAGAGTTGATGCCACAAGATTTGGGGACGTACAGACGGACGGACGAGTGCAACTCTATATGCCTCCCACTTTGTGGGGGCATAAAAATTCATACCAATACAATAAAAGCAAGAACAACCTCTTAATTTAACATTCAGAAAATAATTGAAATTAAGGATGGAATAAAACACAAACATTATGAGCCTTTTGATGATAAACGCATAAAGTTCTTGCCTTTTTGTTGTGTTAACAACAAAAGTTAATGGCAGATAACAGACATACTGGACCCATCATAACCCTTTCCTTCATATATACACTCATGTGTGACCAGTGTAGATCCAGATCAGCCGGCACATCCATGCAGTCTGAAAAGGATCTGCACTGGCAGCTTTTTGGTCAGAAATAATCTAACAAATCAAAAAGCGAACAGTGCAGAACCTGATCAGATGGCAGGGATGTGCAGGCTGATCGTGATCTACACTGTTCGCCCACACATAAAAGGTGTGTATATGGAGGAAAGGGTTAATCTATATAGCATTGATGTACTTAAAAATAACTTACTATACAGATCACAGGTAGGAGCAACACCACCCCAGTTTCCATCTGCCTCACAGAATCGGATTAACAGCCCATTCAGGTCATACCCCTCATTACATGTATATGATGCTACCTTCTGGTACTCTGTTCCTGCGTCAAAATTTACCTGACCATTCTGGGGGGCAACAAGGGCTCCACAATCTATAAAACACCAAGTTTAAATGTATAAAACTGAAGATGGAAACCAATCATAGTGTTTAGCAATATCATATTGCGCGTGCAGTGCAAACCTTTCCCATTTTATTAAAGCTTTATTAGAATTGTAATAGATCTTAATTCCATTTAAGAAATCACGCAATTAACCAGCTGAGCTTAAGATTATAAAACAGGGATTAGAAACGAGTCTCAAATCTCAAGCAATCTGATTGGCTGAAAAAGCGACTGATGATGCCTTTTCACCCAATCAGATCCGTTTCAGATTTTGCCAGAAGGGTACAGTTTTCCTTACACAGTAAATTCTGTCAGAATTCTGTCAGAATCACTGATATAATGCATTGAATTTTAGCATAAATTGGTTAAAGGTGCCTGGTCATGTATCAGGACAAAAACCTTAAGTGTTTTCAAATATCAAAACTTATTATTTAAACTGTAGAAGATCTGTTAACAAAGTAAATGTGACAAAATGTTATTACAAAGTCAACATAGAGTTAATTGATTTAAAGCCGAAAATGTTACAGCGTTACTTATGCGGTAAAATTCATATGCAACAGGTCCTAAAATTTACTAAAATTAACTATAGTATCAAATTTAGACAAAATTCACTCCTATGATTTATATGTATTACATAGTAGTACCATGAATATTAACCAAATCTGAGACATTTAAGTATTCCACCCTGAATTGTGAATAGGTAGCTTTAAGATCATTGACAACTTTACTACTCTGAGATAACTTGTTATGAATGAGCTTCTAATACAGTAGTTAGGATGTCAACTCATATTGTCCATGTTTGAAATTAGTGAAATATTTTTAAGAATTTGAGGTCTATATCTTGGCCCTTGGCCAGCATAATTAGAATATTTACCAACAATTTTACAGGTTGTAGCCTCATTGCTCCAGGATCCAGTAGAGAGGCACTCTGATGTGGCAGAACCATCCAATGTGTACCCTGTATCACATGAAAATGTTGCTTCAGAACCATACGTGGTGGTGCCATCAACATAGTTCCTTTGTCCATTGACTGGTTCCGCAAGGTTGTTGCAGTCTGAAAGCAACAAGAGCATGTCAAAAACATACTAAATGGTTTAAACTAAAATACATAAGAGGCAATAACTATGGTTTGATTGGGTATGGTCAGAAACAAAAGTGCACACCTAAACATGATGGTCAACATATCTGTAAATATTCATGATTGTGGCTCTCATACTTTTCTAGTTATGCATGACACAATATTATAATGTTATTAATCAAGTGAATTCATATTGGCCTTGTTATTGGGTCAAGGGTAGTCATATTGGCCCGAGGCCGAAGGCCGAGGGCTAATATGACTGCCCGAGACCCAATAACAAGGCCAATATGAATTCACTTGATTAATGACAATTTTATTAATTAACACAATATTCATAGTTCTAGACTTGCTAATTTACTGGCCTGAAGAGATGAAGTGTCAACTCTGATTCTAATGTCTGGCATCTGCAATGAGTCTATGTCCAGTAGTGACCTGGCTGATATAAGCTACCATGGAGATGCAGATATGAAGGTTGTTTTGTTTTGAATAGAAAAACAATCTGAACATTCCTACACACTGTGGCAGCCAACTCTCCTGTTCTTCCAGTCTAAATTTAGTTCATATCCAAATATATCCAAAATTTTTTCTTTTCTCGCACATTCCATCCACGAATTCCGCATGTAATACTCAATTTATCATGTCTGTAAGTTATCCAAACGAAGCTTTGATCCTTTTTGCACAATTTTCTGAATATACTTGCTCAAATGAAGAGTAATCCCTTAAAAGTCACTGTTTTTTAGTTTCAAGAATTCTTGCTGCAGACATCCACGTTGTTGTTGTACTGGTGAGTAAGATAAACTCAAAGATTTTCATTACACAGAAAGAAACCACCAAAAGCGGCAACATAGGCTTATCCTCTGCCGCTTTGATTAAATGCACCTCGTGTCCGAAGTCACACTATCTATTATCATTTTTATCCATAAAAATTCGACTTAGAAATTCCAAAATGGCGGCATTTTTGTTTTTAAAAGGAAGTGATTCAATCCATATTGGACCAGTTCATTATCCAATCAGAATCATGCGATCTCATATTGGCTCAGTAAAACCTGTATTGGCCCAGGTTATCTCGTATTGGCCCAGTTGAGATTTTATATGAATTGAGTGCAACCCATATAAGGTGGACTGAATTGTACATATTGTGTCAATATTGTTTTAGTTAATTAATAATACATGGTATATTTTACTGAAACAAGAGCCATGTTACACGTGGTCAATCCCCCCGCCGAAAAAAAGTTACCTGAAGGTTGTACTTTCGTATAATTTACCTGGAGAGGAAACCCTTAAAATGCCATATAAGTATTGTCATGCTGAGTACAGTTTTCAAGTAAGTGGTTGCAGTTTGAAGAAAACCCGTAAAAAATAGGCAAGGTAGAGTTATTGTTTTTACATACTGCATTACCTACCAATGTGCTCTGTCAGTGTATGAAGTTTGAATAAAATCCCTCTAGTAGTTTTGGAGTTATGCTACGGACAAAATTTTTCAAGTAAATCTGATAAAGGGGAATAACTCTAAAAAATAGGCAAGGTAGAGTTATTGGACTTGCACACTGCACTACCTACCAATGTGCTCTGTCATTGCTTGAAGTTTGAATAAAATCCCTCTAGTAGTTTTGGAGTTATGCTACGGGCAAAATTTATCAAGTAAATCTGATAAAGGGGAATAACTCTAAAAAATAGGCAAGGTAGAGTTATTGTTCTTGCACACTGCACTACCTACCAATGTGCTCTGTCAGTATATGAAATTTGAATAAAATCCCTCAAGTAGTTTTGGAGTTATGCTCCGGACAAAATTTATCAAGTAATTCTGATAAAGGAGAATAACTCTAAAAATAGGCAAGGTAGAGTTATTGTTCTTGCACACTGCACTACCTACCAATGTGCTCTGTCAGTGTATGAAATTTGAATAAAATCCCTCAAGTAGTTTTGGAGTAATGCTCCGGACAAAATTTATCAAGTAAATATGTTAAAGAGGAATAACTCTAAAAATAGGCAAGGTAGAGTTATTGTTCTTGCACACTGCACTACCTACCAATGTGCTCTGTCAGTGTATGAAGTTTGAATAAAATCCCTCAAGTAGTTTTGGAGTTATGCTACGGACAAAATTTATCAAGTAATTCTGATAAAGGGGAATTACTCTAAAAATAGGCAAGGTTGAGTTATTGTTCTTGCACACTGCACTACCTACCAATGTGCTCAGTCAGTGTATGAAGTTTGAATGAAATCCCTCAAGTAGTTTTGGAGTTATACTCCAGACAAAATTTATCAAGTAAATATGATAAAGGGGAATAACTCTAAAAACAGGGAAGGTAGAGTTATTGTTCTTGCACACTGCACTACCTACCAATGTGCTCTGTCAGTGTATGAAGTTTGAATAAAATCCCTCAAGTAGTTTTGGAGTTATACTCCGGACAAAATTTATCAAGTAAATCTGATAAAGGGGAATAACTCTAAAAATAGGGAAGGTAGAGTTATTGTTCCTGCACACTGCACTACCTACCAATGTGCTCTGTCAGTGTATGAAGTTTGAATAAAATCCCTCATGTAGTTTTGGAGTTATGCTCCGGACAAAATTGTTTCGGACGGAGGCATGGACGCACAGACGGACGAAGGGCATTTCTAATATCCCCCTGGCCTTCGGCGGGGGGATAAATAAACAAGGGGCCATAACTCTGGTTTTCAAAGGAATGGCCAGAAACAAAACCAAAGGTGCACAACCACACAAAATTTAGTTTTTTGTTGAGTTTTTAATCCATGCAAACCTATAGCTTCACAAGTTGGCAAGGTCCCCCATGATCCATCTGACTGACACAAGATTTGATCCAAGCCCGTCATCGTGTAGCCTTCGTTACAGGTGGCCGTTGCGTAAGAGCCAAAGGTATTTATTGTAGAATTGACTGAGCCTCCAGGAAGATTAAGTACCGATGCTGAACCACAATCTGTTGAACAATGAAAATTCTTTGACTTACTATAATATTGCCACAAATTCTAAACAGGATATCACTCCAAGCTTTTTAACAGCTGTTAACAAAAGATTATTGTAATTCTCTTCACAAATTAATTATCTACTATCTAAGAAATTCTTTGCATATAGGAACAAGAGCTGTTTATAAAACAAGGATGCCCAACTGATGGCCGCGTAAATAAACATAAAGAAATTAGAAACTCAGCTTCTTTCAACACTAAATATATTTCCTGTTGAAAGAAGTTGCGTTTCAAATTTCTTCAAGTATAGTTTGATCTTCATTTTCTGACCTCAAAATGAACAGGCAATGACTAAACATCTTCTTTACCATTTACTCCATATATAAGCCATTTCAGCCAATCAGATGCTCGAGATTTGAGTCTAGTTTCCAATTTCAGCTTTATAACCTTCAGCCTTTGTCTTGACCAACCACTACTAAGTTAAGAGGACACTAGACCCTAGTTATGCAACAACCAAATACAGTCCATTCGCAATTTTAGGAAATGATGGTATACTACGAACGAAGCGGCTGGTCCCATCTGTATTCCTTCTTTATTCAATATAAAAAAGATGGGATCAAACAAATGTGATTTAATGAAGTATGCAATGTTACAAATAATTATGACAGTCCCTTGAGCTTATTAACAGTGTATTTAACATGCAATTTAGCGAATTTCGGTCAGACAGTTGTGACACGATATGCTGTCGACAGTTTAAAAAAGTATAAAATCTGAAACAACTGTAATACTTGACATACAGCGAATCATTAGCTTAATGGTTAGTGCGTCTGCCTCTGAGTAAAGGGATAGCTGGGTTCAATCCCTTCTACTCCAACTAAACTTACTACTTCTGTCATTTAATTCAGCTCAACCTGATTTCAACATTGATTCTCAAGATCAATTCAGTATCACCATTCTGAGTAATACAGTGCATCATGTTATTGTTTAATGCTGATAAATAATGATATAATTGAAAAAATATGTTTTGTGTAATTTGAAAACCATATTCTATTTTACGACAATATGTGAATGTATATTTGTATTTTATTTGATATGTGCATATATTTGTATGCATTGATTGATGACAACATGTAATTTACGAAATAACGAAATTGAAGATGTCTTCTTATTTTTCATTTTTTTTTACCTTGACATGTGCACATATCACAACAATAACATATTACGATATATAACGACATTAGCGATTTGCAGCGATATCGACAGCCTAAACTATATGTGATACTATGAAAAATGTGATACTACCAACAATCTGCTTGGTCCGCAGCTTATTCGTAGAATTGCGACTGGATTGTAGGTCAACAAATGAAAATATATGTAACATACCTTTCAGAGAACATGAGAAACCATCACCATTATACCCTTCATTACATGTGCAGCTGTAATCTCCTGGAAGGTTACTGCAGGTAGCCTGAGGATCACAAGGACCACTGACACATTCATTCTCATCTGGCGGGGAAAACAAATTTGTCTGATATTAACCCTTTCCTCCATGAATACACATTTTTCACATGTGCGACCAGTGTAGATCTAGATCTGCACTGGTCACATTTTCGTCAGAAATAACCTATCGAATCAAAAAGCAAACAGTTTAGATCCTGATCAGACAGCACAGATGTCGCAAATATGCGAGTGTTTTGTGATAATTTTATATTTAAAATGTCATAAAGATTTATTGCATTGTTTACTAAGAAACTATACATTATGTTGCTCCGTAAGATGTAATTATTCATATTTCTCCGTTTATTTCTCCGTTTATATGCTGTAGTAATTTATATAATGGCTCCGCCAATTATTTTCTATGTTCTATAAATTTGCTCCGTTAGATGTAATTTTATATTTTCTCGGTTCTTTGTTAATTTTGGCGGGATTTCATTAGGAGACTATATAAGCAAACCTGTGTTCATTATTTTTTTGGTAATTCAGTCAAATGTTCTAAAAGGTAAAGAAAGGTCAATAAAAGAAGGAATATTTAAAGTTTTGTCTGTGATTATTCTCGGCGAGTTCGAGACAACAGATGCAATAAAGGTGTATCTATGGAGGAAAGGGTTAATCCACATCAGGTAGAGACCATTTTGTTTTAGGTAAGAATTGAATTTATATTTGTCATGATTATGTTCAGTTTGGGTATGGAAAACATCCAAGTGTTTTTCATACCCAGATGAACAAAGTTATGAATTCAATTCTTATTTACCACCCAAAATTTGGAAAGGGCCATTTTTGTAGTCTGTAATATTTATTGTTTAACATTTTAAACATTTTATAAAACATAAAGTTTTGTATTGTTAATTTGATAAAACTGATGAATGAGTTGTCAGAGTTGAATTATTTAACTGAAATATGACTGTCAAATTATCAAACCGGGGAAAACTTACAGACTTCGAAAGTGCCCCTGATCAAATACAAGTTGAATATTTACACAAATAAATTTTCTCAATTTTACATAATCTTGAGAAGAATTTATGATATTATGGCATTGACAACAAAACAAAAGAGTACACAAGCAACTCATGGGAAAACGTGCTTTCTTGATGACGTCACAAGTACAAAAATTGTGCAGTCTAATAAATATATAGTATATATACAGTGAAACCTGGATATATGTTTTATAGTCCCACATGGAAGATTGGGAAACCAATTGTGTAGCCTCGTTAAATCTTAACTTTACATTACTTACTTACTCCTTTGCTGTGTATTTGTATGCTCTTTTTAATAAGAGTTGAACTGATAGAGGAAGGATTCATTAATTAACCTTTTACTTCAAATAAACACATTTTTACACATGTTCAACCAGTGTAGATCAAGTTCAGTAAGCACATCCATGTCATCTGATCAGGATCTGCACTATTCACTTTTAGGCATTTATTTCTGACCTAAGAGCAAACAGTGCAAATCCTGATCAGATGGCAAAAAAAGTGCTGGCTGATAGTTCATCATTTAAAGCCCCAGCCCTAAACTTAAGTAAGAATATACTATTGAAAAATCATATTTGTCCATATAGACTCCAATATATAAGCTCTCTTATAGAACACAAAAGGTCGGATCGAATTCAAATTCTTTCTTGTAGACGGAATTTTCAATGATATTGTTAAATTTTCGTTAAACTTTTAAGAAGCGAAATATAGTGGAGGTATTTTTAGCACCTGTTTTTGACGAAGAGACCACTTCATGCCCAATATGTGACGTTTCGGAAATCCTACTTTCGCTTTTAGTTGTGCGGACCAAATTTATTTTAGAAAATTAAAATTTTATTAGCCCGAACTAATGCTGCAAATTTGTGCCTATAGTTCGAAATACATGTAATATTTCATACAAGAGCGGGTTAAATTGAAGTAATGCAGCTTTAACACATACTATGGTATCATTTAGTTTCTTGGGGAAAAATTTTTATGCGAAAGCCACAAATGATATATTTAACCTGTGCCCAAGGTTATAATACTGAGAATGAAAACATGTCTCAAATCTCAAGCATCTGATTGGCTGAAATGGCGACCAGTCGCCATTTCAGCCAACAGATGCTTGAGATTTGAGACTGGTTTCCAATCTCAATTTTATAACTTTCAACCCTGTCATCATTTAGCACTATTGTATTTTTCTATCAAGACATATTTTTACTTATAAAACAGAGAACGGAAACCCCTCTCAAATATCAAGCATCTGATTGGCTGAAATGGCGACCAGTCGCCATTTCAGCCAATCAGATGCTTTAGATTTGAGACTGGTTTGCAATCTCAGCTCTATAACCTTTAGACCAGAAATGGATACGGATAAGCTTCTACTTTGCATCACAACTGAACATTCTATCCACATCATTTACTCACCTGAGCAGCTGAAACCATCTCCGCTATATCCACTGATACAGGTGCAGTCGTAACTACCAACATTGTTAGAACACACAGCATTAGCATCACAGCTGTCTACACCAAGAATACACTCGTCCTTATCTGAAAAAAGAAAAATATTGGTTCACTAGGTTAATTCTTAACCAAGAAGCAAACAGTGTAGATACTGATCACACATATCAGTTACAACAGATAATCTGTGCCCAAGGTTATAAAACTGAGCATGGAAACCAGTCTCAAATCTCAAGCATCTGATTGGCTGAAATGGCGACTGGTCGCCATTTCAGCCAATCAGATGCTTGAGATTTGAGACTGGTTTCCAATCTCAGCTTTATAACCTTGGGACCTGGAATGCACATGTGATAATACCCGTATAATTCTATGTTGAACAGAGCTAAAATCTATCCAGTGGTATCTGAGATGTTTAGAGGTTGACAGGACACCAGTCAAAGACCTGTTACTGTACATGAGCCTCCGAACCAGGAGGAAAAAAACATGGAGGTGGATTCTGGTTTGGGTTGAAAAAGTCTCATCATGATAAAACCTATCACCTGTGCTCAAGGTTATAAAACTGAGCATGGAAACCAGTCTCAAATATCAGGCATCTGGTTGGCTGAAACGGCGACCAGTCGCCATTTCAGCCAATCAGATGCTTGAGATTTGAGACTGGTTTCCAATCTCAGCTTTATAACGTTCAGCCCTTAAGAGAACCATTATTGTTGATATTTTGAGGGTGGGTGAGGGAAGGTTGCAAAATTATGCTTCACGAAATTTTTTTATTTTCAGAAATTTCATGGGGCATTGACCTTTGAGGTTGAACAAATAACATCCTCTTTCATTTATGTTAATTCTTTGTGAATTTTGGATGAAGTCAATTTCTCAGATGCATAATTATGCTCCAAAAACTAGAATTTAGCACAAACATCACCTTTTTATCCATGTGTGACCTTCACATTGAAAGCAGGGCAAGAAAAAAACCCAGAATGGCATGTTATTGATATGGAAATGGAATGGATCAGTGATTTCAGATGGATAGCAGACTGGTGCAGAATTGGCAAATGATTTTCCGTACTGTATTTTCCCAAGTTAAAGCTTCACGAAGTTTCAGGTTTCAAGTCATTTAAGGGCCACAACTCAAAAGTAAATCAGGAGTTATCATTCTTGCATTCACAAATAGCAGTGTTCATGCAGAAAATACAATCAAAATATTAAGCCAGTTAGAAGAGTATTTCCCATATTACAAGCAAATTTTAGTTTCAGGGTCAAGTGAAGTTAGTGCGAGTCGTCAATAGGATCCCTTGAGTCTACTTGCTATTGCTGGTAACATTAAATATGTTGGCATTTTGTTAAGCAAATACATGTAGATATTTAAATATAATTTAAAACAAAAACAAGAGCCAGTCGGAAACGACTGCAAGCTCGACTATTCGAAGTCAGACATATTTAAGCATATTTTAAACTGGGCTTCATTTAAACTGGGAAGTAATTCAGAAGTTTATGACACCCAACACACACACATGAACAAAAGTTTCTTAATCTAAGTTAGGAAATCAATAAATTACACTTGATTTATTATTGTAGTTTTTTAAGAGTGTTTACACAACCCAGCCCATACACCCCTGATCCCACACCCATCAACCCACTATCCCTGCCCACCTAAAGTGATGTGGTGAGGTGTGGTGTAGTATAGTATGGTATGGTATGCTGGTTGCTGTTGTTGGTGGTGTTGGTGTAGTTGCTGTTGTTGGTATTGTTGTTGGTGTTGGTAGTGGTGGTGTTGTTGTTGTTGGGGGTGGTGTAGTTGGTGGTAGTGTTGTTATGTTGGTGTTGTTGCTAGTGTTGTTAGTTGTTGGTGTTGTTGATGCTATTGTTGGTGTTGATGTTGGTGGTGGTGTTGTTGTTGGTGGTGTTCGTGTTGTTGGTGATGGTGTTGTTGGTGGTGGTGTTTTTGTTTGTGGTGTTGTTTACGGTATAGTTGGTGGTGGTGTTGATGGTGGTGTTGTTGTTGTTCTTTGTGTTATTGTTGGTTGTCTTGTTGGTGTTGTTGTTGGTGGTGGTGGTAGTGGTGTTGTTGTTGTTGGTGGTGGTGGTGGTGGGGGTGTTGTTGGTGGTGTTGTTGACAGTGTTGTTGGTGGAGTTGTTGTTGTTATTTGTGTTATTGTTGCTTCTGTTGTTTGTGTTGTTGTTGTTGGTGGTGGTGGAGGTGATGTTGTTGCTTTTGGTGGTGTTGTTGTTAGTGGTGTTGTTGTTGGTGGTGTTGTTATTGGTGATGGTGTTGTTGTTGGTGGTGGTGGTATTGTTGGTGGTGGTGGTGGTATGTGGTGGTGTGGAGGTGGTGGTGTGGTGGTGGTGTTGTTTGTAGTGGTGGTATGTGGTGGTGGTGGGGGTGATGGTGGTGTGGTGTGGTGGTGGTGTGGTGGTGGTGGTGGGGGGTGGTGTGGTGTGCTGGGTGTGCTGGGTGTGGTGTGGTGTGGTGTGGTGTGGTGTGGTGTGGTGTGGTGTGGTGTGGTGTGGTGTGGTGTGGTGTGGTGTGGTCTGGTGTGGTCTGGTGTGGTCTGGTGTGGTCTGGTCTGGTCTGGTCTGGTCTGGTCTGGTCTGGTCTGGTCTGGTCGTCGTATAGTAGAGTGAGTAGAGTAGAGTAGAGTAGAGTAGAGTAGAGTAGAGTAGAGTAGAGTAGAGTAGAGTAGAGTAGAGTAGAGTAGAGTAGAGTAGAGTAGAGTAGAGTAGAGTAGAGTAGAGTAGAGTAGAGTAGAGTAGAGTAGAGTAGAGTAGAGTAGAGTAGAGTAGAGTAGAGTAGAGTAGAGTAGAGTAGAGTAGAGTAGAGTAGAGTAGAGTAGAGTAGAGTAGAGTAGAGTAGAGTAGAGTAGAGTAGAGTAGAGTAGAGTAGAGTAGAGTAGAGTAGAGTAGAGTAGAGTAGAGTAGAGTAGAGTAGAGTAGAGTAGAGTAGAGTAGAGTAGAGTAGAGTAGAGTAGAGTAGAGTAGAGTAGAGTAGAGTAGAGTAGAGTAGAGTAGAGTAGAGTAGAGTAGAGTAGAGTAGAGTAGAGTAGAGTAGAGTAGAGTAGAGTAGAGTAGAGTAGAGTAGAGTAGAGTAGAGTAGAGTAGAGTAGAGTAGAGTAGAGTAGAGTAGAGTAGAGTAGAGTAGAGTAGAGTAGAGTAGAGTAGTAGAGTATAGTATAGTAGAGTAGAGTAGAGTAGAGTAGAGTAGAGTAGAGTATAGTATAGTATAGTATAGTATAGTATAGTATAGTATAGTATAGTATAGTATAGTATAGTATAGTATAGTATAGTATAGTATAGTATAGTATAGTATAGTATAGTATAGTATAGTATAGTATAGTATAGTATAGTATAGTATAGTATAGTATAGTATAGTATAGTATAGTATAGTATAGTATAGTATAGTATAGTATAGTATAGTATAGTATAGTATAGTATAGTATAGTATAGTATAGTTTAGTATAGTATAGTATAGTTTAGTATAGTATAGTAAAGTATAACCACTCAACACTTTCATCCAAAGTATGTTAAGTAAATCTGTTTTAAACCTTTTCTATAGCATTACCTATGAAAAACACTAACACTGAAACTTTAACCATAATTTCTAAGTCTTAATTCTAATTTCAAAGTGAAAAAGGGCAAAAATTAAATAAAAAAAGCAAGGATGAGTTATGGGCCTTTGAACATCAACCTGATGTATGATAAAATAAAGGTATACAAAGTTTAAAAGTTGTGGTTTTAATAGAATGCAAGTTATGAGGTTTCACCATCTTGCACGTAAACTTAAACCTTAATTTCTAATTCTAAAAAGCGCAATAATTTGATACAAATCAAAGAAAGAGTTATGGTTCTTGGCAAACATAGTCAGGGTCATGATAAAGAACAAATTTCAAAGTTGTAGTACAAAGAAGTATGAAAGTAACTAGCTTGCACGCAAACTTTAACCTTAAATTCTAAGTGAAAAAGGGCAATAATTTGATAAAAATCAAAGAAAGAGTTATGGTTCTTGGCATACATAGTCAGGGTCATGATGGTGAACAAGTGTCTTTAGTTTCAAAGCTATAGTACAAGAAGTATGAAAGTAACTAGCTTGCATGCAAACTTTAACCAGAAATTTTATGTTGAAAAAGGGCTATAATTTGATTAAAAATTAAAGAAAGAGTTATGGTTCTTGGAATACATAGTCGGGGTCATGATGGTAAACAAGTGTTGAAAGTTTCAAAGCTATAGTACAAGAAGTATTAAAGAAACTAGCTTGCACGTAAACTTTAACCTAAAATTCTAAGTCAAAAAAGGGCCATAATTTGATCAAAATGGAAGTAAGAGTTATGGTTCTTGGCATATCCACTCGGGATATGATAATGAGATAATGAACAAGTGCTGAAAGTTTCAAAGCTGTAGTATAAGTAGTATTTAAGTTATGTGTTTGTACAGTAGCTTGCACACAAACTTTAACCTGAAATTCTAAGTCGAAAAAGGGCCATAATTTGAAAAAAATGGAAGTAAGAATAATGGTTCTTGGCATATCCACTCAGGATATGATAATGACCAAGTGCTGAAAGTTTCAAAGCTGTAGTATAAAGAGTATGGAAGTTATGTGTTCGTACAGTAGCTTGCACGCAAACTTTAACCTAGAATTCTAAGTCGAAAAAGGGCCATAATTTGATCAAAATGAAAGTTAGAGTTGTGGTTCTTGGCACACACACTCGGGACATGATGATGAACAAGTGTGCCAAGTTTCAAAGCTGTAGTATAAGTAGTATTGAAGTTATGTGTTTGTACAGTAGCTTGCACGCAAACTTTAACCTGAAATTCTAAGTCGAAAAAGGGCCATAATTTGATCAAAATGAAAGTTAGAGTTATGGTTCTTGGCACACACACTCGGGACATGATGATGAACAAGTGTGCCAAGTTTCAAAGCTGTAGCTATAGTAGTTTGTAAGATATAGGTATGTTGCACGCAAACTTTAACCAAAGCGGGACGGCGACGCCGACGCCGACACCAAAGTGAGTAGAATAGCTCGACATATTCTTCGAATAGTCGAGCTAATACATACCAAATGCGATTTCAAAAATATTCAGGCTTTTTTAGATTAAGTTGTAAGCTGTATTTTGTGTTATGACCCAAAATTTTTAGCCTTACAGAACTAAAACATTATCAGACTAGAAATGTTTCCATAGGACATGGATGCCCCCGCTATGCATCGTTTCCAGATACTAAAGTGCAAGGATGGGAATAATAGCATTTGAAAGACAGTGATGTTCGAGTAATTATAAGAATATGCATAAACTTGATGATCAAGTAAATTATTTGTATTTGTGGCACTGTTGTCTTCTCATTACGGAAATGTCTGTGAAGAAGTTGGTGGTAATGCAATGCAATGCAATATCATAGTGAACATTTGTGCCAAGTTATTTTGAAATCCCTTCATTCATAAAGAAGTTATAGCCCGAACAAGTAAATTCAAGTTTTAGTAACTGTGACCTTGACCTTGGACTTACAGGCATGGGTAATGTACGCAACACACCGCCTTGTCATGGTGAACATTTGTGCCAAGTTATTTTGAAAACCCTCCATTCAAAACAAAGTTATAGCCTGGACAAGGAAATTCTATTTTTAGTAACAGTGACCTTTACCTTGGACCTACAGGCATGGACATGGTACACAACTCACAACCTTGTCATGGTGAACATTTCTGCCAAGTTATTTTGAAATTACTATATTCCTAATGTAGTTACAACCCTGACAAGAAAATTCTATTTTAGTAACAGTGATCTTGACCTTGGACCTAGGCATGGGCATGGTACGGGACACACCACCTTGTCATGATGAACATCTGTGTCAAGTTATTTTGAAATCAATCTATTCCTAGCAAAGTTACAGCCCGGACAAGAGAATTCTATTTTTAGTAACAGTGACCTTGACTTACAGGCATGGGCATGGTACGCGATACACCGCCCTGTCATGGTGAACATTTGTGTCAAGTTATTTTGAAATCCCTCCATTTATAATGAAGTTACAGCCTGGACAAGAAAATTATATTTTTAGTAACAGTGACCTTGACCTTGGACCTTCAGGCTTGGGTATTGTGCAGACACACTGCCTTGTCATAGTGAACATTTGTGCAAAGTTATTTTGAAATCCCTCCATTCATAACAAAGTAACAGCCCGGACAAGAGAATTCTATTTTAAGTAACACTGACCTTGACCTTTGACCTATAGGCATGGGCATGGTACGTGACACATCACCCTGTCATGGTGAACATTTGTGCCAAGTTATTTTGAAATCCCTCCATTCATAACAAAGTAACAGCCCGGACAAGAAAATTCTATTTTTAGTAACAGTGACCTTAACCTTGGACCTAAAGGCTTGGGCATGTAAGTGATATACCGTCTTGATATGGTGAACAATTATACCAAGTTATTTAAAAATCCAATAAGAAATAACAAAGTTACAGAGCGGACAGGATTTTGCAAGAAAATTCCATTTTTAGTAACAGTGACCTTGACCTTGGACCTACAGTCACGACACACCGCCTTGTTATGGTGAACATTTGTGCCAAGTTATTTTGAAATCCCTCCATTCCAAACAAAGTTAAGGGCAAAGTGTATATTTTTCTTAACACAAAATATAAGTGAAAAAGGGGCATAATTTGAAAATATTGGAAGCATGGTTATGGGTCTTGTTGGTTATGATGTAGATTTTGATGGTGAAAATATATTTCAAGTTTGAAGGCAGTATCTCAAGTAGTTTTTAAGTTATGGGCAAAATGCACAAAATATAAGAAACAAGATATATTCCTATTAAAACTAATGTAAATGGAAGTATCAAAGGGCCATAACTTCTGAACAGAACATGTAAGAGCAAAACCCCACCTTTTTGCACAACAACATATCAGGCCAAGCATTGTGGTAAAGTTTCATCAAATTCCCAGCAGAGGTGTAGGAGGAGTTGTGTTCACAAGATATATTCCTATTAAAACTTATGTAAATGGAATTACCAGAGGGCCATAACTTCTGAACAGAACATGTAAGAGCAAAAACCCACCTTTATGCAAAACAACATATCAGGCCAAGCATTGTGGTCAAGTTTCATTAAGTTCCCACCAGTAGTGTAGGAGGAGTTGCGTTCACGAGATATACTCCTATTAAAACTAATGTAAATGGAAGTATCAAAGGGCAATAACTTCTGAACAGAACATGTAAGAGCGAAACCCCACCTTCATGCACAACTACATATCAGGCCAAGCATTGTGGTCAAGTTTCTTTAAATTCCGACCAGTAGTGTAGGAGGAGTTGCGTTCACGAGAATATCGGACGGACGGATAGACGGACGGACGGATGGACGGACGGACGTTCTTACAAATCGGTACTTAAGTGGCTATCCTTTTGTTCTCCCCATTGATCTTTTTAGCCACATAAGCCGTAATAGCCACATAAACCCATTACGGAATGAATGACATCAAAGAAAATGTACAGTTACCTATTGTCCCTACAGCCACCTAAGTACCAGTTTATCCGGTCGGAAGGACGGACAGACGGACAGACGGACGAATGGACAGGAACAACTCTTAATGCCCGTTGCCATTTCATGGCGGGGGCATAAAAAGGATATGAATGAGATTGTACTTTGCATTTATCCACATCATTGACTCACCTGTGCAGGTAACACCATCGCCGCTATATCCACTGTTACATGAGCAAGTGTAACTTCCAGCATTGTTATTACACACAGCGTTAGCATCACAGTCGTCTTCACCAAGACCACACTCGTCCTTATCTAAATCAGAAAATTAAACAAGAGGTGTCAGAGGAGACAGCATGCTCGACTATTCGAATCATTTGAAACAAATGCAATATGAAGATTAAAACAATAACAACTATGGCCATACATTCATGTGCAATCAGGAAAAATATTTACAAGTGAATGGTACGGGAGAAATTTTTTTCAAATAACAGAAATAATTCCTAAATGTACCATAAATATTAAACTGAATAGGGGAATAACTATGAAATATTTCTGAATTTGTTAGAAAACTTGTTAGTAATTTTTTATTAGAGACATTTACTTTTAGTCAAATATCAATCACTTCAGTAATGTTACAGAAAAAGAACTGAAATGAAAATATAATGGTAGTTTGAAGTTGATACCTTAAGTATTTGCAAAGTTATCGAAGTGCACTTAAGTGAAAATATAAGTGAAACTAAAAATGTGTCTATAGGACACGGATGCCCCGCTATGCATCATTTTCAGACACTCAAGTGCAATGATGGGAATAATACGCGATAAACTGCCCTTTCATGGTGAACATTTGTGTCAAGTTTTTTTGAAATCCCTCCATTTATAATGAAGTTACAGCCTGGACAAGAAAATTCTATTTTTGGTAACAGTGACCTTGACCTTGGACCTTCAGGCTTGGGTATTGTGCGGACACACTGCCTTTTCATGAACATTTGTGCAAAGTTATTTTAAAATCCCTCCATTTATAACAAAGTAACAGCCAGGACAAGATAATTCTATTTTTAGTAACAGTGACCTTGACCTTTGACCTACAGGCATGGGCATGGTACGTGACACACCGCCCTGTCATGGTGAACATTTGTGTCAAATTATTTTGAAATCCTTCCATTCATAACAAAGTTGCAGCCTGGACAAGAAAATTCTATTTTTAGTAACAGTGACCTTGACCTTGGATCTACAGGCATGGGTATTGTGCGGACACACCGCCTTGTCATGGTGAACATTTGTGCCAAGATATTTTGAAATCCCTCCATTCCTAACAAAGTAACAGCCTAGACAAGAAAATTCTATTTTTAGCAACAGTGACCTTGACCATTGACATACAGGCTTGGGCATGTACGTGACACACCGTCTTGATATGGTGAACAATTATACCAAGTTATTTAAAAACCCAATAAGAAATAACAAAGTTACAGAGCGGACACGATTTTGCAAGAAAATTCTATTTTTAGTAACAGTGACCTTGACTTTGGACCTACAGGCATGGGTATTGTACGCGACACACCGCCTTGTCATGGTGAACATTTGTGCCAAGTTATTTTGAAATCCCTCCATTCATAACGAAGTTAAGGGCCGACTGTATATTTTGCTTAACACAAAATGTAAGCGAAAAAGGGGAAAATTTGAAAAATATTGGAAGAAGGGTTATGGGTCTTGTTGGTTATGATGTAGATTTTGATGGTGAAAATATATTTCAAGTTTCAAGGCAATATCTCAATTAGTTTTAAAGTTAGAGGCAAAATGCATATTTTGCTTAACACAAAATATAAGAAAAAAGGGGCATAACTTGAAATATATTGACAGCAGAGTTATGGGTCTTGTTGGTAATGATGTAGAATTAGATGGTGAATATATATTCCAAGTTTCAAGTTGATATCTCAAGTAGTTTATAAGTTATGGACCAAAGTGCATATTTTCCTTAACGCAAAATTTAAGTGAAAAAGGGGCATAACTTGAAAAATATTGGAAGCAGAGTTATGGGTCTTGTTGGTAATGATGTAGAATTTGATGGTGAATATATACTGAAAGGATAAAGAAACGCAGGGTAACATTTGTTCCGATATATTAAGAACGCGTTCTCCAAATAAAGTGAAACTTTGTGTATTGAGTTATTAGGTCATGATACACCTTAACATGTGTCGAAAGTGAATAAAACTTGTCTCCACTGCCTCAGTGTAAACCGTCGTGGAGCATGAGCTTTCGAACCTGCCTATCCAATTGTTACCCTGCGTTTCTTTATCCTTTCAGTATATATTCCAAGTTTCGAGTTGATATCATAAGTAGTTTTCAAGTAATGGACCAAAGTGCATTTTTTGTTTAACGGACGCCGACGCCGACACCGGGGAGAGTAGGATAGCTCCCCTATTCTTCGAATAGTCGAGCTAAAAATTAGTTTCTACTTTGATATCTTAATATTCTGAAAATCTTTTTATCCTCATCATAGAAAATACTGTAACAAGCTTCTTTAAATCTGATTTTATCCATTTCTTCCTCCTACTGTGCCCAAGGTTATAAAGCTGAGCATGGAAACCAGTCTCAAATCTCAAGCATCTGATTGGCTGAAATGGCGACCAGTCGCCATTTCAGCCAATCAGATGCTTGAGATTTGAGACTGGTTTCCAAACTCAGTTTTATAACCTTCAGCCCTGTACTTACCCCTTTACTCCATATAATTATATGCCTTTATTGCATGAGCAGACTGTGTAGATCCAGATCTGCTGGCACTTCTGTGCCTTCTGATATGGATCTAAACTGGTTGCATACTGGTAAGAAATAACTCAATGAATCTAAAAGTGCAGTGCTGATCCTGATCAGATGGCACAGATGTGCTGGCTGATCTGGATCTACACTGTTCATTCACGCAATCAAGATGTATCTATGGAGTTAAGCATTAAACAGGATGTTTGTTTTGTCCACGGTGTAACAGAAATGTTTATTGGGCATTGAACCTGCAGTTGCCTGGTGAAGATCTCCCCAGGAGCTGACCATTCAAATACCGGTACTCAATTCATTTTTACAAAGATACAGGAATATAACAATTCAATTTTTACAGAGATACAGGAATAAAACGATTCAATTTTTACAGAGATACAGGAATATAACAATTCATATGTAAAAATTGACTGCTTTGTCATTTTATACACCTAAACTGACTTGTAAGATAACTGAAGTTAAAATATATGTGCAAGTGTCAAGACTCCAAATCTGGTGACTGGGGGCTCAAATCTGACAAGGGATGAAATTCTTCTGCAATTTTCCCAAACTGGAAGGACTGGTTTCCAACCCAGGAAGAAGTCATCGAGCTTGATTAATATAAATAACTTTTTTCACAATCGATGTAAAGTGAGTAAGTTTAAACTAAATATATTTGGACAGCTTGACTTTCTGTCATTGTTCAATACATCAACCATGATCAAATCACTCACAGGATGACTGCATAAGCTTGTAAATGTATTACAACTAGTCTACACATTCTACAATTATTATGTACTGACCTGCGCAGGTGACACCATTGCCACTATATCCCGTTTTACAGGAGCAGCTAAAACTTCCATCAGTGTTATAACACTTGGCATTAGTGTCACAGTTGTGTGTGTCACTAGTACACTCATTAATATCTGAATAAGAAAAAAATCATTAATGATTGTTTCTTTGAAATTTAACATTTTCCTCCATTTATATATATATATGCCTTTATGTGCCATCGCATCAGGATCTAAACTGTTTATGCTTTTAGATTCATTAGGATATTTCTGACCTAACAGCGAACAGAGTAGATTGAGATCTTTACTAATTAAAAGTTGCACATAATTTTTTTAGATGGCTCTGATTTATATTGGGCAGGGTGCAGCCAATTTTAGGCAAGGTGTGACGCCCTTTTGTTTACCAAATAGCCATCCTTAGTGAACTTTGTTTTATCTAGCCCTTTACAAATTTATTCCATAGCATTATTATATGCATTTTTACACATTTGCTACCAGTGTAGATCCAGGTCAGCTGGCACGTATCAGCTGGCATATATACAGCTGGCACATACATGCCATTCAGGATCTACACTGTTTGGTTTTTGGTCAGAAATAACCTAATAAAATCACCAAGAAACATGGCTATGCCATGAAACCAGGTTTTTAACACTTCAAAAGTCTTCTCCAAACTGAAGTTATTAAGCAGTTCTGGCCCCAAATCCAATGGGCCTTCATTCAAGCTTGCTATATTCAAAGTTATAGCAAGACTGATTAATCTGAACTGACGTTATTGACCAGAAATTGGTGTTAGGTGCCAACATGAAACAAGAGGGCCAAATGGCCCTATCGCTCACCATTGTAGATCCAGATCAGCAGGCACATCTGTACCATCTGAACAGGATTACCACTGTTTGCTTTTTTATTCATTAGGTTGTATCTGACCAATGCAACCAGTGCAAATCCTGATCAGACGGCACCCATGTGCCAGCTGATCTAGATCTACACTGTTCACTTTGCGTAAAAATTTGTATATTTATGAGGAAAGGGTTAAAGACTGATTTAGTCAAGATCAGGACCAAAGACAATATAACTGAGACCATACTCAATTTACAAGCCTTTGACTGCCAAAAAAATGAGACTAGTCTCAGAAAAAAACACAATCAAACACTTGAGTTCTGAGACCTCCGATTAACTTGCCAGTTTATGTTCTATACAGATGCTCTGTAATATATTCTGAACATTTTGAGAATCTGCTACAAATTTGCTTTTATTTTACTTTAAACAAACAGTGAACAACATTTGAGAAAAGCCTGATTTTCAAAGTGCTATAAAGTAAGAATGAATATTTGGTCAGTAATTGTTGAAAATGTACTTCTAAAGATAACAAAATGCACCTGTGGTTTTCTCAATTTGTTGTAAACAATTAACTCTATGAACTCTGAGTCACCTGAATAAACTCCAATAATATGCATCTAAATATAGCTGAAGACAGGTAGAAATATTGGAATTTTGACAATTGAAATTTTCACTCTGCTACTCAAATTTTTGTTTCAAATTTTATCACTGAACAACCAGCGAATGAATTGTTCAGGAAAGATTGAATTTTAAGATGAAATTTTAAGATGGTATCAAGTTTGTGTCAAAGTCTGGTTGATAACTGTAGAAAATCAAAGGTTAAAAAGAGAACTTAGAAGAAAAATTATTTAAAATCCCCAGGTGGAAGCCCCTGGGCTTTTCAAGAACATTATTTTAATAATTTGTGTAGAGATTATCAATATCAATATTCATACCAAATTTGATGACAATTGGATAAAAAATGTGACCTCTATTGCATTAATAAAATGTTTGCTTTAATCTAACCTAGTGACCTAGTTTTTGACCCAAGATGACCCAGTTTAAAAAGGGATCGCCACACCACCAAGAGAAACATTCTGACCAAGTTTGATGACAATCGGTTAAAAATTGTGGTCTCTATCGCATTAACAAACAAAAAGTTGACGGACGACATCTGGTCCCCCTCTGATCACAATAGCTCACGCAGTCTCTGGTGAGCTAAAAACAGTGGAATTATAATAAATGATATTCCACTGTTTGAAAACAGCAAACACCACTTTTATTTCACCGAGAAAATTCTATAATTCACTGGAAAGCATAAAATATTTTATTAGATGGATAATGCGCATCCACAATCTGTGGACAAATTAGAAATTGAAAAGGTGTGCAGTATACGCAATGAAATACAGTACACATTTTATCAACATCATTTACTGACCTGAACAGGTAACACCATCACCGCTATATCCACTGTTACAGGAGCAAGTGTAACTACCAGCATTGTTATTACACTGAGCATTAGCATCACAGTCGTATTGACCAAGAGCACACTCGTCTATATCTGAATAGGAAAGAAAATCACTGCTTGCTTTTTCAGGGTTTTTAGGGAAAAGACCCCTGCATAAGTATGGAAATTTTTTACGCAGTATACACTGTTTTTTAAACTGATTACAAACATAAATTCATGGAATGTAGTTTTCACTGATCAATGATCACGAGTTAGCAAAAAAATGTTATAGGCAAAAGATATTTCTTTTGATGTGGGATTTTTTTTCTAAAACAGGAATCTTTTTCTTGAAATTGGGAAAAATGGTCCCTATCTGGCATTGGGAATGGGGCAAAATATCAGCCCCATGAGACTCGCTATAAAAAGCTGTGATTTGATAACTTATTTTGATAAGGTATGTATCCACATCATATAAAATACTGTAAGCAACTTCTTCAAATCTGATTAATCTTTTTCTTCCTCCTATAGTACTTAACCCTTTCCTGTATAGATACACATTTTTACGCATGTGCGACCAGTGTAGATCCAAATCCGTCTGATCAGGATCTGCACTGGTCGCATTTTGGTCAGAAATAAGATAATGAATCAAAAAGCGAACAGTTTAGATCCTGATCAGACGGCACGGATGTGCCGGCTGATCTGGATCTAAACTGTTCGCCCTAGCAATAAAGGTGTATCTATACATGAATGGGTTAAACTTTTCCTACATATAATTATATGTCATATGATCATGATCTTCACTGTTTACTTTTAGTTTCATTGGATGATTTCTGACAAAGATACCTCCACTGCAGATTCGGATCTGATGGCATGAATGCACCTGCTGATTTGGATCTACTATTCAGGGATTTCAATAGATGCAGACGTTTGCATTTTGATGCAAGCAAATTTAAATATTTCAATTTTAGATCCCACCTGATTCTGAGCTTGGGGTCATTTTGATGCAGGAGAATTTAAGAAAAGTGGTTAAATGTTGCAAGAATATAGAAAAAAAATTGTCTATTGCATTTTAAATATCAAGTAAGTCCTTTTTGATCCTTGAAAATACATGTATATTAAAATGAAGTTAAAATAAGTAATAAAGTTTAATGAACACAAGATATGACTCATGAAAATCTGATTATGACCCCTTGAACATTCTTAACAAGGGTCAGATTACCCCTGATCTGACCCCTGGTTTTTAAAAGCTATTGAAAACCCCGACAGTGGTTGCCAGAATTTCTAAAACTTCAAAATCCCAATCAGACATTGACTATTTCCCAATATCTGGCCCCCTGGTACAGCAAAAATAGTAATAAGGTAAATTTGCCTGCAGGATTACTTTTTTGTCATACATCTTAAGTTAAACTTTAAATAGACACTTCAAACATGGTATGAAAATATTATGAAAAAAAAGTCCTTTAAAACTTGAGGCTAATTATAAGAATCTTTATAGAAACTATTAACAAACCTCAACAAGCACACAATGATGTTTCTGTGACAGTCTGTTTACTTATTTGTTAATTTTTTATTACTTAAACCAATTTAATTTATACTCAGATCCAAATGTCACCAATTTTTTCGGTGAAATAGAGGATATTTGTTTATACCAGTGTAAGATAGAAATATACAGTCAAACCTGTATTAAGCAGCAAATCAAGAGTGACAGAAAGTGGCTGCTTAACACAGGTGGCTGTTTAGGACAGGTAGAATTTAGAACAAAATGTCAGTTTAAGTCATATTCGAACTGGCTATTTTAAGACAGGCACTTGCTGAATGCAGGTGACTGGGATTTAATTCCTGAATTCGTATTTTCATGAGATTCGAAGCCAAGATCTTGAGCGAAAATAAATTATTCCAGAATTCACAAGTGAAATATAATTACATCTTTCACTGGTAAAACTAATTTTCTTTTTATTTTATACTTTTAGTGAAATGGGGCCAAAAACATTTGTTTATGATGTTACGTCATGATGTCATACATGCAAACTTAAAACCTTTTTCTACTCATTCGGATATTCTGTGCGTTTGGATATCAACATGAAAAAAAAAATGAAAATATAAATGATATTCCACGGTTTGAAAAAAAAAGTGAAATACCACTATTATTTCACTGAGAACATTCTATAATTAACTGTAAAGCATAAAATTAAAAAAATTATCTGACGCTAATGCACACTCACAATCTGGGTAAATTGGGAGTTAATCAGGTGAGCAGCATTCAAAATGAAATAAAGGAAATACATTTTATCAGCGTCATTTACTAACCTGTGCAGGTAACACCATCACCGCTATATCCACTGTTACATGAGCAAGTGTAACTTCCAACATTGTTATTACACTGAGCATTAGCATTACAGTCGTCTTCACCAAGACCACACTCGTCCTTATCTGAAAAATAATCCATTCAGTCACAATTTTTAATCCCTGATTCGGTGCCCCAATGATTATGTAAAAAAATTTAAAGGCAGTTGGCTGCTTAAAAAACATAGTCAATAATATACCAATCATGAAGAAACAAAATAATATATGCATTTAATGTTCAGCCTTCTTTTATTTTTTAACTGAAAAAAAGAACATAAATGTCTATCAATTTATGTAATTAACTCCCTTTCAATGATGCGAATGATTGCCATTTTATTAATACATGTCTGAAATTCTTATTTTTAAACTACTTTGTATGGAAAAAAGGGTCCAAAGACTGACTAAAATTTATTGCATTTCCCAATATATCAGAGTTCTACTGCACACACCAGAGCAAAATACACTATATTCTACAATAGCTTAAAGGGCTGGGCACATTTATAGTGAAATCTGGCTCGCTTGGATGGAACATGGGTTTTGCACATTGTCTTGATGGGGCAAACATTTCACCAAGTTTCATGAAATTCCCTTCAGGGGTTTAGAAGTGGAGCGGACACAACACACATTGTTTTAACCTTGAAACACCACTGGTGACCTTGACCTTGAGCCCGCCAGGTTAGAACATGGGTTCTGTACATTATCTTGATGGGGTGAAAATTTGACCAATGTTTGATGAATATTCCTTCCAGGGGTTTAGAATTTATGGATGGTGATGGTGTTAAAATCGCAAAATACATAGTTTAAAACTTTTAACACCTCTGGTGACCTTGACCTTGAGCCGGCCAGGTTGGGACATGGGTTCTGCTGATCATCTTGATGAGGTGAACACTTGAACCAAGTTTCATGAAACTCCTTCAATGGATGTAGAAGTTACAAAGAGGACATGAAATATTCATACACATGCACACAAGGAAGATGAGATGAAAGAACGAGCATTCCTATATCCGTAGTGGGGGGGGGGATAAAAACCATACCGAAATTGGCCCTTATTTTCTAGACATCACCAGTGTCATTAATGTTCTAGAAATACTGTCTTTAAAATAGTACAAAAATATTTTAAATGATAATTCAGTGAAGTTTTCAATGTTTTTCTTAGTAAAAATAGTGTTTCTCACTTTCTTATTAAAAAACATTATGTTAAAGCCAAAATTGCATGGAAATGTACCCACTCCATAACCATAACAGAACACACTATAATACAAACCTGCGCAACTGACACCGTTGAAGCTAAATCCTGTAGAGCATGTACAGCTGTAACTGCCCACAGTATTTTGGCATTCAGAATTTGTTCCACAAGTGCTAGGATTCACTGTACACTCGTCAATGTCTGGAAAATGTAATTGTTCACAGAAACAATAAATCTGCAATCATAGGGAGTTTTCAAAATATCAAGATTTAATGCTTTATTCATTTTACATTTATGTAAAACAAGTTCTTTCAACTTACTTTAATCACAACTGATACCCTTACTCCATAGATACACCTTAATTGGAAGGGCGAAACTTGTAGATCCAAATCAGCCTGCATATCTGTGCCATCTGATCAAAAACTGCACTGTTTGCTTTCATTAGGATTCATAAGGTTATTTTTGACAAAAATGTGGCCAATGCAGATCCGTATCAGATGGCAAAGATGTGCTGGCTGATCTTGATAAACACAGTAGCAACAGGATCTACATTGTTAGCTATTAGATTCATAGGTTTTTTTAGTTAAATATATAAAGAAAACCGACGGTACCAGCAGCCAACTTCATACAGAACTGTCAGTATGAACTGCCATTTTGACTGATCACATTTTGAGTTCTTGCAATTCCACTATATATGGTTAATATGCATCTAAAACAAGACCAAAACTAGAATATTATCCGTAGGACCCAGACATCCCCAATGACATCCCCAATCAAGAACAGCATTTCCATGACTGGATATGAGCCAACTGATAAATTTCTATGTGTAGCTGCAATGGTGACCTTGATACAAGTGACCCCAAATACAATCACAAACAAGCACTTATACTGGCAACTCGCAATTCATAGCAAACATATTATATGTCGAAGATATGAAATTGAATTTAATGTAAAGATTATATGGTAGGATGCTGTTTAAGCTAATGGTATGCATTACTGCTATACATTCTATTCTCATCACTTACTAACCTGAACAGGTAACACCATCACCACTATATCCAGCTTTACAGGAGCAGGTGTAACTACCAACAGTGTTAGAACACGCAGCATTAACATTACAGGTGTGTACACCAAGAACACACTCATCCTTATCTGAATAAGAAAAACATACGATTTAATTTTCTATCCAACATTTTAAAATTTCCTAATCATAACTAAAGAGGGTGTATGTCAGTGTATAAATATGGTCATTTAACCCCTTCTTACATAGATACACCTTTATTACATGGGTGAACAGTGTAGATCCAGATCAGCCAGCACATCCGTGCCATCTGATCAGGATCTGCACTGTTTGCTTTTTGATTCATTAGGTTATTTTTTGACAATAATGCGACAAGTGCAGATCCTGATCAGACGGCACTGATCTGTCTGCCGATCTTGATCTACACTGCTTGCACATGCATAAAAAGGCGTATACATGGAGGAAAGGGTTAAGGGAGTGAAATGCAAGCAGAATCGACAGCCCAGTGAGGACAACAATGGCACTTCAAGCAAGGCTTCCCAACGTTAAAGTACTAACAGGTACCTCATGCCAACTAAAGATCACTATATCCTGAATGTTTTGTGGTTGTATAAACATAGAGCACACAAGACATGCATTTCACATGCTTTATTTCCTACATTTTGCAGGACACTACAAGTTGACGATGCTATCAAATAATAGTGAGCATGTGCCCTACAGATTAACCAATATATAACACTGAAACTACAGAGGTGTAGAATTCCACTCGACCGCTCGCCATGGCGAGTAAATGATCCGTTGAGTGAAGCAGCCCAAACACTCGACCGGCCGGGCGAGTAAATTCTTCAGCAAAGCACATGTGTTTTCTTCGAAAAATGAAATATTTTCACTTTGTTTACAATACAATTCGATTTCCGGAATTTTGGTTGATTTCCGGTGTATCCGGAACATTTCTGATGTAAAGGTAACAGCAGCGATTTATTTTTTTCCTCATTGGGTTTCCCAAATCAGAACGAGGCTGCAAGTGCACGTATTTTCCCGCTGTATGTCAAAAATTATGTAGAAACAAATGAAGATAACGTTTTTAACACAAGGTACGGGTGATGATGAAAAGCGAGAGAGCGAGCGAGACAGTAAGAAAGAGATAGAACGAAAAGAAAAACGAAAATTCCAACAGAAAGAGTATTTTATTAAAAATGTAAGGGCGAGTGTACTTTCTGTAAGGGTGAGTGCACTTACTCATTCACTCGACCTCCAGGGCGAGTGGGTCAAAGAAAATTTCTACACCTCTGAACTACCATCCTGGGCAAAGGTAACATGCCATTAAAGTCCTTCAGTATAGGAACACTTGAAACTACCAGCCTGCATCAAGTTAACTTGCCTGCTATTTAACATTATATGCATAATAAAAATACCAACCTGTGCCACGGTACTATATCCTGGCCTCAAGATCATAAAACTGACAGGTTTCAACATAAAATGACTGATAAATGTTCATATTGCAATTAATACAACAATATTGAGGGTCCATGGTGAGACCACATTATAATGGAACAAGATCATGAGAAAACCACATTAAGTGTCTGCAGAGCCCAATGTTATGAAACTGACCAGTCGCCATTTCAGTCAATCAAGATGCTTGAGATTTGAGACTGGTTTCCAATCTCAGCTTTATAACCTTCAGCCCAGTTCACTATTTTCCAGGTACCAAGGTTATAAAACTGAGAATGGAAACCAGTCTCAAATCTAAAGTATCTGATTGGCAGAAATGGCAACTCATCATTTCAGCCAATTAGATGCTCGAGATTTTCTAACCTTCATTAAAGGTCTGCTGGACTCTAGTTATCATGAAGTACAGGAACAAGTGAAACTACAAACCTGAGCAAGATTTGCCATCACCAGTATAGCCTTGATTACAGTTACATGTGAAACTTCCTGGCGTGTTACTGCACACAGCATTAACATTACAGTCGTGCGTATTTTGTGAGCACTCATTAACATCTGAAAGAATTTTTACAAAAAAAAAAGTTAGACCTAAAAAATACCTTAAAAATCTATTTACATAAATTCACAAAAACTAAGCATAACAAAACATAATTTTAAATTCCCACGCGAGTATAATGATACTGACAAGAAAATGTTGTGTACTTTGTAAAGAACTTTCAACTACTAAAAGAGAAATCAATGATTGTCATCTATTTACACAACCTGGAAGTGACCAGGAAATTGAAGGTCAAACACACTTTTACTAATATCTCATACAAGTCACGAGGACACAAGAAATTTTTGTCAGTACACTGCAACTCCATTATATCACAGACCTCCGGGTCCAAGCCTGCCAACCGCGATATAAACGGAGCGCCATATAAGTAAATAATCGTGCTAACCAACAAGGAGAATTCATTTGTTTTTGCTGTCAGATGCATGTATATTGCGGCGTTGTGTAATTTTCATGCCAGGAAATATGGGTACATCAGGGAGTACGTTCCGTGCTGGACGAGTTGTTTTAAAACAACTTTTTTATATAATTTTTTTATTAAGATTTTTTTTAATAAAAAGAAATTTATTAATGTACAAAACAATGATCGCCGTCATCAATTTCCAAAGGTGGTATTATTGTTTTCGGTACTTTCAAATGATTGACAATCTGTTGGTCGGTCATGGTCGGCGATGTTAGTTCGTCGTTGTCCGTCGTTTACCTGCTTGATATGTTGACGAGTAGGTAATGTCAAAACAACAAACTGTTTTGACTTTCCTGTTCATGTCTATTATGGTTGACTTTGACTTTGATTATGGTTTGCAACTTGCATTAATTGTCGCTAATTTGCGGTTTGTCTCCTGAACGAAATTCTGCCAGTACCGTATCAGCTTGGTGTTTTTTGCACCTATTGTTTGTCACAAGGAGGGTTTCATGTCAAATCAGAAGCAACAGAATTGTAAAAACAAGAGCTGTCAGAGGAGACAGCATGCTCGACTTTTCGAATCATTTGAAACAAATGCAATTTGAAGATTAAAACAATAACAACTATGGCCATACATTCGTGTGCAATCAGGAAAAATATTAACAAGTGAATGGCAAGGGAGAAATTCATTTTAAATAACAGAAATAATTCCTTAATGTACCATAAATATTAAACTGAATAGGGGAATAACTATGAAATATTTCTGAATTTGTTAGAAAACTTGTTAGTAATTTTTTATTAGAGACATTTACTTTTAGTCAAATATCAATCACTTCAGTAATGTTACAGAAAAAGAACTGAAATGAAAATATAATGGAAGTTTGAAGTTGATACCTTAAGTATTTGCAAAGTTATCGATGAAGTGCACTTAAGTGAAAATATAAGTGAAACTAGAAATGTGTCCATAGGACACGGATGCCCCCGCTATGCATCGTTTTCAGACACTCAAGTGCAATGATGGGAATAATAGCATTTCAAAGACAGTGATGTTCGAGTAATTATAAGAATATGCATAAACTTGAAGATCAAGTAAATTATTTGTATTTGTGGCACTGTTGTCTTCTTATTACGGAAATGTCTGTGAAGAAGTTGGTGGTAATGCAATGCAATGTCATAGTGAACATTTGTGCCAAGTTATTTTGAAATCCCTTCATTCATAAAGAAGTTATAGCCCAAACAAGTAAATTCAAGTTTTGGTAACTGTGACCTTGACCTTGGACTTACAGGCATGGGTAATGTACGCAACACACCGCCTTGTCATGGTGAACATTTGTGCCAAGTTATTTTGAAAACCCTCCATTCAAAACAAAGTTATAGCCCTGACAAGAAAATTCTATTTTTTAGTAACAGTGACCTTGACCTTGGACCTACAGGCATGGACATGGTACACGACTCACCATTTTGTCATGGTGAACATTTCTGCCAAGTTATTTTGAAATTACTCTATTCCTAACGTAGTTACAACCCTGACAAGAAAATTCTATTTTAGTAACAGTGACCTAGACCTTGGACCTACAGGCATGGGCATGGTACGGGACACACCACCTTGTCACGATGAATATTTGTGTCAAGTTATTTTGAAATCACTCTATTCCTAACGAAGTAACAGCCCTGACAAGAGAATTCTATTTTTAGTAACAGTGACCTTGACCTACAGGCATGGGCATGGTACGCGATACACTGCCTTGTCATGGTGAACATTTGTGTCAAGTTATTTTGAAATCCCTCCATTTATAATGAAGTTACAGACCGGACAAAAAAATTCTATTCTTAGTAACAGTGACCTTGACCTTGGACCTTCAGGCTTGGGTATTGTGCGGACACACTGCCTTGTCATAGTGAACATTTGTGCAAAGTTATTTTGAAATCCCTCCATTCATAACAAAGTAACAGCCCAGACAAGAGAATTCTATTTTTAGTAACAGTGACCTTGACCTTTGACCTACAGGCATGAGCATGGTACGCGACACACCGCCCTGTCATGGTGAACATTTGTGTCAAGGTATTTTGAAATCTCTCCATTCATAACGCAGTTACAGCCTGGACAAGAAAATTCTATTTTTAGTAACAGTGACCTTGACCTTTGATCTACAGGGATGGGTATTGTGCGGACACACCGCCTTGTCATGGTGAACATTTGTGCCAAGTTATTTTGAAATCCCTCCATTCATAACAAAGTAACAGCCCAGAGAAGAAAATTCTATCTTTAGTAACAGTGACCTTGACCTTTGACCAACAGGCTTGGGCATGTACATGACACACCGTCTTGATATGGTGAACAATTATACCAAGTTTTTTTAAAAATCCAAAAAGAAATAACAAAGTTACAGAGCGGACACGATTTTGCAAGAAAATTCTATTTTTAGTTACAGTGACCTTGACCTTGGACCTACAGGCATGGGTATTGTACGCGACACACCATCTTGTCATGGTAAACATTTGTGCCAAGTTATTCTGAAATCCCTCCATTCATAACGAAGTTAAGGGCCAAGTGTATATTTTGCGTAACACAAAATGAAAGTGAAAAGGGGCATAATTTGAAAAAAATTGGAAGCAGGGTTATGGGTCTTGTTGGTTATGATGTAGATTTTGATGGTGAAAATATATTTCAAGTTTCAAGGCAATATCTCAAGTAGTTTTTAAGTTATGGGCAAAATGCATATTTTGCTTAACACAAAATATAAGAAAAAAGGGGCATAACTTGAAATATATTGACAGCAGAGTTATGGGTCTTGTTGGTAATGATGTAGAATTTGATGGTCAATATATATTCCAAGTTTCAAGTTGATATCTCAAGTAGTTTATAAGCTATGGACCAAAGTGCATATTTTCCTTAACGCAAAATTTAAGTGAAAAAGGGGCATAACTTGAAAAATATATGTAGCAGAGTTATGGGTGTTGTTGGTAATGATGTATAATTTGATGGTGAATATATATTCCAAGTTTCAAGTTGATGTCATAAGTAGTTTTCAAGTTATGGACCAAAGTGCATATTTTGTTTAACGGACGCCGACGGGGACGCCGACGCCAAACCGGGGCGAGTAGGATAGCTCCCCTATTCTTCGAATAGTCGAGCTAAAAAAAACCTTTCATATATTTTCATACGTTTGATGTTAAATTGTATCTGCTGGTGAACGTGTATATCGCCTCTTAAATCTCATACAAAATGTAATAAACAGCCTTCGCAGAAAACGCGTGCATTTCGTGAATTTGTCGCCAACATTGATTTAATTATCTGATCTTTTTTACCACCCACGAAGAATGAACAAACACATATATTGTAAATGTACAAAAAATTGGGATCCACGGACCAAGCGCGATATATCGCAATATAACGGATCGCGATATAACGGAGTTGCAGTGTATCATAATACTCATGTATGCATTTAAAATGATGTTTTGTGTTGTTAAGTTTTTGTGAATTTATGTAGATAGAAGTTTAGGGAATTTTTAGATCTAGCTATTTTTCTTTACTGTTCTAACGTGTCATACCATATGCAAAATAAAGTTACATTAGTATCACTCATTTGTGCAAAGTTTCATTGAACAGCATTATGCCATTATTGAGATTTTGATAATTTTCCTTTTATTGATGAACATGCTGGGGAGAAGTATAGTAAGCCCTTAACTGAGGTCTTTTCATTCATTGAAAGAATCTTAGTTGCAAGTATGACTTGACAATAATGTTTTTGTTTTTAAACAAAAACACACAAAATAACAAAGATATTACTACTTATTGAAACAACTATCAAATATAATTTCCATTATACACACATAACTACCAACCTGAGCAACTGACGCCATCACCAGTGTAGCCTGCTTTACAGGTACATGTGAAACTTCCTACAGTGTTGCTGCAATCAGCATTTACATGACAGTTGTGACTGCCAGCTGCACACTCATTTAAGTCTGAAAGATTCAACATTTTCTATTATAACCTATAAAGATCCAAACAATCAACCTTTTCCTCCATAGATACACCTGCACATCTGTGCCATCTGATCAGGATCTGCACTGTTTGCTTTATGACACATTAAATATTTCTGACCAAAATTCGACAAGTGCAGATCCTGATTACACAGCATGGATGTGTCAGCTGATCTGGATCTAAACTGGTCGTACATGCGTTAAAATGTGTATTTATGGAGGAACAGGTTAAGCAAACATTATTAATAATTTCATCACCTTGGTGCAGAAACAGTGAAAATGAAGTTAGAAAGAGATAAACCATTTTACACTATGGTGACAAATTGACAATATGTCTGTTTTATTAATGTTAACTTCAGAAGATTTAGAAACAAGCTGTCAAATATAACCATCTCCAGACAATCAAGGCTTCCAACATTATGTCTGTTTTGTCTGTGGCTTATCAGTTCATCTATGCCTTCAGCAATACAATGTTCAACTGTAAGTTAAAGAACAAGATATTATACAAATAGTCAAGTACTGACTTGAAAAGAAAAGACATGGAATTTTAATACCAGTACTCAGCTTCCTTTGGTGCAAAGTTATGCTCCCGACAAAAGATCTTGGAAGAGCTTTCACAAATTTTTAGCACAACAAACATTGTAATAGCTGTCTCGATCACCGAAAGTGGGCTTAACAAACAATCTCACAATGCATCTAGATCTTCCAGCAAATCCATGTCCACTGCTACCCTAATGCTTAATTTCATTTGTGCACATGTAAGGTGAGAAAATCAACATTTTTATCAAAACATCAACCTGTCTGAAGTTCAAGGCCATGCATGACATTTCATTGACTGGTAATCCATTTACGACTTCCTGTCATTCGAAAAGGCGCCAAAATATCATCAACTAGTCTAATTTTTACTCAGGTAATGAAAGCATGATCGTAAATGTGTTTTAATGGGGAGGTTTTGTAATTGTTACATGGAAATGTCAGAAGTCGGGAGAAATAGCATAATATGCGGGAGGCAGGAGATTGGACTTAAAAGTCGGGAGTCTCCTGCATAAGTCGAGAGGGTTCAGAGGTATGGAGATTTAAGGAAGATTGGGGTTCAAAAGAGGACTACAATCGCAAAGGTCGACAGGCAATGCACTACTTCTTGATAGTGAACGTCAAATCTGTTGTCAACATTGATAGACGCATGAAGGTAGGAGATATTGCAGGTCTCTTGTGAGACAGTTCGATTCCAAGTGGTATCAGGACAATATCAAGATGTGTATAAGTCAAGCTAAAAAATGTGTGTGGGTATATGGAAACTACGTAGAGAATTTTTAAGTCATGACATCAATTGTAATTCCCTTGATGTAGCTGTTGACGTTCATGCTCCCCCTCCTGGTATAAGGTCAATGTATTAAATGTTTTATTGTACACGACTGTTTTATGTACTTGTTTAATATTCTGCATGTGTGTGGCACAGATATTACATTAATTGATGGCATTGTTTTTATTTTGATATTTAACACCTTTAAGGTTTTTCAAAGCCATTGTATGAACTTCTGGATCAACCCTCGTAGTTTAGATCCTGGTCAGATGACATTTATGTGCTGGCTGATCCGAATCTACACTGTTTGCCCATGGAGTAAAGAGTTAACCAAGTTTTCTGCATGCAGACCAAGCATCTACTGGTAATTTGATCTGCTAGCAAGTCTTCCCAATAACATTTCTATTGTTTTTCAAACTAGAAAACTCACAGAGACATAATAACAGTTGTTTTGTTGATGTTAACCAACCATCAAGGTTAACCCTTCCTCAATATATATGCATTTATGCTGTGGGCGATCAGTGTAGATCCAAATCAGGTGGCACATCCATGCTGTCTGATCAGAATCTGACCTACACTGTTCACTTTTTTATTTATTAGGTTATTTCTGATCAAAGGAAAAAAGTGTAGATCCTGATAAGATGGCACTAATGTGCCAACTGCTCTTTATCTACAGTGATGGCACAGGCTACTAAGTAAGTATATATGGAAGAAAGGGTTAACTACAAACCTGTGCAACTGACGCCATCACCAATGTAGCCTGCTTTACAGGAACATATGAAACTTCCTACAGTGTTGCTGCAATCAGCTTTTACATCACAGTTGTCAGGCTGTGCTATACTTGTGCACTCATTTACATCTGAAAGATATGAGATTTTATTGAAATCAATGCTAGATAAGGTGTCAAAAATGGGTTCCAAATCCACTGAAAGGAGTTTGAAAATTGAAGTCGGAAAATAAAGTGCTTCAAAAAATTTAATTGAAGTTGATAATTATTGCAAAATTCTTATTACAATTCAAATTTGTAAATGAGAATTTATCTTTCAATGAATGTTGTTTTTTCCGAAATTAACTATTATTGCATATAAATTTCGCAAATTGAAAGGCCTGGGCCTCTTCCTATTTTTCTGATGAAAAGCCCTGATATGAAGATAAACTGAAGACACTAAGGCACGATATTTAATATAAGCAAATGGGAGTAAGCATTCTTTTAATATGTAGAATCTCTTTCTTTAATACAAAATAGTATTTACAATATCTTTAATGTTCTAATTTAAAACCAGCATCTTCCAGACTTGTTAGGCACTGTTATCAAATTTGTATAAATTCATCATCTTAAAGAGTTGATGTACCACTGAAATATGAGGAATAGTGTTTCTTGTTTATTGGATTGAGAGTCAGCTTTGCATTAAAAAACTAGAATGTGTCCTTGGACACTTATGCCCCCACTGCTGCAACAAAATTTGTAATAACAAAGGGCCTTTCTTTACGATCATCTGCACATCCTGCTTGATCATCTGTGCAAGTTTAAAAGAAATCCGCCTTATAGTTTAGGAGGAGTTGATGCCACAAGATTTGGGAACATACGGACAGACGGACGAGTGCAACTCTATATGCCTCCCACTTTGTGAGGGCATAATAATAACACCCTTTATTGGATTTATTACAAATCTGATACCTACAGGCAAATTTTGACACTAGTAAGTTAGGTCTGATAAGCCCAGCCTATTAATTAGTATTAATTTGTATAAGGAGTTGACTATCAGTGGTCAGACAGATCTGTTTTTGCATTGTTACCAAGACATAAAATTATAAAAACAATCATTTTGGTCCGTGTTGATAACATTCCCTTTAATGTACTGTAATAATACAAACATAAATCATAAGACACAAACATTACATTTCCTACAGCTGGCACTCACCTTTGAAAATTTCAAGGGCTGTTAACTTAATCTAAATGCTTATACCAATCTCTGTGGTTTTTTAATTGTGTACATTTGCAATAATTAGTCATTTTCTTGTTACACCCATTAATGTATCTTATTTTAATACATACTGAAAGTCTGAATATGTTATTTAGCCATTGATCAGGAACTACATAACTTAATGTTTGGACCTCGTGCCATCTACCCAACCAAACATTCACACAAGTTCATAAAAATCTCCATCTTACCAGAACATGAGAAACCATTCCCAGTGTATCCAGAAGAACAACTACAGGTGTAACTCCCAGGAGTATTGGTGCAGGTTGCACTGGCATGGCAGCTATTGGCAGTCAAACACTCATTCTTGTCTGAAGAACAAAACATATGCATATACTGAAGACAGGGCTTTTTTTAAGTAGGGGACATTTACAAGCATCTATCAAATTTTTCCCCTCAAACTTACTTTACATCACGATTTTTTGACAAAGAAAGACCCACAGTCAAGTACTTGTTCATTTTTTAATGGCTTCTTTACCAAAATATAAAGCAAATTGCACACCGTTACTCGCTTCAATTTTTATTTTGAAAACTTTTCAAAGTAGCAAACTAAGTAGATCATGATCAGATGGCACAGGTATTCCAGGTGATCTCAATCTACATTTTTCGCAAATGTGATAAAACCCAACCAACATATAGTCACATTAGTGCAAAAACATTACAGGTTCAATTGTAATGTCAAGGAGATATACTGTTATTGCACTAAGGCGACAATATATAGAGTAAAGGTTTATGTTATTTCAGTACTCCTGAAGAAAAGAGCTAGCAGCTGAACTTCAACTCAAGCAGATGGCAGATTATCAGACAAATTTCTATTTCAATTCGATTTTGACTGAGCGAGAAACTTCCATAAACACCTGTTGCACTGCAGCACTTCACAAGACGCTGTAAACATTTTTTGTCATGCGAAGACTGTTAGAACTGCCGCTCCGAACAACACGCTGTTTTACTTCCAAATTAGGTTTTGCTGTCAATCAAATTTTTGCCACTGTGGGTTCATTCCCCTTGCGGATGTTGAAACAATAACAAAAGGTGTGGCTTAAAGTAAAGCAACCAGAGAGTGTGTTTAACAATGAACAACATTCTGTAAATTATACTTTCCAGCGCTCCTTCTCAATGAAACTATCAGTTGCAGCACATCGTCTTTGATGTTTCAGTTGCAAGCCAAAATCTAACTGAAATCGAAATTTGTAGTACTTCTGGACTGAAATGCAATATCCGATATTCTTACCTATGCAGGTGGGTGCTGCTAAACTCCATGTGTCATTACTCAGACATTTTCGATAGTTGCTACCATTCAGGCTATATCCTTTGTTACACGTGTAGGATGCAATGTTATCTACATTATAACCCTCAACTCTAATATCTCCATTCACTGGGTGGTTTAAAGTTGGACATACTATAAAAAAACAAGAAAATATTAATATTAATTTACTGTATCAAGTGTGAGAACCATTTAACACTATCCTCCATATATACACATTTTTACGCATGTGTGACCAGTGTAGATCCAGATCAGCCAGCACATCCATGCTGTCTGATCAAGATCTGCACTAGTCACATTTGGTCAGAAATAACCTAATAAATCAAAAGGCGAACAGTGCTGATTCTGATCAGACACCACGGATGTTCTGGCTGATCTGGATTTACACTGTTCCTCCATGCCATAAAAGCATGTATAAGGAGTAAAGGGTTAAATATTTTGATAATCTTGCAGTGATCAATAAAATGGGGCTACAATGAAATAGATGAAAAGGGAACTTTGAAAGCCACCAAACACGACAAATATGAAAATACTTCAGGCTCGGTTTGATTGAGCCTGTTCATGGGCAGTAATGGGAATGCATATTACTGCCCACACCGCCTAGCCCCGGGTTGAGTTCAACTCAGTAATTACACCATTAAATAGTACAATTTTGATCCATCCCAAACAATGGTAAGCATATGGCGGTGAACATGGAACCTTCAATGAGCTATTTTCAGATTGATACCATTCCATATTCAGTGGCGTATGGTCCCCAGGTAAAAGAATGGGTTTGCCCTAAACGAGAAAACAATGGGCGGAACTAAACAGAATAGAATTTTGTCAGGGGATCTTAGAATATAAATCCTGCATATCACAGACGATGCCAAAGGCAAAATTTAAAAAGCAGGAAGTATACCCTTGGGGGTGATTGGACAATATCCAAATTTATATTGACTGGGATATTGAAACCATATCTATAAAGTTTAAACTGGCTGAAATATTAAAACAAAAGTAATTTTAGAAGTACTATAAACATAGTACATAAGTATCGTGATCAACGACCTTCAAAGGACGTAACTGATAACAGCACTGATTGAATGTACGGTGAGACTTTTTACAGCCGCCACACGGCACAAACAACGCTACTGTGATATTGAAATAGATGAAAAGGGAACTTTGAAAGCCACCGAACACGACAAATATGAAGCCATTTTGGATACTTTTCTCAAATATATTAAATTATCAATTATAAATATCTACAGTAATCCCCCAATAAAGACCACCCTGATAATATGACCACTATCTGTATGTCACTTTTATCAGTCTTGTTTCTACCCCAGAATTAAGACCACCCAAATATTACAGGGCACTAGACAACTTTTGGGGAAAGGTACCCATACCCGCAGGAAGGGGGATTTTGCGTCATTAAAGACAACAAGAGTGCCAAAATGCCACAAAATACGCCCGTCAAAAAGTTTGGCTAATTTGCCACATTTTTCGTATAAATAAAGGGCCATAACTCTTAAGTGCCTGAAGCAACTTGGCTGGTTATCGAACTTGGCAGAGATATTATGCCCACCAACATATTCACCAAGTGTGATAAAGACCGGATGAAAACTCTTTGACTTAGAGAGCGGAAACAGTTATTTTGGACAATTCAAGGGCCATAATTCAGGAGTGCATTGGGTGATTTGGCTGGTTATAGAACTTGGTCGAGATATTATGCCCACCAACATATTCACCAAGTTTGATAAAGACCGGATGAAAACTCTTTGACTTGGAGAGCGTAAACCCTTATTTTGGAGAATTCAAGGGCCATTATTCAGGAGTGCCCAGGGGGATTTGGCTGGTTATAGAACTTGGTCGAGATATTATGCCCACCAACATATTCACCAAGATTGATAAAGACCTGATGAAAACTATTTGACTTAGAGAGCGGAAACCCTGTGGACGCTGCCCGCCGGCCCGCCCGCCAACCCGCCCGCCCGCCGCAGGTGTTCCCACAATACGTCCCGTTTTTCAAACGGGCGTATAAAAAGGGGAATTTTAGGTCATATACACATGTTTTGACCTCTAAAGGGTCACACACACTCATAACATTGTTTTCTACCTCTGATTATAATAGCAAACATATTTTGTGACTGTAGACTTACAAATAAAACAATTTAGTTACTTTTTTATTAATTTTTTTCAATTTTATTTTAGATTTTTTAGGGGATTTTTTCTGAAAAAGGGAAAAAAACATACTATTTTGACAAGGGAATGGGGCCCATATTCGGCCCTAAAAACGGCCAAACGAGTGCCCTGTATTAAGACCACTAGGGTGTTACTACTGCATGTAATACTGTACTACTTCACATAAAGATAAACAAGAGTTGTAACAACTGTACATAAAGATGTAACAAGAGTTGTTACCTTTTTTATTATCTCGTGTTCTGATATTCAAATTGAAGGATTCAATAGTTTAGTACTGTTCAGACATTTTATGTCATTTCACTGCTACAATTGCAATATTCAACATCAGTAATGTCATTTCACTGCTACAGTTGCAATATTCAACATCAGTAATGTCATTTCACTGCTACAACTGCAATATTCAACATCAGTAATGTCATTTCACTGCTACAGTTGCAATATTCAACATCAGTAATGTCATTTCACTGCTACAATTGCAATATTCAACATCAGCAATGTCATTTCACTGCTACAATATTGCAACATTCAACATCAGTAATGTCATTTCACTGCTACAATATTGCAATATTCAACATCAGTAATGTCATTTCACTGCTACAATATTGCAATATTCAACATCAGTATTTTGTATGTTATATTCTAATTGTTATATTGTATTGCAGTATGTACTGTTCATAATGTATTGTTAGTTCCATATCGTAATATCTTAGAAGTGCTGGAGGTTGCACAGACCTATTCTCGACCAGTTAACTCCATTGCATATGGCTTTTATCCCATGGGCGAACTGTGTAGATCCAGATCAGCCTGCACAATAATTCTGTGCCATCTTCACTGATCTTCACTGTTCGCTTTAAGACTCATTAGGTTATTTCTAACAAAGAAATGAACAATGTACATCTTTATCAGGCAGTATGGATGAGCTGGCCGATCTGGATCTACACTGGTCACACACACGATAAAACCTATATAATGGAGTAAAGTGTTAAATTATGGTATTCTTCAAGAGCTTATGACAATATATATTAAAGAATGATGGAAGGATAGTTTTCTACTTACCACTCTCAACAACTGCATAAAAGCCCACCAACAACACAGCAGTGTATTGGACCTAAAACAATCATTGCACGAGACTGTCATCTGTGACCAAGGTTATAAAACTGAGCATGGAAACCAGTCTCAAATCTCAAGCATCTGATTGGCTGAAATGCCAACTGGTCGTCATTCCGCCAATCAGATGCCTGAGATTTGAGACCGGTTTTCTAACTCAGTTTTATAACCTTCAGCCCAGAAACAGTAATGAACTGAAGCTTCTCCTAATAACTGTCTTTTTGATCACTGTAAACACCAACTAGAAAGTTTGTTCAATGGAACCCATGTATCCTGCTCGCCCATGTTAAAGTGTGGTCATATTGTTGATTATACCCAAGTTTTTTTTGCATTCCTACAGAATTTATTTAAGGATTGAATCAATATTTCATGGTTTTCATTTGGGTATGGAAAACAGTTGGGTTGGTGAAGCCCTTTTAAACAACCCAACTGTTTTCCATACCCAAATGAAAACCATTAAATATTGATTCAATCCTATTTACACACATTAATACTCTCATTACTACAGAAATTATGATAAAAATTTGTGATATTACGGATTTTTTAAAAGGCTGTTGGAACAGCAACGTTGATGACATGCTTTTCGTAGCTACTCGTGGCAAAACTTGTGTGCCTGGCGACGTCACATGTCAAAACATTGTGCAACGTCCAATAATTTATGAATGGCTCTAATGTAGCCACACCTTTTAAAATAATACTTCACACTGTTTACCAACGTGGGGAATTATGATCCAGTTCATGAATAAGACTTTACTGTAGAGAACAAAGTTGAAGTTTAAATATTCCATGATCCAAAAATCTTGCTCATCTAGTTTTAGAAGAAATAAGAGTCAGCCAGAATCTATCCTCACTTAATTAACATAACATAATTTCTAAATATTATTACTAAGTAATTTTTAAATTGTTCAAGCGGTTTAATATACTGTTCGCTGTTGCTTTCATTAGGTTTTTCTTACCAAGATGCGATCAGTGTAGATCCAGATCAGACAACAGCTTATCTGGATCTACAATGGTTGCACATGCTTTAAAATGTGTATAATTATTCGTAAATAATATGGAGTAAACGTTTAAGAGTAATGGACATGATTTTGGATCCTGTGACTTGAAGCCTTAGTGTCACCTTGACTTTGAAGAAAGTCAGCATAACTGTTCTGCACTCTGTGATTGGATCCAAAATTGACAAAAAAAAAGCTTATTTCTTGAATCTAATAATAATCTTTTAAGAGGTGGTAGCTGACAACATACCTTTCGCTAATTTCTAATAGTATCTATTGATTAGCCTAGGTAAATAAACAGGGCCTTTTTTCTTTCTTTAATAGGGGCCGTTTATGGGCGCCTTCCCCTCCGAAAATTTTCTATAAAAATCATGCAGTTTTCCCAAAAAGTAACTTTACATCTGGGTTTTTCATTCCCTTTCAAACAAAAAAATCATGCTAGTTTCCCCTAGGGATTAAACGATGATCGATTATAATCGTTTTTAGGTCTGATTTTTGATGATCGATTACAAAGTTTAATAATCGATCATCGGTTTGCTGTTCTTTAAGCAGCTCACAAGGGAGATCACTGTATCAGAACAAAAACAGTGTTTGATATATGACATAGATCAGTGTTATTTTGGTTTTAAATAAGCTTTGGAATATGTTCTCCCACTAAGTATTTCAAGAAAAAGACTCCTGTACCTGCAGCCTACACCCTATGCTCATATCAGATATGGTTACAAATTACAATACATGAAGCCTGTGTGCTAGAAGTGTGGTTCATGTAAATGCTAATTCATACCAGAAAATACACCCATATCCTTTTGTGATAAAACAGTCGTTCTATACAGGGCCCTCATTTCAAGATGGTAGAGACCGAACTTTGACCCCATTTCCATCCCCAATTAATTTCTTCCTATTTTTAAACAAATTCTCCTCTAAAAAATTTCTTGTGTGTTTTTCATGCCTTAAGCAGAAGATTCTTAACAATATCATTTTGAAATATGCTTTTTTTGCAAAAAATATGAATTATAATAACAAATTATGAGTATTTTTGTTTCTAGTATATTAATAAAAAATTCCTATAAACAAAACTCTTCTTTATTAAAGCATGTACATTTTTTTTGTAAATGCTTTGATTATATAATCGATGATTGATCGAAAAGGGTTAATAGATTATTTCCGATGATCAATTATGATTTTTGTCCGATTATGAAACCCTAGTTTCCCCAAAATTATATGACATGGGCCCCTTCCCTTGGCAGTGAAAAAAAGCCCTGATAAATGACACAAATATGGATTCGATTGTAAAAATTTCTCCGCCAATGTTCACAATGTATTCAGTCAACAAACAACTTTGGTTCGAAGTAATACTGTGGACATAACGGTCCGTAAATGTTACTATTGGACGCCTTGGGCAAAATTACTGACCTCTATGTGATGCATTTTAGAGGTAATAAACAAAAGGCACGGAATATGACACATGTGACATTCTGTAGTGACACATGGTTTGGTCTGGCCGGAAACAAAGACCCATTTAATTGAAAGTTTATGTTTACCTTTAACATCTGAATCCGCATTTTGTTTGCATGCAGTTCAGTTTTCAATTGCTCACTGACACCACCTCACTTTGCACGTGCGTCCGGTTTTGTTGTTTCATTTGACGTAGCGTTCGTTTTTTTATTAATCGAACACTCAACGTTCTCCGTTATTGGCGTGACACAGTTCAATCTTAGAGATTCCTGCCTTAAACCAGTACGGACTATAAGCTAAGGCTTATATGTCGCACATGAATGCTTCAAATTCAATGCCATCCTAAGTCCACAAAAAGGGAACAACAAGATCGCAAAATTATACTTGAAATCTGCTAGTCATTTCTCGCCCTTCGCAGTCACGGTACCAGATGCCTGCCCTGTGCACAAGATCATAAAAACTAAAACTAATGACCAGTCTCAAATCTCAAGCATCTGATTGGCTATTAGATGCTTGAGATTTGAGACTGGTCTCCAAACTCTGGTTTATAATCTTTGGCCCTACTCGATCCTTCGAATACAGCTTCTTAACGCGTACCATCCTTCTATGGAACTCACTTCCAGCCGAAGTTGCTGATGTTCAACAGTACACTGGTTGCCCATTGTGAAATAAAACAGGGTCTTCCTATCAATGGACCCTGGTCATACCCAGTATTTCGGAAGATGAAGCCATCTACACTGAAGCAAATATTCGTTCACACAAGCCACTATTACATGAAAGACTTCTTGCGCGAAACTCCTGATCGGCGAGGCACCAAGCTCTTATTGTCATTCATGCCCATATATATTACCGTGATGCAATCAGATGCTTGAGATTTGAGACTGGTTTCCATTCTCAGTTTTATAACCTTGGGACCTGATTGGCGAGGCACCAAGCTCTAGTGGTCATACCCATATAATTATTATATCACGTGACTGAAGTTGATAGCGAAATTCTTCAGCACCTCAACACTAGAAATGCAGCCCGGCCCAGATAACTTATCAGTCGCATTTCTCAATGAGTGTGCTGTCGACTAAGCCCCACTAGCTGATTTAGACAGGGACTAAAATTGATGTTTTATGTCAATATAAACGTACAATTTATATATAAAAATACAATAAATAAGAATATAATATTTTTGTTCCATTTAAGACCAATCTAAAACGTCAAATTAGACTTCTTAAAATGATGTGATGCAATTTTCCGGTTGTATTACAAGGGGCGTACATTTTGAGATACGCCAAAAATGCTCACCGCTTACATGAAATCTTGTATCCGCCACTGCCCCCATCCTAGCAATCATATTCAGCAAATTCCTTAGCCAAAGCTTGCACCCAAAGGCTCACCAGGCGTCATGAAAATTTTAACGCAACAGTAGTTTTATAACAAGTGGATTGAGTATTTTCTTATAAACAGATCTAGTAGATGGGAAATCTTTGTAAGGGACCCCAGTCTTCAGCGGAGTGCCACGGACCCACCAGAATCTGTCCTTCCCTACGAGTATAAATGATCTAGCTGAATACCTAACCTCATACACCGGACTGTTTGCTGCTAATGCGATTGTTTGTCGCAAAATGTAAAAGTAACTGCGTTATCGCTGAACACACTCAGTTGAGGACCAATGATTCATAAAAAACGGCCTGACCGTAGACTGGGAGAACGGGAACGTGTATGAAGCTTGGATTTTTTAATCCTAAGAAATGTAGGTACCTCAGGAACCCACGAGCAAGGAACTTCAAAACTTAAAGCCTACATATCATGCATATATATCCCCAAAGCTGTCACCCTAGCAGAAGACTCCAACAAAATATCTCGTTGTCGACTTTCAAATCTGACGTGGGGCAATCTCATAGACCTATTAACAAAATGGTTGGCTACGGTTGTGTCATTGAAAAATTAACCAAAACTTCCCGCCCCATCCGGTTGAGCCTTTTCATGTGCCTGAATACGTATGAGCGGCGCCCATCGGTTAATGGCCCTTATTAAGCACACAGGTGATTTTCACGGTTTTCACACTTCAACTGGTAACCCGAGGTTTGGGTCATTTTTTTTTAATGATAGAATAGCTATAAAGAGATGCCGACCGTTTTGTGCCAAGTTTGCATGCCCCTTTTCTAGATAGAAGACACATTTGTGGACCGGCGCAGACCACTGTTGTATGGATGGGACAGTAATCAGTCAGCATTAGTTACATAGGGTAGCAAGAATGCCTTATATAGCAATAAATTCAGTCGAGGCGACGTCAGCTTGTTTGTATTTGTAACGAGGGCAAAGACAGGTCTCCGGGATCGTTTGCATGTACACTCATGGCCGTTTATAGCACTATTGCTTCTTGGTATATTCAGTGTTAATGTTAAAATATCTGCCTTGTTGGTATGTGAAAGGGGTCACGTGGCCATCCTTCAAGAATTGGTAGGCGGCATGTCGGTTTATACGGTATGGACAACGATAGGCTACTAGCTTTTGAACCTCGCGCGCGGGAAATGACTCGTTGGGAAAATAAGACACGATACATGGCACTATACCTCATGGATGGAACAGATAAACGCACCTTTGAAAGATACCGAACACGACAAATATGAATTTATTGTGGGGTCGGTTTGCTTGACAGTAATGGAAACGCATATTACAACTCGGGCCGCCTTGTCCCGGGTTAAACACAACTATTTGCACAATTAAACAGTACAATTTTAATCCATCCCATCACGGAAGCGACATGGCTCATCAGATATTCGGTATATTCAGAGAGGACACGGCTGAAGGTTATAAAGCTAAGATTGGAAACCAGTCTTAAATCTCGAGTATCTGATTGGCTGAAATGGCGACCAGTCGCCATTTCAGCCAATCAGATACTTGAGATTTTAGACTGGTTTCCATGCTCAGTTTTAAAACCTTGGGCACACAGCTATGGCCTAATAAACGTCCGGGAACAGAATGCGGTCTCTCAGTATATACATAAGGAATCAGGTCTATAGGGCATAGAAACAAAACCTCGATGATTATTTCGGCATTTCAGTAAGGGCTTTGTCCCGACCGTGCCACCATACTTCCATGAATAGGCTGTTGTCCTGCCTTTGTAAACAAAATATCGGTGGAACCGATGGATGCTCCCCGGGGTATTGCGGGCACACAGGAATGGTGAAATGTAGCTAAATCAAACGGCCATAACTTCAGTACAACACACATTGTTTCGTTGCCTTTCTTATATTATCCAAACAAGTTCCGCTTCTTAAAGTTTTGTTAATGCTGATAAAAAATGTCGATAGGAATGGTGCTACAATTTGATGTATTTGTGCATGCGCAGAGTTGGGCAACATTTTTGACAATGTCACATCATGTTAACCTGTGTGTGATTTCAACATGACATTATTTTAAAGCCTTATAAGCAAATCCATGCATACAAATGACAACAAACTAATTCCTGAATGGATACTGTTTCTGCCTAGTAAGTACCAGTCTGTCTTTTGCTTCTAAACGTGTTATACACCACTGTTAAGCTTTTCTAATATGTGCGCAGACATGACTCACAGCCCTGTAACTGATTAACTTCCAACTCTAGTGAAAAAAATAAACATAATCCTGTATTCAGATTGATCTGTATTACCAAGTCACTTATGTTCATAACAAAATCTCGTGTATGTTATAGACCTTTTTTTTAAATATTGCAATGTTGTTTTTTTCTTTTCTTTTTTTTTTAAATAACGGTCAGCCGACTTTTGACCTCTGGTGAAAAATAAACGTCTTTCATAATTCTCACATTTCCATTGAAAGGTATACCAAGTTTCGCAAAACAATTTCAAGTACTTCTTGAGTTATCTTGGTTTAAAATTAATTCTATACCCATGTATCAAAAAACGGAAAATTTAAAGGGCAAAAACTCTTTTGGAAAAAATCACCAAACTGGAACATTGCGATATGTACATTTCTTTCTATTGGCTAGTCTTCCAGTAAACTGTTACTAAATAAGATAGACGAAGTCCGGACATTAATGGTTCTAAATTATGCAATACGGTATTTAAAAGGGCAATGAATCTGTGGAAAATCATTAAAATAAATAAATGCTTACAATATGCACATCTACTCTTGTAAGAAAAGCTCTCCATATTCCAACTGCTGGTTGCCGAGAAAAAAAGGAGAATGATCCTTTATCGAGCTACATAGAAATTAAAAGGGCAAGAACTGTATTAACTGAAATGTTTCTTTGGACACTGATGCCCCCACTGCTGTAACAACAAAGGGCCATAAATCTAGTAAAAGTCCTTTCTTTAAGATCACCTACACACCCAGCTAGATCATCTGTGCAAGTTTGAAATAAATCTGCCTGACAGTTTAGGAGTTGGTATTTATCTCCATATTTCAGTGGAATATATACTGAACCAAAAAAGAAACTTTCGCACACGGCGGTCACACACGCTACTGATTGTTAACTTTAGAAACGACCCCTACCTTATTTTAATTTAAATTCAACAATCAATCTAATCCTTTCCTCCAAAATGACGATTTTTAAAGAACCACAATACATTATTTTACAAAAATGAAACCTTTCAGCCAAAAGGATTGAAACTGTACTAACATATCTACAATCAAACTTGGCGAAAGTTTCTTTTTTGGTTCAGTATATAATAGAGCACAGCCAAGTGCGGCAAATTTTCCAGTGTTAGCCGATTTGATTCTCTGATCCCCTGTCAAAATTCTATTCTGTTTAGTCCCGCCCATGGTTTTCTCGTTTAGGGAAAACCCATTCTTTTATCTGGGGACCATAGGCCGCTGAATATGGAATGGTATTAATCTAATAATACCGCATTGAAGATTCCATGTTCACCCCGATATTATAAATGTATACCATCGTTTGGGATGGATAAAAATTGTACTGTTTACTGGTGTAAATGTCGAGTTGGGCTCATCACGGGCTAGGCTGCCTGGGCAGTAACATGCCTTCCCATTACTTACCATGAACAGGCTCAATCAAACAGAGCTTGCAATATTTTCATATTTGTCATGTTCGGTGGCTTTCAAAGTTCCCTTTTCATCTTTTATCAGGACCAACTACGTATACAGAACAATATTGCATACTTGGTCTTGATGCCAGCAGGTCAAACAACTATCAAATTGAAACTTGCTCTATTTAAAGTAATGCCATGCACATTCTAATCAATAAACGTCATCTATGCTCCATGAAGAATCTCCTACGACTGACGACCATCAGTCTAAATGATCTGAAATAATTAACATTTATTTGAACATCATTTCAACATTAACCTTTTGGCACCAAAACAAAGCTCCGCATCAATTTTCACATCTTCTTTGAACATTTACCGTTGTAATTTTCCATGAACAGCCACTGTGAATCTCAATGAAACATTTGCACACCACGTTTGTTACATTATTGGCAAGACACCATTTTACAACTTAAGGTCACACTGACCTTTTGTCCTCGAATATCTTAGGCAATTGGGAGATTAGGTTTGACAACTGGAGTCAATCCATTCTCATTTTATTAATTATAAACCAATTTTCAAATGAAGATCTCCATGATCATTACCTTAAAAATCAATATGCTTCATCTACCCACAACAGTATCTACCAATAATGTATATTATTGTTTTAGGACTGTAGGTCCAACTACTCCAGGGGACCGACCGAAAACCCATTTTCAACTGAAGGTATAAGTGGCTTGACTCCGCACATAAACAAAAACCAAAAATAAGGATCTGTTATCCATGATTGATTGGAAACTTCAAAATTCAGACAACATGCAGCATATGAATAATTTGCTTTATGTTACCTTACAATGCATACAAACAATTTGCTTTCAGGTTACTTTACAATCAGTATCAACAGTTATAACCATCTCCAAAATATTGGCATATTAGTCTGCAGTTCATGAACTGACAGATAATATCTAATCCCTAGCAATTTAATACTGAATGTGGTGATATTACTGATTGAACCAAATAAACATTACAATAAAATATTAGTCTCTGTATAATCAGGATGTCTGGTCACAATAATGTTCAATAGTGATGTCTTAAAAATCTACAAGGCTTTATAACTTAAGAATTATTTATTTGCTTGAAATGGAACAGTACAAAAACACGCTCAGACACAGGGATCTTCTTGCAGACGGACACAGACACACACTGAGATGGCATCATGGGTTACATTGTTAACTCCTGAAAAAGAATACATGTTGGTGTTATATTAATACATTCATATATCACCGAGTCCAATCGTTCACTATAGGTCCCTGGAGGAGAACGCATGGATAGACCTCTTTTTCAGGAGGGAATTGGGTACTGTGGTAAGTAAATCGTCTCGCATTTCTTTAGTAATGCATATATCAGATTAAGACATTGCCTATGCTGATCTCCTATATTTACTCTAAACAATGGTCATCTCACATTCGCCAAACTTTCGGTATCTTCTGAGAACATTCTCCACAACTGCACTAGATAATCGCAAAAAATGGCAAAATCACTCTTTAAAAGCCAATATTTTGATAATTAAGCAAAGTTTTGAGCATTTTTTTCGTTCTTAAGATTCGTTTTACACTTGTCTTCATATGTCATAAGCCTCCACAATATTAAAGTCGTTTTAGGAGGATTAAGACCACAAGTTAGAAAATTTTCAAAATGAACGCATGGGTAGAAGTTTTCATCTATTTTCCAAATGAACGCATGGGCAGGAGGCATTTTAGAAATCCACGTTTTTTCGTTAATATCCCACATTAAATCGACTTTTTTTACTGTTATATTTCACAATATTTCATTCTGAACTGCTAAAATATCATTAAGATCAGTCTGTAGTTTCGTATCGGTAATAAGCGATACCATAGGGCCTATATAGTTTTTGAGATTAACGTGGAATTTTTTTATCATGCTAACGAAACGTCTGACATCTTATCATAACTCCTATGCTTCCCATGATGATTCTTTATTCTCTGCTTCAGATGTAAAATTTGATATTCATTTATATTGACACTAAAAAGCAAGGAACACTAAATGAATGTTAAAGTATTTACTTCGAAACTTCATGATTAACTCTCCTTTGTCTAACCTCCGCCATTTGTAATATTTAGAAAGAATTGAAAACAAAAATTATTATAGTTGATTTGGTCAATTGTCAATTATTGTAAGCTATTTATTTTAACAGTTTTATTGTTCATTTTTATTACACTGTCTCTAGAAGTACGCATAAAAATCGTAAATTAGAAAATGACTTGCATTTAATCAAATGCAGACGATAATCTTGTGTCTGACATTCGACCCCGAGTGATATTTGACCCGTCATATTTGAAATACATTGATCATTGATCTCAAATCTATCACTTAAACTGAAAAAACTTGTATTAATATTACAGAACTTGCGCGTCATGGATGACGAAGTGTCTAAAATGAACCATAAAACTGTAATAAGATCAGTCTGTAGTTTCGAATCGGTAATATAAGCGATACCATAGGGCCTATATAGTTTTTGAGATTAATGTGGAATTATTTATCATGCTAACGAAACTTCTGACATCTTATCATAACTCCTATGCTTCCCATGATGATTCATTATTGTCTACTTCAGATGTAAAATTTGATATTCATTATTGTTGACACCAAAAAGCATGAAAAACTAATGTTAAAGTATTTACTTCGACAATTCATGATTAACTCCCCTTTTTTTTCTAACCTCCGCCATTTGTAATATTTATAAAGAATTGAAAAAATAATTATTATAGTTGCTTTGGTCAATTGTCAATTAATGTAAGCTATATATTTTTACAGTTGTATGGTTCATTTTTATAACACTGTCTCTAGAAGTACGCATAATAATCGTTAATTAGAAAATGACTTGCATTTAATCAAAAGCAGACGATAATCTTGTGTCTGACATTCGACCCTGAGTGATATTTGACCCGGCATATTTGAAATACATTGATCATTGATCTAAAATCTATCACTTAAACTGTTCATTTGGAAAATAGATGAAAACTTCTACCCATGCGTTCATTTTGATAATTTTCTAACTTGTGGTCTAAATCCTCCTAAAACGATTTTAAAATTGTGGAGGCTTATGGCATATGAAGACAAGTGTAAAACGAATCTTTAGAACGAAATAAATGCTCAGAACTTTGCTTAATTATCAAAATATTGGCTTTTAAAGAGTGATTTTGCCATTTTTTGCGATTATCTAGTGCAGTTGTGGAGAATGTTCTCAGAAGATACCGAAAGTTTGGCGATTGTGAGATGACCATTGTTTAGAGTAAATATAAAGATCAGCATAGGCAATGTCTTTATCTGATATATGCATTACCAAAGAAATGCGAGACGATTTACTTACCACAGTACCCGATTCCCTCCTGAAAAAGCGGTCCATCCATGCGTTCTCCTCCAGGGACCTATAGTGAACGATTGGACTCGGTGTATATGATTGGGCAATGCCAGAAATAAGCATGAATGGCATTTTCCATTGGGCAACAGCACATGTATTCTAGGTCTCCATGGTAGGCAACACCAAATAGGAAATGCTTTGGAAGAATCATCAGTTGCTTTCATGATTCTTTCTGGGGATTTAGAATGTCCAACTCTGATTCAAAGCTTAAAGGTTCAAATCCCACCTGAAAATTATTCTTAGATTTTCCACAACCTATAAAGCAGTCTTCAAGCATAATAAACAGAAGCTGTTTCATATTCAAGGCTTCCAGCTGAACATATGTATAAATTGTTTCGTTTCTTATTCATGCATGCACCATATAGTATACATAGTAAATATGACCTTTTTATCTGCTGCAACTCTTAAAGGGAATATTCTAAGGTTTTGAATAGATTTAGAGAACTATGACTTTCAAGGCCTCAAGCTCATTTCCAAAACTCAAAGACATTGCCAAGGTTCATGGACTGTTGGGAACTTTGTCCAAGAGATCCATGAAGCTACAAGCAAGCAGGATTGCATCTACCCAGGAAACATGGACTTCCCTAGACAACAGGGCAGGGAAACACAACTTACCGACATTCAAGGCCTAAGTAATAAAGTGCACTGTAGTCTACATGTTAAACAGTATATACATTGTGTATTGATTTAAAAAGTCACTTAAGATGCAACTATACTTACCATAATGGCATTAACAATATCGTTATTGTTATTTTTGAGTGCTTTAACAGCTTTATTTCTCGAGACGTTGGCTTGTGACATAACCAGCTCAATGTCCTTAGCTTCAACTCCAGAATCATCAATCTGAAAACATACATTGTCCAAGTAAAAGCAACTACCTACTATTAAAGTCAATCTGCCTCCCCCACTTTTCAAAAGCTTGCTTCAGAAAATGTTGGCTTGACAAAAAAGCTAAATATCTCGTCAAATTTCGATAAGACGGGGAAAGAAAATTTCATCATTGCAAGCTTCATGATTAAAATGTCAATACTCTTTTTATACTGACCAAAATTTTTAACACTTTACTCCATTGCATTGGAAAATAGTTTAGATCCAGATCAGCTGGATTTTTTGTGCTGTCTGATTAGGATCTACACTGTTCGTTTGATATTCATTTGGTTATTTCTGACCAAGATGAGAGTGCAGAATAAAATTAGATGGCATAGATGTGCCAGCTTATCTGGATCTCCACGGGTTGCACACCTGTTAAAACAGTAAACGGTTAAGCAAATGTATTTTCACCTCAAGGGTTGGGTTAAGACAAAGTTTAAAGTGTGAGGAAGGGTGCACCATTTCTAAGATATATGATTCATGATTAACAGATTCACTTGCTTGCATCAGAATATTTGGCTTGACTAAAGACACTTCCATCGTCATATAACGATAAGACGGGGAAAGATAGCTTCATCATAGCAAGCAAGTGATCATTATAATCAAGTCAAAATCAATATGAACACACAATATTGCTTGTTTAAAATGCCTCTCATTTAATGTATATGAATTCCAAAACATTAACACAAATGTCTCTTACATCTACTCAACATAATGTTTAAACCTTAAGTGAGTCACTGACTTGGGAAAGGAAAATATAACACTACCCCTTATGCCCCAAAGATCCCCATCACCATTGTACTGGCAAAACAAATTGTTACTGATCAGAATGGATCAATGTCATTTCACATGAAACCAAACTATTTTGTACAAGGAACGGGTATTAAAGACAGATTAAGGTACAGAGATCTAACATCATGAAGATACTAGCTAGAACATAGACAATGTATGTACTGGTTGAGCTTGCATCAGAATATTTGGCTTGACTAAAGACACTTCCATCGTCATATAACGATAAGACGGGGAAAGATAGCTTCATCATAGCAAGCAATAAACCTGATTATACCATTAACAACTGTATACATGTTGCTTTTGTTAAATGTCTGAAGGGTATGGCTAATGAGGAAATGTATGTTAACACAACATAAAAGGAATAGTACAGAAACAGAATACATGAACTTGACTGAAATTTCAATCTTGCATCAGAATATTTGGCTTGACTAAAGACAATCCACATCTTCATATAACGATAAGACGGGGAAAGATAGCATCATCATAGCAAGCAATAAACCTGATTATACCATTAACAACTGTATACATGTTGCTTTTGTTAAATGTCTGAAGGGTATGGCTAATGAGGAAATGTATGTTAACACAACATAAAAGGAATAGTACAGAAACAGAATACATGAACTCAGGGCTTTTCATCGGAAAATTGGGAAGAGGCCCTGGCCTTTCCAATTGGGAAATTTATGCACGATTATTGGGAAAACAAAATTAATTGAAAGATGGGTTCTACTTTATGAAATTGAATAGTAATAGGTATTTTTAACTTAAATCTAATTTATTAAGCACTTTATTTTCCAGACTTCAATTTTCAAATACTCCTCAGAAGAGTTTAAAACCAGTTTTTGGACATCTTACCTAGCATTTTGGGAACAGTTTCTGCCACAATTGGGGAAAATACTATATTTTTGTATTGGGAAGAGGCCTTTTATAGGCCTCTGTTATATAAGCATGAAAAGCCCTGGAACTTGACTGAATTTTCAATCTTGCATCAGCATTTTTGGCTTGACTAAAGACAATCCACATCTTCATTTTACGATAAGACGGGGAAAGATAGCGTCATCCTAGCAAGTGAAAATATACACAGACTACCAAACAATCTTTTTTTTTTCATTTTTTCTTTCATAACATTTCTTGTTCAAATAAAAAGATAGTTAACAATTATAAACTATTGCTTATTAAAGCTTGCATCAGAATATTTGGCTTGACTAAAGACAATCCACATCGTCATTTAACGATAAGACTGGGAAAGATAACATCATCATAGCAAGCAATAATAGTAAGCACAACACTGGCCAAATGCCAATTGCGTATACGCTTTCTCAAATGAATCTCTGAAGGTAAATCCGATGTTAGATGATCAGGGCTCTCACTACAGGGAGACTTGGGAGAAGAAGTCTCCCAAAAGTGAGCAGACTTCTCCTTGCTTTGAGCTATGGGAGAAGTCATTTTGTATAGACTATATAGGGAAAGAATGCTGTTTAATGCAAACTTCTCTATAATTCAGTAAAATTATGACAAAACTTCTCCCTGATTTGCAAGTCTAGTGTGAGCCCTGGATGACAAAGGAATAGTATAGAAACATGAACATTACTGACTTTCAAAACTTGCTTCAGAATATTTGGCTTGACTAAAGACAATCCACGTCTTCATTTAACGGTAAGACGGGGAAAGATAGCATCATCTTTACTTCAAAAACAACCTTTTTTTCAGTTTTGTTCACAACATTTCTATTAAAAGATGGTAAATTAGTATAATAAAGTTTGCTTATTCAAGCTTGCATCAGCATATTTGGCTGGACTGAAGACAATCCACATCATCATTTAACGATAAGACGGGGAAAGATAACATCATCTTAGGAAGCAAAAATCGTAACCACAACACTGGCCTAATGCCAACTGTATATACACCTTCTCCAAATGAATCTCTGAAGGTAAACCCGATGTAAGATGACAAAGGAATAGTATCAGGGCTTTTCATCAGGAAATTGGGAAGAGGCCCTGGCCTTTCAAATTGGGAAATTTATGCGCAATAATTGTTCATTTTGGGAAATTTATGCGTGATGATTGTTCATTTTGGGAACACAAAATTTATTGAAATAAGGGCTACTGGAGTATAAATTATTATAGAAATAAGCATTTTTAACATTAGTTTTATTTTTATAGCACTTTATTTTTTCAGATTTTCACAACTCTATAGTATTTAGTTCATAAGCTTCAAAGGACCATGTCTCTTTTCTTGGCATCTTTGAATTTATCAACAAGTGATACTGATCTAAATTCACTTATTGATAAATTCAAAGATGCCAAGGAAAGAGTCTTGTGGAAAAAACGCCAGACTCGGAGGAAGCAACACTAACTGGTACCTCTGGCTAGAAACGAGTGTGGAACAGTGGCAAACTCTGAGGCAGCAACGTTTGAAATACTAGGGATTTCCTTGGTAGACGTTGCACCCAATGGATAGAATTTTTGTTTTTTTACTCGCTATTCAAATAACAACTTTTGGTTTTTGTTACGTTTCAGTAATTTGCAGTAATATTTTCCGTTATGAGATTTGTTTCTGCAACCGGAAACAAACACCGATTTATCTCCCCTGAAAAGGAATAAAATCCAGACTTTCGGAACGTTTTACTGAGCAATAGTCTATCGGAACTTAACGGATTAGACTCGTTTTGCATATCACGGGTACCGTGCGTTTTTCGGCTATAGTACGACAAAAATGTCAATACCTGACAAACGCTTCTTCCGGAAATAACAATGTAAACAAATTGATCGATTTTTAAACAACTCTAGGGGGAATTTCTTAGATTTTGGGAAATCATGTCTTGCATTTTGGGAAGAAACTCTGCCACAATTGGGGAAAAAACTATATTTTTTCGGATGGGAAGTGGCCAAATATCGGCCTCTGTTATATAAGGATGAAAAGCCCCGAGTATCAAGAAACATGAACATTACCGACTTTCAAAACTTGCTTCAGAATATTTGGCTTGATTAAAGACAATCCACATCTTCATTTAACGGTAAGACGGGGAAAGATAGCATCATCATAGCAAGTGAAAACTATATTTAGACTACATCAAAAACAACCTTTATTCATTTTTATTCACAACATTTCTATAAAAAGATGGTAAACAATAATTAAAGTTTGCTTATTCAAGTTTGCATCAGAATATTTGGCTTGACTAAAGACAATCCACATCTTCATTTAACGGTAAGACGGGGAAAGATAGCTTCATCATTGCAAGCAAACCTAAGTATTCTACTGGCATTGTGCCTATTGTATACATGTTACCTTACTTATATGTCTGAAGGACAAGGCCGACAAAGAAAACATATGTTAGATGTCAATAAATGGTAATGGTACAGAAACAGAAAAATTACAGACTTTCAAACTTGCATCAGGATATTTGGCTTGACTAAAGACAATCCACATCTTCATTTAACGATAAGACGGGGAAAGATAGCTTCATCATAGCAAGTGAAAACTATATTTAGACTACATCAAAAACAACCTTTGTTTGTTCAAAGTGTTTCTTGTAAAAATGGTAAACAAATAATAAACATTGCTTATTCAAGCTTGCATCAGAATATTTGGCTTGACTAAAGACAATCCAAATCGTCATATAACGATAAGACGGGGAAAGATAGCATCATCATAGCAAGCAATAACCTCAATGTGGATCTAGTATTGTGACTCGTTCTGAACATTGATTTTAAAAATTAAGTTAACAAAAAATTTGTTTTGCTGCAAATACATGTAATTTAAAATGATAATTCTCTCTTTTCTTGTGTCACCTTCGAAAACATACTCGCTGCAAACCTCATATTCATGGCAAGACAAGCAAATTTCTGCAAGGGATGCCATGATTTTCAGCTGGACCTGTCCTGTTAAATTTGCGACGGTTAAATGTTAATTCTTGCGTAATCAGACCAAGGGTAAACAGAAACAACTGTGTACAGACCTCCTCCTCTTCCTCTGATTCCTCTTGTATCGGCTGTGAAACTGTGCTAGGCAGATCTCCCAAGCCAGCTGGGTGCTCTTGTCGCTGGAAGTCCTTGGCTGCTGCCATCTGGGCTTGCTGACTCAGATCTTCTATCTGTAAGTTAACATATGATGGTAAACCATCCCAGTGATTAACAGAATACTAGAGGTGGCTCAATTTTATGTAATATCAATGTTATCATAGACTGTCAGCTGCTGATTCAATACAGACATTATTTGAAATACTGCTACAAAAATTAGACAGTTTTATAAAATGAAGTAATAAGCTTCTATCACCTAGATAAAAATACACAATAAATCACATAAGGCTTTACTCCTGCAGGTTTAAAGGTAAAAGTTTTCATAAAAACATCTGGTCATTTTATCTATGACATTTATGTATTGCCAGGGTTGGACGGGATTTCCTGGACGTGGGAATTCCTACTGGGATTTCCCGGTAATTCCCGTCCTGGGAAATACCCCAAATTTAGCAAAAATGGGAAATAGTGGGAAATACTAAATTTTATTGTGAAGAAAACATGAGTACAAAAGTGAATATCAGCAAATACATTGCAAATATTTGGAAAATATAATAATATTACTTGCAATACATAACATTCAGAGCAATGGCATTATGTCACTACATTATCTTTCATATATTTACACTTTCAGAGTCATAATATTGTAAGTTTATATCACAAGACCGAGCACCGGTAACTTTTAATTTTTTGCCACAACTTTACCAGTCAATTTCTTCCTTACCACGAAGCATACGATAACAACAGACCAGCTTTGCCGCCTTCTGGAGACCTAGTCTATTTCGAATTTTTGTTTGGATTGTACCAAAGTTGGAAAAAACACGCTCAATCGCTGCAGAGTTAGAGGGCATTTTCATTAGTTTTGCTGCAAGTTCACACAGTTCCTGACTTGTTAATGAACAAGATTTTAAAATGCCTTAGTGAGTTAAAAGTATGATGAAATAGCAGGGTTTACTTCATCATTCCTCAACACAGATTTTGAAGTCAAAGTATTTCCCACTATTTCTCTGGGATTCCCCGTATTTCCCGGGAAATCCCTGTATTTCCCGCCGTCCTGGGAAATACTAGTATTTCCCACTTAAATGCTAACCCTGTGTATTGCTGTATCATTAGTATTTCTGGCTCAATATAATTATTTATATTAATAATTATTTGTATTATATAATACAAAAATACACTCTAAAATACTTGTTTAAATTAGTAAGAAAGTGTAGCAAAATAACACAGACAGCATTGGTGTTCTGTATTAACTAGCATAAATCAAGTTTCCTCTTGTATGTAAAAACCTGACTGACACATACTCCAACAAAATTCAACTTAAAATGCATCAATGAAACTCCACCTTTTTAAGTATTTGCATTTGATAGCTTGCTTCAGATAATATTTGGCTTGACACAAGTCACATTAATCGTCATTTATCGCTAAGACGGGGAAAGATATTATCATCACTGCAAGCAATGCCTAAATGAACAGTTCATCGTTCCTACATTTCCAAAAGAAAAACAGCAGGATTATGGCTTCACTAGCAATACCCTGTATGTATGAACCTACAAGTATTGGATTTACAAGCAGATCTTTTTACTGTGTGATTATGATGAACTTGATAGAAAAAGGTATACCTTGGCTTCTCCGAAGACAATATAGGTGTCTGATGCTGGGCTTTTGTATACATCTGGTCGACCAATTACAAACAGGATATTCTTTGACTTTCTAATGGTAACTCTGGTTACACCAGTTACCTGCTTCAAACCTAAACATAAAATAAGAACACAAAGGTATACAATTCTGATTTACAAACTAGATTAAGTAAGAATCCTACTTTAGCTACCTACCTAGTTCACAATGGTCACTCCATAATTGCCTTAAGTCTATACATCTAAAAATGTCAAAAATATTACTGAAGGCATATTTTCCAATTGTTGATGCTCATTCATATTTTATTAAAATGTCTAAGTGACACGATTCTGTACTTGTGCTTTCAGCTGGAGAAAATCCCAATATTCATGTCTGATTCCATAATTAACCCTCAGGTAATTATTATACTTAAAAATTAACTCTCAGAAACTTATTAATTTCACTTTAATCTTTTTGTTCCACATTCACAATTGATCAACCTGAACAGAATATGCAGTGAAGTGAGAATCACGGTACCTAGCTTGGACATTGCTTTTCTGGCTTTCTTTTCACTTCGACTTTGTTTGCTTTTGCTCACCAGCTCTTCTTGGATACCTGCTGCCTGGGCAACCTGAAATTAATAAATGGTTTCCATTTGTGTCAACAGGTACTTGTCTCGGACATCAGTTTGTCTAGCCTTGCCTATTATAGTATTAAAGTTAATCTATGCGAGTTAGTTTACATTCAGTTAATTAGGTCAAGCTGCAAATATGGTCAAGCAGCACACCAAAAATGTGCTTGTGTTTAGAGATCAATTTGCTCAACTTTATGTTCAGTAAACAATTTTGAATGTGCAGCTAATTTTTTTTTAAATCTACTTTCCCCTATAAAAAAATATCAAAATGACCATTAAGATTTTGCATCTAATGGAACCATTGGAATGTCCCCTGCAGTATTAGGCAATAGAAAAATGATTCCTAGAATCTCATCCCAACAACACCCCACCCAAACGTGTTTTATTTTGAAAAAAAAATGCTTACATCAAAATCTACATTACCAGTATGAATTGGTAGAGTACGAAAATACAGTAAGAAACATTTAAGTGTGAATCGGTAACTAATAATCAGCTAGACACTTATTTATCTTTGCACTACACAAGCATCGTTAAAAACAGTGATATTCACAAACTCTTAATATGTATTGTATAAAAAGTTTGCTCAATCTGGTGAACTGCATTTGTGTATATATCCTGCTTACTCCGTGATCTGTGACACTCTTATTTACAAAAACAGCGCATGCGCAGTGAAACATGTCTTCATCTTATTTAGTTTTACCTAAAACTGTAGGTTAATGTCATAACTATACATTACTAACTGAAATAGCTCAGAAAAAGTATGATAGAATTAAAAATTCTAACCCTTGACATACAAGGATAATGTTCTAGGTCGTCTGGAAGCTTGCTCATCGATCCGTGACATTTCATTGTCTGGCTGATAATGTCATCAAATCTGCATTTTGTTAACTTGATACACAGCTTACAGAAAGTTTGAGTCACAACTGTTAGACTCCATGCAAGTGTCATGATTTAGATTGATCTTGTATTGAAAAAGCAAAGAAAAAAATAACATGGTATCAGGGTCATACCTCCCGTACAGTACTGTTTCACTATTTTTGATGGTTTGGAACTAGAAAAACTTGACCTTTATGCTAATATAAAAATTGTAAGAGGAGTAATTTCAGATTCCAATGTTTCAACTTTAACAGGTTGGGACTAACCTTAAATGTAATGGCGCCTTTAAATGTAACGACCGTCGGTAAATACACGGGTGTTTTGATGTAAATTTTCATGAGATGCACGCTTTTCATGTTGGTACACTAATTTCTGCAAAATGGTAAGTTGGACAATTTGTTTACTACCTCTGACCTTTTCATATTGCATTAAAAGTTGCTACTTTCACCGAGTGATAACTTGCAATTTCGCTTTCTTAAAAATACCTTTTTGTTCTTTTTCGAAAAATGCACTTTTACAAATGTCTATTACATAAAATATTGTCTTTTTTCACATTTTTCTTGATGTTTACATCAACTGGATGCCATACTGGCTACCCGGATGTTGTAGAGGGCTTGTATAAATTATTTTTTACTCAGTTTCCTCAGCATCCTCGTCATCTATGGAGCGCCAAATAAGCATATTTGATAATAAGTTAGAGGAATTGAAAGAAAGAACCTACAGTACAGCTCGGGTGTCTTTTACACTTTTCACCTGTCCACCGCGTTAATAAATCAGTCCGGGTAGAAATTCACCGCGAATATGTCCTTCAGACGCGGTGATTTCCGGGTGATTTGCCGTGATTCGCGGCGACAATTCGGCAGTCATTCTCGCTCTTCTCGTGTTCATCGTCAGCAGTTTAGCTTCAGGGTCGATCGCGGGGGATCGCGGTGAAAAATCTTTCGAGAAACGAGTGTTAATTAACAATTAAAATGTAGTTTTTTTTAATGTAAAACATTCTTTCTTTAACCAATTTGAACGTAATATTGTATCAAAATAATGTAAAAATTTAAGTCGCGTAATCGGACGTGCTGATTCGTCAGCATTAAACAAAAAAATTTGTTTGTTTGCATATCTTCTGTGAAAATATCCAGTTTCCTAATAAATGTAATAACTTTTTAATATAACAGAGCTTGGTTTTATCACTGACGCCCGATTTTTGCAAACTGACATAAATTAGTCAATAACTATTTTGAAAGTGCTTACCTGCCAACGTAAGAAGCTTGGGGTTAATTAATCCATATTAAACACAAATTATCAACAGCTTTGTTGATTGCCAAACAAAAGTGACACACTACTCAACGACAAATCAACTCTTCAACGAACATTTTGAATGCAATGAGTAAGTCGTTGTTTATTTAAATAACATTTGTCACAGGCATATGCTATTAATTTCCAGCATGTTTTGATTATACAATGTACAACTCTAATTTGTTTCGAGCAATCTTAATTTTTTGTTGAGAGTTGACAAATGAGTCAATCTGTTAAGAATAAAGAACGCCGACGTTTGATCAATAGTTTTTTTACCCAACACGGCACCTTTGATCTCGGAAAATCAGTATTACTCGTCGGCGTTCTTTTTGAAGTTAATAAACAGAAGTGATGATGAAATATACAATGCTGATCACACAGGTGTTCAAACAGGTGTTGATTGCTCATAAATAAAGATGTTTTAGGAAGGGATTGGGGAAAAATAATGACAAGATGGATTTTATACATGTAGCTAATGTACTTGGCTGTTATATTTCACTGTTATTAATTTTCTCAGCATGTTCGGAGTAATTATTAAAAAGAATATTATACATTTATCTTTCATCAAAATAACAAGTAAGGAAACGATAAGGTAAGAACAACACAATTTTTATTCACTTTTCTCTCTCGATAATGATCTATTATTTCCAGTTTACTGTGTGTTTCAACCGCATTTATACTCGTATTTTAAATGACATTGATCTGAGGCATAAATACTCTACTTGTCGATGAATTCTTATAATTTGCCGTAAAATAATTAACAATTTAATAACCGTTGTTCACTTTTTAAATGAGTTTACTCATTCTAAAAGATTTTTTTGTAATGTTTGCAAGCTAGTTATTTTGCAATGACCGTGACAACATACCACTTAGAAGCATAATTGGCAGCAATTTACGGGGCATGCACAAAGGTGTTTATGTCAACACGGAAGGTGTGAAAACTCCAGTGTTTCAAATAATGGACAATATATTTGTGCATTGATCAAGTTTAAGTCTTTTCTTTGATACGAAAATACGAACAACATATTTCTTTTTACATTTGTAAATAAATAAATTCGGAAGAATGTCTTTAAATCGCAGGTAAATCTTCACCGCGATTCGCGCTGATAAATCGCGGCAAATCACCGTGATTTTCTTGTCAAGTGATCGCGGTGGCAAGATCGACGATCACCCGCGATCACCCGAAAAAAATTGGATGTCGCGTTGACCCTGAAACGAGGTGATGGGTGAAAAATGTAAATGACACCCGACCTGTACTGTATTACAACACTTGACTTTGTTAAATTTAAGTGGGATTTCAAATTGTAAACTTTACATATTAACTTCTTATATATGAGATTGGAAAACGGAAGATTCGGTCCACATACAGCCTTGTTGGACATTATCACCTACGTGTTTGAAAGAAATATAAAATCGAGCAGAAAACCCAGAAGTTGAAGTCAGAACTTTAACCATTTTGATTATTTTTGTGACATCGATTATTAGCTTTATGGTTGAATGGTGAGTTTTTTTTAAAATTTCAAATCAGAATAAACTGAGTAATACTGTAAATTTTGTAGATGCCTAATATCGGCCGTAATTAAACCCTACCCACCGGACTCTTGACTCGCCAATTTAATAGTAATGTGTGTGTGTACATTGTAAATAATGACCTTTATTAAATTAAATTGTAATTTCTTAATGAGCAAGTAGACTGAGGCTATTTTTTAGAGGAGATACATATTTCCTTTTGATTTTACAATAAACAGGAATGCATAGAGTTTACATGTATCGTTAAAGGCATAGCAGGATAATTAAAGAGTTGTGGAACTACAGTAGTTAAGATCAACAAATATCACTTTTGGTATGCTTAAATGGGCTGGGGAGAACCTTGCTACTTAAAATAAAAAAGTTAAGTGTTGTATAATTTTATTCTGCGATTCATATAAGTTATTATCAAATTTGCGTAACTGACGATCCATAGATGACGAGGATGCTGAGGAAAATGAATAAAAAAAGTAATTATACAAGCCCTCTACAACATCCGGGTACTCAGTATGGCATCCAGTTGATGTAAACATCAAGAAAAATGTGAAAAAAGACAATATTTTATGTAATAGACATTTGTAGAAGTGCATTTTCTCGAAAAAGAACAAAAAGGTATTTTTAAGAAAGCGAAATTGCAAGTTATCACTCGGTGAAAGTAGCAACTTTTAATGCAATATGAAAAGGTCAGAGGTAGTAAACAAATTGTCCAACTTACCATTTTGCAGAAATTAGTGTACCAACATGAAAAGCGTGCATCTCATGAAAATTTACATCAAAACACCCGTGTATTTACCGACGGTCGTTATATTTAAAGGCGCCATTACATTTAAGGTTAGTCCCAACCTGTTTAAGTAATTAAAAATGGATAAATCTTAACAATTCACTATCCATCTCTAGGCAGTCATAAAATTTATTCATTACAGTTAGTGTTCCATTTCATAATTCATAACAAAAATGGATGACAGTTTTATTGGTCTTTACTCAAGTTTCAAACTTGGGAAATAACTTGTTTGGCAGTATACTTAGTCCATTACCAAGCATCCGATCGATATAGACAGTGTTGCAACACAGCTTTCAGTGACATGTCAGAATGGGAGAGGAATATATTTTTTAATAATAAGATAAAATCAATGCAATTAAATGTTTTTTTATCTATTTTTTACGCTTTTTGTAGCTTTTCATTCCACATACTGCTGAAAAATATTGTTTCAAATATATATCTACAGTATCTGATTTAAGTTTTGGCAGTACCAGCATGTAATTCGTCTATGAAATTACGTCACGGATCGATGGGTGATCACAGATCGATGATAAAGGAGGATAATTAAAGGATAAATGTACCCGACTCTGTTGGGCAACATCGGCATCCTCAAGTTCTGGCATAGAGTCATCACTCTCAGATTCTGTTCCAGAACCAGATTCATCTTTCACATCTTCAACTGTTGGTTTCTCTACTGCTTCGGTTGGCATGGTGACTGAAAGAGACAGCGACAGTGAGTGAAGGTCAGTCCTGCCTGATAAAGTTAGATAGAATTTACGTAAAGATCAAACCAATTTTCCAATCCAATTCAGTCCCGAAATGCTTTTTTCCGGCCACGTTTTTTTTTCAACCACACTTTTGTTTGCATTTGATCAAAGGATTTGTCTAGATCCCCTTTAGAAGCAATTGAATTGGCACAAAAAGGGGAAAGGGTGCCAACCGACGTGACTGAACAGTAACAAAATTTGAAAACAAAACAAAGGCACAGTTTAAAGTGAATGTGAAATGTACTTACTTGAATTATTACTTTTATGATTTTATTCACTTACAGTGGTCCCACTGAATGAATCAGTTTGTTCGCTTTTCTACACTTCACTGTGAGAAAAGGCATCAATTTTCTTAATTTTCCATGATTTAGAATTACACTCACGTCTATGACTATTTGGGCAAGAAGCCAAATGCAGCGAAAATTATATGCTCTAAATAATTAGGTAACACTTTTAGACAAATATGTTTATTTATTTTACTTATCAATAAAGGATTCTGAAGATATTAACTTACCCGTTCTGATGTGATCCACAGCAATGTCGGAAAAGAACTTCCGGTCGGCAAGTGCGTGCGCTCTTCAGTTGGGAGATTTCGGAGAATTCAATATGGCATCTTGACAACAACAAACAATTGTAAACATCATTTAAAAAAGGAGTAGATATCAAAGAAGGTAGAATTTTCACTCTATGTATAACAAAAAGTGAATTAATAGTCTTTATTTAAGGTGTGTTTATCTCTATATGGATTTCAAACATGAATGTTTTCATAAAAATGTTGAACTAAAAAAGATACATGCTTCAGCCTGTCAGTCAGTATATTTTATTTGTAACTGTATTGTTTGCTTACGATTAATGATATTCATAGCTTAGTCAGTGATAAGGGGGGTATGCGTATGTATAATGAAATAGCAGCTGTGTGTAAAATTGATCGTATTTTCAAACTTTTATTGAATCCAACAAATTTTCAGACATCAAAAAACAATTGTTTTTCATTTTACTGTATTCTTCATTTCAAATTACCTCTTAATCCTATTTCCGGTGCAGATCAGGGAGGTTGCTGATAAAAAGCATATTGAGAAAAACCTGTTTAACAATGGTAAATGTTAAAATTAGCCAAAACTAAAACATAAAGCAATAAATTGTAGCTTGTCATGAAATGAACAAATGCTGGTACATGTACTTAAATGAAAAATTTTCTCATTCTTCATCAACGTTTATAGATGAAGCTGTCATAATTTCTAACTGGAAAACTGTTAAAGAAATGTGAAAGTAATGTGGCAGATTTGGGTTGGAAAGAGTGGCCTCGACCAGGATTTGAACCTCGGACCTCCAGCTTACCGTGCCGTCGCTATACCAATTGAGCTACCAAGGCCGCTTGTATGAAATCTACTACATTTCCTCCCCACTTATACCAGTCATTTCCAACTTACTTGGAAATGTGCACGTTTCTGCCCAAGTTCGAGTCGAATACCCCAGCCAAACATGCTTCGCCCGAAAGAGCTCCAAGGGTAATCGCCTTGCGGACAACGCTAATGTGGCAGATTTGGGCTACCGAGGCCGCTGGTACGAAATCTACTACAGTAACATAAAATGATATTAATTTTGGTGTCACGTAGTTTATTTTAACATATTTGTCACCTTAGTGCAATAATCGTATAAGTACAATCGAAATATGAAGGAGATATATATATATATTGTTGTTGCACTAAGGCAACGAATTATGCAGTAATCGTCTACTGAAAGTTTGTTGATTTCAATTAACATTTTAAAATATGATTAATTTTAAGCATAGCTGCTATGTTGTTATACATAAACATACACCGATTGTATGGATGTACTGACTTCTGTTGTTTAGACACTAATTTTGAAATGGTCAAACAGTTTTCTCAATAAAATATTGTGATAGCAGCATCACATTGTTGTTGTGATCAAAAAATGTTGATAAAAAGCTGTATGTGCACAAATTATTTACTAACACAAAATCATATAAGTGAAATTAATTAACTTCTAAGCAACAAAACAGAAGCAAATTACTTTCATTAATTTTTAATCATCATTTTATGACTGGTCATTGTTTTAAAAAATTGAAAACAATCTTGTTGCTGATTTGAATAAGATAATTTTACATTATTAATATATATTTTTAATATTGTTATAATAAAAACTTCCTGCTTTAGATAATTTGTATGACTAGTTACAATTTATTGTTTAATCAAATTAAATGTTTAAAAAAAGTTTTCACTATTTTTAACATTTAAAATGTAAAACAAGTTTTCCCCAATACGCTTTAAATAAACATTTACTGTTATCACCAGCCATTCTGACTGAAATACAATCCATTAAAAAAACAAACAGGATTTAGATGTAATTTTGAAATCAAGATTACATGTATTCAGAGTGGGCTCAATAATTACTGTTCAGTGATCTTTAAAGTAACTGCATTACATTTATTCAGACCAAAGACCTATATAATATTTTTATATACATGTATTGGTCTTTGTTCAGATAAAATTTCAGGAGCCATTTACACTTCCATTCTGAAGCCCTGATGTGGCAAGATTTGTGATAGTCTTTTGCAGTAGATATGGATATGAATACAATTTATCAAAATTAATAAGAATAATGATTTGTTCCTTGTAGACTATAAAATATTGGTATTGTTAATTTGTTGTTGTTAGTCATAGAGTTATCACATCATTTTAGGAAATAACTGAGTGTGCCTTGGTGTTTTTTGTCTGTTGCCTTCTGCTTAAGGAGGTTTCAAACAATTTTATTATATAACTGCTTTGTCCATTGTAGAATCAAAATGCCAAGTGCCGGTGCTGTCTGCCCTCCTGTGATATCTCCATTACGTAGACCAATTTATGGCCAGTCAACAACACATATAGATACATCTACACTCATTGAAATAGTTTGTGGTAATGCTTTTCTATATATTGTAATGTTTTGAAAAGAATTTAAGTAGTGTTACATGTATTTATTTAAATTGAGATAAATGATGTGATTAAGTAATAATTAAGTTTTTTAAAGCCTATTAATAACTGCTATAACTATAGCCTGATTATACAGGTGTATTTGATTTTTGAGAAAGGCAAATAGATTTTTGTGTTAATTATCCAGATATGTGAATATATGATTTTTTTTAAAGATCTCCTTATTTCGGAAAGGGTCCTTTTGCTTAATTTATACTCATCCAAATTTTATAACCTTACTCTTTTGTCTTGAGTGAAAATATTATGTTCAGTTATCCCACATATTTATTTAAATATTACAGTAAATGCAAAATGTTAGGTAAGCTTTTCAAAAGTTAAGAGTCTTAATCAACCCATACTTTGACAAAAGAAATACATTTCAAAAACCAGTGTTTGAATGCATGCACTTAAATTTTATTGCAAATTCATTCAGGATTCTAGTTTTTTAATTTTAGATGCTTATTTCTTGCAATAGTAAAACATAAAATGCTGGTGTTAGATGTTGCATAAACCTTTTACTACATGGTATATGGCTTGTATCCACTGGATTACCGGTGTAGCTCTAGTCTAGATCAGCTTGTACATTCAGGATCTCACGGAGTGCTTTTTGAGTCAGGAATAAATTAATGAATTTAAGTTGCCAGTGTAGATCCTCATCCTGATATCATTTCTACTTCTGTTTACTGCAGAAACCCCTGATACCAAAATTTACTTCACTTCTGATGGAACAAAACCAAATCCACAACTACGCAAGGTAGGAGGAAGGGAAGTAACCCATAGATACACAGCTCCCTTTACTCTCCGAGATGGAAAAAGAACTATAAAAGCTATTGCAGTCACAAGGTTTGTTTTATACTAAACTATTTTATTAATAAAATAAACTTATTGTAATTTATATTTAGTTGGGCAGGTCTGACAGATGTATTGAAACTGCATGTTGTAATTCAGATCTCATATTTACCATTTAGTGGTAAAGCAGGGCTTTTTCCTCCCTCTTCCTAGAAAGGGTTGTTACTAGCATCTTCTTCTCTCGAAATTTCTTTAAAATCATACAGTTTTCTTTTAAAACATAACATCAGTTCTTTTCATTCACCTTAGAGGCAAAATCATGCTATTTTCTTCCAAATTATAGGGCTTGTTATAGGTGTCAAATCAGTGTTCATGTAATCCTTCACTCTATGAGATATGGCTTTCATTAATGGGCAAACAGTGTAAATCCAGGGCAGCTGGCACATCTTCACCTTTTGATTCATTGGAACCAAACAGCAAATATCCTGTTCTGGATCTACACTGTACATATTTGCATATGCGATAAAAAACTGTATATAATATATGGAGTTAATGTATAATACTGGAAAAGTTATTCAACTATTTTCAATTGGCCATTAGAAAAGCAGTTATAATCTGATTTATAACTTGGTTTGGTCTTTGGAAATGCAGGCAAATGGGAAACTGTTATACTACTTGGTTTCTTTGTTTTTGGATAGCACTCATTCATTTTAATAATCAATGCAAATTTCAGAGATGGTGTAAAAGAAAGTGATGTTTTCACAAAATCATTTGTGGTTGATGACATCGGGAAGATAAACTCAAGTCCGATCACTGTGAGATCCTCATCACCTGATCTTGATACGTCAGATTTTTTTGACACTGATGGTTGGGACTACACTGATTCTACGTTAAAAAGCAGCTCATCTAGTAAATCTAGCAAATCTAGTAAAGATAAGAAGAAAAAGAAGAAGGTAGGTTCCTACATTTATGCTTAGTTTTCTTATTTTCAGTTATTTTGTGTAAAAGACTTTAATTTATTATTTCCATGAGAAAATAATAAAAAAGGTAGTATTTTCTATGAACAGATATATACCTAATTGCAGTGTTTGAACTTACACAAAAAAAAAAAATAAATCTTGCAAACTCTATATTTGTCAACTTACAAGGAGTGTAAATACATGTAAGTGATCAACACTGCCTGGTTCTTATAAAGTTTTTTCATAACAATTATTCTCTGCACATTCTGGAATACTATGCATGTTTCCTTCTGGAGTCTTCATATGTACATGTATAATTAGTCAGCAAATCTGACTGGCTTAGTTGTAGAGACTAGAGAGGTTATGACTATACATGCATGTTTTATCAGCAATTATAGTTATCTGTGGACATCAGTCTGATAAGACCCAGTCATTCATCTTAAATTAATTATGTCAGGGGCTTGTTTGCTTTGTTTGCAAATCCAGAAATAAACTTAATTAGGTAAATTATCATCTTCTGTTACATGCCAGGAAAATATTGAGCAGTTGAGTTCCACATTTAATAACAATGATATTTAATAACAGTTCTTTAATTCAGGGAAACCTGATACAAGCAACCTGCAGAGTTTGAAAAAAGGCTGATTATTTTATGTGGCATTTTGATATACTGTTCTGCTTTTTTCATTTGATATAATTTCACCGAATCCTCTGCTTGTTATATAAAGTAACTTCTAAGCAATGGTAAACATCAACACATGTTAAACTAACTTCTTTTCTTTAACAGAGCAAGTCACCAACTCGAAATTTACGCACCAGATCACAATCACCATTGAGAAAATCAGCTCCAAAAGAAGCATGGGCCAGCGGTGCTATTACAGACAAGTTTGGTTCAGGAGCTTTTGGAGAGCAAAGTATGTGACACTTTATTTGCTTTATTCTACATTGTTGATGGATAAACCTAAAAAATATTAACAGCATAAGATTTGAATAATAACTTTATTTGTTCAAGAAATTATTTAAGGATTGGTGCAGTATTTTATTGAGTTCAGCTGACATCTGGGAATGAAAAACATTTGGGGTAATTAGAGTATGTGAGGCCAAAATGGTTTCAAATCCATGGGCCTGGATGTGAAAGTCAAAACTAGAAATGTGTCCATAGGACACAGATGCCCCCCGCTATGCATCGTTTCCAGATACTAAAGTGCAATGATGGGAATAATAGCATTTCAAAGACAGTGATGTTCGAGTAATTATAAGAATATGCATAAACTTGATGATCAAGTAAATTATTTGTATTTGTGGCACTGTTGTCTTCTCATTACGGAAATGTCTGTGAAGAAGTTGGTGGTAATGCAATGCAATGTCATAGTGAACATTTGTGCCAAGTTATTTTGAAATCCCTTCATTCATAAAGAAGTTATAGCCCGAACAAGTAAATTCAAGTTTTAGTAACTGTGATCTTGACCTTGGACTTACAGGCATCGGTAATGTACGCAACACACCGCCTTGTCATGGTGAACATTTGTGCCAAGTTATTTTGAAAACCCTCCATTCAAAACAAAGTTATAGCCCGGACAAGGAAATTCTATTTTTAGTAACAGTGACCTTGACCTTGGACCTACAGGCATGGACATGGTACACAACTCACCACCTTGTCATGGTGAACATTTCTGCCAAGTTATTTTGAAATTACTATATTCCTAATGTAGTTACAACCCTGACAAGAAAATTCTATTTTAGTAACAGTGACCTTGACCTTGGACCTAGGCATGGGCATGGTACGGGACACACCATCTTGTCATGATGAACATTTGTGTCAAGTTATTTTGAAATCAATGTATTCCTAACAAAGTTACAGCCCGGACAAGAGAATTCTATTTTTAGTAACAGTGACCTTGACCTACAGGCATGGGCATGGTACGCGATACACTGCCCTGTCATGGTGAACATTTGTGTCAAGTTATTTTGAAATCCCTCCATTTATAATGAAGTTACAGCCTGGACAAGAAAATTCTATTTTTAGTAACAGTGACCTTGACCTTGGACCTTCAGGCTTGGGTATTGTGCGGACACACTGCCTTGTCATAGTGAACATTTGTGCAAAGTTATTTTGAAATCCCCCCATTCATAACAAAGTAACAGCCTGGACAAGAGAATTCTATTTTAAGTAACACTGACCTTGACCTTTGACCTACAGGCATGGGCATGCTACGTGACACATCGCCCTGTCATGGTGAACATTTGTGCCAAGTTATTTTGAAATCCCTCCATTCATAACAAAGTAACAGCCCGGACAAGAAAATTCTATTTTTAGTAACAGTGACCTTAACCTTGGACCTAAAGGCTTGGGTATGTATGTGACATACCGTCTTGATATGGTGAACAATTATACCAAGTTATTTAAAAATCCAATAAGAAATAACAAAGTCACAGAGCGGACAAGATTTTGCAAGAAAATTCTATTTTTAGTAACAGTGACCTTGACCTTGGACCTACAATCACGACACACCGCCTTGTTATGGTGAACATTTGTGCCAAGTTATTTTGAAATCCCTCCATTCCAAACAAAGTTAAGGGCAAAGTGTATATTTTTCTTAACACAAAATGTAAGTGAAAAAGGGGCATAATTTGAAAATATTGGAAGCATGGTTATGGATCTTGTTGGTTATGATGTAGATTTTGATGGTGAAAATATATTTCAAGTTTCAAGGCAGTATCTCAAGTAGTTTTTAAGTTATGGGCAAAATGCACAAAATATAAGAAACAAGATATATTCCTATTAAAACTAATTTAAATGGAAGTATCAAAGGGCCATAACTTCTGAACAGAACATGTAAGAGCAAAACCCCACCTTTTTGCACAACAACATATCAGGCCAAGCATTGTGGTAAAGTTTCATTAAATTCCCACCAGTAGTGTAGGAGGAGTTGCGTTCACGAGATATACTCCTATTAAAACTAATGTAAATGGAAGTATCAAAGGGCCATAACTTCTGAACGGAACATGTAAGAGCGAAACCCCACCTTCATGCACAACTACATATCAGGCCAAGCATTGTGGTCAAGTTTCATTAAATTCCGACCAGTAGTGTAGGAGGAGTTGCGTTCACGAGAATATCGGACGGACGGATGGAAGGACGGACGTACTCACATTTGAGGATAAGGTGGTTCTTCGACTTAGGTGGTATTTTGTCAGGTAACCGCTTAGGAAAAATAACCACATAATACCATCCTGAACACACATTATTACACTTAATGCCTTGATCGTGCGTGCACATTTACTCACTTTTGAGGATGGACTGTCCATCCTTAAGTGGTGAATTTTTTAGTCAGTTTAATATACCACTATATGTCACAACAACTCCACAGAATGTGTCCAACTTGTCAGGTAACCGCTTAGGAAAAAATAACCACATAATACCATCCTTAACATACATTATTACACTGAATGCATTGATCGTCGGCGCTGATGGAAGGACGGACGGACGGACAGGAGCAACTCTTAATGCCCGTCGCCATTTCATGGCGGGGGCGTAAAAAATCTCAACAGTCTATTAATTTGTAAGCAGGCTATTGTTGTATCTATGTCTTTCAAATGTTTTTCAATGAAAAATGAAAAAAAAAGTCTCAGTGAAGTTTTTCTTATGCATTTCTCTTTGATAAATCAAATAACAGCACATATCATTGGAATAAAGTAAATCACAAATTTCTGTCCATGAATACCAAATTGTAGGATATGAAATTTAAAAACAAATCTTGATAGAAACAATATATATTTTCAGCACCACCAATACCAGATGGACCATTTAACCCGACCAACTACTCCGGTACCCAAATCAATGTATGGGGAGGAGCGCCACCTCCTCTATATCAGGGTGTACCGGGGATAGTCAACCTAGGTCAGCCAGGAATCTGCAATCCTTACACTACACAATATGGATACCTCACTGAAAATATGCTCCAGGTATGAACTCGTTTATTCCCCCCACCCACATTTTAGCACCTTTGTTTATTGGCAGATGGGTGTGTACCCTTTAGTTCATAGGTATGGCTTTTAACATGTGGGCAGTTTAGATCTAGATCAGCCTGCATATCTTGCCAATCTTATCAGGATTTAAAATGTTTGCTTTTCAATTATGTTATTTCTGATGGAGAGGTGAACAATGAAGATTCAGATTAGATGGCATTAAACAGGTAGCTGATCAGGATCTACAGTGGTCGCACATATATAGGGTGTAAAGGGTTAATGTATAATGTTTTGCATTATGTCAACTTGCATCAGATAACCCTTTCCACATCCGTGCCATCTCATCAGGATCTGCACTGGTTGCTTTTTGGTCAGAAATAACCTAATAAATCAAATAGTGAACAGTGCAGATCCTGATCTGGATCTACACTGTTCACCCACGCAATAAAGGTGTGTCTGTGGAGGAAAGGGTTAACATATGGAACAACTTTTTCAAAATTTATAAAATAAGGACATGACAGTTTTAAGCTCCAGTAATCTTTGACACAGAAACTTTGTCACATATATATTTGGTTCAAAAAGGAACTTCATTTATAACAAACTTAAAATATCAAGTTGCTTTATTTGAACAGAACTGTAATCCAGACACTCGCCATGTCACTGTTGGAGACTTACGTAATATGATGAAGACCCGACAGCAGCAGCCCAGGGCAGTGGAGCCTCCTACCCAGCCAGAGAGGATCGAGGTCCCAGTGTATGTGGACCCGCCACTCAATCCCATCAGCCCTGGTGGAGGTAGGGTACCTGTTAAACGTAGGCAAAATAAAGCAGTGACATTCCAACATCCAAAACCTTTCTTGTTGGGTACAAAAATTAAAAGAGATAAAACAATGTGATGTTCTCTCAGGGTATATTTGACTAAAATTATATTTATAATCGTTTCTGGTATTCTTTTCGTGATATTGTTAACCTTCTAAACAATGGAACAATATTTAAATGTTTTCATTATAAAGATAATAGGAAATACAAAGAACAAACTAATACGGCATGATTTAGTTTTTGTTCGGGAAAACATGGAATTTCTAAACAACAAAGCTTATAGAAATCAGAACTTCATGTCATAAACCATACTTCTAAATAATCTTAAAGTAAGAATAGGTTCTTAGAATGCAAAAGAATGAATCATAGAGCTAAATTACAATCAGTTATAAAGATGTTTTTCCTCTGCTTTTTTAAGTATTACAGCATAAATCTTTATGCTGTTTACTTGTAAACAATACTTATACTAATGTATGGTAGCTGTTGTTTTGCTATATTGTAAGTAACCAGTGTTGAGCATTTATAAATTTATAGACACTGTCACAAAATGTGAAATCATCCATTAAAAAGTTGCTCAACATTTCTGAATCAATTTTTAATATTTTGCTTTAATATTTTTTGCTATTCTTGTAGTCATTCACTAGAGTATTTAAAAATGTACTTATGCTTTGCTAATGCTTTGTATTGAATAATTGTAAGTCTTGGTTATATGTGACAAGCTGAAATCTTGAATCTACCTGAACTGTTCTGATAAGTTATTTATAATTTGTTTATAATGGAATATTTAAATGTGACAACTGTTTTGTAATGTTTGTCAATCATCCAGACACTACTTGGGGTTATTAAGTTTGTAAAGTGGAGAAAGGATTATTGAGATCTATATATGTAATATAAGAACAGACATTCTTGCTTTATAAAATGGCAGGCTATTATTACAAGTACTTTTTTCTCTCATTTTTGCTGTTATTAAGTCCCATATTTACCCATCTTACCAATGTCTGTAGAGGTAGAAAAAGGGCGAGGGCTATGAATTAAAGTTGTGCTACAGACAGTTTGTAAAAATATAATATTGTAATTACTTATTTTAAGTAAGAACATCAAAGAGAAAACCTGTTAGTTGATTATTTTACCTTTTATGTTTATGTTTCATGGATTCTTACTTCTATGAGGCCTTTTTACATGTATTTTCCTGATTGAAAACATGACATTTCATTATAAGCTTTAAATTGTATATATGCATGCTCATTCTTTAACAACAATTAATATTTTTGCTTTTAATGTTGTTTCGTGCATATACTCTTGTTTTGCTTCATATTTTAACTTCATGCAGAGATATATAGTATTCTTAATCTGCTTCAACACTTTTATATTGAGATATAACCCATTACTGCTTAAATACGGCATTATTTCATATATGATTAGAGCTGGACCTACACTGTTTGGTTCATTGTCTGAAATAGTCATATAAATTTAAAAGCAAACACTGTAGATCCTGAATAGACTTAGGCTATTCTGGTTGCCCTTGGAATATAAGCCCTTTTCCATAAAGTGAATGGCTAAAATGCTTCTTATTAAAAAAACTATTTTTCAGACATGATTTAATCCAAGATATTTACACTAATCTTGCACTACTGTATGCTGTGATAAAAGTCTTCTTGAAACTGTTTTAATTTAACAGTAAAATTTCATTTGTCCCAGGTTGTGGTTTTAAGATAAGCTTTACACAAACTATCTGACTACGCATATTGTTAAGAAAAATCAAAAATCATTTCAGTGGCTAAGCAGTTATTTTGTACCAAGGGTTGCTGCAAAAAACTGTGTGATCGTTCACCATTTTGTCAGTTTTGCTATACCAACAGCCTTCTATAAAGCCTATTATCACAGAGAATGTTGATATAAGAAGTAATTCAGTAATTGTTGCATTCATCTGAATATGGAAAACATTAAAGAAAAAATTCCTTAAGGGCTGTGTTGTTGGTGTTTGTGCTTGTTATTGGGGTCACCTGTCTACTGTACTTGTACTCTGTTAGAAGATTATTATCAGATTATATATATTCTGTCTTTTGTGTGATCGTATTCGTTTCTCCGATGACAGTGTAATGTATGTGTTTGTACAAAGTAGCATAATATTTATATTTTTCATATTTATCCTTTTACTTCACAAATAGGCATTTTGTTGCATGGGCAAACTGTGTAGATCCAGCTGAGTCAGCACATCAATGCCATCAGTGCCCAAGGTTATAAAACTGAGCATGGAAACCAGTCTCAAATCTCAAGCATCTGATTGGCTGAAATGGCGACCAGTCGCCATTTCAGCCAATCAGATGCTTGAGATTTGAGACTGGTTTCCAATCTCAGCTTTATAACCTTCAGCCCTGATCTCCACTGTTCACTTATTGAATCATAAGGTTATTTCTGTCAGAAAAGCAAAGAGTGTTGATCCTGATCAGATGGACTGATGGTTATACACTGTTCGCACATGCAATAAAAGGCATATATAAGGACGAAAGGGTTATATTATTTTAACCCTTTCCTGGATATTTACGCATTTTTACGCATGTGCAACCAGTGAAGATCCAGATCAGCCGGCACATCCGTGCCGTCTGATCAGGATCTGCACTGGTCGCATTTTGGTCAGAAATAACCTAATGAATCAAAAAGCGAACAGTTTAGATCTGATCAGACGGCACGGATGTGCCGGCTGATCTGGATCTAAACTTTTCGCTCTAGCAATAAAGTTGTATCTATACAGGAAAGGGTTAACAAATAATCAAGACTTAAATTTGTAAAGCATTTCTTGTCATCTGACAATCATACATGTAGTAAATGACACTTGTACTTATTAAAGTCACCATTTTTAGTTTCTGTTATTTATAAAGAGTTTTGTTTAGCCAAAAATTTATAAGAAATAAAGCTTTTACAAAGATAAACTGACTGTTGTTGTCTATGAGACACTGTTTGGAAACAGTAAACGTTGGTCAATTCAGAAATTACGTCATTAACAAAATCATTTATTCTAACAAAAATACAACAATGTTTAGATAGTGCAATAGTTGATTCAAACTAAATTTTCTATTCTTGGTGATGTTTCCAAACTGAGTTTCTTACTACATGTATGATAAGGATGCATTTTAACCATTTTCTTCCCCTTATGGCCGTAATCCATGGTTCAACAGTGTAGATTCAGATCAGCCGGCACATACGATGTGCTAGCTGATACGGAACTACACTGTTCGCTATTTTTAAAATTCAATAGGTTATTTCTGAAAAAAAAAGCTAACAATATAGAGTCTGATCTGGATCTATACTGTTTGCACATGCAATCAGTATCAGCCTGTGCATTTGGAGTAAATTGTTAAAAGTAAATTTTCTGAATAACATCTAACTGCTCTAATGTGGGTAAAACCCAAAGGGCTTCATGCTTGCTTTAAGCCCCTGATGAACACAATTGATTGATTCATTTCTTAAATTTGCATTCCTAAATATTGTCAAGTCTTGCTTAAATATTTTCAATTATTTGTGAGGCCTTTTTAGAATGGCTGATGGAACAGCAATGATACCATAATGTGAATAATGCTAAAACTGGTGTCAACATTTTTGTGCAAGTTGATGTTACAAGTCCTAAATGTGTCTGGAGTCCAGTCTTTTATTATAAAAATGTCGTATCATGTGACATAGAGCTATCATCATAACTGACAATTTCAAAGATGACTGTCCATGTATAGGTTGCAGGGGCTCACTCATGATCTGATGTAAAAGGGTTCTTTTTTCACAATTCTCAAGAATGTGTTTGTAACTGTACCCAAAAAATAACAATTTTCACTATAAGTTTGCTGCTGTCTAAATCTGCTAGTGGTGTGTATACATGATAATTTGTAGCATTAATTTAGCAGTCTTTTGCAACTGAGAATAAATCTTTACAGAGACTGCTGAGTAGATCTAGGAAAAGTTCTGCTTATTTCAGGTGACTTTAAAGGCAATATATCTCACATCTATGCCCATATGCTGGACTTTGCAAATAACCACAAGGAGTTTCGGCTGCCAATATCAGAACCTAAAATGGGGAAGGTAAGGAATTGATATTTTAAGTACACAAACACCTTTTCATATTACACTTTTTGGAGGAAAAAGGCCATTAAGTCATATAGTTCACATTGTCCATACATCAGTCTTCTCAAAAACCTGTTGTCTAACTTAAATACAACATAAAATTGTTGCCCGTATGTAAAAAATACAGCAAATTGGTCAGGCCACAAGTGCCAGCATTTAATGGCCTTTCTGAGTAATATATACAGGAAAAAAATTTTCTAGATCAAATTAAAATCACATAGATACTGCAAGCTACCTTGCTTTTCTTAGTTATCTACTTTAACCCTAAACTGCCAAATCCAAAAGTGGTGTTCTGTTCCTTCTACATGGATCATCTGATGAATATTCTCTATTTAGATCTTGGAAGCCAAGTTAAAGGATGCACAGGATTGTTATGAGTTGAGCATTGTGCTCGCAAAACCAGGAGTTCCCAGTAAGTACAGCAGTAGTCTCCCTTGTTAATGCAATGTAATCTGCATGACATTTTACAATAAATCATGGCCTCCAATCTCACAATACCTGGTGCATTGGCACACTGCTATAAGGGTATTGCTGTAATAGTTTAATTGGAAAATACGGTGGGTGATCATTTAAAAAAAAGAAAACACAATTTGAACCATCTGTAAATTATCTTTTATCACACAAATTCTTCTTATACAACACTTCATAACTTGAAATTTTGAAATCTGTATAGGCAGTAATCTGTACAGAAATGAGAATCTTTGGTTACTTATACCACTTATTGCTTCATATTGTCTAATATGCAAAGAAAATGACCATGTTTATGGGTAAAATATCAGGGTAACACAGATGATTGATGTTTTACGTAAAACATGTTTAATACAAACCTGAAATGATGAAATTGGTGATGTGCTAATGTACAATATTGTATTTTAAGGAGGGTCAGTCAGAAAGCCGGTGGTAGAGAAAAAGAAAAAAGAGGAGCCCAAACCAAAACCCAAGGAGGAGAAAAAAGAGGAAAAGAAAGAGGAGCCCAAACCAAAACCCAAGAAGCCACCGACCCCAGAGGTCAAATCTGACCCCTACTTTGCTATGGAAGAGGAAAATCTCAATGTAAGAATTCTTCTATGTCTTGGTAAATTGATATGAAAGCCTCATTAATACATTATTGTGGTTTCAAGGTTATAAAACTTAACCTGGAGACAATCTCAGTTCTTTAAATAAACAGTTCTAGAAAATGTAACCCGATTTAAATGTACACTATACAAGCCTGAAACTAATATCTGGTACATTTAAATTCTATGACTGGAGTACTACTGTAGTGGTCTAAATCATGCCCTTAATCCTTATATAGATTTTATTACACGTGTGACCAGTGTAGATCCAGATCATTCATTTTTCCCATGAGATAACAGCCATATCCCTTGGAGCAAAGGGTTATACAGCAAGCAAGGATTTGCATCTTGATTAGAAATAACCTCATGACCTGGATCTACACTGTTGCCCATGGAATAACAGTGATATCACATAAAGGGTTATACAACAAGGATTTGCATCTTGGTCAGAAATAACCTCATGACCTGGATCTACACTGTTGCCAATGGAATAACAGTGATATCACACAAAGAGTTATACAACAAGGATTTGCATCTTGGTCAGAAATAACCTCATGACCTGGATCTACACTGTTGCCCATGGAATAACAGTGATATCACATAAAGGGTTATACGGCAAGGATATATGCTGACTTGAGAAATCCTTTGTTCTAATGTTATGTTAAATATGTTTGCAGCAAGAGGGCACTGTGAAGCCATATGCTAACTTCAATGCAGAAACAGATGCTGAGGTTTTGAAAGGGGCCATGAAGGGGCTGGGAACTGATGAGGAGGCCTTGATTAATGTCCTCTGTTACAGATCTAATCCACAACGACAAGAAATCAGGAATACTTACAAGACTATGTTTGGAAAGGTAGTTGACCAGCTAATATCACATGTTTTTGTCTTTTATCAGAGTTTTTGATTTAGCATTTATAACAAAAGAGCCATTATCTGTAAGTTTATTAACCCTTGTCACTAGGGATGTCAACGGATACCTTTTTCGGTATCCGGATATCCGTATTTACTATCTGAATACTATCCGGATAACCGTATAGACGACTTTGTCTTCTACATGATGACGTCAATATTCCCGACTTTTTTGATGCATAGAATGAACTTCGGATCTACGAAAACTTGTCAAAAGATTCTTGAAGGAATAATTAATTTTGATGAGTGTTTTATTTCTGCCAAGTGTCGCCGCAGATAATAAGCACTTTGTTACGATTGGTCCATAGTCTTACTGATTTAATTTTAACTCTTAAAATATGTTCACGCGATTTGACCAGGGCGATGGTAATTCGCGACGAAAAATGAGTGAACTCTTGTTGATTTCTTTTTATGCAATTAAATTATTAAACTTGTTTTTCATCTAATGCATACGACTGTTGCATTAATTTTTCAAGGTTTTCTATCTGCAAAAAAACAATCAAGATATTTGACAATGAACGTGACAGCATTACGGGGACTTTGGTAAACTTAATTGACAATAATTGACAGCGCTAATTGGCAGACAATCACAATAGAACTTGCGGATTATTATAATTGGCAAACAATGGTCCTGATCACCTGAATGATTGCAACGAGGATGCAGTTTTCGCACCTCTAATCTGTCAAACAAACACCGCGTTACTTGTTGTGGCAGTTTTATAACGATCAATATACAGTTTCAAATTATCTGATTATGACATCTGAACAGGTGTATAGAAGCAATAATTGACGCATTTTTTCTGTTTAACATGAATTTTTACTTACTTTTACGAATATTCGTTCTGTTTAACATGAATTTTTACTTACTTTTACGAATATTCGGATACGAAATTAGTATCCAGGTACTGACTTAGTATCCGGATATCCTGATATTCGGATATTCGTTGACATCCCTACTTGTTACAGTTCATTGGCCATAGACTCATTTTATTCTAATTTTGTTTGTTGTTTTACTTTTAAAACCTGTTCACCATTCAATCAGAGAAACATTCTAAATGCATCAAGAAAACAGTTGATATCCTTTAAAGACCATGTAAGTACACAGTTTGATCAGAATCTACACTTAACCCTTTCCTCCATAGACACACCTTTATTGCATTGGCAAACAGTGTAGATCCAGATCAGCCAGCATATCCGTGCCATCTGATCAGGATCTGCACTGGTCACGTTTTGATTTATTAGGTTATTTCTGACCAAAACACTCTACACTGGTCGCACATGCATAAAATGTGTATTTATGGAGGAAATGATTCATGCAACACATTGTTTTCTCATGGTGTCACCTATCATAAACACATTATTGGTCTAGGTTAGACTTCTCCAAACACTTTCCTTTCCTTAACTATATTCCTGGTAACTGCTGATTAACCCTGTACTCCATTTAACTCATTTGTTTGTGTTTATGTGGCCAGTGTAGATCCAGATCAGCCAGCACATCCATGCCATCTGATCTGGATCTGCCCTGGTAAAAAAAACCTAATGAATCAAAAAGTGAACAGTGCAGATCCTAATCAGGCCACACAATGTACTGGCTGATCTGGATCTACACTGTTCACACAGGCAATAAAGATGTATCTATGGAATAAAAAGTTAAGGAATAAATATACTTGTGCATTGTATAACTAGCAGCATTGCTTTGTTATGCTACTTGTAGGACCTTATAGAGGATATAAAAGGGGAAACAAGTGGGAATTTCTGTGACACCCTGAAGGCCCTGTGTATGGCGCCGGCAGAATATGATGCGTATCAGTTGAGGAAAGCCATGAAAGGACTGGGAACTGATGAAGACTGTCTTATTGAAATTTTGTGCACCAGATCAAATGCACAAATGAAGGAAATTATTAGGGTCTATAAAGAAAGTAAGTTAGATACATGTACATTAACAAGCTTTTATACTTGGGGCAGATCCAGAGGGTGTTAAGTAGGGTTGCTTGAACCCTCTTTTTGGGCAGCAATAGCCAGTTTTTATGAGGATTTTGGTCAGGTTACTTTCCTAAGACTGCCCAAAATATACTACAATTTTGAAAAACTTGCAACCTATCCTGTATGTCTTTTTAACGAACCTTTCATCGTGAGGCTCAAGCTACTCCTAAAAGATATACCTATTGCTTCACTTATTGATAGGTCAATAGCTTCACATTTTTCTAGATCCATAGCTACACTCAACGAATATGCCTCTAGTTATACATTCTCGATTGACCCTTAGCTACAGTTATTTGATAGAGCCATAACTACATCTAACTGAAATGCCCAATGTTACTACGAATTAATAGACTCATGCCTACACTTTGAAATGCTCTCGTCTTTACCATTATTGGCCCATAGCTATAATTATACTGTATCCCCAGTGACTAACAACTACACCAAAAAAAAACAGGCCTTAGTACATACATTCACATACTTAACAGACCAACAGCTACTACTAATAAATAAGTTTTAACCAAATTATTTTACAATGATTGTAAAACAAGTAATTTCAACTTATATTAATAACGCTCGATGACTGCTTCCTGGGTTGCAAAACAGTACTCGCGCAGAATATGGATTGGGAAAACTGCAGACAAATCTCATCCCTGGTAGGATTCACAATCTACGGATCGGGAGTCTGACGCTCTATCCCTAGACCACTGTTCTATTAATAACAGACCTTTAGCTTTGCAAACAGTATAGTGGCACTTGCCTGGTTTACTGGTTATTTATTGTATACCAGTATTCTCATAACCACCAGTTGACAAAAACTAGAATAGTTTACTCCACCAATGTCCTTGCCCTATTTGGCATACCTGAATAAACTGCACAACTTAAAATTTTTTATATTTCTTTGCAGAGTTTAACAGAGATCTAGAAAAGGACATTGTGTCAGACACTTCTGGGCATTTCAAGAAACTACTGGTCTCATTAGTTCAAGCAAATCGCAGTGACAGCAGAGAGGTGGATAGGAACAAGGCAAACCAAGATGCAAAGGAGCTCTACCAGGTAACAGATCCTCTTAATAATTCTGTTGCAAGTGGTGTTCTTCCTGTAAGTACAGTACATGAGGCATAGTTAATGTTAGTACTGTGTGTGGCGTATTGTTAAATAGGACATTTCGGACAGTAATGATCGATTGTAAGTTACGGTAGATAACCTTTTTCTACATGTAAAATGTTTTAATCACATGGGCAACTAATACAGATACAAATCAGCCTGCACATTGGTGTAGAGATGTGCAGGCTGGTCTGAACCTTCATTAGTCAGGCACAGGATGTAAGCTGTATCCATGGAGTAAAGGG